>CAKKXW010000004.1:15882055-15902977 GCA_920937365.1 Sphaerophoria rueppellii | reverse complement strand
GAAGATACAACAGCGAACTTTACGGGTTGTACAACGACATGGACCTAGCCAGAAGGGTCAAGGTCCAGAGACTCAGATGGCTCGGTCATTTAGAGCGAATGGACACCAATGCTCCGGCCCGGAAAGCCTTCGACACTATTCCCGAGGGACGTAGGAGGAGAGGAAGACCGCGACTCAGGTGGCGCACTCAAGTGGAAGAGGACCTCAATCAACTCGGAGTGCAAAACTGGAGACGACTAGCTAAGGATCGAGCTAGCTGGCGGAGCCTGTTGATTGAGGCCCAAGTCCACAACGGACTGTAGCGCCACCTTAAGTAAGTAAGTAAGCTCATCATAAACACTGGCGGAAATGCATACCAAGAGGGAATTTTATCTTGTGTTTTTTTGTTCAAATTTAATTTCAGCCACTTCAATAGGCTTCCAAGTAAAAACCGTTCAAGAGATTTAGGGGACTGAAAAATGTTTATTTTTCTTTGTATTTTGAAAATGTTTCAGAATTTACCTGGACTTGGAGTGAAGTTTGGTGAAATTCAATGCAATTATTGAAGTGTTGAGAATATGCATCTAATTTTTTTACCACGGGGTTGTAATGAACAGAAGGGGGAGATAAGAGGCCCTTTTGCGGAAAAAGAATTGAAGATGCAGCTCGTACTTGAATTTGGATAAAAAAGAACTTGAGAATTTATTTGGAGCTCGATATTGTTGCTTTCCTAATAACAATCAACTTTTTTGGTATCGTCTGGTCTAGACGAAGTTTTATTTTAAATTTATTCCTTAAAAGTAACAAGAGATGAAATATTAGGGCAGAGATCAGCTCAGACAGCATTTTCCCAGAAATTCGACTGAAATCTGGATTCAAATACTTCAACTGCACAAAAAAACTAATGCAGGATTATTATTTTTACAAGGAAAAGTTATATGAGTTTAAAAAGTACTAAAACCTTTTTGATCTGTAGAGAACCAACAAATTGAAAGCTCAAAGTATCTTGTCTTTGGCTTCGCAAGAAGAAAGAAACATTATATTTAATTGTTAGTACACCGTTTTTAAATTATTATTACACAACATAGGAACACCATTGCTACATGCAAATATCTTCATAAACAATATGCTCTAAAATCTACAAATGCTAGATAATCACATGGTACCACCTGCGTAGCAACAAAACAAATATGGCCAAACATAGATCTGAAGCAGTCCAAAGACTTGATTTCCCTGAGCAGACAAAGTATCAGCTCCACAATTGGAGCCATAACAGAACAATACCTCAAATAACCGTTTTCATATTGAAAACCACTGGTTGTTAACCGTAAATTGTCGTATTGATGGAAAAAATTGTCAATGTGATTTAAAGTCCTGTCACCATTTTACAACTTAATTGTAAAAGGGACAATTTGAAATTTTCAATATCTTGTTTCGAATTTGAAAAATCAAAGTTGCCTGTTTAACCACTGGAATGATTAAATAGAATATTTTGGCTGTGAATATAAAAACCTTACGTTGACCGTGAGTTAATTAAAAACTACAATTATCATATGTACAGCAAGGACTGTTGATATGGCTATAACGTCATCAAATTTGTAGTTGATTACCACATGGTTATATGGAAGTCACGTTGACAACCGCAGTAGTCAATTCGATGATTTAAGCATTTTTATCCTCATATTATAAATTAAGTTGTCAATACGATAACCTTTTATTTAAAGTTGTCATATTGAAAACTGTGATCATCAAATTTAAGGCGTAACGGGTACAATGGTTGGCACCCCTAAGCATTTTTTCACTTTAAATTGCGAATTGCTCTCCCATTTAAAGAGTTATAACTGTTTTGTGTGTCAAATTAAAGCTTAAAGAATTTCTAACTTCAAGTAAAAACAAAATAAATAAAGAAAACATCAAAATAGGAAAAGACTGCGAAAAGGCACAATTGTTGGGGCCCTTAAAAATGAGAGAAATACCATTGTTTTTCATGAAGCTAGCTAGTTTTATTAAAATTTAGTACAAAAAAAAACTGTTTATTATAACAATAATAATTAATAACTTATTTTAAAACATTTCAACATGTTGTTCAGTCCATAAAGTCTTATGGGACAGAAATATATGCAACAAAAACAGGTACTCAAAAAATGGTTATTAACTTAAAAAAACTTAAAAATGGATTTTACCTCATCTCAAATTTTGTTAGTAAAGTATTTTTTTAGTTTTCATTCCTTTTGAAAAGCCTTAGCGGCTTCTATCCAATAGCGGCTTCCAATCTAGATGATAAAATTAATCAAGTGCAGTACCATAAAGGGCTCGCGAGATAATGGAGACAAAAAATTCGTGATTCTGATTAGGTATGCAGTATATAAAAAGGGTTGATTTGATTTTGGGGGACATAGAAATATGAAAAGTTTACAATTCACATTAAAATACATTTCTCTGGGAAGTTAAAAATTATAATAAATACAATATTATTCACTTATTAAAGCATGCTGATTGTACGTTTCTCCATATTTGTGCCCTTTTTGCCCCAATTTTAAAACTGAAATTCATAACTGATACGGGCTATAATTATTGGCAGTCTCTTAAATATAATTATTGGCAGTGCCAATAACTGATGTCCCAAAGCACGAATCATTGGCACCCCCCTGCCCATAATTAAACCACAACTTTATATTGGACCAATTATTGGCACCCTTGTTTTAACAATTTAAACATATTTTTTACAAAAAAAAAAAATAAAACAATTAAAACTATTTAATTTATTATATTGCTATCTTTAAAAAATAAAATAATCATCCAAAAACTCAAAAAAAAAAAATTGAAAAACGGACAGTTACAAAATTTTGTCTCGTTAGCGGGAACACTGTATTCTTAGCGTTTTTTTCACGACTTTACTCTTTCACTGATAAAAATAAAATGGGATTGAAATAATTCTCAATAAAAATGCAGAGTTGTAGAAAATTGATACATCTTATGAAAAAAATATGATTTTTAGTTGCTAGGCATATTAGTTTTTCGTAAATTTTATGAGGGGTTCCAATAATTAGTACAAAAATTGGGGGTGCCAACCATTGTACCCGTTACGCTATTGTTTTCAATGTCGAACTATATATCTTCTACATTGAAATAAGTGGAAACATAGTTTTCCATCGGCTTTTTTGGTCGCTGTAATTTTTACAATGAAACAGTTTAGATACATTAACTTTTCCAACGATTCGGCAGGGATTGCTGCCTTCTTCAAGGGAATTAAGCAAAATAGGAAAAATTGATGTCAAAATATTTATGTAAAGTGAAAATAAATAATAAATATAATTACCATCCTCGAAGGAATGAAGTTAAGTCTGTAGAATAAAGCACAAATTACAAAACTATATTTCCACTTACAACAAAGCCTTACAAACACATAAATGTACGGCAAAAGTGATACTGACAACATTTTCAATTTCACAAATTTACGTTTATTACAAGTATTCGCAATAATTTTGCTTGCAAAAAAAACAATTCAGAATCCAATAGAAATAACGTCAAATTGCAATTAACTCTGTCCTACCTGTAAATCGACGAAGTCTCATGCATGATTGAATGAATGATTGAAAAAAACATCGCTGAATTCCCGATTTTATTTTTTACTTTTGAAAAGAATGTATTTTCTTATGTCTGAAAAATGTAATCGGTTAACTAAAAAAAAGCTTATATTAAAAATATCTACTTCAAATTTATTATTTATTTTACAGCATTATTTTATTTCTGGTTTGCTTCTGTGTGTTCATTCAGATTAATTTCTATTAATAATATTTTATTGATGACGAGAGTTCTCTAATCAATAAAAATAATCTAAGCGACGTTGATGTACGGATGAGCGACTGGGAAATATCGTATTATTAATCAATTAAACAAAAACTATTTAACCAGTTGATGAAAGGCTTTTGAAAAACAAATGAAATTAAATTTTAATACTCTTCCATAAGTTAGTTTTTTTTATCTGTATAGAATTGTTCTCTACACTGCTACATAGACGTCGTGCCTCACAATTGAATTCGAAGAATTTCGGCCTGGAATTTGTTCTTTATCTTACTTCAACATAGAATCTTCAGGAAAGGTCGATGTCGTCTTTATGCTCAATTAATATCAATCAGATTCATTGTAATACTTTCCCCAACTGTTTATAGCTTCAAAAAACTCACATCTATTTTCATCTACAAGCACTTACTTACCTTCAAGAAGTCAATCAAGCGCACATGTCACATACTCCTAATATTTTATTCCTATGCTTTGTTGGTGACACAAGATCGCTCAAAAAGATTCCACCACCATGTAGGCCTACCAAAAATATAAATAACCTATCGAGATTATCAGGCACATCGACAAGAACATAAGATGTGCAAATACACAGTCAAAATAAAAAAAAAGTATTTTGATTTAAACATAGATCAGGAAACAATTTTTTCCTAAAAATTCTTCTCAATTTAATATTCAGGATGGCGACATGTACCTAAATATTTTTGTTTCTTGTCCTTGGGAATGATTATACAACAAAAATGAGGTTTCAGAGACGACTTTTCGTCAAAATACCGAACACTATTGTTTTTTTTTGGTCATTTACTGGCAACATTATTTTTTTCTTATATTCAATTTGCTGTCTGGAAAACAACAGCTTTGAGAAATGTAAATATTCTCCAACCAAACAAACATGAGCTCAAATTTTCCTTTGTAATGAGCTTGGACTTTTCCAGGACATCAATATAATTTACTTACTCGAGACACTTCTTCCCTCAAACAGTTAAAATGATTGTCTCTCTTGGCCATTAAGAGGGCTTGTAGTCTTGGAACTCAATACACGAAGTCATAATGGATTCACATATTGAAAGTTCTTCTCTATGAGTTGAGCTGATGCTCTCTGATAGAAATGGCGCCCATTTCCTATAGAACTACGTCTTTCGGGCTATTGCAAAGGTGTTCGATTAGGGGCCATGTTTGACACACACAGATTGGTATTTAAGAAGAGATTTATTTTCTATTTTGCCAAAAAAAAACTCACAATTCACTGAGATACAGGGTGCTGAGAATATTTATTGAGTGTAGCTGAAGGTGCCTTTTCTGTAAAATTTATTGGTATTTAAAATTTTTTATTGGCCTTCTTTTAGACCCATTCGAGAAAATTTATTAATATAATTCCGAACCTATACCCTACTTATTCTTTGTTGAGTGTGACCTTTTTTTTTGGAACTCAAGAAGAAGGCCTATATTTACTATCACTCGAAAGTCAAAAAATGGAATTTCCCATTGAAGTGGTATTAAAACATACAAATCTGTTTGATTTTACAATGGAAAAAGGTGGCTTGTTGAAAATGTATATTGAACATGCTAATCGAAATGCTATCAAAGGCTCGGACTTAAGTACCATACAAAAATCTTTAGAAAATTTCGTTTTCACTCCAACTCCATTACTGCCACTTTTTATTGAATTACAAAATACGATTTAAGGAAAACATTTAATGCGGAAATAGCCATCGGCGTTGTTAATTTGCTTTGTTTAGCTTACTTTGGTTTTGGCTTCTCTTTCTTTCCATAGCTTTTTGGATCACCTCAAAAGTACGTGATGACTTAAATAAACCACGCACGCAATGTTAGCGTGTCTCTAATCACTTCAATGGCAGCAACAAATCAAATTTCAAACACTATTTACTGCCTCCAAAAGCCATCTTGTTTCGCCTCATTCAAACAACAACAGACGATAACGAACAGCTGACGATTAAACAATGCGAATTAACTGTCAAATTGACGTAAAAAAAAGACTTATTCCACCACGTATGTATACCGGTCAAATGACAAAGGACGAACAAAGGGCAAAATTCTAGAATGGCATTAATCAATTCTGTTTACCTGCGTTTGGTATTCACATCGATTAAAACCGGTAACCATCATAAAGCCAATTCGTTTCTTGTCCATGATCAGTTGGTCGTCCATTTACTTCATCAACTTGTTTGAAAACGCAAAGAGGACTCTGATGAGATATTTTCAATGGCGCTCACCGACCAACGCAACGGCGGGCGAAAACGAACCAATAAACAAGCCAATCATGTTTTCAAATAAAGCGCTTTAATGCTTCTTTTACAATTTTGAATGATTTATTCGTAATTACCCGTTATACGTGAGTTCATTGACAATGGCTAAATGGCAACTTTGAAATTTTGTCTAAATCGAAATGTTGGAACAGTATTGGGAGTCAAAGGCAGAGGCACTCTTGGTGTTTGGATTTAAGTCAGTGCATTGATTTATCAACGAACTCTCATGGTGGAGTTGCATAATTTTGTTTTTGTGAATTATTGTTTAGGTGTCGATAATTCCTTAAGAGTTGCGTAATGAAATTCGAAAAGGGGTTAACTGACTTACTTTCGTATGAAAAAGAATGATTTCGAGAATGCAAATTTTGGTTTTTTATTCAATAGACATTGACATAATGGTTGAAGGTAGATTGTTAAGAAAATTTTTACAATTTGAAATTCAAATGCTTAGGTCTACCAGAATTTTGAAACTTCCTGTTGGAATTTTCAAGCGAAGGTTTCCATTATTCATCTAGCATGTACAGCCAGATTTACAATACCAGCGGCATACACATCCTGGTTAAAAGAGGTTCGTTATTCACAAACTTTGACATTCTTACTTGAATGCTTTGCTAGGTAAACAGTTTACCATTTCAATCATAAAATTTGTTTTTAAACTAATGTAAGAAATCAAATTGAAAAAAATAGTGGAAGGTAAAAACATTATTATACTTTGTTGACAAATGAAGCTCTAGGTCAATGTCTTTCCTACAAAAATCACAAGTAAGCAAAAAACAAATCAAGTGCACTACAAACAAATACATAAATAAAAATATCATGGATTTTCATGTCAACAATACTTATAGATTTCTTTCTACATATATGCGACTAAATTAGAGGGAAAGAAATGATTTTGAAAAGAAAAGTAAAAAAAACTTGAAAAACATTTCTACTCTTAGCTCAAGGATGTTCGAAAATTGCTTTCAGCATTGTTAAACGGAATCTCTATACATTCATAGCAAAGAATAAGTGTATGAAAACATGAGTCCTTGGTTCATCATTGCAAAATATCCTTTCGCAAAATCGAAAACAAAAACTGAAACAATATTTAAATATGTAACATACGTCAGCAAATATGTTTGCCAACATCAAAAGTCAGCAGAAAATTTTGTGAATTCAATGAATTTTGTAGATTCATTATCATGGAATTATTTCATGATTCATAAATAATGCATGAATATAACATTCTCATTCTCACACTGCTTTTGCCTTGTGTAAATTGATTTAACTCTTCGAACTTGGCTGGAATGCAATACCTTAATTGGAAGTAAGGGAATAAGTAAGATCGTTTGCTTTTTTGCCTCTTCTTTTGTTTGTTATATTTGATCTGTATCGTTTTTCTCACTATCGATTGAAGTTTTAATGATTCCTTGAAAGAGTCAAGTAAACATGATTTTTTTATGGCCAAAAAGAAAACAAAAAAACGTAAGCAAGTAACTGGGATTTCGGTTTTACAAATTATGTAATCTTCTTTAAATCAGTCATCATATGAAAAGATGTGCACTCTACACTTTCGTTGCACAAGTCTTCAGTTTTATTTATTAAGTAGATGCGTCGTTATAAGAGGCAGAGATTATTTGTTGTTCGCCATTTTGTATGCACCCGAAAAACGTTAAGGCCTTATCGTGACCCACAGTTTATCATAATACAAATTTTCCAGGCAAGGCCTTTAGCACAGATGACGTATACCTAGAGTCGCAACTCAAGGCATTTTGCTTTCGACCTAAAAAATTAAATTTGATAAAAATATCCACATCAGTGCGAATGGGAAGTTTTTTCAATGCATTTCAAATGGGGTGAACGAACACAGTAGCATTGGTATGGATATACACAGATTCACGGACACAAGAAAAGAGAGTAAATTGCAAAATTTTTTAGACGGTGATTTTTTAAAAAAAGAGAAAGAGTTGCGACTCTAGGTAATACCTCCTCTATGGCTTTAAGTTGCTCAAAATATCAACAATATCCAACAACAAAACCACGAAGATATCTAACTTGATGAAGTGACTTTATAAAGAAAGTTTTAATACATAGGCAAAGCTCATCATCGGTTTCGGAATAAAGAATTTTCAAGGTGAAAGTGCTTTAAAAAAGAGGTTTAGTTTTGATCAGTTGGAAATTTTGAGAGAATTCTGTTATGTGAATTTAAAAATGTTGAGATCTATATTCCAAACTTTCAGAGCTTATAATAGAATATATGGATTTGTCAACTTTTCGTGCCTGTTAAAGAACTTGTAACCATAGTTATGGAAATTGTATTAAATATGCTAGTATACTAATCCGCTGCTTGATTACTGCATGATTACTGCTTACTTACTTGTGGATGCATTCGTTTTCAAGTGGAAAACTGGAAAATTACAAATGGAAAACTATAAAATTGCAAAATGGGTTTTCGAATGGAAATCGGAAAACTCATTATTTTTCAAAGGGAATCTGGAAAATTTGTGATGGGAACTGAAAAGCAAGAAAAAGTAAAAAAAAAATTGGAAAAATGGAGAATTTTAAATACAAAAAAAAAAATGACTAAACAAAATCTCTAAATCACTCTTTCAAATGAAATGTATTAGTTTTGTAATGGTAAAATGGAAAACTCCAATTCAAATTTTGAATGGATTTTAAACAATGGGAAAATAGAGAATTCGTGATGGGAAAATCTTCTTTATACAGATTAGACTGTAGAACCGCGGCTCCAGGACGAACCCAACTTCGTTCGTACTGTCAAGTACAGAGATGTTTATTGACCTAACAACAAAAATATGAATCTGAATACCACACTCTGTAGTTTCGTAACGGGGTAGCGGATATGGGTAGACGAACTGGGTAGCACAAGCGGGTAGCGTTTAAATGGCGGTGCGTAGGTGGTAGGGCATCGATTTATCGATTGAGGCAGTACGAAGTCTACGGGGTCAGCTAGTTATTAATAACTAATTTTCACAATTGATAATTTATACAACTGTCAAATTATGATACGAACTGCATAGGAATCATTAATGATATTGAAGCATCTATCTAGCTCTTAGTAAGTAGAATTTGAGTGTCAGCTTAAAAACAGGTTAGGATCGTATTTATACACTTAATTTTGAATTGAAATATTAAACTCTTTCTGTGACTAAGAACAAAATAGACATTTCGTCTGGAGGCTTAACTTTCATGAATGGACAATAGGAACTGCTAATGATAATATTAATGTAGTTGAAGCTAAAATTGTAAGATCAAATCTGTTGTAAATAAAATATATCTGTACTTATCTGATGATAATAATGTCGATATAATGTTGCACTGCTGGAAACCACACATCTATACTAATACTAATATATAAAGTAAGACTTTTGTTTGTTTGTCTGTTGCATATTTGTGGGCGATAAACTAACAAACGAACAAAAGTCTTACTTTATAAATGATGCAAAATTGTTCTTCCATGCACTGATTGTACAATAGGGGGATCTCAAAGTAAAAGAAATAATTAATAAGAGCAAAGGACATTGATTTTTAATTTACCTACCCGAAATTTTGTATTTAAACTCCGGAAATTGACAGCCGACATCAAATTTTTGAAATGTCTCTCTATTTTTTATTTCATTTCTTTTCCTTTTCATTCTTTTCTTATCAAATTAAAGGCTGAACTCCTACTTAAGCATTTGTACCAAGACAATGTTTACATGAGATTTTCTGTACAAAAGAAGATTTTAACATCGATTTTCAAAAAAAAGCATGAATTTTAGTTTCCAATCTCTGTGCATGTACATTCCTAATGTACATTTCGATCTCAGTCAAAATTTTGCCTGTGTCATAAACTCATTGGTTTTCAAAGGGAAAATTGCATGTGATTGAATGTGTAGGTATTGGTTTTCAAATGGAAAGTTTGGCAAAAATATTTTTTTTTTTCAAAACCTTCACAACTTATTACATTTTCTTTTGAAGACCGCGTTATTGGCAAATATTTTTTCCCAATTTCAAAAATTGTTATTCTTTGAGGTATGTAAATATGAACTTTTTAGCAACCCTTATGATTAAAATAACTTGTTAATTCATTTCTGTCTTCATATTATAACATAAATGTTCCGATTAAAGTTCTGCGTGTCCCAAGGTCTACTTCTGTCAGAAAATCCCTAAGATTTTATTGCAATCATAGTCTGGAAATGAAGTTTTTGCTTCCAATATCTGAATTCAATCTGAAGTAGAAATATTTTCACAGGCTCTCCTTAGCATTGTTTTATTAATATTCATTCACACAGAGCAATACAATAATTGGCATGTATTGGAATTGCTCCCATTGATATTACTGTTGTAACAGCGAAACAATTTAAACAAAGCGTTAAAAAGTAAGTTGCTTGAGTGCTATACTCAGTGAATGAAACAACTTTTCTCTAACGTGATTAATTAAATGGCTGATTGCGATCGCCACGTTAAATATTCTGGGATTATATGTTGAAAACTTTTCGCTGGGTGCGCCACGCGAGACCTTTTTGGGTTGCCATAAGATTTGATGGCACCTTTTGCCAATATTTTAGAAATGATTTCCTATTTCCACATTATATTAAATAACGTTTAATGACTGGAGTGTCTAAAAATTATGCCGGAACTTAAAAATTGTTCCAAAAATCACTTCTTTAAATATGTTTGTTTTAAACGCACGTCTTGACGTCTTCCTGGATCCATCCTGGAATATTTTAGAATCCTTGTGCTCATAATTCTGTTTAACTCAAGCAAATTCTTAACCTCAGTTCATCCTACTTATCTAACTCAACTTTCTCCCAAAGCATCTTTAAGTTAAATATAAATCCACCCACACAGCCAGAAATATTTGTCCTGAAATAGCCCGGCAGGTTAAAATAAAAGGATGTCACTTTTATGATGGTGCGGACACATATTCCCAGGCAGTATTTCCTGTGACATTTTCTCCAAGTGAGCTGCAGACATATTTTCAACAAATTCTTTGAATTTTATACCACCTTCAGAAATGTCTTCTCTTTTCTATCCATGTCCATATTATTATTTTATTCTTGCCATCAGCTTTTTCTGTATGAACGGACGTCAACCTATCCCACCTCAGCCGGAGCTTTTGTGACCGTTAACAATTACTTTCCTTACCAATATTATAATTTCCAGCGGATAGACGATGGGAGCATGGAGAAATGGAATGAAATAAATTATTATTTATGGATTCCATGGCAATACTTTAGCTGGATGCATGCTTAAGTCTAAGACAGAAAGTAGGGTCATCATCAGAAAACCAAATACACAAAATGGGGCATTTTCCTTGTTGAATAGATGGGATTGATGAAATTTTGTCTTATGGTGTGTTTTTGTGACTGCGTGGTGGTAATATTCTACTACAAAGAGAATTAATTTACACTTTCTTAAAAGGGATACATACCTGGTATCATTTATTGGGAAAAGAATACCGTTAGCCATTATTAAGGAGCGTTGTCCTTAATAGAAATGTACGGTCTACATTATATGTCGTGAGAAAACAGGGAAGTATTCAAAATTGTACAAAATCATCGCTTTACTATTTTCCTCTACAGGCAAGAGATTTCAGAATTATATTATTAAAGTAAACCTCAAGAACCGCCCGTACTGGCACTGATCAAGTATTATTTCTATCCAGCTTATAAAGTTTTTAATTTAACTCAACACACAAAACTTTTTCATTATCCCGGATTTACAATCGCAAGAAAAAGAATGAAAGTCCTGTGTGCAGAAGGATACTCATCTGGCAGAGTGCCCTCTTGTACACTTTAAGAATAAGGAAAAAAGAAGTAAAAATTGAAACTTACGGGCATTCGTTCCATTGTCCGTTATGAGTTAATATCCCAACATTGATTTTGTTCGTAATATGACAACTTCAATGCTTTCCTTTCAATTTGCTTTATGTCTTCGGGGAACAATCTTCGAATCCTGTTGCATTGGGAGCGATATTATGTGGCCGGACTATGGCAGCTTGAAAAGACTTTACGTGAGGCCACTGTATGGATAACGATTCATGTAGCGTAGAGTTTTTCGGCAAAAATTTCGGGTGGTTGGTCACTAAGATAGGATGGGATTGTTTCCTGCTTCGGGAAATTTAATTTATTTCCAAAAAGAAATTTGGTACCAAGAAAAAGTGAAAAAAAAAAAACATTAATTCACCGCCTGGTAATATCCTTGAAGTTTTTGTTCTGACTGTCAGAGAGGAACATGACTACGACAACAAGGAACTCCTTTGCCTTAACTATTGGAATGGAAAAAATATTGCAGCATTGTTCGTGCACAGGAAAATTAACCAGAGTCCATTTGGTTCTATTTCTATAAGAACTAGTGAAAAGTTTTCGATATTTGAGAGAAGTTGCATAATGATGGCTTTTAGCTAAAATATGCGGATGCATTTTGTTTTGATTTGATAAGCTATCTGGAGTTCGTTGCAGGATGTTTTTTCAAACATAATTAGGTCAAAAGGAGATTTGAAAACTAAAATTTGCTATTGACATGGTCGTATTGACATTTTGTATATTTTACTCGTTTAACGTTGCTTGAGAACTCACTTTTAACCAGCTCCATTGCTATGAAAAAGATCAGGGGCTTCACTCCGTTTGTCTAACAGCCTCCGAAATTCCATTTAAAAGGAAAATATTAAGACAAGGAAGCTGTGAAATCAAAAATCACCCAATGTAAATATCCAAACAAATTTATATTTTTTTTTTTTTGTTGAAATATTTCTGAAAGAACACAATATTGTGACGAAAGTGTATCTAGATGAGAAATCAAGAAAAATAAAGAAAAGAATTAGGTCTTTATTCTGGTTCCCGAGAGGGTTTTATTTTTTAAACTGTTTCTTTTAAATTATTCGCTTGACTTGGCGCCCACGAGTAAACTCGGCCTTAGGATCCACTCTGGCTGCCTTTTATAGGAGAGTCAAACTTCCAACACTTCCAGTCTCTATCGTAAGCATATAAGAGAATTCCAATGATATCTGCCACTTCTACGTCCACGTGGATTTCATGTGGAACTTTAAAGTGACATTTTACAGGCCATGTGGTTTAGGTTCAAGTGTCGTTAAATTAATTGCCTACAGAAAGAAATGCAGGCGCGTGCACAGCTGGGAGGTTAACGACGAATGTACGGATCTAATGCCAGTTTTTGAATACAGGTGGACGAAGGTGGTAGGTTCGTCACAATATTGTTTTAAATAATAATCTGGATCTTCTACTTTTACTTAAATTTTTGCCGCTAAACTACTCCTTTTAAGTTGCTCCACCTTCCAGATTCCAGAATACCTTTAAAATATGTTTAAATACTTGGTTTAATTTCATTCCTATACATGTCGAAAGTAAATACCTACACCGAAAGAAAAAACATTAGTTGATTTAAACACACTTCATTGCTAATCAACAATTTGACGATAGTTGTGAAATTAAACAAGCTTTGTGATTGAAACAAATAAGATCGCATGTTTAAATCAACAATGCAGCCGTGATCAATTTTTTATTTTGGTGAATAACATTAAAATGTTCAAATTCAGCATGTTACTAGTTGATTTGAGTATTCTCTTATACTACAGCAAGAATATAATTGTTGAATTTATACTTGATCAACAACAAACGTGTTTAATTAACAATTCAACTTAATTTTATGAAAAGTGACAATGATAAACAACGTATCATATTCAAGTATCACTTAAAATGTTTGATCAACAATGAAAGTATTTAACCAACCACAAGAATTTTTGAAGCTACACAAAGGTCGTTAATGAATTATCAAGGATATGCGATCAACAATGTTCATATTTAATCAATCACGATAGTTGTTGAGGCAACACAAACATTGTTAAAGAGTCGCAATCATTTTGAATTAGAATACTTTTCGAACTTGAAGTATCACGTGTATGTTCAATAGAATATTTGTTTGTATTGTTTGGCCTGCAATAATTTTGCATATTTGAGTTTAAATGCATTCGTTCGTTGTTCATTAGTTTAGCTTTTTTTGGTGAACAAGACGTGTGTATAAAGTAAATAAGAGTTTGTTTATTAATTGCTTAACAAATAAAATCGAAATAACACCAGCACCAGAAGTTTAATTTCTAAGGTAAGTTTTTGTTCTATTATATTATAAAACTATAAATCAACACGACACTCTTAAACTCTGAAACAATTTTGTTAAAATTCATAAAATGAAATAAATCAAGTCTATCTCTATATCTAGTCCGACATAATTATGTTTTATGCTTATTGTTCCTAATATGAAAAGTATAAAAAACAAAGTTTATGAATCTACTACATATCTTAACTATATTTCTTAAACAGAAAAGTATTTGTTCCATCTCCAAGAGGATCCATAGTGAATTCATCAGAAGGTAGCAGGTTCTTCAATTCTAAAAGAAGGTGCAGAATAATAAGCATTGATATCTTTCACAAGAAGAAGACGTTTTTAAAATTTCAAGCCGGATGAAGAGTTTTGAATATCTGAAGGTAAGCGGTTTCTTATACTATAGTTTCGTGTTTTTTTTTTATTTTTTGCTTATCGGCTCATCAACATTATGTCAATATGTTTATGTCAACAAAGGTCTCTTCCTGAAAATAACGGCTTCAACTTAGCAATGAACCGCGGAACGAGGTTATACTGAGGAGTAACAACATTTCTATGACCTAAGAAGGGAAGATGTTAATTTATTGGCTGCTTTTTAAACGCTCTGCCGGGAAAACATTGGTAAATCTTGCATTCCTTATTTGTAAAAAAAAGTAGTTTTTCTTATAAATATTTCATTATTATATAACGCTTTAAAAAGTATCGCATATCATCATCAAATTAATGTATTTCCCAAACATATTATTCAAAGTATTGAATAAAACTGATGAATTTATAAGTACAGATATCTATTCGAAACACAAACATTAAACGCGTTAAATTTTGTTATATTATTTAAGTTTTTTGGTATATTATTCCAATAAAATATGTTTTAGAAAAATTGATTGTGATGGTTTTTCCTTGGATTTCTCAGGTGAAAAAAAAGTTGTAAGTATTCTTATATCGACAAAGAAAATGTTTTTCTAACCACTTTCATTGAAGACTTAATTGTTTTCTAATATCACAAACGGTATCTTTCTACACAGATCACCCTATTTCTCTTTTTAATTTTCCAATTTCCAATTAAAATATTGACTCATCAATACATAACAATGTCAAACTCATAATCTCGAGAAGAGTTAGCGGACATGCACTTCTGCTACGGTTTATTGTTTTTTCATTCAAGAAAAATTGCGGTTTAATCATCTTAGGCTCCTAACAGTAAGATCCCTTCACCGACAGGTGCCCACGGCCCACAGGCATAATAAGAAAAATTTCAGGTCAGTTTTCAGTGGTTATCAATGAACAAAATGATTAATCCAGGGAAAATTCAATACTTTTTTACTTTATTGAGGCGTCATAAGATTCCAATTACAGAACAAATATTAAAAGAAAGGTTAATGTGTCATAATAAATTAATTAAACTAAAAGTCGAGATAGGTAATAATAAAAACAATGATTTTCTTAGAGAATAGTGGTCCTGGTCTTTTTTTTATTTCTCAAAAACGAAAAGACATTTTTGCATCCGGTTTTCTGTTTTCGACTAAAAATTAACAATGGCATTGAATTTTTAAAACAAAATTAGTACTTAATTACATAAAATTTTGAAAAAAACTTGGTTCAAAAATGATTTTTTTGGTTTTTTTTGAAAATTTTGAGTTTGAGAACTAATATTTTTCAAACTGTTCTCGTTAAAACAATTTAATTTAAAAACCAAATGAAAGGAGATATTTCTGGCTTTTCAAAAAGGTACAACACGGTGTTGTAAACGGAGCCGTTGGTTTTTAATTTTTTTTTTATAAAATAAGTCAATTTTTCAGAAAATTGCCCCTCCCGGCTAAACCGGGGGGGATAGACCCCCCCCCCTCCCATACGATTTTTTTCTTGTCTCAACTCAACCTACACGCTCTAGCTTTTTGGCACAATGCTCGTGAATCACCCTGTATATGAGGATTACACTCATGTTTTCTCCTATGCTGTTTATAATAATTGATTCACCTTTAAAAATAACTTACACATTCTTCACATCAACTGTCTTTAACTAAGATTTCGATTGAATTGATTGAACATGGAACGAAACATTTTTTTAACGATCGCAGATAAAAAGAGTGAAAAAAACCAAAACCATTGCGTCGTCACCGGTCGTCGGTCGCCGCGTCGTCCTCGATCAATAAAAGTTGAAAGTACATAATGTTTATATACACGGATTCTTGCAGGTCATTTCTACCCTTAAAAGAAAATAAAAAAAAATATCAGCAGCGCTATAAGCTAGACAATATTTTTGTTTCTTTTTTGTTCTTCTAATAATGGATACAACACACAATGTTCAATGCCAATTGCGAACTCGTGAAGCAGTGCAGGACTTTTCCTTACTGAAATTGAAATCACAACGTTTAGTCATGCAAAGAAACGAAAGCGTTAGTATAACAGAGAAATTGTACAGAGGAAAGGAAAAATTTCCATATTTTTCATCTCAAAAGTGTGGAATGAATTCCTTGCTCTTTTCACCAAAATTTTTCATTGAGGACGAAATTTGCCACTGGTGACTGGGGACACTCTTCCACCACAAACAGCCTGTGGTCTGTGTGTGTTAGTGTTTCCAGTAGGAGAGAATAGTTCAAAAGTATTAGGTTTAGAAAAATTCGAAATAAAGAAAGCGTTCACAACAAACAATACATTCGTTTTCTTGTGTACGATACATAAAATCCATAATGCCTTTTTAATGGAGCGGCCAATGGTCGGTGTATGTATTAGTGTTCTAGTTTTTTTCCTGACAATATAAAAAGAAGTGGAGTAACCACACTAGTCTATTATAAGATCACTTTATTTTTCATTTCAAGCTATGTTTTGTTTACTTACAAAGCCATATAAAGAATGCAAAATATAAGTATTTCACTCTAGAATATATTTTAACTGATTTATGAGCTGTTATAACTTCGTAAGATATAATATTTTACGACTTAAACTTGAATTATCAAGCCTCCTAACATGTTTTATTTGAGTGAACGCGGTCACCTAATTGAGGGTTGAAATCCTTTGTTTTACCTCCTTCTATATCACTTTACCTTGCCATCTTTTTCTCATGTACGTGAGACCTAACGGGATCCAAAAATGTAAACAAAAATTAACCACGACAGAGACACTCTCTCTACTAGTGGCACTCTCTCTACTAGTGATGTGCCGAACCGTAAATTTTGTAAACTCGAGTTAAACGAGTCAACTCGGTTTGCCAACTCTGTTTGTCAACTCAGTTCGCCAAATTGGCTTTCCAACTCGAGTTGAAAATAAAATAAACCGAGTTAACTCGAGCGAACCGAGTTGACCCATCACTACCCTACGCATTATTAGATATACTCTGAAAAAAGTGTCCGCCTAAGAGAAGTGTTCGTCCAAGAGAAGTGTCCGTTAATGGAAGTTTCACTGTACTTCCTTTCCATCGTCGCATTTGGTTTCCCAAAAAGTAGAAGGATGGGAGATCGTTTGCGTTTTACCCTACACGGCATATACATAATTTGCGAACATCATTTCGACTTGATTCTTGAAAGTTTGAGGATGTGTGAAAAAGAGAAGCAAGTCATTGCGCTTAATATGGTTACCTTATAGAAAAATGAGATTTGTTCGCGATCATCTCCCTATATGACAAAAAACCAAACGGACGAACACGAGAAAATCGAAATTTTTTGCCAACAGCGAACAGTTAGCAAACCATCCTCTTCACGACGAATACGATCATACCCGATCATTTTCAGCGCACATGTTTGTCGTTTAAGGCTACCTTTAACTACAGAAAAGTAAAATAAGTCACCAATAGCTTTTGTGTCAATTCTATCAACTTATTGGTCCAAAGTGTGCCACGGTTAGATT
Organism: Sphaerophoria rueppellii; assembly: GCA_920937365.1. NCBI lineage: Eukaryota > Metazoa > Arthropoda > Insecta > Diptera > Syrphidae > Sphaerophoria > Sphaerophoria rueppellii. The sequence goes on along the minus strand of CAKKXW010000004.1, from coordinate 15,884,984 downwards.
TTATGTGTTGAACATCGAACAGAATGTTAGTGTCGCGCTTAAAAAATGAATGAGCTGGCACTTTAAATGAAACAGACATGACTACTAAATAGTCCAAAGATTAAATATGTAACCTTATATTTTCTCTGGTTTCGGTTATTGTTTTAGTTTAGCATTTAGCTTGTGCGGTGGAAGGAAAATTGTGATTCGACGGAAGTACGGTTTATGGCCGAAGAGATAAAATGTTTATGATTTATATTCGTGTCCCCAGCAGCACCCAATAGTGCCGCATATCTAAACAACAACGACGATGAGATACGAGTATGAAAGTTTTATATCATAAAAAGCATGGCTTTTATGTTTGGTGATTATTTTGTTAGTCTTAACTTCGGTAAGAGATTAAATTTTATAACCGAAAAAAAAAGCAGCAGAAAAGAATAAAAACAAATCCAAGTTTGTTTGCGTGGTAATAATGTATTATTATTGTGTGTTTTCCTTATCCTCCTGAGGGCTAATTAGGTGGTCATACAAAGGTCATATATCGTCATAGTCTTAAACCGGACTTTGTTGGACATTTTCTTGTCTTCTTCTCTTTTGAGGACAAGTTCAATTTATTTTTAATAATTGAAAAGGTTTCGAAAATGAGACAGTCGACATTTTTTAATTATTAAAGTTTGTCTTTTTGAAAGGTTAAATCTGTTTTAGTGAATTTTGAATGTTGACAGAAAGCAGACAGGTTATTTTTAGAGGAATTACTAGAAATTTCGGAAATTACTTAGATGACAAGAAGCGTGTGTGTCTTAAAATAATCATGTACTTACTTTGATTAAGAAATTTTTTGGGATGAGTTGAATGTCACATGGGTTCCGGGGATAAATTGTGATTCAATGTAATTCGTTCCGTTAATTGATTTTGAATTTTTTGAAAGGTTTTAAGTACTTTTTGACATCATGATTTATCTAAGCATCATGGATGGCTGAAATCGTTATCAAGTTGATTTTGTTGAATTAAATTTTTGGGATGAGTTGAATGTCACATGGGTTCCGGGGATAAATTGTGATTCAATGTAATTCGTTCCGTTAATTGATTTTGAATTTTTTGAAAGGTTTTAAGTACTTTTTGACATCATGATTTATCTAAGCATCATGGATGGCTGAAATCGTTATCAAGTTGGTTTTGTTGAATTAAACGTCAACAACAAGGCATCCTTGCACAAGATCTAACCGAACGCAAATTAAATTTTCAATTGAATTTTCTGTTATGACTCCAATTATAGAAATTACACAAGCCGGAAAAAAGCGTTTTACCTAACTAACCGAACCTGCGAACCTCGTTTTGCAGCCGCCGCGCCAGCGCCGTTCAGAGCAACTCCAGAATAATTATAATTAAAACAGATATTGTTAAAATGCAGTGTGATTTGCGGGGTGCATAACTTCACAGGTCATAATTTCACATGAGTTAAATTTTCACCTGTAGTGCGTTATTATTTCACTTTTTTCGGGTGAAGTTGTGTCCCACCTAAGATGAGCAACAATTTCACCTGGAATTTGTGTGAAATCATTTCCCACCTATTTAATTATTCCACAACTCGGTTTTCAAATTGAGCGATTTTTTTTTTTTTTTGATTTTTTTCTGAGTCTTAAAAACTGCATTTCTGAATCAAGCATGTTAAAACAATTTTGCGAGATTTAATTTTTAGGAAATTCAGTTTTCAAGACCTTCAAAATAATATAAAAATCGCGCCAGACTGAGTTGCCATGCCATTTGGCCATACTTCAAAATATACTAATAATATTGGTATGCCACTGTTTGAATTGTGTGATATGGCCATACCAGACGTATGTAGGCAGACATATTGTAAGGCGAAATTCCCCTACACATTAAGAAAAAGAACGAAAACGAAAAATTAATGTATACTATACACAGGGGCTACCGTAGTAATGTATATACACTAACACACACATACTAGGTTAAGCTATACGCGCCGACTACACGCAGTTGATTTGGTACAGTCGAAGAAGTCGGACGCGTTCTTTTAGAAAAGTAGAAAATAAGATTTAATCGAGTGCTTTAAATATATGTATATCTAAATCGAAAGTGTTTTTCGTGTTTTATTTATCATAAACCCACCATCTCCTAAAATTCAGAAGTGGGATAAGAAACCCAACATTAAAACTAAAAAGTGAAAGACCCCCCTTGAAAAAGAAAGAAACGTGGTTCTGACTCTAAAGTGAATATAAATAAAATGGAGTGCGACGACACCAACATAGTTTTTTTTAGAAAGTGCACTGCGGTACAGTTGCGAGCATGGCTCGAAAAATTAAATCAAAAAACTTCAGGCACCAAGTCTGAATTGATTTTACGGCTTTTGTCGTTGCCGACAGATGTGCGAAGTAAATGCATTCAATTTAATGCTACTGATGATACGCACACAGACCATAGAGAATATATAATACCTAGAGTCGCGACCTTTTCCTCCCTTGCCGAAAACACCCTCAAAATTTTTCTGAGGTGAACTCTCACAATACTCTTTTTTTTCGTGTCCGTGAATCTGTGTAAGAGGTGAACTGTCACAATCCTCTCTTTTTTTCGTGTCCAAGAACCTGTGTGACAAAAGAGTGAGCACTCAGCCGTGACATAATTTTTTTCCCGATGCACAAACCCAAAGTGACAGACTTCCCCAGCAGATACGAGACTAAACGCACGACTTTTTTTTAAAGATTTTTTAAGATTTTTGATACAAATATTGGTAAATTATAGTGCAATTATGTGTTAAAAGTGCAAAGAAACAATATAACATATTTATTTTTCATATTACATGCATTTTTTGTATGTTCAAGTTTTTTTTTGAAAATGCTGAGCTCAACGGAATCTTATTTTCGAAATCTGAGCCCATGAAACCCACCTCCGACTCACGAGTGAGAAAACAGTGTGTCCAAGAACCTGTGCT
>CAKKXW010000004.1:15836944-15847048 GCA_920937365.1 Sphaerophoria rueppellii | reverse complement strand
TGGAACTTAGTTTAATTTGTTTTCCGCTTTGTTGGTAATAGCTCTATTTTATTTTGGTTTATTGAGTCACGTGAAGATTGCCTTTACGTTTTGTTGATTTTATGTTTGCTTTGTTTACACTTCATTATCACCCTGCTTCACTAATTTTTTGCTTCATTTTTATATTGACTATTACTTCACATTTGTTTCGTTTGTATTTTAGTTGTTTTGCATTTCCGTTAGAAGTGCACTGAGTTATTTGGTTTTATTTTATCTCGATAATGGTTGTTTCGCCTTTTGTTTAATTTGATTCAAGGTTATTTTGTCAGTCTTATTAGGACCGATGATAAGAATTTTAAGAGAAATTGGGCCAAAAGGTAAGCATCAATTCCAAAATATCTGGTGCATAATTTTTTAATTATTTCGCCCATCGTTTATTTCGTTAAAATTCGCGCGAATTTTAACGCGCTTAGGCTCTTAACATCCCCAAAAAAAAGAACGAAATAAACGATGGGCGAAATATGCAAAATCGAAGTGAAGAAACCAAAAACGACAAAATGATGAAGCGAAGTAATATTGGGTGAAATAAACGAAAACGAAACAAATAAAAAACAAAACAATAAAAATACGAAACAAGTAAATTGCGAAGCAACTTTGACGAAATAATCAAAAAACGAGTTGTTTGAGGCGAAACTAACCATACCCATTTTTAATAAATACACTTGACGAACCATTTGGGTCTGGGTTGATCAATGTTCCTAGGGAAAAAGGATTCACATGCATTTTACTTCGAAATATGAACATGTTTTGAAATTCATTTGAATTTCATTTCAATTTTCAAAACATTCTACAAAATCAAAAGCCGTTCTAAATGAGTACATTATATCAACATCTCCACAATCCCCAAACAAATTAAAATCTTTTTTTTCTTTTTTTAACTTACTTCTGTCTGGTTTTACTCGTACTTTTAAGAAGATTCAACGCAACTCCTCCAAAGTGGTTAAATTGAAAATAAAACTCGGAAAACATTTTAACAGGGAACATTTATTTTAAATTGGCTATGACTTTCGTGGTTGACAGTTGAATGAGGAGAAAGAGAAAATATGGAGGCCATTGTCAGATAAAATTAGAGTAATAACCAAATTATGAAGGTTGAAATTTGTTTAGTTGCTGAGTTATTTTATTGCTAGAGTGGTTTTTGACAATATTAACGAAGGGCTTTTTCACTTCTTTTGGATTTTGTTAATAACTTAATATTGTTGTTTTCTGAGTAGGTATTTAGTCTAGTTGGATTTAAGGAATTAGGAGGAGGAATGGTTTTTCTTATAAATTAAAAGAATTCTGCTGCTGCGATTGAACATTCCATTTGAAAATCTTCAACCACGCGAATGCTTACTCGTACTCACTCCTCCTCCTTTTGATGTTAATTGAAAATGACAGAAAATAAATAGAATAAATTAGTACTACTTTTTCAAATTCTTATTGAAAAACTCGCAAGCTGAATTAATTTACTTCTTTTAAATTTAAATCAAAACGAACCGAAACTAATAACCAAAAGTTTCCTTCTATATAAAACCCTGAGCAATACTCTAAAGAACAAACCAAACAATTTGAAATTGGTAACGAGTTCCGGATGCAAATTGGATTTCCTGTCAGATGTCACACTGTTTATCGATTCAAAAACCGGCGATACGTATTAGCATTTCAGCTAAAAATTGTTCCTCAGTTCTAATGTTTCGAGTTGAATGTTGTTTTCCCAAAAAAAAAGAAGACGCTGACAAATTAAATTTTACCATCTGTCCTTCATCCCTCTGTCTTTCATCCTGGACTATAACGGACAGACAAAGTAAATGAAAATTTCTAGTTATTGTAACATTGTGATAAAATAAATTTCCGGTGACAGGAAATTTCTATAACAACCTCACACTTGAGGTCAACTTCATGAATGATGGATGATAGGTACTTGATTTGTCATTGAAAATATATGGGAAAAAGTTTAAGGAATTTACTATTTCCATCATCAAAAAATAAAAGGAATAGAGTTTTATGGTTGAACAAGAATAATTTACAACCCGATGATTTTAACACGTTTTCAGTGATAGTAAAGTTGACTTTGGTTATACATAAAACTAGGACAAGGACGCAATTTTCAAATTGATATGTTTTACAAGTCAATATCTCTTATTACAAGAAATCTTGAAACATTAAAATAAAAAAAAAAAATATGTATTGTTTTCCAATAAAAGGTGAAAACATTTTCGGTGTCTTTTTTTTATCGACTTAAAATTACTGTTTCCCATTATCTCCTTCAAGTCCAAAGTAAATGCTGTAGGGACTTAAGCTGATGGCAATGGTTCATGATTCCTTTTTCTGAAAACAATTCTTGGGGCAAAATGCCGGAATGTCCTTACTGCTGTTGGTCGGTCATGGCCGTTTGAGGAAAATAGTCCTCTGAGTAGGATTTTCAATCAAAAGAAAGAAAAAAGCGGAAATAAAAATTAGTTTTTCTTTTGTCGTTTCGGTCGCTGCTTTTGCGGAGAGATGGAATTCCTTAGGGAATTGCTGAATACTGTTCTCAAATTCACAGGTTTAAAATGTGTTAAGTTCCTAGAATTTTTTTAGATCTATGGAAAGCAACATCATTTGTTCAAAGTTAAAGAATACTTCATATCAATTTTCATTTTCATTGCTATCTTGGTACAAAATGCCGAAACATAGTTAAAACCACACACCTTCATCATGATTGCTTGCTCTGATCTCAAAAATTTTGTTATATGAGTTATTGATTTATTCTGCCAAATATTTGTTCAACTTTTGGTTGGACAACCGATACTCGAGCCACTACTTATACTCTTATTGATTATACTCTCAGGTATAAGTCATTTGTTTGATTTGCTGTTGTATTTTGTGTGTTTTCTGTTTTCTTCTACGATAAACTCTCGTCCGATTGCTTTGATAAACAAAACATTTCTTAACTTGTGTTGCAAGGATCTGAGGGAAATTACACTCTTTAAACAAAACCTCGTGCACGTTTAAGTGGTGCGGGTTTCCTATTCTATTAAAATTGCAACTGAGCATTTTGATAGAGTACAAACATAAAGTGCGAGCATAGGTACAAATCTTCTTTCCTTAGTCAAAAAAAAAATTGTTTTTCTTGTTTTGTTATTCTCACATTTCTTATGTAACTGAACAAATAAGGTCGGTGAGTAAATAAGTGAGTTGGGTCCGCTAAAGACTCGGATCTCAAGAGGTCACCAGCTCAGTTTGTCTGCTTATTAAATTGTTACTATGGGATTGCATTTCACAAACAACGTTAACATTATTAATTCAGTCGCTTCCAGCTTTTGTATGCGTACATAGTTTAGTTCATGTCCATTGCACTCACATGCATTTATCGTCTGAGTATTTTCGAAACAATAAACTGTTTATCAACTCCTGTCGAGCAATGAAAATTAATTGGTGAAGTATTAATTCATGCATTATACTGCGAGATAATTATTGATATGTCTCCTTATAATAAAAATATGATGTTGTCTTTTCACTCGAGTCTCTCTTTTTTAAGTCCAGAGTTTCCAGAGTTTTCACAACAATAATGCTTTAATGCTTTCGTCCTCTTTTGTCGTTGATAGTTGGTTTGGTTGTGTAAGTATTTATTGTCATCGGGCAAAGCAGAAAGCAGAAAACATGAAATCAGCTTAAAACAATTATTGTCCTTCGAAAATCGATTATCGTTTTCTGGAATTATACCATGTCATGGCAATATAGCATGGGAGCATATCGACCAACAGAGGACGATTTACGCTGATGTGCCTGCATGCGAAATTCAAACAAAACAATATTGAGGTCAGCGTATGAGTTGTCAATTGCGCCTAAGAGCCAAAAATCAATGGAAACGGGGACTACACAATTTAATAATTCATTATTATGCTATCAGAAAATTGTATGTTGCTTCGTATTGAGAAGAGCTCGTCTCGAAGACTAACTCTATTTGCAATTTAAATTGAACCGATCAATACATTTTAATATTCGAGTCGGAGTTCCACTATATACGTTTTTGTTTTTATTGTGATGGCATCGAAAATGGATTGCATGCAATACAAGAGATTTTAGTATTTGAGTTATCTGAATTTTTTTATTCTGCCTCCCTTGTTTCATTATTATATTCTGTTATATTTTTGGGGTGCAGTAATTGGAATTATTATTTTGCAAGACGACCCTGTGAACCTCGTCTCACCATTCTTCAGAGCAACTTTAGAATAATTATTATTAAAACAGATATGTATTGACTGTTTCACAAAAATCAGCATAACATACAGCTTTGGATTGCTCCCCTTATTTGCTGATTGTCCCAAAAATTTGTTTTAAATTTAAATTTGCTGTAACTACAGTGAACATTTTATAAAAATGCATTGATGATTGAGTGGATTAATAATAGCTAAAGGACATACAAACATACCAATACCCCATAAATTCTATGCAAAAACTTGATTTAAAGTATTGTAGATCATGTTCTCGCAGAGTTTTTCCGAGGTCACAATCCAAAATTATTTTTTTTTTGTCTAGTCTAGTTTCCATTCGAAAGCCCATTTTTAAATTTTCCAGTTTTCCATTCGAAAACCAATGCACCAATGCATGCAATTTTCCCTTTTAAAACTCATGAGTATTCCGAGTTTTTCATTAATTTTGACCGAGACCGAAATGTTCCCAATATTCATAAAACGAAATTTTCATGCACAGAAAATCATGCCCAAGATAACTCGTGTATACATTGTCTTGGTCCAAAAGCTTAAGTAGCTGTTCAGCTGTTCATAAAAGAACAGCCTAATTTTTGTGTTCGTTCGCTAACCGGGCACACTGGTTGACCGATTTTCCTAATTTTTTCTCTAAATGCAAGAGGTTTTATGGTAGAAGGCTTATCAAAAATAAAATGTATACTTTTCAAATCACAAATGGTTCAATTGTTAAAAAATGTTAAACATTTTGTATTTCGCACTACAAAAAAAAACTGATCAATATACGAACACTCAATTTAGTTTGAAAATTTTGTCAAATATTTTTCTTTTTCGATAAGAAAATCAAAAAAAATGTCAGTGAAGAAAAAAAATATTTGACAAATATAATTTTTCTTCGACAAAAAAAAAGTCAGTGAACCTAGGAAATTATATTTGAACTAGCTGACCCGGCAAACGTTGTTTTGATATATGAAATTTCCAGAGTATGAAAATATGGATGTAGCTATATCTCATTTATTTTTAGCGGGTACGTATTTGTTAATTATATTGTTATTTGTTATTTATAACGTTTTGATGTTGATAGAATGTGTCATTCATAAAATTTAATCAACACTAATAAACTGGAGGTATTCCACGTATAATTATTGTCTGAATGAAAAACATGGTGTGCTCAAATTTAAGCCACAAACCGTTTAGCTTTGAGTCAACAGTCAATGCAAATGCCAATCTGATGGGGAATTGAATGTTTTTAAATTGAAATGTGCCAGTTGCTTACGAAAAAACCGTTTTGCGAATAAAGCATTGCCACACTTGAATTAGTTACTCGACAACAATACTACGTTAAGAACAATAATAAAATTGCATTGGATTCAGAATATTATTTGCGCAAACTATTGAGACGAAGTTAAACGATCAACAAAAGAACCTATGTGTATATTACCATTAGATATGCAAGGTGTGATCAGTCTGAGTGGTGGTATATATTTTTGTGATGCACCCGGTGGAATGGGGAAATCATTTTTGATATCATTAATTTTAGCATCAATATAATTAATATAATCTGAAATTAAAAAAAAGAGTTGGTTCTTTCTTCTTCTGGAGTTGTGAGCACATTATTAGACATAAAACTGAAATCACAATATTTCAAAAAAAATTGGTAATGGCCGAATATTTGTGTGGGACGAGAGCACAATGGCGCACAAAAATTTGCTAGAAACCCTTTACTGCAACTTGAAGAATTTGGAGCTCTGAATCTTTTTGTTGCTGAGGACAAACTTTGTCGATTATACCACGGTCAACTGCTGCAGACGAATGAAGTCATTTAAAATCTTCTATTTCAGGAAACTTACATTGGCCAATTATTGGACATTAAAGAGAGAGTGGCCCGACAGATCTTGAAGAGCCAAGGCACTTTTTCATACTCTTGATACTCTTGGAAGTTTTGTCAGTTCTTCGCAAAAGGCAATGCCCGAGAAAGATGAAATAAAACACTTTGGGCACGAGTAGGTCTCGAACCCACGACGTTCTGCTTAGTAACCAACGCACCTAACGACTAAGATGCCACGGACACTATTGGACATTTGAAATGGAATAATTTCACTTGATTCTGAAGGCCGAATTTCATTTCCAAACAATTTTTATTGCAATGCGAATCCACGGAATGAGTTGATTCAAGATGTCTTTCCAAGCATTGAAGCATTGAGTTGAAGTGCAATAATGGCTGGTACAGATTTAAGTCTTTCTTAAATCGATGCAACAATTTATTTTGAACTAGACAAATAAATGCATAATTTTTTGCCCACAAGGCGTTTGATTGGTTTGACGCAATTACAAATGAAAACGATGTAGTAAATTTTACAACGAGACGGAGTTTTTGAGTTTTTTTAATTTATGCATTTATGTACCAGGACTGCCTCCACATTTTTTAACTTTGATGGTATGAGCATTACTATGTTTCGGGACATCATCAACTTAAACTTTACAGTACTACAAGACTAGCCGTGAAGAAGTCAATGGCATACGTCTTTAGTTTCCTGTTCGACTTGAATTCACTGAAAAATAAATAAGACGAAAGGTCAATCTTTTAAAATATGTGGTTTTGATTTAGAAATTTCTGTTTTTCCTCATAGTCAACTAAACAGGGTATCCTGTATTTTGTCTTCCATCCCTTGGGATGTGATTCTTGGTCATATTCTTAGAAAATAATCCTTCTAAGACAAAGTCACTTTTTCATCACTTTTTGACGATTAAAAAAAAAGGCTAACTTTGTATTTAAGTGGTGTTCAATTTTTCTTGCCCGAGCAAAGTGTTGGCTTTAAGGTATTTTTTTTTTTTTTGCAAATAATGCGTAAAGAACATAAAGTTTTCTTATTTTAACCTTATGAATAAAAAAATTAGCAAATAAAATCTCATTGATAAACAAAAACCCATAAATTTTATAATACTTGGGAAAATCTAAAATAGCGTGACATTTTAGGTTTTTTTTTTTTGTCAACATTTTTATTGCAGCACTTTATAATATCCCAATAATTGTTAGTTTTAAGAAAATTTATAACATTATGCAATCCTGAAGAGGGTTAAAAGCATACTTATGCCTATACCTGGCTTGCTGTCAAAATCCTAATTAACTTACCTCTTCTCAGGGAGCTAAATTTGGGGAAAATATGTTTAATGGTAATGTAAAAGAATTGAAAAACGAATAGATTATTCATCAGATTAGCAAATACAGGCATGATTTTTCCAAGAATATTGTTCATTTCTGCCTATCCATCGATTACCGTATTCTTCATCCTGCCAATCTCTAATTTCCGAACCGTTGTGGGCCGAAGCCCTGCGAAGCGGGCAGGGGTTTTGTTAGTATAATATAAAAGAAGGAAATGGAAAAAAAAATTTATGTTGGCTGTCAGTTTCCTGAATTTGAAAACAAAATTTTCGAGTAAGTAAATTAAAATCAACGTTTTTTCCTATCTTATAACTATTTCTTTTGTTAACAGAACCTCCTATTGCACAATCAGTGCATAGAAGAACAATTTTCCATCATTCATAATGTTTATCGATTACAAACATAAAACCGACAAACAAACAAAAGTCTTACTATATATTAGTCTAGATCGCTCGGGTGATTAATGTCCATGAATAATGGGAATCGGAATATGCCACTTTTCGAAACTTTGTTCATGTATGAAATTATTATTCTAGTATACGTTAAACTTTGTATTGAGTTTTGTTGTAATGGCCTCATGACTAAATGAGTGCCCACTTCAAAAGTTGGTTGAAAATGACAACCCTTTTAGATCCAGACAACCCCAAAAACCATCTAAAATTCGTTTCAAATCACCCTTTTGTTCCAATTTCAAAACTAAATTACCTCAACGTGTAAAATTATTGATTTCAGATATTTAATTACAAAACTTTCTTCATATTCACTGGCTTTAAAACAAGGGTGAAACTCTTTTTCCTTTCGTGTTTTCCATATTGGAAACCCGTAACAAAACAATACCGAACCGAACTGACCAACTGAAGCTGAACTACTCTTTGAATATGCGAATATTTTAAAATTATTGAAAAAGGGTTGAAAACAAGATTTCATAACGTATTTTCAATATTCTAAAAGCCCATACAAAATAATTTTTTTGAAATATGAATTAACCCTATTTCGGGTGCCTATTTCAACAGGAATGGAATATGTTTCTGGTTAAACACCATCCAGCAGAAGCTATCGAAGAGGATGTAGTAGCACCCCATTAACAGATGAACATCAATCTTGAGTATAGTGAATGTAAGGCAAGATGATTTCCTTAGATTGTTTCATAATCCTTTAGATTTTGTGGGTGATGTTGGTTTTAGTATTTTTGTGTTATCATCCTGGTCGAATTGTATAGAATGGCCTCATTTGAATTAAGATTGCGTTACCTTGTTTGAACAACGGAAAAAGAATATGAACATTGCAGGAAGTCGAATGGTTAGTCTTTGGGGAGTTTGCTTGCATTCTATTGATTAAATGTTACGATGAAAAAACTACCTCATAAGGCTGATCTAAAGTGCAGGTCAATATAATATATTTTAGGATGAAACACAATCCCAAATCGGAGTAGGCTACCTTTGCATTCCACAATCTTTTTCAAGTTTGTGGAATGATTAAAACTGCTTGAAGTGACAAATTTTCAGGAGCAGAGAATAGACCTCCTTCTTCAAAATTGAATTTTGTGGAGCTCGTATTCACAGGAACTATAAAAAACGGTTTGAACAAACTTCAAAAAACTTTTATTAACTAATTTATGATTCAAAAACTGTCCATTCTTTCATTCATTTTCACACATTTTCCATTCTATTATTTTCAGAAAGAAAAACAAAAACTCCAAGAATTATATCACCCACACACACATTAAACCCAACCATTTCGTTTAGTTACCATCCTTAACTTTTGTGATACGCAATTTGCCTTTCTCATATTTCTCGCCAAAACTGACAAAACAAAGGCCTCATTAATGTCCCCCCGAAAGCTCATACCATAGCAGAGTCGTCACTGTATATTGAAATAAAGAGCGGATAACGGAAGATGGGTATATTTTTGAAATGACATTGACAGTGTACTTGTGACGCAGGATGTTACCTCTCTTCGATAATATTCTTCCTTTTTCGGGTAAAGTAAGATTAAATGGAAAATGATGAAATCATTTCATTACCCACTTCTTTCTATGTTTAGGGATACGAATTTCAATATACCTAAAAAACAAAACAGTTCAGCTTGATAAAGCGAGAAATGGAGAGTGAATGTTGTAAGTAGGTGGGATAAGATGGTGTAGCTTGAGTCTTTAAGGTTCATTTCCACATGGGGAGCAAAGAAGAAAGGGCATGAGAGTGAAATAACATTAAAGAAGCTAGTTCTACAGCTTAAATTAAGAAAAAGAAAAAGATAGACAAGGAAAAGAAAACACATATAATATGTTATATATTGTATTCCATACTTGTAACACATACTGTATTTATTAGTTCTCTCTCTTTATTATAAATCATAATTGAAGCTGTATGATTATGTTAACCATATAAGTTGGGCACTTGATGAATAAAGCTCTTACTGAAAAGAAGTGTCGTGTCGTGGTCTATGTTTTAAACATATCATTTGGCGACGAGCGGAGTTAAAAAAAAAAAAAAAGTCAAAGTCAAAGTGAAAGTCAAAGTCAAAGTCAGTCAGTTATATAGTTAATTTTCGGTAGTTCAGCTTACGGTAAAATCATACCATAATCTTTGGTCGATACTTAGTCATGGCACTGATTGGAAATATTGAACCGTTTGATCAATCAAAAAATGATTTTAATACGTATTGTGAACGATTAGAACAATTATTCGTGGTCAATAAAGTTTCAGGTGAAACAAAAATGCCGTTGCTCAT
>CAKKXW010000004.1:15807494-15821765 GCA_920937365.1 Sphaerophoria rueppellii | reverse complement strand
AGCTGTTATTTAATTTGAAAGGAGCAAAGCAGTGATCTTTAAGTTTTACAAAACTACTAGGCATATGTGAATTCAGGGAGATATACTCAAACCATTCTGGTCAAAACCTTATACCCACGGGACGAACAATTAATATTACAATTTAAGACATCATAAGCAAAAAGCACCGAATACAATTTTCTTCTTGATACAAGAGATTTCAGATCAATAAGAATACATCTATTATTATAACTTGGGACTGGAGAATCTCGGTAATTTTTCCGCAAAGCAAATTTTGTAAACTTTTTTTGTACTTTTTCAATTCTATGTGTACTTGATAGAGTGTGGAGATTCCATATTATGCACCCATATTCCAAAACTGGTCTTACCAAACTCATATAGAGGGACTTAAGTGTATACGGATCATCAAAACATTTTGAATTTCTAGTGACGAAACGAGGAAAGTTTAATTTATTGTCGAAAATAAGTCCAAGGTCTTTCTGGTTTTCACATCTTTGTAAGGTTTCTGTACCAAATTTATATCCAAAATATAATGAATTTTTTAATCTGGAATAAGACACAACGCTACATTTTTTATTGTTAAAATGTAGCCCGTTTAACCTACTCCATTGAAGAACTTTATTCAAGTCCTCTTGAAGGGAAATAGCATCCGAAAGGCATTTTATGCTATTGAAAATTTTTAAGCCGTCCGAATACAACAAACACTTTGATGTGGAAACAAGATTTGGTAAGTCATTTATAAAAATGTTGAACAACAATGGTCCAAGATGACTGCCTTGAGGAACTCCTGAGAGGTTTAAAATCTCGTTCGATAATATATTACCAATGTAGAACAGTACCTCAGTATCCCCGATTTCGCAAATGGAACCTACTCACTGAACTGCATAGACTTTAAAGGAATTAGCCTCTACAGCATCATCTACAAGATTTTGTCTGTCGGCTGGCGACCTCCAGTTATCTGATAGGTAATCAACACCTCTTCCGCGCTATAAAGAACTTTAGTACTGCTTGAATATTTAACTAAATGTTTGAAACTTCGATTGATTTTGAAAATAAATATTTTAACAAGAAATAAATAAATAAAAATGGAGTGGTGCGACAGCTCTTGAAGTGCCAAGGCCTAAGTGGCTTACTCTCATCAACAATTCTCTAGGTGCGTGTGAAGAATTAAGTGGGCCTACAATTTAACGCCGATTCCGAACGGCAAACTTGAAAAGCACTTTTTCATGACATATGATACTCTTGAAAGTTTTGTCAGTTCTTCGCAAGAGGCAGTGCCCGTGAAAGATGAAATAAAAACTATGGGCATGGATAAGAATCGAACCCACGACGCACGTTCTGCTACTTTAAACAAAAATATGGAAAACATTTACTTCTTGACGAGAATGCAGATCCTAAATTTAAATATGTACATACAACCAAAACCTGGACTCAAAGTTTACTATCAGCTGAGGTATAGCCTTGTGCAAATCAACCGTCTCTAACAAGATATCTTTAACAGACCATAAACATTAAATATTCAAATTTCCTTCAAACGCTGAAAAATCCTCACGTACTGTATTTTTCGCACCCTTAAATACTCTCTTTTTTTAATGAAAACCACTACCTCGACAAATCTCGTATTTAGCTCTCAAAAACGTTACCCAATAGCTTGATGTTTGATTTTAAAAACAACCCTATTAAGTTAATACTATCATTAGGCCAATTACAGCCAAAAGGTTACACCTTTTCCTAATACTCCAACTCCAACATATTTATATATATTAATAAGAAAACTACACACAACTTCCTTGCTTTCGAACCAAAAAAAAAAAAAAAAAGACGAAATAAATTTTAAAGAATAGAGTCGGCTTATTTGTTTCATTTCCCTAAATAGACCTTTGACTTGCCCAACCAGTAACCCCTGACCATCATCATCGACCGCTATAACCTAGATAATCCCGGAAATAAACCTTTTATGACAAATGCCATCCATTACCTCAACCAATTTTGGAAACAGATTGATAACCAAGATTAAAGGAAGTTATACATGACGCAATATGTTCATATTTTCAGAACCCATAATTGCCATCCCACATAATATATGTGTGGATATTCGATATGAATCAATAGTCAAATTTCTAGTATTTTCTCTCTCTTTGCAAACCGATTTGCCGTGAACTACGTGATTGAGAGTAAATACCAATGAAAATCTATCAGAAACTATTTATATTTGACATTTAGGTACTTGACATGGTTTATTTCGGGTCGGCATTTGTTCAAAGCCCAAGTCACACAAACCAAAAATGTCCAAATCATATTTCTATTTCTTCTTGTTTTAAGGTATTTCACAGGAATGTATATATTTTTGTGGGATTGAAGAGTCCTCCTTATCGATTGGATTATAAACCTATCTGCTGTAGAGTGTTACGTGCGACCACCATCGCACATCATAGAGCAGGCAAAAAAGATTGTGTGACTTTGAATATGTTTAACCACATTAAAAGACGTATAAAAGTCTAAGAAGGTACGTTTTTTTATATCCATACGTGACTGAAAATTATAAGATTGCAGTGTTATATACATTTATGTTTATTTTTATTTCTATATCTGGAATTCTATAATGTATGATATGGGAAAGGGGAAGGTAAGGCTTACGTATAAGCAAATTTATAACCATCACTACCATGGAGGATATCCGCTTATACAAAGATTTTGGGAATTTACAAGCTTTTACAAATTTAGTGCACTGCTAAGTTGGTGCTCATTTTAATAAATATCTATGAAAGAGTGTGTTCTTTTACATGTTGGATGGTATTCTTCGACGGGAAACTAATTTTCTGTCATTTCACAGTTAGAGTAAGCAGCTGGAAATGTTGTTTGTGGTGGGAAATAATTATAAAACATGTTTCGCTTTAATGTTGAAATTAAGCTTTTTTTCTGATCCGGGATTGCATCGTGAAATGGGGTTTATTAAGTTCCTTAATAATTTTTACTGTACAAATTACCTCAGACACACAATGTGAATTAAGTAATTTATAGTCAAACTTTTCTTAGCACGAACTTTTTATGGTTGAGATTGAGTATGTAGCGTACTTCAAAAATCTAAGAATTATATTTTACTCAAAAACGGTTCTCTCGATTTTTATAAGCCCTCTCAACTATAGGCCGTATGGAACTTAAAAGTAATGGGAAAAATAATTGTTTTAAATTGCCTTGACAAACCGTAGTTCGAATATATTATCAGTATCACCTATTTCATTATCAGCTTCTGGCCATTTGCATTTTTTTTCGCCGGCAGGGACAGCTCGACCTGTATAAATGGTATTTGTATAACTTATTTGGTTGTCTTAATTGGGTGGACTTTGTTACTACCGATTGTCTTGTAGCGCTCAGTCATTAGCTGCTTTCTTCAACCAGTTGTCCATTGAAGGTGTTACGGAGTCTGTAGAGTAGTCTGGTATTTAGTTGTTATTCACATTCCGCCTTGTTGTCATAAAGCCGGTTAAAAGCTTTTTAGACTTCCTTTGTGCCTAATGACTGCATCAAGATGACAAGAGTATGAGTTCCTAAAATGGAGACACCTATTTTTGTCCTTAAGCCTTTTAGTGATTGCTGCATAGCTTATTTCTTGAGTTCATTGAAGTCCCTATCTACCTGTGGTCTATCTACGTCCTTACCCTGCCTGGCATTCTCGTCGGCTTATTCGTCTTCGTGAATTAGCCCAAGCACGAGACTATATAATTTTTGCAGAGGGCAGCCGCATTAGTTCAACACTGTGTGCCGAAATCTCCTATTTAACTTTATTGTCAGGGTAAAAGTCGGTTTCCCTATCCGAGCTATCGTGTTCAGGCTGAAACAGTGGATCATTTTCCCTGAGTGCAGATGTCTTTGTTGATATCCTGACAATAGTCCTGGACACTGCGGGTTCTATGAATCATTTTCATTCAATCGTTGGAAGTACTAAGAATAAACCTTGGGACAAGCATTAAGCTTCCGTTTTATAAGTTTGTTCCACGATTATTCCGAGGACATGTAGGAGACTGACTTAAATTTGCCTCTTAAGCAAAGAGAATATTGTGTTAAGATCGATTGTTTAAATGTTTGCTTTCCTTTTGTCTAGAAATCGCACATTTCGCACGGTATCTTGGATAAACAAATGATGATGAGTGATTGAGTTTTGGCATTTTCGAAGCTATTCATCATTTTCAGAGCTAAGGCCTTAGAGCAGATAGCTAAATTGTTTTCAATTTGATTTGGCTTACATTTTACATACTTTAAAAATTGGGAGTGACAGCGACGTGACTTTGCGAAGAAACTACCTGAGAACAAAAATCAAAGCGAATGTCGTTTGGCCTGAATGAAGAAGAAAAGCGTTGGTTGACTGTTGTGTTGCCATTCAAGAGAAGGTCGTACGGATACTGAATACTGTCCCGACCTGATTTGAAGCTCCTGATGCCTGATTTTGAGGTCCCCAAGAATTTTTGTACTTATTCTTATCTGTGGAGACATTTTCGTGTTTTATCTTTTTTCTGTTCCAACACTCCTAGAACCTACTGCTATGTGATGTACAATTTTTGTCTAAACGTTGTTTAAAGGAAAATGTTGAAAGTTGCACAAAGTTCACTTTGCAAAAGAATCTCTTTTGGTACTACTTATACCACCGATGCTGGTTATGGAATGGGTGCACCACCAACTTAGGCATCGTGTTATATGATAGAGCGAAGATGGAACGTATAGAGCCGTATGTCGGTCGTCTGTGGCATATCGTGATGTCGTCATCATTCGTATTGAGCACTGGTGGCGGTTGCGCCAACCGACAATGGCTATGGTATCGAACATTTTGGTCACACACTCAACTGAACCCGAGTTGAGCTGAGGAGCAATATTATTACTATTATTTTCTGATTCAAAATTGGCGATAAGGACGTGTCACGTTTTGCAATCTACACACTCAAGAGGAGCCATTGCTTCTTCGCTCTTGCAAGTTCCAAGGTTATACATACTAATGTGTTATTCTTGAAACAGAATAAATAAAAACAAACATCGTCTACAGAGATGATGGTCCCTGTGCTCCTTGTTCTTTTTCCCCCAAAAAGAAACCCCATTGTTTCGGTTTTGCTTCATTGTTGCAGATACGTGTGAAGATGCATGACATACAATATTTTTCATGAGAAAAGCTTAAAGAAGGTCTTCGTTAAGAAAAAATGATTTTTGTTGCAGTTTTAAATGCTCATAGAGAGGAACACTTGTGGGTAATTTAGTTGCAAAGATCTAAATTGCATTGAAAGTCTGTGTGTCACCATGCATGGCTTCGTATATCGTTAGCATAAGGAAACGAAATTTTTATGTCAACTTAAGCTCTTGGTTGTTTATTGAAGCTTGCCAGTTCTTTAAATTCCAACATCAAATGAGGAAGAATGTACATTACGTTGATTTATTAACTTCGCAGAGAAAGTTATTTTGTTATTTTTTGTCCGATTGTGTGACTGTGAATCTCGAATTTTTGAATTTTGTATTCGTGTGTAAATGATTTTCCTTCAATTTTTTTTTGTGATAAACAAGCAATGATAACTCCAAAAGAAGTATCCATTAAATTAACACATAAATAATAATTTTTGTTTTCAGAGCAAGAGTGTGTCAATTCAAAAAAAATTCTCAAGGTATGAATGAAATTTTCCAAAAGACAAAAACTTAGAAATTTATACTTCAATTTACTTTGAAAGGCCAAGCCGACCTAAAAACGGTGTATCCAAATTTGTATGAATCCAATACGTTCCTCCTGTATTGAGGAAATATAATGAGAACATGCTCTTCCAGCTAAAAGGAAATTAACTATTGCTTTAATTTCAAAAAGCGACACAAAAAACAAAAATAACAAACTTTCAAGTAGAAAGAATTTCATTGACGCCTCTAGGAGATGTTGGTTTCTTTATTATGTACACCACGCATAACCACTAAGAATTAAGAAAACCTAGTCCCAGTACAGAATGAAGGCTCAAGTGCCTCTTCATACAAAGCTCTGTTTATTTTCCTCAAACATCATATTCATTAAGGAAAATACTAGACTACAAAAAATGTACCTTCTTTTTCACGATGCATGATGTGTTTTTCTCTCTCCCCTTCACTCCTCAAACGAAAAGTAAAAACATGAAAAATCATTTTTTATCATTTTTGAAGCAAACATCAGATGAACAACCTTTTAAATAATGCTAACATGTGAATGTAGGACTGAGGGCAAAGTCCTTGTGTATATTATATAATTGGTGACGTGAAATAACGCCCGACGAAATAAGGCCCCATCTTAAAAGGGGCCTTATTTCCATGTTGAAATTGAAATAACACCCGGCGGCCCTTATTTCAATTGCATTATGGAAATAAAACCGCATTTTACATGGAAATAAGGCAGCATTTACAAAACACATAAGAAAACTTGAAATAGGGCCTGGTTTCCATGCCAACTTGGAAATAAGACCCCTTTTTGATATGACTGATGATGGAGAACAATTTTTTCATTATTTGCAAAATTTCAAAGTTTCAAAAATTTTAACGGTGGGTCAAAACTTCATAAATCGATTATGAACTTATAGCCCACGTAAATGAGTCTAAAGTACGTAAAAATTTCTTATGGAATTGTGACCCCAGCTTACGGCGAGTGAAATCGATTTTTTATTTTTGTTGCTTATTCCGAGCGGTTGAGGGAAATTACTCCACGGGAACTAACTATACTGAAGGATTTAGTTTCCTCCAAGTGAAGATTTGGTCCACTTTTGTAGAGTGTGGTTAGTTCCCATGTACGGTGGGAATTAAAGTCTTTAATGATTTATTGGTTCTAATTCTCTTCGAACGTCAAATGAACTGCCATATTACCCGAGACAAACTTAAATAAGAATTCAAGTACTGAGCAATGTTAAATTAAAATAAATTTCATATATAGTCATTCAGTAATCGAGTTTTTAAGACTCTGATTTTTTGTTTTTAAACAAATGACCGTAAACATTCAGAAACTCAGTCATACCGAATTTTTTTTGCTGACTTTTGACTCACTTACGTGGGTTATAAAGTGATTTACCTTTGAAAACTTTTTAGCATTGTATTTTGAAACTCAGTTTTTTGAGAGTTAAAATTTTTGAAAACTCAACTATAAAGGTTTTGCAACTAATCAAAAAAATCGAAGCTTAGCTTAACTTAAACAGAAAAATGAAATAAGGCCCCACGGGCTTTATTTCGTTCTTGCAATGGAAATAAGACCCCAACCCTGGTAAGGGTCTTATTTCCATAAGAAATGGAAATAAGGCCCTATCGGGCCTTATTTCGTCGGTCGTTATTTCACGTCACCTATATAATTCTGTAATTTTTGTTTGATAAATTGGACATAAGTCCAAATATTTCTTTTTCCATCAAACACTATTTTTATGAAGAAAATAATAAATTTATTTTAAACTTTGAGCCTTAATGTTCAGAAAGTAGAACAATAATGATTAAATATAAAACATTCGAAAAATTTACATGACCTGCTATTAATTATGTTTCCGTGTCATATCTCATATGGTCATATGACATAAGGCCATATTTCGAAATATGATCATATAACACGTTGTATTTGGCCATATTTATTTCTGACTTTTTGTCATATGGCCATATGACACTTGTAATCAATTTTTCTTGAAAAAAAATAATTTTTTCTGAAAATTCCTAGATTTATATAAGAAAAGATTTATAAATAACGAACATTTTATATTTAAAAAGGAATTTAAACAAGATAAGTATTCATTAATCAACAAAATTAAAGTAGATAGATGTACCTACATTAATACAGAATTCTTTTGATGCTTTCTAAAATTCCTGTGCAAATTTTCTAGAGAATTGCGTTGTTATTTTTACATGAGTTAAGCTTTAAAATAAATTTTTAATTTACAAGAATAGTTTTTAATTCATTTATTTGATTTAAGATTTAACTTTTGGAAAAATTTTTATTTTCACACCCCAAATTGATTCTCTGTGTGACAAACAAATTTTTCCGCTGCGCGAATAATGATTATTTTTCCGCTCGATGTCACTTCCACATTGTGTCATATGACACATGGCCATATGACATGGCACCATATCCATTTCTTTCCTCTCTAACGAGTAGCAAGTCAGAAGAAATGTATGTAATTAGACCTACATATGATTCAAAATATTGAAGCCAATCTATTCGTTTGTGAAACAATAATTGTATGTTTGTATAAGAGAAAAAACTAAACAGGGGGAAAGAAATCACTTCGATTCTTCAGACAACAGATTTTCAAGATCATAAAAACTCGTTAAAAAGCATCCCTTTTTTTAACTGTTTTTAATCAAAACAAAGAAATGGGACATAAATCTAGAATTATTTTTTGCGGAATTATGTCTCAACAAAGAGGGACTTAAGTCCAAAATCGATTTACGGACTAATGACCCACCTAAGTGGGAGATAATTCCATTATGGACTTATGTCCCGCGGAATAATGTCCCTGCCCCGTTAATTTACTATCACACAAGACCTATTTTAAAACCCGAATCTCAATTCTCAAGTAGAGTCATAAAACCTTATCGTGCCCGCAGTTTTTTGTTTCATTAAAAGTTATCTTAGCAAAGTAAAACCAAAAAAAGGACGAGAATGAGGATACCTTAAAGAAAGCGCAAAAACGAACATCAAAGATACATTTAAAATCTAAGGTAAAAATAGAGAACATATAATAACAAGCTTGTTATATGGTCTTTGGTACAAGTCTAAGCTCATCCTTGTTCTTATCCGCCTCATTCGTTGATGATACCAGTCGTCCTCATCCTCTTCGTCGTCTTCATCGTCGTAGAAGTAGAAAACTTCAACGGCAAAGTATGTAATTGGTGATTGCCTAGAAGGTAATCTCTGGAGTACTCTATAATTTAATTCAACATATTTGATGATATTTTTCTTTTACTTCCTTTTTTTCAATTTCTAAGTTAACTTTTTGCAATCAGAGTTCATGTTGCAATTATTAATTTCATGTTTTATTTTTAACTTTGCTATATTTATGACATTGCTGTTTTTGCCATAATCGTTTTTTTGTCTTCTGTTTTCTTGTATTCCGTGTGTGTGCATGAGAAAAAAAATAATCCGGATAGGTAATTGGTTTCCATTAAGGAAGATGCTTCGAAGTAATTCATTCACTATGTTACGACAGTTGAGTTTGATATGAGATGTGTGGGTTGATTGATTTATTTTTCAATTATAAAAACTTAATTTTCTTACTCAATCAATATTTTCTATTAATTCATATTTTTCATTTTTTTTTTCTTTTTAGGATTGAAGAAAAATCCAGAGGAGAAGAGAAAAAGAAGAGAAAAACAAGAAAGACATTGAAATTTTGCTGACAATTTTCAAGAAACTTCTCAAAAAAAAGTATAAAAATCATCATATCAGACATAATAAATAAATAAATAAATAAAATATTTATTTAACAATTTTTCCTGCAATCTAAGTACAGAAAAATACAAATATTATATGGCACCTTTTGCCTAAGTCCACGTTTATTCTCTTTAAATTGTTATATTTTTAAAATAGTAGAAGGAAATATTTTCGATATTAAATAAACAAACAAGAAAATTAAAAAAAAAAAACTATTCAACTTTTTTTTGTTTCATTGAAATTTCTTGAAGCGTTTTATTAGATGGAAGATTTGTAATTTATCCTTGAAAAGTCTTTCCAAGTAACAAAAATTATTTGCTATAAGTACACCAAGTGTAAGTGACAATTCCAAACAATTATAAAAAAAATAGAGTGGCGCGACAGCTCTTGAAGAGCCAAGGCCTAAGTGGCTTACTCTCATCAACAATTCTCTGGGTGCGTTTGAAGAATTGAGGGGACCTACAATTTTACGCCGATTCCGAACGGTCAAGCTGAGAAGCACTTTTTCATGACAGATGATACTCTTGGAAGTTTTGTCAATTCTTCGCAAGAGGCAGTGTCCGTGAAAGATGAAATAAAAACTTTGGGCCCCACTAGGATTCGAACCCACGACGTTCTGCTTAGCAGCCAACGCACCTAACCACTAAGCTACGGACACTACAATTCCAAACAATTGCCATAATAAAATACGAAAAAAAAAACGAATAATGAATTTAATTCCTTAGATCCTTTTTCCTGAGCATGAGCTCCATACTGCTCGACCCTAATCCCTTGAAACATTAGTAGCAAAACAAACAAAGTTTGAAATGTGTTGCTAAGCGCAACAACCACAGCATACACAGCACAGCAGTGGTTTTGAAAGCAACTCAAGAGTGACAATCTTTTTATCATGAGTCATTACTATTTTTTTCTTTTTTTTTCAACAATTTAGCTTTTATTAAACTTAAAAGAACAACAAAAAATCATGGCCACAAAAAAATTAGACCAACTCATCTGTCGCATGGATGCATGACTAAGTGCGTGACACACATTCAAATCAACAAACATTCACTTCTCAACTACTATGCGCTGACTGAGTAGTAAATTAGTGCTCTCTAATAAGCACTATGAGATTATAGTGCAACATCGTCGACGAAGAACGGACGGGTCGTCGATGATGCTGATGATGACGGCAACGCCAACCCCACCAGGACTGCTATTATGGTATAACAAATAAATCTTATCGGCTATAATACACTACATATACACAAAGCAAAAGTCATAATAATCAAATCACAGAACGCTTTCGAACGCTCGGAATGTTCATAATTTTTTTGTTTGTCAATTAAAATCAAGTTTTGTTTATTTTTCTTCTGAGTAAAGTGAATGTGCAATGTAATGTAACTGGATACAACAAAATAGTTTGCTTTTTGGCAAGTTTCAAAATGATTTCTCAAGAGGTGGAAGTTTTGTTTTTTGTTCATCTTCTGTTCCCACCCTAGCACCTAACATCAATGCTTTGATTTATGTTGTTTTTGTTTCTGATTTTTTCCTGCCGCCCGCCAAGTTGAGTGGGGTTATTGATTTTTCTCCGGACAAAAGACAAAGAAGGAAGGAAGTTTGACTAGTTTTCTGCTTTGGCAGTTTTTCAATAACCTTAAAGCAACTTTTGGAAAAGAGTTTTTGAACGACTTTTGCTGTGGGATGCAAATTTCTGCTGGGGACTTCTTTTTGCGCTTGAAATTATTGTTCTCTATTGAACTATTAGAAATATTTTCCCATCTTTCTTCTTTTTTTGCGTCAGTAGTCAAAAATGGGATTTAGTATAAGGTATTACTTTTGAGGTTATATTCAGCTTGTATTAAAAAAAGTCAAATTTTGAAACTTTTTGTCATTGATGTACTATGCAAAATGTTGATTCTGCAAATACATTGACACATTTAATCCCCGTCCAAACATTTTGCAACCTTAATCGGTAAAGCAAACCAGTTTAAAATTCCTAGCCTTCAAAGCGTATAGAGAAAATCTCGCATTTTTGTTGTTTTTTTTAACAAAACTTAAATTCACGTATCATCACTTAAACATTTAACAAAGATAACAACAGTTAACATCGGCTTTCGCAGCTAAACAAAGCGCCAGTCAACAACCACCAAAACATGTTTTACGGCATTAACTCGTCATTTACACTAGAAACCTCTGATTAAACCTCCACCTTTGGCATAATTTTACAGAAAAGGAAGCTCATTTAACCTTAATCAACTTGATTTTCTAAATACCTTACCTACACACTATGTTAGCTACCCGGCTGAAAAAACAACAAATAGAAAAAAAACACAACTAAATAATTTGGTTGGTTTCCTTTGTTGTGACAGCTTTCTTATACTCTTGCTGCGAACACAAAACATGAAACCTTAATATCACACACATATGTATATTAGTTTATAGTTTACAATTAATATACAGATTGTGCACCCGGAGGGCTTCACAGCTTGAACACAAAACATGCTCCAAAACCTATTTAAGGACTTTATATCTTTGGCCCCTAAAAAGCCAAGCACAACGCATTTAAGTTTTAAAATTTTTAGATCGAGAACAAAACGGCCTATCCCTGTCAACTGTTGAATTTATGCAACTATGTTTTTTCATCCAAATTAAACAGGGTGTTCTTTTTGAATTGGTGAAGGAAATTACCCATTATTGTCTACAGACATTAGACAAACGAACTCGGGGTTTTGAAGTTGTCAAATTCCACAATGTTAAAATTGAATTCGTTGAACATCGTTGAACAGATAATAAAAAAAAAACATTAAGTAATCTTTAAGCAACATCAAAATATTCTGATTTTCATTATAAATTCAAAGTTCCTTAGCGGGAACGCAACTTTGCTTTGACAGCTTGTTGATGGCTTCGAACAAGTTATAAATGAATGACAGCTTGAGTCAGGGAATAATATACTCGTGTATTATATATAATATGGGTATGGTGTTTGATGGGTTTAACAGGTGATTTGAACCCGTTTTGTGGCCTTCCAGAAAGCCACTGGAATGCTCTTTGAGGTATTATTGCCCTATTAATAATTTAAGATTGTGTGATGGGTTTGATGGGGAATGATAATCTGGTGCATATTTATTTTAATTCAATTTATTTCATGCATTTAATAGACGTTCATTGAAATTGAAAAGAACAACACGAAGGGATGTTGGTATGAATTAGAAATGCATGTATTGAAAGTTAAGTCGGCTAAGAACAGAGGTAATTGAATGTTTTTGAACTGCA
Organism: Sphaerophoria rueppellii; assembly: GCA_920937365.1. Classification (NCBI taxonomy): domain Eukaryota; kingdom Metazoa; phylum Arthropoda; class Insecta; order Diptera; family Syrphidae; genus Sphaerophoria; species Sphaerophoria rueppellii. The sequence goes on along the minus strand of CAKKXW010000004.1, from coordinate 15,809,119 downwards.
AACTGAATTTATGCAATGTTCGACTTCAAAAGAGATGGATTGATTTGACAGCTCGTGGAGAACTTATTGTTTCTTTAACTCTCTGCTAAAATATTATTTTGAAAATAAAAAGAACCGAAGTTGTTTTGGGATCATAATTTGGTAACCAAACCTTGTAGAAGGTTTTTTGTTTTCAGTGACTGATAAAAGGCTAATTGACCTTTCTTTTCGTGCATCATTTGATAAAGGCTAGCTGGGAAAATCCAGACATCGGGCGATTTCAAACCACGGGAAATTTTCTGAAGGCTGAAGTAGAAAGAATTAATTCTTTGATTAGGTAAAACTTTGTAATCGAGTGCCGAAAACTGTATCAGCTTTCAATGGCTGCTAGGATACTTGTAAACCTTTATTTAAACCTACTGTTTTCATTAAAATTGTGGGTAAAATCGATTTGAATTTGAGCGAAAATACTTGCAAATAATTAACATTTTTGCAAATACCTCGGCTACCAGGCCTTCAATTTTATCAATTTTGTAGAATAGAAGAATAGAATTGTTACCAATTTTGAAAAATAGAGTTCGAGCAGACCTTTCTTTTGATGTATCAATCGATGGGTTTTGGAGGATTTTTTTTCTGCCAAAAGTTTGGCAAGGGGTTGGCCCATGCTATTTTTCGAAAATCATGAAAGATTCAATTTCGTTAAATACAACATATTTTATAGTTCTCATCATCCTGAGCCTTCTTCTGAAATCCAAATTCCAAACCTTGGTCATCAAGATATATGCATTAGCAGATATTCTTTATATGGGACTAGCTGACCCCGAGAACTCTGCTCAGCAGCCTTCGAATCAACTCGAGAATAATAATTATACACATGTTTTTGTCAAACTGCAATGCGATTAACATCATTTCAATTGAAATAAAGAATTTTTCCAAGCTTGACATCTACCTACCGAACACTGTTCCAAAATGTTTTCAAACTCAAAAAACTAGCTCAGGAAAAAGGACATTTCTCCTTTGTCAGAATTTGAATACCAAATATTGCAAGCTGTTTCACACAAAAAAATTTCGTGTCCGGATAGAAAAAATAAAAACAAATCCAAGCAGCCACAGTCAGCTATAAGGCTCAACGCCTCATCTCAATGGACCAACAATAATGTGGGACATTCCATCATTTTGAACTTCTTCGGTTCTACACCAAAGTACATAGACCATACCACCACCATACCAAAACCCCAATTTGGTAAAAATTTCCAAATATCCATTCCATCCAGAGATGAATGGGAAGACAATAAAATTCTGGATGACAAAAGCATTAATTTTTATACAGATAGATCCAAGACAAGAAGTGTCCGTAGCTTAGTGGTAAGGTGCGTTGGCTGCTAAGCAGAACGTCGTGGATTCGAATCCTACTCGGGCCCAAAGTTTTTATTTCATCTTTTACGGACACTGCCTCTTGCGAAGAACTGACAAAACTTCCAAGAGTATCAATCTGTCATGAAAAAGTGCTTCTCAACTTTGCCGTTCGGAATCGGCGTAAAATTGTAGGTCCCCTCAATTCTTCACACGCACCTAGAGAATTGTTGATGAGAGTAAGCCACTTAGGCCTTGGCTCTTCAAGAGCTGTCGCGCCACTCTATTTATTT
>CAKKXW010000004.1:15790044-15804424 GCA_920937365.1 Sphaerophoria rueppellii | reverse complement strand
TTATAATAAGTAACATTTGCCCATGTGAAGAGAAATGTGGAAATTTTATGCGAAGAAATAACATTTCCCAAAAAGTTATCCCTGCGATGTTTTCAATTTATTTTGCTTTTATCAAAGCCTATAGTTACTTTAAGAAATAAAGACACCTTCATTTAAACTTGAAATTGCAGCAGTATCGGCCGATTTATGCTTGAAAACCGTCGAAAATTGGGTTCAGCGTCTGGACTTCTGCAAGCGTGCCCGTGGCGGCCATGCAAAAGAAATCGAGTTCCATACATAATGACATCAAATTTACTTCCACAGAAATAAAGAATTTCATTGATATCCGAAACTATTTTCGTTTTATTTAACTTTTGTAGCGTCCCTATTGAAAAACCCTTTACAATAAAGAAGCGTATTTTAAAGGTGTAAAGAGAAGTGTACCCGTTTACAATGAATAATATTGCAAATATCGCGGAAACGGATTATAATTGACAAAAAAAAGATGTGCCTTTTGCTTACCAGTTTTTGTGGTTTTGCGGCGAAATACTGTCACTTTTCGAGTCACCGAAACAAATTGTTTGTGATTCTTTGTTTTTAATTTTTTTTTTTAGGTTAATGGGCTAGGCTGGTAAGCGGTCATAAGCGGTTGTACTGATATCTTGACACAATTCCAGAATTTCAAAAAAAATCTGCATTCTATGTAGAATGCAAAAGTTGACTTAAACACAATTTTCTCAGATATGATATTGTTAGTAACATTAGTTAAAAACTTAATTTACTAAAAACCCTTCCAAAATCGAAATGACGTCAAATGCTTAATTTCTCATTATCTTAATAGGAACACACTTAAGCTTTAACATAATTTTACTATCCATAACAATTTGAAAAAAAAAAAAAACGAAGAGGAAAATGTTTGCAATCATCCTCATTGCCATAGTAAAAGTATACTCTGAACTTGAATCCAGCCTGTAGCCCTGAGCTTAGACGGCAAAAAAACTTGCTGTGTGTACACACACAATGTAATAAAGATATCTTCCGAAGAGCTATAACAACAACAGAAAAAATAATAAAAAACTAAGACCAGAAATACATAAACGTGTTTTCTGGTATTTTTTCTTCATTTTCCAGGGAAGAGAACGCAATTACACTTTTTAATTGCTCTCCAGGTGTTGAAGCTGCCCTCATTAGTAACTTTTTATTAGGAGAAAATTACACAACGAAATACTTTTGAGCGAGTAGCTGTTTCTGCTGATGCTGTTGCTGCTGCTGCTTCTATGCAGCACGTACTAAAAACAGAAACTTCATATTTAGGCCATGTACACCGTACTCATACCAAAATGTATTGCCATAGCTAGAAGTCAGCAACGAACTTACCATCATCATCTACCAACCTACAATAAGCGAGCAACTGTATGCCACCTTCTAGACTGTAAAAGCTTGAAACAATTGGTTAATTTATGGTTGCGAAACATCCTTATGTAATTTAACACAATATTTCTGCCCAAGATATCGTACCATAGAGCAAATAAAGCCCATAGAGAGTATACAAATACGAAACGGAAATAGAATTTAGAAGTGGAAAAGTGTTTCCTATCCAATAAGATAACTTAAGTTTGGTCCTCTTTCAATTATGTTGCCAAAAAACACATATGTACTAACTTGTTTAATGTTTTAGGCACCCAACATAAAACATTTCCTAATGAACAACAACGTGTAAATCCACACATTAAATTGTTATTTTATTTTTATTGTTTCTACAGATATAATATATTTATTTTAGAAGACCAACATATACATAGCAAGAAATGGAAGAGATACGGAACCAGTTGAAGATCCATCACAAGGTTACATACTTATATTGGGCTATGACATGAGAATGCCACCCATGCAGTATGGAGGTTTCGCACAAAATTGGATACATGCGATTCTTCACATTCCTATTTACATTTGATTGATTAGTGGTGCGCTTAAGAAGCGAGTAAAATGGAAGCTGGTAACAATTTGTATATTTGTTCTCTGTACATCGTATGATGATGGAGCATTTGTTGGTTTTGACATTTGAAATGTGCAGGTAATGCACGACTGGCTTAGATGTACTTGATCTTGTTGTTACTCTTGTATTTGCGGAATGGACAGTTCTAGAAATAAAAAAGAGTTGTGTTTTGAACTTTCACATTTCTTAAGAAGATTGGAATCGCATCCAAGTTTCTTAAAGCTACACTTTACCTGATTTTTATAAAGGCTTCATCCAGCAAACCTTTTGAAGCGTTCAACAAGTTCCTTACACTTACACTTTTTGTGCCGGTCACTTTGTCAACTCGGTAATCGGTTAAAAAACAAACAGTTCTCATTTTTGGAGTGTTTATGATTTCACTATTTTGTCAAATTTGATAAGTGTTTTCTGTAACGGTTTTTGGGGAATCCGGTAATATTTAGGATAAAATATCCCTCTGATGACCTAGATTCGGATCTTATGTCTCCATTGATCCATTAACTGTAAAATTACATCAGCAGATGGATTAACAACTTGTTTTTTCGGTTTTTTTTTATGCTTTATATTTCGATTCAGTTAAACTTAGAACAAAATATTCTTCAGTTGACCTAGATTCGTAGCTTATCTATCTATTGAGCCAGTAACTGTTAAAATTCGGATGGCAAAGATTTTGACGGATTAAAAACCTTTTTTCCGTTTTTTAAAGAGTTTTCTAGCTTGATTTTTGGGAAAATTGACTCGTTCAAATTAAGCTGGGCAAACCGAGATGCAACTCGGCTTACATAAAAACGACACGACACGGCTTGGAAAATTTATGTTTCGGCATATCCAACTGTCTCAGACAAGAAGACATCAGAAAAAATTAAAAACTGGCACATCCTACAAGTAAATTGCATTTCATTTCTTCAACAATGGAGCTGTTTTTTCAACATCTGTCGTATCCCATCCCCATCCCTAACAAAGGTATCCTCTGTAGCGGGCCAAAGAACCTGGATCAAAAAAAAGACGTGTTTTGATAACCGTTTTTTTGTTATTAAATTTTCTCTAAAAATGAAAGTCCGATCAGCGTAAGTTTTTATTTTGAAAGTAGATACGTATATATTGTTCAAATATTATTCTGTATTCAACAATATTTCAAATTTTTGTTTTGGATTTTTAAAAAATATTTTTAATTTCGTTTTTTAAATTTTGTATCTCCAAAACTTATCAATTTTAAAAATTCAAATTGAAGTAGGTATAATATGTTTATTTTTATTTGGTCTTGAAAACTGCATACCCAAATTAATTTTAAGACATTGTTGAAACATTTTATTTATAAAAACTTAATTTAAGAAAAAAAACGGCAGGGGAAAGTTCGTAGGATCCAGTCGTGCACAGTTTTTTGTTTATTAGTCAAAACGTGTTTGTTGAAAAATTTGCAAAATTAATTGATTTTAAAACAACACTTGCAAATTCCACATTTCTTAAAGTTTTATTTAAAAATCAAATTTTAAAAACAATTAAAGAAGTCAAAATAAAATTTGCAACTTGATCGCAAGCCAAGCCAAGATCGGAAAAGAAAAAGACTTAAATTTAACCAGGTAACGTTATTTCCTTATAAACAACGATGACAGTCATCAAACTTTACAATAACGTTTGCATTTAAATTCTTTGTCAAACTCTTTGACAGCAGGGAACAAAACCGGGTCCTAGAATATTTTCCTCTTGTTTTGCGCCATTTTGCCATTCTCTGTGGTTGTTTATTTACAAATAAATAATAAAACGCAACGAGGGTATACTGACAACTGGTAAAAAGTCCTTATCTAAGCCCTAACCTTCACAAATCTCACGTCTCACCTTCTCTAGTGCTTCTGTCTTACCTACTTCATCGAGCTGGTAACATTATGTTACCACATTGGATGCCTTCTAAAGCCGGAATAAAAGAAAAGACACAACGAGCACAAAGGAAACAAAAATAAACGTCGAAACCATTTTATTTTAAATAAGGTAAATCCAAGATGAAATTAAGGATTTATGTTCAACCAGTGTTCGTTTTTCATCATATTATTTGGTTTCTTCAAAAATGTACAACCCCTTGCCAACAAGCTATATGAGAAAACATGAACCCGCATCAGCAAAAGAAATTCTCAGATGTTGCAAGGTTCCTTATTATTCAGACAGAATTTATTTTTAAGAAAATTGATGAGTCAGCTAAACAACTTCGAGATGTTTTTTTTTTTTAAGATGAACAAGAGCGGGTGCGATTTCTTCCTGTTTCTTCTTTTGTTTTCTCTTCAAAATCAAGGAGTAATGGCAATAGAGAATAGAGTCAGTTGGTGTTGAACGAAATGAAACAAACCAACCGTTCTTCATAATCTTTTTCTTGGCAACGAATTTGATGTTTTGCCAAGTTGAGTTCGGTAGTGTCTTGCCAAAGTATCCAAAATATTGCTCGAGGAGTTCTTAACTATAATTCAATTTTCAAAGGAACTGCTCCTCACTAAATTAAAATTGAGGTCGTAAGGAATGTGTACAGATTGGAACAAAGACTAAATACGTATAGTTTCATTTTTGAACTGAGAAAAGCTCCATACAAACCAAAGGACCGTTGATCTAAACAAGGTTATCCTTGCTTTAGAAATGGGAGCGGAAACAGTTCAATATTTTTCAACATATTCGGTAGTGGTTGTATTTCTTATGAAAGTTAGAAAAATTATTGTTTTGGTTAATGAAATAAGGACATTTACCGAACGCTTGCTATAAAAGCAGCCACTTCCAATCGTCTATACCTTTTCCACACCAGAATTCAAATCTCTGAAACCTGTCATTGGCATTTGGTTATAAAAGGCAATATAAGACCCATCAAATGGTTGGACCAAATGGAAAGGATCTCTTGATTATATTTATTGGTCCTATAGTTTCTTGTTTCAGGCATGGAAATGGGTCCCCCATAAATGTGTGCTATTTGCTTGCATCCCTTCAGGCAATATAGGGATGTTGTAAATAAGCCATACTTCCAATCAATTGAAAGCATATTATGTGTCTACGTTGCCACAAGTTGGCTTATTTAGTTTCGCCTTATGTGGAATTTAACATTGATTCTTGAGTATGTTCACATGTTACATCTCTCAACGGATTTTTGTTTGCTTTATATACGGTGGGTTTTGAAATGATGGTGTAGAATACTAAAGTACTCTACAAGGAGGTGGCTTCTGAAAGAAAAAAGTTAAAATTTGAAGGTTTTTCACTTTCTGGAACAAATTAAAGCCCAAAAGCGCCTACACATATAACAACGTCAAGATATTGAAGGTCTCTTTTAACAATAGATATTCAACCAAATCTCAAAAAATATCCTTTCAAAACATCAAAGCCAATAACCTTACCCAAGAATACCTATCCCACCTAGATTCCAGGTATATCCAATTCATAGACATTTCAAGCATAGGTATGTGTTTAGATGAAGACGAAGAAAAAAAGGCCAAATATAGATACATATTTATTGCAAAACCATGACAAATGGAAATAAAATGTCGTTTCTTGGATTAATGTGTCATTCCGAACACATGTGGCCCGGATTTATTCCGAAAAAGGATTTTAAACCGTTTAGAAATTCTTTAACATACTGCGTTTAGGGTTCCGTTTTCGGTTCGTTTCGATACGCTAAATCGAACAAGCAAACTTTTCTTCTTTTCATCTTCGTTACGGAGAAGGACCAAAATCTATACGCAATTTTCAATTTTGTCTCTCTTCATCAATTCAGTCTCTTCCTATTCCTTGGTTCAGATTATAGAATTGAATAAATTGTTCATGGTAAATCGCTCCTTTGTCCAATCGTATGGTCGGCTACCGTATTCAGACTTGACTCCGTATTAGTTCGGTTCGGTACGTCTCTTAAGACTTTGAACATCTTGTCTACTGTATGTGTCGTAAGATATACCAATGGCATTTCGGTGAGAGGAGAGATCAATTGGATCGTCAGGAAAAAGTTTTGTAACACAATAAAGAAAAAAGTGATGACAAGACTTTATTCATGTTCCAAATGCAGAGTCACACAAATATTGACAACAATAGTCTTCCATCAACCCACGTACAGACACGAACTCTCGTACAAGAACATAAGACGCAATTAAATTGCTTAAGTTCTTGTTGAAAAGCTGTCCAATTTTGTAGGGAGCAGAAGTAACGACTAACTTTTAATTTCCAAGAGCTGTTTTCTGGTCTAATAGGTAGATTTTGTAGGTTATCCCCACGTTCTTTTTCAATCGTTTCGTTTATCTTTTCGCCTATGATGTCCATAAAAAGAAAACAACTAAAAGAATAATGCATCACTCTATTAAATGTTCGATTTATCATCACAATAACAACAAAACGGGGAAGGCAATTATATCAGCAATTTCGTGTGTCCAAGAAAAATGACTGCGGTATCATTTTCATCCGGTTTGCTTCATCTGATGAATTAGAAACGATTGGGGGTGAATTACCTAACAATTTATCTCTGAAAATGAGCTTCTGCACAGTCGAACGGACAGAGAAGGATTTTTCAAATTCGACGGAGCGGCGGCGCGGCGCGGCGGTAGCGGGGTCTAAATCACAAGATTTAATTCAATGAGATGTGAACGCTGTAAAAGCGGAATAAATCATTTCAAATATATACAAGTATAAAAAAAAAAACCATAATTCATTCAAATTGATGGACAAAATATTTATGGTGCGCTCAGATCACTGTTAAATGCCGAGACAAAGGCTTTCGATTCAAACAAAAATGATGCAGAAGCGTAGTTGGAGGAGGATGGAATCATTATTTTAATGAGTAGATACATATTTTATCATTTATTATTTCTGATAGTAATGATCAAAATACTGATTACCATCATTTGGTCATCAATCAATACAATAGAATTGATTTGGAAAAGAAAAGTGAATACACAATCTTTGGAAAATTGTGTGGCATCCAGCCCCTAGTTGATTTCAGAATTGTATAAAATCAAATGAAATCTGAAATGATTGATTTGAACTAGTGATGTGTCAAAACGATAAACGAGCTCACTCGAGCCAATTTGCAATTTTGCAACTTGGATTGCACTTAAAAACGACCGAGAAAGCACGGAAAATGTGATGTTTTTAATTCGTCAAAATCATTACAATCCGCTGATGAAATTCGACAGTTAATGACTTAATACAGAGATAAGAAAGAGGAATCTAGGTTGATATTTAGATGGATGGATATTTCGTTCATTTTATTACAAGATTGTCGCAAAAACCGTTATAGAGAACTCTTGTGAAATTTTTATATCAAAAACACTTAAAAAAAAGCAAGCTAGTTCGTTTTTTTTTTTGCTTAAATCGATTCCCAAGCTGAAGATGTTTATACCTACAAAAACTCTCTTTTTCCTTCTCTCTTTCTCCTATTTTCTCCGTTTTATATAAAAATGCCATTATTATCGGTCGAACACTTTACTACATCGTAGTCGTCGGTATTGCATTAGCATTTCGTGGTAATAATTCATTTTCCGAGAATTATTTTTTCGCATTGAAACAAAAAGAAATAAAAAAAAGGAATTATTAATCATTTTTCCTTGAATCAGCGTCCAACCATCCCAGTTCAAGTCAGCCAAAGTAAAAGTAGAGAGCTCTCCTGAATTGCGTTCGTAATCCCATCTGCTAATTTGTTCGGCCCATAAATCGGATGGGAAGCATGAACCGTGAAATACAATACCATTACGACACGATATACTAAATTTGATAAAGGCCTATGAAGTCACTCGTACCGTACATAGAAAAGAGGGAATATTTATGGAGGAGATTGTAATCTTTCAGATAGATTGAAATTTGCGAAACACAATGCCTCTTTTTCGTAGTTTTTTTCTGCTTCTTTTGTGCAAGTGTAATGATAACGCATTGTGATATCCTTTGACTTAATGGGGGATAAGCAAGGTACGGAAAAGTTCGGGAGCGCTAACGAGCCGGACCCAGCTCTTTCACATTTTCAGCTCCAGCTCGCCAGTAGCAGCTCTTTTTCAACAATTCTTTTCTTCACACGCACCTAGAGAATGATGAGAGTAAGCCACTTAGGCCTTGGCTCTACAAGAGCTGTCGCGCCACTCTATTTATTTTATATTTTTTGTATAGCCGCAAGCTGGTACAACACTTAAAGTACCATCTAAAAGATAGTTCCTGCTAGAACCATTTTACAAATTTTGTGTTAAATCCATGCCAAATGGTGCAATGACGCTTTGAAAATGTGTCAAATGACCATATTCCAATATATGTCCATTTGTCACTTTTAGAAAGCGTCATTTGACCATATGGCTGAATGTCACAAGAAAATATGGTCCAATGACACATTACCAAAGCAACAAATAGCCATATATTGAAATATGGCCTTATCACACAATTCAAACTGTGGTATACCTATATAATTAGTATATTTTGAAGTAGGGCAAAATGGCATGCCAACTCAGTCTGGCGCGATTTTTTACTATTTTCAGAGTCTTAAAATCGAATTTCTTGTTAGCATGCTTGTTTCGGAATTCAGGACCTTTATTCTTCATTCGGAAATTCAATTTTCAAGACTCTGAAAATAACCAAAAAAAAAAAAAAAATATTGCGATTTGAAAACCAAGTTGTGGATTAATTAAATAGGTGGGAAATAATTTCACACAAATTTCAGGTGAAATTGTTGCTCACCTTAGGTGGGACAAAACTTCACCCAAAAAAAGTGAAATTTTAATGATCCTGAACTTTGAAAACAAATTGTCTGCTGAGGGTTGGACAGCCACCAGAGTCGCAAAACTCGTCCGATTTTGAAAAAGTATAAGCAAATCATCCAGAAACTCTCAACCACCCAATGCAATTCCTGTGAAGCATCTATCATATATGTCCACGAAACAAGATAAACAGGGAAATATTTGCTCATTAATATTTATGTATATGATGGATCCGATAGAACAGAGACGGACAAAGTAGAGAACATATTCATTGATTAGAAAATTAAATCTTTTCACATTGGGTAGTAAGGGGTTGAGTCAGAAAATGTAGTTTTTCATAAAACGAAAATGAAAATTGTAAAATTATTTGTAAATCAGGGTTAAATGTAAATAAATAGACAGGCGCGACAGCTCTTGAAGAGCCAAGCCAAGCTTACTCTCATCAACAATTCTCCGAGTGGGGATCATAATTAGTTGCGGAAGATGAAGATCGTAAATATAAATGCCCCGAAAAACAGGACTTAACAGAGATAATTTCTCATGGGAAAAGGATAGTTTGTGACGTTTTTCTCTTTTCCTCTTCTTAGAAAGCTCAGGTTTTTAAACTCGTCGGAATGGCTTAAATTGTATTTGTATTTCAATAAGCCATTTTCCAAGAAAACTGTTCATTGAGTGTGTTTTCTTTTCGGCATACAAACGGAGTTTTTAACAACTCTTCTTTTCCGAGAAATCTTTGTGTCGTCCTTAACATTAATAAGGTTTGCGATGAAGGTTATCCTCTTGTCGTGGGTGCCAAGTGACCAGTACTCGTCAAAAATTGCTTTCCTGACATCATCTTTGAGGAAAGAACTGCATCTTTTCCTACATTGTGTTAGGTTTTGTAGTTCTCTTTCTTGTACCAGTCTTTCGCTTAGGCTCACATAACTTTTTCTTTTTTGTTTTGAATTTGATGAAGATCAATGATCAAGGGCATTTCATCTACAGGAAACACATTTTGTCGCATTTTCACGACTTTTTTCACCAAAAATTACACAGAAAATTTAAAAGACCTAAATAACAACGCTTACTGATAATAGAAAATTAATCAAACTATTTACCTATTATAGGTTTTTATAGGTGTTGACAAGTGTACCATGACTTTTCTGGAAGAGAATTCGTGGGTTAAACGTATTTTTGTTGTCTTTCAAATGTATTTATTGCAAAAATGTTTCGTTTCTTATTATTGAAATAAGGAACAATTGTATGAAGGATTGGAGGATGAACATACAACTGGGTTCGTTCTGAATAACAGTCTTGCAATAGAATATCACCCTAAAGCTTAAACCCTCTATGATAACTCTATACAGGTCATCTACGCTTCTACAGTTTGAAAGGCAAAAGAAAAGTGCATAATTTTCAATTTTATCCTACAAAATTTAAATTTTTGACGGGTGAGATAACAATACGACAGTTTTTGTTGTTAACATCTTCCAAGAAGTAATAAAGCTCGCGTATTCGAATTTGTGGTCATACCAACAAGGTTATAAAAATTTAATCACAAAAACACCTTTGTTATTTCACTTACTTTTGTCTTCGTAGCTGGTAAGAACAAACTTATTTGAAATGCCGTCAACCATGTTTGAGACTGTTGAAATACATTTTCAATGAGACAAGTCCTAGCCACGTTCGTATATTCTCGATCAAACCAGTTATTTAAGTTCTGATAATGTTCGATAAAACTTTAGAATTGTGAATTTTGATGGCAGCATTTTTTACGATTTTCTAATGTCTCTCAAAATCGCCCAACAATTTATCAAAAGTTATTTAAATAGAAAACTCCAAAAAGTTGAATTAAATGCTCATGCATATTTTATTTATTATACAAACATCCTGCGAAATCAAATATATTCCATAAAATATCTAATCTATTCCCTTGATTTTTTCGTTGTTTATGATTTGAGTAATATCTATGTCTTGTGTGAATTTTGAGGGTGAGCCAAGGCATTGTTATTGAAAATCAAAAACATCAATATGAGTGTTTCAATTTTCTTTTTAGCAAATAATGTAACAAATGAATAAAGTTTTGCCGGTGGGTGGCGGCGGCAATGACATTTCTTTTCTAGTTCGTGGCCTGGCATATTCGAGGGGAATAAATTTATTTGCTGATATGGCTGATATGAATTCACGTTATTCACCGAATTCTTTTATTCAAATGGCATTTAGTAGATATATGGGTGACGGAGTAAGCAGAATAATTTTGTTTTACTGTTGAAATCGAATGAAATAAGTTTGTTCGAAGAAACAAAGCGAAGTCAATTTTTCTGATTTTATTTGTATAGAAAATTTATTCCAATATGTATATTGTACTAAGTTTTAAATGAATTATTCGAGTCCCTATGTTTTAATCGGGATAACATAACAGGAAACAGAAAAACATCTTTTCTAAGTAGGTATTATTTTGTTTATTTAATTTTTCATCAAAGAACATGAGAGTCAATAAAATTATCATATTTCAAAACGTCTCAACCTACTTCGATAAAAAAAATAAAACCTTTTCACAGAAAAAAAAAAACACTACTACGTCCTTTAAGCATCAGTTAGCAAATAAAATTATGGGTTGGTTCTTGGTGCGCTAACATAACCTCAAGACACTGTGTTACCTCAAAGTGGTTTATATTCATAGAAAGGTACAAGCTTCCAGATGCTAAGCAAAACCTTATTTTGAATGACGAGGCGAAAATAGCTTATCTACGAGTATATTGTTTATTTTTTTCTATAAAAAAAAAGTACCTAACAAAGCTAATGCCTTGGGCAAATAATAATATCTATTTCTTTAAAAATCCAAGTTCATGCAGAGATGTTTTAGGAATGGTTGACTAAAAAATATTGTTATCGTGTTTCCTTTCTTCTTTGGTTATTCTTCAAAGATGAAAGCTATTTGATTTTTTGTTTGTTTTTTTTTTTGGATTTTGGATTAGAAGATTTATAATATTCAAAATACACTTTTCCATCAACCTTAAGATTTTTTTTTATAACTTTTGAGAGTCCTGATTTCTATTTAAAGCTATTTGATCACGGAACACAGAGAGTGTAATAGGGCCCGGGGAAATTTAAAAATTTTAATTTTATTTGCAATACTTTGAGGTTTCGCTGGGGTGGGGGTAAGAAAGTTAAAAAATTTGTTTAATGTAAACGGAAATTAATTGAGATTTTCGTTTATGATTACTGCAAAATGGATGATAAGACAGGACGAAGCAATTAAGAGCGAAGAGGGTTCGTTTCCTCATTTACTTTGCTTGAGGGATGTTTTGATAGCATTAAAGATCTTTGAACACTTCTTTCAAAATAAGGGAATATGGTTTGGGAATTTAGTCCTAAACTAAGTCAAGAAATGTTTTGCCTATATATTAGTTTGGGAATGTACCTACTACATAAAATTGCAAATGTCGATTGATGTTTATAACCACCCACGCACCAAAATGGAAAACTCTCAACTTTTTTCCTTTTTGTGAACAATGTCTACTTAAAAATGCAAACATTTTTTTGAGTAACGAAGGTACGCTCCAATGCTCGACAGGCAACTTCCTTTAGATGTCAGAGTTTCCTCATAACGTAAGAAATCGAATACGTATGAGGCAATACCTTTTGAATCACCACACATTCCTTCTCTCATAGTGTACCCGCAGCCCAAGAGACAAATGCATCAAGTACTGCGAACTATTTACTCTTTTTCTACCGCAACAAAAATGAATCAACTTTTAAATAGGATTTCGCACTATTCGTCGACATCCTGACATCAAAATATTTCTTAGAGTCAACGCACAATCGCAATATGCACCAAGTCTGGTATTGACGTGTGATGTATCTGAATGCACTTCAAGTATTATATCAATGCCATTTTCCCCGCATGATTGGGTGGTCCCTGATGCATCAGACATCACAGGTAGGATTCTTAGAATAACATGCATTCAAAATTTCTTCGTTTAATATGGAAATTGCAATGCTGGGTTGAATGAGCGGATATCATAATACTTTTAAATGGCCTTCAACGATGAATTTGGCGAGCTTTGAGTAAGAAAATTTTGATTTGGTTCAAGGAGAGATGGAAAGATTATAGAGTGCATTTTTTGAACAAAGCAATGTTGAAGTGAACTTATGTGTGCGATTCGTTGCCTTAACAGTATTTAACACAATGGAGAAGATACATCTTTGAGATTATTTAAAAAAAAAAATTAATAGGCAACTGAGTTGATACACGAGCCAATGAACAAATGTTTAATAACCCTAAAATTCTTCGAAAAAAGGTAACTCATGTATCTTGTATACGAAACCACAACTCCCCACAAATTCCTCTTTTCCTTTTTGTCTGTCGACAGACAAGGCGCCTGAAACGTGTGGTAATAATGGTACTTCTTTGCATTCCCTACAAGTTTTAAGTATGTAAAGTAGTTAAAACTGTATAATGGAAGTCAAAACGAATATCTACCTATTAAAATTCACAGGATTTGCATATCTATCTACTAACTATTTGGAAGATGAGAAAAAGAACTTACAAAATAACAGAACTTTCAAAAATGTATTATGTCATAAATATTCCTCTTAGTTCCTTATCCTTGGTGAACAAGCTGTGAAGCTGTGTGGTTGGAGTCTGTTTTCTAATGGGTTTGCTATGGTACGTTCAGAGTAAGTTGTTTTACTTTGGAGAACGTTGGGGTTGTAATTGGGTAATATTTGTATACTAAAATGTAGTTTTGGCTTTCTAGCGTTAAGTTAAAATGTCGTTTTGAAAAAATGTTCTGTTTAGGTAAATTTGTTAGAAATAGGTACATAGAAGCACTTGTAGGTGATTTATGGCCATAAATTGCACTAATGAAAATATCTCAAATAAAGATGATAATAGTTTAAGTTATTTATGTATAACTAGCCGAAAAAACCCTGCGTTGCCGGGTTTGAGAATTTCTGCGAGGGAGCTGTAGGTAATAACGCCAGAGGGAGGTACCGTTTTGGACCAATACAAACATTTTTTTTTACATTTAATACATGAACGTTTAAAAAACTTAAACTCGAGGAAGTTTAAAAAAAAATCGTAGGAGGCGTTTTGAAGGAAATTGAAAGTTTTGGTTTTTGGCCAAAAAAAAATCGTATGGTGGCTACCCTGAATATTGATCTTAAAACAAAAATAAAAAAAACTGGGATATGAGTTTTTGCTCAAACCTCTAATTTTTAAGTTAAAGCTGTAGGTGCCTGTAAACTTCCCGACAAACAGACAGACGGAATAGTCGGACCCACTTTTTTCGACTTCTATATATATCGTAATGTCATATCTCATCCTCACTTAAATTTTTTTTTACAAAAAATGTGTCGCAAGTAAAAAAGTTGATTTTAATTTACTCACCCGCAAATTTTGTTTTTAAATTCAGGAAACTGACAGCCGACATCAATTTTTTGAAATGTGTCTCTATTTTTCATTTCATTTCATTTCCAGTTCATTTCCAGTTCATTCTTCTAAATTATATTTAAGGCTGAACTCCTACTTAAGCTTTTGGACCAAGACAATGTTTACACTGAACATGCACGATTTTCTGTGCATAAACATTTTCGCTTTATGAAAATTGGGTACTTCGGTCTCTGTCAAAATTAGTTATAACTAACAACATTTTAGTAAGATTTCAATGTGACTTTGACAAAATCATTAAGTGGAACATAATTCTGAATTATCAGTGAGATAGTTACTGTGACC
>CAKKXW010000004.1:15768481-15786386 GCA_920937365.1 Sphaerophoria rueppellii | reverse complement strand
TTCAGACGAATATGTAAAATAAAGTTCCTTTAAATGATGAAAAACTAAATCATCCATATATTTGGTTTTCGCGTCCTCTGACGGAGCAGCAACAATTCTCTGATGCATCTGTCGAGCATCTTCGAATAACTTTTCCAAGTTTGTCAAACGGATTTCGTTCATGTGGACATTTGTAATACTTCCTTCTCCTAAAGCTTTATAGGCTGTATGTTCGGTGTCTAACTCTAAAAATATGCATTGAACTGCCTCAACATAATTTCCTATTTTTCCCATTTTTTTTAACAATATAATTCAGAACACAACACACGATATTTATTTTGTATATAGTATAAATTATTCAATTTGTAGGTTATGAGAAATTATGAGAATAAGTAAAATTTTAAGTTGCCACACACCTGATATATGTAGTAGTCCTTGCTCCTGATTCAGAAATCCTTGCTCCTTTGTGTCAACAGATTCAGCAGGAACCATATAGGTATAAATAGACCACGACACCAACGTAAGAATTGTACAGTAGATTGTACAGTCGATCGTTATGTATGTAGTTCGATTTTATTCTTACTAAATCACTTCGCAGTCAATTCTTTATTTTTAATGTTTTAAAATATACAAATGATTTTATTAAGGACGATCCGGCTCGAAGGACCACTATGTGCCGCCAGGACACCAGCAAATTATAATTAACTCCGGATTGTCCCTTTATGAACAAAAAAATAACCCACTTCTACACTTGCTGCGAAAGAGTTGGTAGTAAGAGTGAAAACAACAACAATTCAAATTATTTTCTACTGCTTTATTTTGTACGTCCGAAGTGGATTAAAGTTGTTAAGATAATGAAATTGTATGATGTTGTCTATGGATCGACAACTCAAATCGCATTCAAGGCCATGATCTGCTCGGTCGTTGCACCTTGCGGATTTCAAGTTCAAGGTGAGCTATGTAATCCAATCGGCAATCATGTACGCACAATGCACAAACAACTTATTTGTTGCTATGTTGTGTACATAAATCGCATGCGAGTAAATGCGTGCACTTTAACGAGTCGATGGACCAGAGTAACTTTGCTTTCTATGATATTGTTGTGTCTCTGATTGCAGTGACGATACATAACGAATTGAAGAAACATGTTGCTCTGCAACATCTCCCTAGGAAGATTTTAACAACGAAAACTGTTGTGTTGTTTTCTTATCCGTTAACAATTTTAAATTTGTAGGATAAAATGAGAACTGAAAGTGTGCATTTCTTTGTTTACACCTATACCTTTCCAAATTCATACACGGTTAACAATTTTGTCATGATTTTTAATACAGCACTTTTTATAAAAATGTTTTTTTTTTTCTTAAACAAAGTCTTTCAGTGTTTTTAAGGAATAAAAATATATTTTTAGTTGACACTGAAGTGTTTTTTTTTACTGCTAAGAATATAACTTTATAAAATTTGATAAAACCATGAATATGTGTTTTGATAGCTAATAAGACTTTGATTTCAGAAAAGCCACTTGAATCTTACTATTTTAAGCAAAAAACCTATTTATTAGGTTTTTATTATTAAATTGTATCTAGCATAAGGAATATCGTTGAAAAGATTGTTTTATTTCCTACAATTTTGTTTTTTTTTGTGAATTTTTTTTCTTTTACGTAAAAAAAATCAACAACCTAACGGACTTGAAATAAATTATCTAACGTTTCGAAGTACAAATTTTGTAATTATGGATATTTTTATTTTATGCAGCAACAATATCAATAATAATTGATCTTTATGTTTATTTTCGTATTAAGGCGCTATTTTTATTTTTTATTAAAACTATAAATTGTATTAATAAAATGTTACTAAATTGATACATTGAAACTATTTGTGTTGTTGATTGCTTTAGAACGATTCGGGATTTCTTCGGCTTGGTAGGACAAAACAATGGTTGATTCATTCAATTCTGATTTTTATTATTTCTTTATGTAATTATATTGCTAAATAATACTTTTCGCAATAATTTTTAACATTCAAGTATTTAAATCGAATTCTCGATGGTATTATTTTTTAATGTTTGTTATATTAATACGCAATATATTTTCCAATATTTTGGAATATTATGTTTTATATTTTTCAATAAAAGCGTATTAAAAACGAGTAATACAAATTATTTATTTCCAATGCATTCGCAATAAAAGTGAATACGTTTGTGTTAGAACTAACGCAAGTTTTTATTAGAAATTAATAGCTATTTCCTTTCGGAATCTAAATATGAATAGGGTTAAAACATTATGTGCCATTATTAGTATGCAATATATTTTTTATTAAAATTTTATATTTTCTGTTGAATTCTAAATAAAACGTGTATTGAAATTACATACAACTGAATTATTTTTTTATTCTTTTGTATTGTAAAATTGTAATTGATCTTAATATATTTTGTATTAACTTAAAAATTTCAATATTTGTCATACATTATATTTCAATAAATTCCTGGTGTAGACCTATATACAACCCGAAAAATATGAAAAAGTACTCCAACATTTTTAACCGTGTAAGCGTAGATGAACCCTTAGTTCAGGGTAATATTGTCATGAAGGACTTTTATTAAGGACGAACTCAGTTATATGTTTGGTCCTCGCGTAGTATATGCATAAGAGTACATTTTTTGTTTGCGGAGGGAGTCGAATTGACATTGTCCTCTAACAAGAGTGCTTGATTGATTTTTGACGGTGACGTTTATCCTTTTGTTTGCGGATGTCAACACCTCGACAGTACTTGAGGGGTGTTTGTTGAGGACTAGGAGTTTGGTCGCAAAGCTTATAATTGCGCTCTCAAATTCGACATCTTCCCAATCTCGTTCGCTCTGGATGAATAATTTTTCGACATTTAGCAGGACTATGGGCTGACATTGAGCAGTGACAGGTTAAGCGGTAGGAGGTTATATTGCAGCCATGCGGATGAAATTCTATTTTGTGTCGTAAGGATTTTCACTCTGTAATTAACGAAAGTTACGAGGGCCTCTCCACCACTATGTAAATTAATTTCTTGTATTGGATTTTGGTTTTCCTCCACATTTCCTGAAGTGACAGTTTGAGTGGCCTGGACAGGACATAAAAAAGCTATGACAAGTGAATATTTAAAGAGCAATGTTTGTTTCACCTAAGAGGAACGTCTGCCGTTCAGAATCAATAAATTGTGTGTTGATTGGGGATCGTGACACCAATTATTTGTTTGGTAGCTCATTTGGCACTTAAGTCATACTTCAAACTATGAAAATGATTGTGCAACTGAATAATCTACCAACAATATTTAATTTCCTAATCAAAATGTGGCATTTGTATCCACCACAATTATATTAATAAGCAAATATTTCATTGTGTCTTGTTTCGTGGAGATATATGATTCGCGGAAATTGCATTGGATGGTTAAGATGGTTGAAGGTATGAGTAGCACACGCAGTCATACATACATGCGTATGAAAAGTGTGTTTCTTTGTCGTTAAGGCAAATAAACGTTCATTAGAACAAACATGAGACGCCATTATTTCACAAAGATCACAATCAATCAATTAGTTCAAGAAGCAGACTTTCTACCACGCAATCTCTTGCTTAGACGGCTGATGATACGAAGCATTACGTTAATTATCTACTGCTCATTACCTCCGTAGCTTAGTGGTAACGTGCGTTGGCTGCTAAGCTGAACGTAGTGGGTTCGAGTCCTACTCGTGTCCATATTTTTTATTTCATCTTTCACGGGCACTGCCTCTTGCGAAGATCCGACAAAACTTCCAAGAGTACCATCTGCCATGAAAAAGTGCTTCTCACATTTGTCGTCCGGAATCGGCGTTAAATTGTAGGTCCCCTCAATTCTTCATACGCAACTAGAGAATTGTTGATGAGAGTAAGCCACTTAGGCCCTGGCTCTTCAAGAGCTGTCGCGCCACACTTTTTTTTTTTTTTCATTACCTCACTAAATTTTTCAAAGCAATGTGTGGATTTTCTTGTGGTCGAAATTACTTGTTCACAATTCTGAACTATTGTATATTATTTTCTATTTCGTGAACTTAACTATATAAGCGTATGAAAGAAAAAAGATGAAAGCAATTCATTTTGGTCAACATAGTCTTCAAACATCGAAAGACTAAATTGAAAAGGTACTCAAAAGCATATGTACCAAACGGAGTGAATGCTTTGAATGTGGAAGAAAGAGTATTGAGCGGACAGGTGAAAGGATTGGTAAGGAAAAATATCCAGAAATTTTTGTCTGAACGATTTCCCAGGAGGAATGGGATGTGGATTGTGATGGGAAAGAAATAATAATTTACAAATGCGCTACGGATTTAAGGGAAGTTATTTTGATCAAATTAAAATCGAATTGAAAAGGTTCTTTTTTTTTATCGAATTATTATTTTTTTCATTACTTTGAAAACGCTTGTTTATTTTTCAATTCATTTCATAAGCGTTGCAAATATTTGTTTGGTTGTTAATAATGAAGATTGGTGAAATTTTATTACGGATAGTTGGATTACCTAGCTATTGAATGCACTAATTTTGGATAATTTTGTTTATATACAATTTTAATGGCTATTGTTTCACTCCAGTTTGTAAACATATTTTAGCATTTTTTTGTCATTTTTTGCATTGCATTATGTTTATAAAATTATAAAAATAGAAATTATCAACATTTAAGTTTTTATATCAAGGGATATGAAAGTGTCCAGTTGAGACTAGCATTCATAAGGAAAAGGTGCTCTTGGCAGCATAATATTTTTTCACGAAGTCAAAAAACCTACTTCAGTAGAATTTTTTGATCCACAAAAAGTACCCAAAACTTATGAATACAAGTTAAGGGTTTTTCCTTTTCCTTCTTGAAGAAAAAAATTGTTCGATTCCCAAAAGCCTCTCAGACAATTTAACTTAATCAAAGAGCAAATAAAACAAAGCTTTCTTTTTTCAGGGATCAAGGAAAATGGTTTAGCTAGACGTGTGCCGTGCCAATTACTTTTCTTTTGCTTTCGTTTTCTTTTTATGTCTCACAAATCTGTTGAATGAAAAACAAAACAAAAATCCCTTCCGAAAAAACGACTTATCTCCCAAAAAATGAAAGCATAACACAATGCGTCATCATAACACTTGCAAAAAACAAAAAATTTCAATTTATCTGAAAGATTACAATCTCCTCCATAAATATTCTCCCTTCTCTATGTGGGACTACGAGTGTCTTCATAGGCCTCAATCAAATTTAGTATATCGCATCGTAATATATTGAACTTCACGGTTCATGCTTAGCATCCGGTTTGTGGACCGCACAAATTAGCAGATGGGAAAGGGATTACGAAGGCAATGCAGGAGAGTACTCTACTTCGACTCCGACTGACTTGATAAGGAAGGTTGGGTTAGACACTGAATTGAGGAAAATTATTAATAATTCCTTTCCTTTTTATTCTTCTCATATCCTTAATATAGCTTAAGTAATGTGCATTCGAGGAGGAGTCTAAGACAAAGAAAAAATATAGAAACAATGAAAGAATAATTCTCGATAAATGAATTGTAAGCACGAAATGCTTATGAATGAAATAAGAAGAAGGAATTCGATAGGTCGATTCGCAGTAAAGTGTTCGACCGATAACAAAGGCATTTTCATAGAAAACGGAGAATGTAAGACACAAAACAATACAAGAAAATAATACCAAAAACGCTATGGGCTTAGTGAATTTTTGGTATTCTTGTTGGTTTTTATTTTTTATTTTCTCGAAAATTTAACATGCTGTTTTTGGTTTCTTTTTTGCTTTGATCAGATGATTTTTTGTGGGTTTTTGTGTTAACGGAAAATAATTTCCTTGAGAGTTTTTCATTTACTTTAAGTTAAGTCAATAACTTTGAGCTTCGAGAAATATGAAAAACGATTTTCAGCACAAGTATTCTGAAATTGACGTTTCAATTTTCAATTATTTTGTAAATTTAAGAGCGGGATGAGAATAATGATTATCAAATTTATCATTTGACATGGTCGAATCGCAAACAAAAGACGACGGTCAAAATGTATTTTCACGTTTCATTTGATGATGTGAAATTTCAATATAATTCGGAGAGAGTTTCTGTATCAACATTATAATTTTATATAATTAATAATTATAATTTTATAGGCTTTGGATTTTGACAATGTTTTTTTCTAACGGCCAAACATCTCCCTTAGCTAGCTTTCTTCTATATTTTCAATTCATAAGTCTTTCCTAGAACGGTTTTTGGGACAATCCGGTAACATTAAGAACATAATAGTCCTTCGACGACCTTGATTGGTGTTGTATCTCTCTGCCAAATTTCAACAGCGGATGGCAAAGATTTTGACGGATTAAATACCTAATTTTCCCATTTTTAAGCAAGTTATAAAACCAAATTGCGAATCGGTTTACACAAAAACCCAATTAGGCACATAACATCACAAATTTCGTTGGATTTTAAACATATTTAAAACCAACTAAATGTAAGATCCCAGACAATTTTCCAACAATTTGATATACACACTTTTCTCCTCCGATTCTATACTATTGTAGGTATTGATAGATGACGAAGTGATGTTAATCACTATTTTGATCATTATCTAGAAAAAGAAATAAAAATGATAAAAGACTACGCTTCTCATTAAAATAATGGTTCCACACTCTCCTAGCAACTGCGCTTCTGTATCCCTTTCCTAAAACACAAGCAATTTTTGTTTGTATCGAAATCCTTTATCGTGGTGTTAAACAATGAGCATCGGGCACACCATAAATATTTGCCCATCAATTTTAATGAATTATTATATTCTATACTTGCGTTTATTTGAGATGATATGTATTCTGCTCTTATAGCGTTCGCGTAAACGTTATTGCTTTCATTGAATTAAATCTTGTGTTTTGAGAACCGCTGTCGAATTTGGTAAGAGATAAATCGCTGGGTAATTCAGCCCCAATCGATTATAATTCATCAGATGAACCAGACCGGATGAAAATGATGCTGCAGTCATTTTTCTTGGAAACATGAAATTGCTTATGTATTATTATCGTAATTGATATGATAAATTATTTTTTCATTGAATGGGCATCACAGGTGATAAGATAAATCGACACAATTGAACAAGGAAGTGAGGATAATATACGATTTCCATTAAGAAAATAAAAGAGCTCATGGAAATTAAGCGCTAGACTATAATTATTACATTTTGAGTAAGACTCCTCCAATCTATCTCCGATGCTTGAGGGACATTACTAACTATCTTCCGCTGTACTGAACTTGGAGAAGAACTAAACAATGTAGAAACAAATTTACTAAACCAGCCTCAGGGCAAATTACAAATCCTTTTTAAATTGGAGATTAAAACTCCCTACAACATCGGACAATCTTACATGGCAGAGAAGGGGCTTTTTGCAACAAAAACCTAAGCAATTAAAGTTCTAATCACAAGGATGATACACTGTGTCGTATATTTTTGGACCAAAGTTCGTGTCTGTATAAAGGGCTGATAACATAAATCAAGTAGCGTCGTCATAGACGTCCTTCATCCATACAATTTTTTTTCTTTTTTTTTCTTTATTTTGTTACAAAACTTCACTGACGATGCAATTCTTCTCTCTCTTTCCCACATGCTATTGGCGTATCCTAAGACCGACAGTAGACAAGATATGTGAGAATATTCCTCCATATACCAAAACTAAAATCAGGCAACAAAAGTCCAAAGCGACGTATCAACCGAGCCGAACTAACCCGGAGTGAAGTCTGGATCCGGTAGTCAACCTCATACGCTTGAATAAAGGATAGAACACCATGAACAACAACTTATTCAATTCTAGAATCTTCAACCAATGAGTAAGAAGAGAGACAAAATTGAAAATCGTATACATTTTGGCCCTTCTCCGTTTCGAAATAATGAAAACAAGAAAAGTTTGCTTGTGTGATTCCTTGTAGTTTCTCTTTCTAGCGAACCGAACTGAACCGACACCGAACCATGAACGCAGTCCAGTATGTTGAAGAATTTCTAAGTGGTTTAAAATCCTATTATAGAATAAATCCGGGCCACATG
Source organism: Sphaerophoria rueppellii (assembly GCA_920937365.1). Lineage (NCBI taxonomy): Eukaryota > Metazoa > Arthropoda > Insecta > Diptera > Syrphidae > Sphaerophoria > Sphaerophoria rueppellii. The sequence goes on along the minus strand of CAKKXW010000004.1, from coordinate 15,778,358 downwards.
TGTTCGGAATGTCACATTAATCCAAGAAACGACATTGTATTCCCATTTTTCATAGTTTTGCAATAAATATGTACATTTTCTTGACTTTTTTCTTCGTCTTCATCAGCACTAATACGAGATTTCTAAATGTATTCGCATGAATTGGATATATCTGGTGGTGTTCTTTGGGTTAGGTTATCGGTTTTGGTCTTTTGAAAGGATATTTTTTGAAGTTTGGTTGTTTCGAGTTTTGAAAGAGAGATAGAAAGAGATGTACCAGGTGAATGTGCTCAAGAATTAATGCCAAATTCCACATACTGCTAAATAAACCAACTTTCGGCAACGTCCTTCATCTTTAATATCAACCTGAGGCAGATTTGCTTGAATTGATTGGAAGTATCACTCATTTACAACATCCCTATATTGCCTATGTGTACGTCCCGCCCGCAAATAACACAACTTTATGTGGGTATGGGTACCTATTTCCATGGCTTCCACTTCAAACTGGAGGGCCAATCAATATAATCCAGAGATCCCTTCCATTCGCTTCAAATCATTTAATGAGTCTTATATTGCCTTTTATTACCAAACAGCAATGAAATTTGTCAGAGATTTGAGTTTTGTGTTTTTATAGGAAGCGTTCGGTAATTCTTAATAAATTTCTTTTTTCTTTATTAACCATAACAATAACTTTTCGAATATTTTGAAAAAAAAATGACCCATTTTCAGTTTGGATTTCATATGAGAGGATCGTTGGGCTTGTGTGGAATTTATGTCACTTGAAGCTTTAATCTATAAAACTCCGTAGAACGATTACCAAAAATTGTTTTATTGTTCAATTATTTGAGAAGTTAAAGATAAACGGACTTTCTTCTTCGTTCCAATTTGTACACGTTTTTCACGAGCTCCGTACCCACTTTTTTCGATTTCTCTATCATCGTAATGTCACATCTCATCATCATCTCAATTTTTTTTTACGAATTCAATACATGCCATATATATGTCGCAAGTAAAAAGGAATAAGGGTTCAATTAATCCTTAATTTCATCTTTGATTTACCTAATTCGAAATAAAATGGTTTCAACGTTTATTTTCTTTTCCTTGTGTACTTTTGCCACTTCTCTTTTATTCCGGCTTTAAAACGCAACCAAAATGTGGTAACATAATGTAACCAATTCGATAAGGTAGGTTAGACGGGAATACAAGAGAAGACGGTGTGTATGATGACGTGAGATTTGTGAAAGTAAGGGCTTCATTAGATTATGTCTTTTACCAGTTGCCACTGTACTCTCGTTGGGTCTTCTTATTTATTTGTAAACAAACAGCAAAAAATGGCAAAATGGCGCAAAAAAAGAAAAAAATATTTTAGGACCCTTTTTTGTCAAAGTTTGACAAAGAATTTAAATGCAAACATGATGGTAAAGTTCGATGGTTGTTCATCGTTGTTTGGACTTTAGGGAACACATTGGTTTTGTGGAAACAAGGAAATAGTGTAACTTGATTTATTTTGTTTTTTTTTTTTACTTTTCCGATCTTCGAAAATTTCAAAAGCCTCGGTCTGCGACCAAGTTGGAAGGTTTATTTTAATTCTTTATATTGTGTTTTATGTTTAGGTTTTTGAATACTTGTCTGTGTTTAAATTTCTTCTCCTTAATTTTAAATTCAACATCCGACAGTCTTGATTTTAAGAAAATTTAGTTGCAAGTGTTGTTACAAAATCGAGATCAATCATTTTTGCAAGTTTTTCGACATCGACATTTTGATTTATAAACAATACAACTGCTATTAAGAAGGTACACCTAGTAAACAAAGAACTCAACATTATCATGAATAAGTGTAATCCTCTTGAAAAACGAAACTCAGTAATTTTTGCAACTATTTTTGTTTCTTTTTTTTTTTCTCGAGAAAGAACAAGTTTTGAATTAGTGCTACAAAATATCCGTTTAATCTAAAAAAAATCGTTTTTATATTTATTTTTTTTTTTTCTTTGGGAAAAATCCCCTGTTTGTGTATTTTTGAATGATGTCTATCACTACTAAGTAATGAATGAAAAAATTACTGAACTTTTTTTTCCTTACTTTTGTGTAATGAGGAACTCCAAATGTAATTATGTGGAAAAATAGTATAATAATTGATTTAAATATTAGGTAGGTTGCATTAAGGACAAGAAAAATATCATATGGAAGGGGCGGTCTATTTTCCCCCGTTTTAGGTGGTGGGGCGTTTTATAAGAAAAACCTTCTTTAAAAATAAATATTAAAATGTAACGACTTTGTCCATAATGCCGTACTATATTTTCTTGCAAAGTTAAAAAGTGTCTCTTATCTCTTTCATTCTGCTTTTCTTTCAAACTTGCTTTCACGAACAGTTTTCGGAAAATTCATCTTCAAAGTCAAAATATCGAAATTTTCAACTTCTTTCTTTTTTTTTAACTCCGAAATAATTTTTTCAAAAGTTTTTGTAATAAATTACTAATTTTTTCACAATTAAATGCTGTTACAAGTTCTCAGTGAGATCTAGAAAACCACATGCAAAAATGTCTTCTTGTTTTCTTCAAATGATCGTAATGATTATAAATCCTGCATGAAATATCAGTGCATTTGGTGCCACGTTTGCTCAAAACTTTGAGGACACTTTAGTACCGTATTTCAAGCTGTCAAGATGAAATCCGAAAGAATTTCTACGTGGTTTCGTGATAGTCGACGAAACATGAATCTAATGGTAAAAAGCAGCGAGCAAGAAATAGTTGAAAGAGCAACCACCCTCGTTAATCAAGATGCAGTGACACTTTTAATAGAAACGCGTAAGGTGGTGCCACAATATATTAAGACTTTTAAAAATGAAAAGTTACACCTTACACCAAGATAATTAACCCAAGTAATAAATAATTCCAAACAAAAACAATGCCAAAAACAACTCCCAATGTAATGAGTTGTTATTTTCATTTCGCTTCTTTTGTGCCTTATCGCAATACATTTTTCTTCCTCACCCAATTGGCCGAGATTTTGTGGGTCTAGAAATGGTTGGTATGAGGTATAGTAGGCATTTTACAGCAAGAGCTTGGTTTCACCGTACTGGCGGTGGTAAAAGTTCATTAAATTAAAATAAATCACGTTCTTGAAGCTCAAGATTTTCATTTTAATTTCTGTTAACTTTTGGAATTTTATTTTGTTACCAGTTTTTGATGTTTACTTTTTAGATAATTACCCAATAATATAATTATATACCACCGTCGCAAAATTTTACTTAAACATAAAATTCCTTGTGAAATCTGTGAAGCAGTATATCGCTCAGCAAAAAGTATCCCTAGCAATGATATGAAAAGTAAACTTCTTAGGCCCATTTGCTGATTCGGAACATAATTTTATGTTTTACATAAAGTTAATCCTTAGTATGGAGATTTTATGTAGAACTTATCGAATTCCGGAACGTCCCATATAAAAATGAAAACTTTAAGTTGGACATAAATTTATGTTCCGAATCAGAAAATGGGCCTTAATCACTTAAACAATTCCAAAATAAAACTCTCAGTAATATCTTTGTAAATTGCATCAATTGCTAAGTTCATTAAATTTTAATTTCTTTTCTTTGACTAATTAAACACGTCGTGCACTCGTATGACTTCTAAATGTATTCACATATTGCTACAGTTAGCAAACTTTTGTCCATCAACACATTAAAGCAGACATCGTCAGTCAAAATAGCTCAACATCTTTCTTGTCTATAAATGATGAAAAATGTTCAATACCATAACTATTTAATTCAAGCATCAAGTATTTGGATCAAACTAACTGAAATTAAACGCTCGATCCTCGTCTTGGTTTTGTTTGTCCGTGAATGTGATGTTTTTGACACTAACTTGCTCGCTTAAACACATCGATAAAACGATAACGAAGAAACGCAATTGGCAACGGGATGAAGATGACCCAACTAGATAATTGAACTTCAATTACAATCCCACATATGTATTGTATACCACAAGCTTGGTATCAGCCGTTGGTGCTCGCTAAATTTTATCAAAGGACGACCGACAAACTGACGACGAAATGGCATTACATCAAATAACGCACTTTCTTCCATAATATAGAGGTTAACAAACATTCAACCGCCTAGTTAATTACACAACCAACCCACCCTAAATCGTCAAACTCCTCTGTCCCCCTGTTTTGGCGCATTTCCTGACTGTTTTCTGGACTAGAACGAAGGTCGAGGTAGAACAGTCCACAGGCAACATGCGCATGGATGGATAGACGTATTTGATGGCAGAACCCAGAACGCAATATACGGGGTTAAAACTAAATCGTTTTCGATTACTTACAGTTTGTCTATCGTGAGGACTTTTGGCAAATGGGATTTTTTCTCTCTATTAAGGGAGTTTTTTTTTGCTGGAAGTTTTTGAGATATGATTTGACTTTTATCTAATATGAGGCTTAAAAGGTTTATCCGACAGTCTTAAGTGATTTGGAGTGATTAAATTAAATTTGTTAATTTGTTTAGTTTCTTGTGCACTGTAAATAGAAAAAATGGATATGTCATATTCTTAGGCTTAAAAAGTCGATTACTTAGAACAAAAACCCTTTGCATCTCTTCTTCATCATGTTTGCCTTCATCAGCGCCACAACCGATATCCGCAGTTCGGGCTTCCTTCAGCAAGTTCTTCCATGCATCCCAGTTTCTCTGACCTCTAAGCATCTGGTCAGATTAAATTCATTATTACTTTTAAGCAATGAATCAAACTTCAACACATAATTGCGAAATAGAGAACAAAAAATGAAACTACTCAGTCATTTTCTTAGATTGGTTTTCATGTATTTATGAGCAGGTGTTCATGACTAGGAAAATTGCTTCCAAATTGGGGTTAATAGAATATTGTCCAGACTCCAGACTACAGACACAAAAAGCCTTTCGTATTTCGTTTCTCAAAAGAAAAAATAATTATTTCTGGAACACTCATGTTGAAATGAAATAATGTATTGCTGCTCGTTTTCATTAATCACCAATTGTTTTTTTTTTTTGGTTCATGATTAACGATTTCTTTTTCTGACACCTCAGCGTTAGTTTTATTTGGACAGTAGTTGTTGTTCTGGAATTGTTTGACGATATACAAAGGATATTAGAGTCCTTAACAGTTCTGTTGAACGTCTTGCGTCAGCAAACTTGCAACAAGACAGCCAGAGAGGGCATATGTGTTGAATGTTTGATAGAAGGCTCTTTGACGTTTCAGTCCTTTCAAAATTGATGCCACATAGACAAACCTAAAGAAAACAAAAAAAAAAACAAATTCTTATCTCACGGCTTTTTTTTACGTGATTTCAAAGTTTAAAATCTAATTTTAAAAGGCTCTTCGTTTCGTACGACCTTAAATAGCAAAATGATGATTGATAAAAATAATAACGAGATAAACTCAAACAAACCTTAACGCCTTCAAGGCATCCAACGGAGAAATCAAGGGATTTTATACTGTCAACCTCACTCTTAATGCACTGTTTCACTTTTGTAATTCATTTTCCTCATGAGATCTGACAAGTGAACAATGGCCTTAACTTTCAAGGAATTTCTTAGGCAAAAAAGATCATAGATAAAATTATGCAAAGAACGACCCCATTTTGAAACTTTTCCTTTTATCATAATCTTGAAGATTAAAAAAGAGTATTATGTGCAATTCTAGGTTTCTTTCTAAGAAACTGTTTTTTTAAAAGGATGTAATTCCTTAAAAGCGCCCCATTTCAATTAGACTTTTGAAAGAACACTCTGTTTTCCTATATAGACAGAGTCACTTAGTTGATGAAACATGAAAAGACGAAACTAACCCTTCAGGCAAGTTCAATCCAATTTAATGACATTAGGCGACTACACATTTTATATAAGAGCAAATGGTTCGATTAGACATATTTTTTGTTTGAAGACAGTGATGACGTTCGATACTGTTATTTTTTATTCAACGACTCCACCAGCCACAGCCTGCATCCTGCAATGCACTTAACTTGAATATGTAGGTTCATTCAGTCTTCTATGTATAGCTTATAATGCAGAGATGCAGAAACGAAAGTTTTGAAGGATCTAAAAGTGTACAAAGAAAACAAGGCTGCTTTAGTTTGTTAGGTGGGATTTACGGATTTTTGAGTTGCTACAAGAAACATGATGAAATTTAATTGTTCTTTATTTAGTTTTTGTTAGCTTTGTATTTTGTGGATTTTACTTTGAGTTAAAAATTGGGTTGATTTATGTATATGAGATGCATAATTTCTTAGAATAAACCAGAAAATTCAGCAAGGATGGTTTAAAGTTCCAAAGAGGTTAGGTATGTGGTGACTTTGTTCTTGCATTGTTGTTGAACCCATGGAAAATTCATATAGAATATGTTCTCTTTTGTCCACCATTTTTCGTCACTGTAAGTGATGAGAATTAAGACGATAAATTTGGTACTTTTTTCTATTTTTCTAACAGCGTAGAATAGAACTAGGCTACACTCTTTATCAAAAACAGACATTTTTTGAGATTCCAACATCCAACTGATCAGACGCAAAGCTATTTGACTGAGAATTTCTAATTTCAACTAACTTCTAACTTTATGCCAAAAACAAATATTCAAAAATGTTGAATGTTGTGCATGTTTCTGTTATATCAACAAATATATTGCAATATTATTTTAACTTAAAATTTTACGATTTGATGATTTCTGTCATTTCTTTTTCCAAGTTACATGCATTTGTGAGTCGTTCCAACTGACTAGATTAGAGAAAAAATGCTTAATAAAGACCATCGAAATTCATAACGGAATTTGCTAAATAATTTTTCTTTTTTCCTTTTTCTGAAGCAGTGCAAAACAAACATTATTTTGTTGATATGGACAGCTGTAGAAATGGCCAGTCATCGTCGAATTGTTTTTGCAGAGTACACATAATGTACGACGAAGCTACGTATCGATAACGAGATAAAATCGATAGCAGTTATCATTCCCTGAATGCAGTTCTACGGAATAATCCTATTCTGGACTAGAATTTTTCAAAAAACCTTTTTTTGTCCCTTTGGTTTGTTTGCTTGTTGTACGCATAAGCATTAGTGGGGACTTTGTGGATGCGGAGATATCTGCACTTTACATCGCAGCTATTAAGACTTTTTTTCATTTGCTGTGTTTGTGTGAAGACATAAGCTTTTGTTTTGCCTATTGATTGACCTTTTTATCATTCCAATCGGCTTGTGACTACTCATGTGAACTTTTATAGAAATTATAAAATAATAAAGCCCTGAAAATCGAAGTTCTGTTTTGGTTATACATTTTTCAATAAATACACTTGACAAAACACTTGGTTTTGTGTTGGTCAAAGCAGGAGAAAAAGGATTCAAATGCATTAGAATTCGACAGATTAACATTTTTTGGGGTCATCATGCATCCATATAGCTCTTAAATTAATCCTTAATTTCATAAAAGGATTACTTGTTTAATTTCATTTGCTTTTCAAAAAGATCCAAAAAAGATCAAAAGTCCTTCTAAATGAGTCCTCAAAAACTTCAAATAATAGATACACTTACTTCCTTGATACTTATCTTTTCACATTTTCTAAATCGTCTCTTTTTGTCAGGTTTTTATTGTTCTTAAAGAAGATTTAACGCAACTCCTCCAAATTCGTAAAATTAAAAATAAAGCTTGGAAAACATTTTAACAGGGAAAATTTATTTTAAATTGGGAATGACTTTCGTGTTTGACTGTTGAACAATGAAAAAGGAGAAATGGAGGCCATTGTAGGATAAGATTAGAGTAATAACCAAATTATGAAGGTTGAAGTTTGTTAAGTTGCTGTGTTATTTTATTGCTAGAGTGGTTTTTGACAATATTAACGAAGGACTTTTTGACTTCTTTTGACTTTTGTAAATAACTTGATGTGGTTGTCTTCAAAGTAGGTTTAGTCTACTTGGATTTGAAGAATTAGAAGGGGTAATTCTTTTTCTTATAAATTATGGATAAGAGGAGCATTTAAAAGATTTCTGCCTCTGCAGGGTGTATCTTCGAAACTCAAAAAATATCAATCATTAAATTATGTGTTTCCTCAATTTTTCAATTTTAAACACAAATATTGTCCCAAAAATCAATGGTGTTTACTTATCAACCATGGCATTTGGTAGATTGTTTAAGGAAAACAAGTTGAGCGTGTAATTCCCGATACAGTGTAATCTATTTCTTAAATATTGTTTGGAGAATTGAGGGGAGAATTATTATAAAAAGATAAAAGAAAAATTATGTAAGGAAGCATGGTATCAAGAACAACATTCATGGGATATTTGCTTTGAAATAAAGAAAATTTAGTAGTTTTTAGGGAAAAACTATCCATTCAAAGTATATTCCAGTGAAAACTGAAAACTACGATTGTACTAGGGCATTTTTTGTTATCATCATCATCATCGGACTGGCTTGTTTTCCATTTTAATTCCTGGGTTCGTAGTCATATTTTGAATGTATCAGTGAAAAGTGCACCACATCCTACAAACAATTGAACGACGCGTTCGCGTCCTCCTTTCGATCTGCTTCTTTGAATGCTCATTGAAAACTAGCGATCTGAATTATTTACTTCATCTAAATCTAAATTGAAACGAACCCAAACTAGTAAGCAAAAGTTTCTCCCTTCATCATCTCCCTCTGTAAAACTCCGAACAATGCTCTCAATTACAAACCAACCAAACAACTTGAAGTTGGTAACGAGTTCCGGATGTAAATTAGATTTCCTGTCAGATGTCACAATGGTCATCGATTCAAAAACGGATGGAATGCATTAAAATGATATTGTCAGCACTTCAGCCAAAATAGACCAGTGACGAAGCTTTCGAAAATGGAAAAAATATGAAAAATCGCAGAAGAATAAAACAAATTAGAAATGGTGCGGAATGTGATAAAAATGAAAGGAAAAACAAATTACGGGCGATCCGAGTTCGGGAAGTGGGTGGTAGGCGGGTATTAAGGGGGACAAATGGTTATCTTGATTTCCGGAAAATACTGCCCTATGGAAAAATGTGAAATGGCAAACTTGTTGGTAACAAAAAGATCTACAATTTTTGTTCGGTCAAATTTTTCACATTACCTCAAAATAAATGTGAAAAAATCAAAAAACCAAGTTTTTGGTTTCTTATTTTTATCTTTTTCAAACAAAAAGCTTTGGAGTTTACTTTATTTTTTTTTTTATTAATTTCAACTTATAACTACTTATTACTAGACAAAGGAATTCAAACTAGCTTATTATCTAAAATCTTATTCATTATTGTCTTAAGATTAATGCCTTTCGGCCTATGAACTATTTTATTTATTGGAGTTTCCATTCAAAATTAGGGTATTTTTTTTTTTGATATTGTGTCAAAATGAGATGAAAAAATAAATATGTTTAACCAAATAAATTACAGTGAATCTGGGATAAAATAAAGGAAAATTTCACCAAATTTCTTAGAAATTTTTCTTGTTTGGAAAAAAGATAAAAATAAAAAACAAAAAACTTGGTTTTTTGAATTTTGCACATATATTTTGAGGTTATGTGTAAATGTTGCCTGAATTAAAGTTGTAGATCTTTTTGTTACCGACAACTTTGCCATTTAACATTTTCCATTATCTACCCTTATCTAAAAATTGTTCCTCAATTTGAAGGTTTCAGGTTGACTACTGAGAGAATAATGTTGTTTTCCTGAAAAATAGAAGAAGCTGGCAAATTAAATTTTACCATCTGCAATCACAAGGTCTTTCTCTTTCTCTTTATCTCTCGCCCGCCTAGACTAAAGTACAAACGCAGACAAGGTAAATGAGAGTTTCTGGTTGTAATATTGCCATAAAATAAATTTCCGGTGTCAGGAAATTTCTATAACATCCTCACACTTGAGGGCAACTTTATGAATGATGTGTTGGATGATACTTGAGTTG
>CAKKXW010000004.1:15665055-15767981 GCA_920937365.1 Sphaerophoria rueppellii | reverse complement strand
GAAGTTAAGAGTAGATGTGAGTAATAAAAAGTAGTAGAAGTTAGATGGATAGTAGAGAATGAAGAAAGGAGATGTGAAGAAGAGTGTGAGTAGAGCAGATTAAGGGTGTACAGTAGTTAGTAGATTATGAGAGAGAGGTGAGGAAGTAGAAGTGATTAGAGAAGGTAGTATGGTGTAGTAAGTGGAGTATTGAGAAACGTTATGTAGAGAGGAAATTAGTATTAAGTGTATATTCGTAGTAGAGTAGAGTTTGAAGTGAGGAGTAGTGATTTTTGATGAGTTACGTGAGTGTAAGGGTAGTATGAGTTTAATTAAGTTTAGGTAGAATATAAGGGAATAAATGAAATTGAACGAGTTAGTGATAGTAAGTGAGTTAGTTACTGTGTTAGGAAGTGAAGTGAGAGATAGGAGGAGTAGAGGAGTGGAGTATGTAGAACTGAGTGAAGGTTTTGCAGAAGAGTAGTAGATGAGAGTGAGTAGTATTGTAGAGTGATGAGTAGGTAGTAAAATAGAGTAGGTGATAGTAGGAAAGAAAGTGAGAAGAAAGTGAGATTGTAAAGGTTGAGGTCGAGTGTTTAGTGAGTGAGTGTATTGAATGTGTAGTTAGTGATTATGATTTGGGTGTGAAGTATGTAGTAAGTAGAAGTTAGAGTTGAATAATGTGAAGTGATAGAGTAGAATGTAGGGAGAGTGAGTAGTAGTGAGTTAAGTGATAAGTAGTACGAGTGGAGGTAAAAAAAGTTAGGTTATAATAGGAGTAGGGTGAAGTAAAGAAAGTAGAAGAAGAAGTGAGTGTTAATGTGTAGGAGTAGATGAGTAGTAGTATGGAGTAAGTAGTGAAAAGGAGTAAGTGGGACAGTAATGAGTGATTTTTAGAACTGGGGAGTGGAGATTATGGTAGGTTAAGGGTAGATGAAATGAAGTGTTAATTGTAAGTAATGAGAGGAGAAAGTAGTGATGAAGAGTGAGAGAGTGAGGAGTAAGAGTAGAAGGAGAGTAGAGTTATGGAGCAGGGTAGTAGTAGTAAAGTGACGTACGTGATATAGAGAAGTTAGTGAATATGGGTGATGTAGATGAGTATAAATGTGTGAAAGTGATAGTATGATAGAAGGGGAGATGAGGTAGAACAGGAGTGAGTGATTAGTGTTTATGGAGAAGAGAAGAGTAGTAGAAGTAGTTTAATGAAGAGGTGGAGTGTGAAGTAGTGATTAGTGTAGTGTAGTAATGAGTGGATGTGCGTGATGAAGGGAGTTGAGTGAGAGAAAGTGAGTAATATATTGGATGTAGAAAGTTTATAGTTTGTGAGATGTTGAGTGAAGGAAGAAACAAGTAATGTGTAGAGTAGTGAAGGATGAGTGAGTGCAGTGGTAGTAGTGAATAATGTAGAGTAGGAAGGAGTGGTAGCCGAAGTTTAGAGGTGATAGTAGGATTTAAGGATTAGTGTTTAGAGTTGAGTGAAGTAGAGTGTAAGAGTTAGGAAAGACAAAAGTGGAGTGTAGGTGTGGTGAGATGTGTCAGATATGTGATGAGTTAGGTGAAAGTGTGTAGTGAGTAGACTTAATAGAAGAAAGTTTTAATTAGTAAGTAGAAAGAGTGAATAAAGTGAAAGTGAGTAGAAGTAAGAGTAGATTGAGGAGTGATAGTTAGTAGATTGAGGAGAGTAGTAGTATGTGGAGTGAAAGAGTAAAGTTCGTATAAGAAGTAGGTAAAGTGAAAAGAAGTAGTAGTGGAATGATGATTTAGAGTAGTGATGGGAAGAGTATTAGTAAGTAGTAGTGGAGAGAGATGATATGAATGTAGTAGGAGTTTATGTGAAGATGACACAGTGAGATTGGCAGGAGTGAGTGAAGAGAGTGGATATAGTTAGAAGAAGATGATAGTGAAATAAGAGTGGAAGTAGTAGTATTAAAGTGAGTAAGAGTAGAATGAGGATGAGTGAGTAAGTGGTTAGAAGTAATAGTATTAGTGGAGAAGGTAATAGTTAGAGAGAGTTAGGTGAAGAGTAAGTGAATATGGTTTAGAGTGAAGGTCTGTTAGAAGTGTGTAGATCTAGAGTGAGAAAGTGAGGATTAAAGAGTGATATTTAGTGTATAGTAAAGTATAGTAAAAGATGTGAGTGAGTGTAAAAGGAGTGAAGAAGTATGAGAGAGTGATGAAAGTAAGAGTGGTGTAGAAGAGAAAAGTAGATGTAGAGGTAAGTAGGAGAAAGAAGTTAATAGGAAGATGTGAGTATAAGTGAGTAATGAGAGATGTTAGGTGGAGTGAGTGTCAGTGAATAGAGAGAGTGGGAGTGTATTTGAAGTGGAGAGTTAGTAGAGAGTGATATGTAGAAAATGCAGTAGAGAGAGAATTAATAGAGTGTGGCGGAGGAAGAAGAAGAAAGAATATAACGTGAGTGAGTAGTGTGAAGGTGAAGGTGAAAGTAGATGTAGGGAGAGTGACGTGAGTAAAGATATGTTATGAAGTTAGAGATGTATTTGGACGTGATTAAGGTGGAGTCTTATTATGTGGTTGAGTGAGTGAATAGTAAGGAGAGAGAAGAAGAAGTTATTCAGGAGTTAAGTAGGATGGTGGAGTGTTAGAGTTAATAAGAGGAGAAAGTGTGAAGTGATCGTAGTAGGAGTTGAGTATTGATAAGGGTAAGTGAGAGGAGTGTAAGATATCGAAAGTAGTAGAGTGGTATCTTGTAAAAGGAGGAAGTAGAGAAAACGTGATAAGTTGAGAGGTAGAGCGAGTTAGTAGTGAGAGGAGTGAGAGGAGCAGTGAGTGTTTGTATTATAAGAGAAGAATAGAGTAAGTATTGTGGAGAGTAGAGAAAAACGACGTTATTCAACGTTAGAAGTGAAGGGTAGTAAAAGTAGTGAGTAGAGAGAGTGAGAGGAGTGAGTGAGGAGTTAGAAGATAGAGTAGTATAAGAGGTTTAATAGAGAGTAGAGGAAGTGAAGTAGTGTAGTGTTGTGGATGTGATTTTTAGTAGTAGAGGGTAATTGAGAGAGTACGTACTGTTGAGTATAGTGAGTGTAAGTGAAGCAGGGTGATGTAGTAGTGATAGTGAAGAAGTGGAGAGTATGAGTGAAGGTGAGAAAGTAGTGACTAAGAGAAAGGAGTAATTAGTGTTAGAGTAGTAAGATGGTGAGTAGTAAAGTGAAGAGAACTAGTGATAGAAGGTGAGAGAGAGAGAATAGAGAGGTGAAGTGAGTCGGAGATAATTAGCGTATTAGCAAGAGAACGTGGGAGAGCAAAGAAGTATGTAGTATGTGAAAGATTCTCAGTGAGATAGAAGGGAAGTGAGTGAAAATTTATAAGTAGTGATATTAGTGAGAGGAATTAGGAGTAGGGAGATTTGTAAGTGGAAGTAGAGGAGTAGTAGGTGAAGGAGTAGTAGTGTGTATGTAGGAGAAGAGAGTAACTGTTAGAGAGAGAGATTGAGAAGGGACGAGTGTTATGAGAAGTGAGTGGAATGTGTTAGTATGAGGTAGTGAGAGTAGAGAAGTGCAGAGTAGAATAGTGAGTTGGAGTAGGAGTTGTGGAGTGTGAGTGAGTAGTAATTAATAGACGAAAATGAGAAGAGTGAAGGAAGAAGTAGAGGTAGTGAAAGTATGTAGTGATAAGATGTGTGAGTTGAAGGCGTCAGAGTAGTAGAGTAGTAGAGAGTGAGATGAGTGAGTTGGGATGGTTGAGAAAAGTGAGTGTAGAAAGGTGATAGGTTTGTTATATGAGAAAGTAGGATGTAGTATGGAAAGTACTGTGATATGTCGAAGAGTAGTATAGAAGAGTTGAGAGAGTGTGTATAAAGTGAGAGTTTGATTAGAAATAGAGAAATTGAAGTTTGTGAAGTAGCGATATAGTGGGTAGTTTTGTATAGTAAAGACGGTTAGGAACGAACAGGCAGTGGAGTGATAAGTGATTAAAGAGGAGAAGTGAAGTGAGTGATGATTAGAGTGAAGAGAGAGAGAGGGAGTAAGGAAGGGATCAGTTTATAGGTATGTAAGTGTAATTGAGATAAGTAGAGTGGACAGAGTAGGGAGTTATGTGATGATGTGAGGAAGTGAATAGATGGAAATTGAGAAGTGTGATTAGTGATATGAGAAAGAGATGCGTGATAGTGGAATAGAGTGAAGATGTATAGTAGAGTAGTTAATATTAGTGGGAGTAAGAGTGAAGTTAAATGAGTAGGTAAGTGTTAGTTTTAAAGGTAGTGGGATGATAGTGATTTCATTAGTACCTTCAACATTAGTTTTGTCCTGTGCTATTGATATGCAAACAATTTTCTCTCATAGATAGATGCAATATATGTTTCACACGCGAATAGATTGGCTCCAATAATTTGAATCATTTGTATTTACATACATTTCTTCGCTGACTTGCTAACTACTTTAGAGAAGGAAAGAAAAAGGATATGATATGATCTTTGCGTTGTCATAGGGACCATGTTTCATATCCAGATGCACAGTGTGAAGCGTGATACAGCACATATTGAAACATAGAGGCTATTTGTCAACTCTTTCTAAAGCGATATTAATATCTTTACTGGCGACCATTTTGCCACTACCGACGTCCAAACATTTCGGAATGCTTCTCGAAAATTTAAATTACTTTAGTTGAAAGTGCAATTAAATTAAACGTTTCGAGAGCGGAAAAATAATAGTTCATTGCGCGCGGAAAAATTTGTTTGCCCGCAGAGAAGAATCAATTCGGGGTGAGAAATCAAAAAATGTCGCGGCGAAATTTTTTATATTCACACCCCAAATTGATTCTCTGTGGAGCAAACAAATTTTTCCGCTGCGCGAATGACGATTATATTTTCCAAAAATTAAATTTTAAATCAAATATATGAATTAACATTTTTTCTAAATATAAACGCAAGTAAAAATAACAACGCAATTCTCAAGAAAGTTTCACAGGAATTTTACAAAGCATCAAAAGTATTCAGTGTTGACATATATTTATATGTACATGTATCTACTTTAATTTTGTTGACTATGTGAATATTTGCCTTGCCTTCTTAAATATACATTATTCGTTATTTTATAAATCTTTCTTACTTAAACTTTGGAATTTTCAAAGTTATTTTTCAGGAAAAATTGATTGCAAGTGTCATTTTACATATGAAAAAAAGTAAAGTAACAAAAAGGCAAGTAAATACGGCAAATAACGCTTTATAAAAGTGACAATATGACAGTTTCACAAACGTGTAATATATCATATTTCGAAATATAGGCGACACGGTAACATATTAATAGCAAGTCAGAAAATGTGCACGACTGGGTCGTACGAACTTGCTCCTGCATGCTAAAACTAAATATTTATGATTACTTAAATTGCAAAAAGTAGTGTTAAAATAAGAGATATACTTTAAGCAATTCTGATTACAACTCTTACTTACAGCTTACACTTAAACTCAAAAAAAAAAAAAAACTCAATATATAAAAATAATTAGAATTCATTAAGAAAAATTAAAATTTGAAAATGAACCTCGTAAAAACATTTCATTCCAAAAATTTAAATTCCAAAACAAATTCAAACCTTATTCTTGATTTACTGAATTTTTTTTTTGAAAAATCGTCGGAGCCGTTTTTTTTTAAAATTAATTTTTTAGATATAAAATTTTTCAAAAATGTTTTAAAATTAATTTGGGTATGCAGTTTTTTAGGAACTATGTAAATATACATATTGTACTCCAATTTGGATTTTAAAAATTGATCGTTTTTGAGATACAGAATTTTGAAAAAAAATTAAAAATTTATTTTTGAAAACAAAATATTATTTGAACAATATATACGTACTTTAAAAAAAACTACGCTGATCGGACTTTCAGTTTTCGAGAAAATCTAATAACAAAAAAACGGTTCTATGGGAGGTACCGTTTTGGAGCAATACAAAAATTTTTTTTTTACATAAAATACATGAATGTTTAAAAAAATTAAACTCGAGAAAGTTTAAAAAAAATCGATCGGGCCGTTTTGGAGAAAAAAAAGTGTTTTGGTTTTTGGCCAAAAAAATCGTATGGTGGCTACCCTAAATTTTGATCTTAAAACAAAAATAAAATAATTGGGATATGACTTTTTGCTCAAACCTCTAATTTTCAAATTTGAAGTCAATCGGACCAGTAGTTAAGGCTGTAGATGCCTGTAAACTTTCCGACAGACAGACAGACGGAATCGCGCGGACCCACTTTTTTCGACTTCTCTATATCGTAATGTCATATCTCTTCTCATCTCAATTTTTTTTTTTTACGAATTCAATACTTGCCATATATTCTATATGTCGCAAGTAAAAATTGATGTAGATTAAATTATTTCGAATTGTTTTATATCTTATCATTGTTGTTTACTTTCTGACCATATAAGGCTTAAGTTTAAAATAAATTAATTATTTTCTTCATAAAAATAGTGTTTGATGAAAAAAAAAAATAAAAAGAATATACTTATGTCCCATTTATCAAACAAAATTGTGGAATTATGTCCCAACAAAGTGGGACTTAAGTCCAAAATCGATTTATGGACTAATGTCCCACCTAAGTGGGACATTAATTCCAATTTGGACTTTGACCGTGGAGTTATGTCCCTGTCCCTTATTTATTACAAGCCAAAATTGGTGTTTTTAATTGTTTATACTAACTGACTCATGTGATTAATGTCCATAAATTATGTTAATTTGAAATATTCCAGTTTTCGAAAACTTTATCATGGATGAATTTATTAGAAAAGGGGAAAGTGTGATTACTTCAAAAGTTAGTTGAAAAAGATTACCCTTTCAAATGCAGACAAACCCAAAAACCACCCTTTCGTTCCAATTTCAAAATTAAATTACCTCAACGTGTAAAATTATTGATCCCGGATATTTAATTACAAACTTACTTCATCTATCCACAGGGCTTAAAAACAAGGGTCCGTATAGCAAAACCAGACCAAACTGAACCAGACGGACAGAACTAAAGCTGAACCACTCTATGAATATGCGAATATATTAAAATTATTGAAAAGGGGTTTAAATCAAGATTTACATAACGTTTTTTCAATATTCTAAAAGCACAATACAAAAGTTATTTTGGGAAATACGAAAATAAGCCTATTCAGTATTTTTAACAGGAAAAGGAATATGGTTTTTTTTAATGCTATCAATCATGGACTAGGAATCACTCGATGTGGAAAGTAAAGGAAGATTAGGGTGTGGTCGTTTAGCACCACAATATACAGCTAAACATCAATTCTTGAGTGTAGGAAGGTAAGGAAAGCGAAAAAATTGCTTATAGAATTGTTTCCACAATTCCTTTAGGTTATAGTCCGTTCCGAAACAAATAATTTCCGAATTTGAATAAAATCAATTACATAGATATTTTTGTATTGAACAACGGAAAATTGATATGCATATTACAGAAGTCCATGTGGTGAGGACAATTTAGGTTAATTTGGCTTGCATTAATATTGATTAAATAGGATGATTGAAAAAACTTCCTTATATAAGCTGATCTATTGTTGTATAGGTTAATATATATATTAAGATGAAACAGTAAAGAGAACTTTCGATTCATAAGAATAAAAGACCCTGTATTATAGTTTTGTAATCGAATGTAGGTATGTAACATATGTACATTATGTAACAAATAAGAAAGTCTTTTATGCGGTAATTCTCTCATACAGTACATATCGTAATGAATTTTGTGTTTGTCGATTGCTAATCTCTTTCTAACTTTAAAAGTCTCCAAAGCTTTTTGTTAACTGTTTAACCGTTCTTGTAAGGCATTTATGATAAGTATTTTTAAGATCACTTCAAAGATAAATAAAGATTTTGTTGAGACCAGACGTGGCTTCCGAATGTTCTAATTTGAATTTTGCATGAAAATTTCCTTTTTTAAAGTTTTTCAACAGCATACGGCGTACAAAACACCAACCCAATCGGAGTAGAACATTTTCATTCCACAATCCTTTTCAAGTTTGTGAAAAAGATAAAAAATCCTTGAAGTGACAAAAGGAGAATGGGCAAATTTGGTACACCTAGCGGTTCACGAATGAGATTTTACATAGTTTGGAAGCTTAGTTTTAGTACATCATTTTATTATATGTCACAAATCTGTAAACCATGGGGTTCCAAGCAGAAATACTGGAACGAAGAGTACAATTAATGAAAAAAATAAGTTAAATATTTTTCCATTAAAATTATCAAACGGATTACTTTTGGTGAATTTTATCAGTCGCTTTAAGGAGATTTTATACTTATGTTCGTCAACAAGGAATATCTTGATTCTTGATGTTTCTTATCACAAACAGTAACAATATTATGAGTTGGGAATCGGTAAGGCTATAGTCGAAAATTAATAATCAAAATTGACGGAATTTATAGAGCGAAATGTCGTTTTTTACTTTCAACTATCGACTTTAGCATTTGCCGGATTCCATTGTTGCTTTCTTTATTTGATCTGTAGTAACCAAAGCACTAGCTTTCACCGCTTTTCTTCGTCCCGAAGTTTTCACCGATATGTTTTCATTCATTAACTAATTGTTTTTGGCTTGCGACACTCAAAATGGGAAGAAAACGACGAGAGTTTTGTGTTATATGTGACCTTTCTGTTTTGCCACAGAGACGAAATTTAGTAAATAGAAACTTAATGCAATCTAGACCTTTTGTTAGGGAATAAATAAGACAACATTCTTTTTATACATCTAGTGGTTTGACATTTACATTTAGAAAATTCAAAAATTGATAGGGTATTTCATCTTTGTGTCTCCTATGCCGTTACAGATTGCAATCGATTCAAGATGACTTATGTGTAATAGTGTTGGCAAAGGATGAACAGAGCAGAAGGAAGAAGCAGGAATAACGTCAATGAAGCTGACAATATACATGCGAATTTGCCTATTCATCAGTTACAAATCATCACGTCCTTGAGAGGGCATCTATTATGCAAGATAATGCATTTGCGGGGGCTGTTTAATGAGACAAGAACTGCTTCGGAATCCCGAACAGATAATGTTAACTGCTATCCTCTCATAATTTTTCATACCACTTAGCGCTCGAGTTTGTAATGAAAATTATAATATGTCAGGCGTGTGTCATTCCAACGATTTCAATATGAAAAAAACGTTATTCTTGAATTATAATATCATTGTAATATACTAAAATTCTACTTTGTTTGATTGATTTGCAAAGGTTTTTTCATATTGTTTTTGGTCGTCTTATTTTACCCATATCCCATTGTTCTCGACCAAAAAAAATAGTCAAAATGTTGATATATAAATTTGTATTAAGTTGTTATCATAGGTGGGGTTTCTGTTCCTAGGTGGACCACCTCCATTAATTTTTGCCCATTCTCCTTTCAAGAGCAGAGAATAGGACCTTGTGCTTCAAAAAGTGAATTTTGAGGAGATTGTTTTCACAGGATCAATAAAAACAGATTGAAACAAAACTTCCAAAAATTACCTTAAATATTTAATAATTCAAAAACTGTCCATTCTGTTCAACATTTTCCATTCCTTATAAAATCATTTTAATACCTTCAAGTAAAATTGTTTCGAAAGAAAAAAAAAACTCCAAAATTATTCCAGCCACACAACAAACTTTGCTTCACAAAATTTTAAGAAAGGTAGTAAGTAAAACAGTAAACAACATTTCGTTTCGTTATCATCCTTAACTTTTGAGGCAAGCAGTTTGCATTTCTCATATTTATCCTCAAAACTGACAAAACAAGGCCTCATTAATGTCCCCCCAAAAACTCAAGTAGCTATCAAAGCAGAGTTGTATGTTGTATCTGTACAGTGTAGGAGGGTGGGTATACCTACTCCAAATGACAGTGACAGTGTACTTGTGATGCAGGGTGTTACCTTTCTTTTTATACTCGTTCTTACTTTATGTAAAGTAAAAATTAATATGGAAAATGCTGAAATAATTTCTATACACATTTCGTGATATGTAAGGGATAAGAATTATAATATAGGCGTGTTTTTTCTACAATCATTTTATCAACTCACTTTAAAAATAGAAAAAACGGTTATACTCACTTTATACACATTTTAAATATTTTATTAAACTGTCATTGAAGAAATCCAATTTGATAATATTTCCTCAAACAATTCTAAAACAAAAGCTTAATAAATACTTTTTCGTTTGACATTAAATTTCTTTATTGTTTCGAGCGCTGCCTGGATTTCAATATTAATATTTTATTTTCAGTATTCGCTTACTGAAAAAATATTACACAGTTTCGTTTGTTTTTTGTTTTTCGATGAAAATAAAAAATGAGTAGCTACTAAGTAATAGAAAAAACAAGCTATTTCGTACATTAGTCAAACAGAATAAGTTCAGCTTGATGAAGGGGAAAAGTAGGGAGTGGAATGTTGTAGTAGGAGGAGTTAATATGGTGTAATTGAGTCTTATGGTAATTTATACTTGGAGGTATTTAAAGAAAGATAGCTTACAGTCTACAGGAAAAGAAAAACCTTTAAATTACTCAAAGAATTATTTTTCTAGAATGTGCAATTATCATAATATTTCAAGCCATTACACCTCTAGGAGTATCAGTGTAATCATTTTTTTTAATAAGCAAGGAGTAGTGGGGGATGTTCCATTAACGTGCGTATACCGTGTCGACTCAATGTCAATATAAAGGACGAATCGAAACGAGTGATATTATGGTGATCTCGTTCGAACATAACTGTCAACCATTCTACGAGATTTAACTTGTGGTTTTGGGTATGAAAAGTTTCTAAGTCCTTCGAAAGTTAGCGAACTTTAAGTATTACTATTCGTGGTTGTGCGAAGCGAAAGCGTTGTGGAATTTTTTGGTGCGTGCGTTGATCGTCATTGATATCAGCTTCCACTCGCATCTCATAGTCGTGTCTAGAAAATGATATGCCGCACAGAAAATTATTATCCAACTTTTTTTTGGTGTTAATGATATGAGGTATTGTGATCTTCTTATCCGAAATTTTTGGGACAGTTTCAGGTTTCATTACATACTTATGACGTAGCAGAGTTCTTTAAGTTTACGACAGTTTTGAAGGAGGGAAAAACAAATGACGGGCAGTCAGTGTAGTTTTTGTGTTTGAAGGGGGGGCAAGCAAGAAAGAACGAGAAATTATGATCTTTTGAACAAAATTCGAAGATCAAACAAAGTAATTTTAACTAGGTAAAGGTATGTGACGATGCAGTTTAGTAAGAAGTGTATGACTGTCGAACAACCAACATTTTCTTATTAATTTATGCGACTTTTCCACTAATGCAGTATATCGTCACAATGAAGGCACCGTGATGCAAAAGATCCGGCATTCACTATCCTGTTTTCATTGGTAAAAAAAAATCAGCTAGAATTTTCTTCTACACGAAACAAAATGGAACATGTTAATCTGAATGAAAAGGCCCATCTGGGCTAAGATGTTTATGATCCATAAGTCTCAAAACATTACCTGTAAGTGGTGGAATGTATTGTCTATAACCTCGGAGCTATCTATTAAATATTTTCAATAATTTAATACAGGAATACAATACACCTACTTTAAAGTTTTCGTATTAAACTGTCCCAGGGAACTACGATTTTGCTTCACTGTTTCCCTTAGTTATGTTGACCAATGAGACTGATGTGATATTAACGTGTCAGGGGTTGCGTTGTTTCATCGTAGGTATTTTTCTTTTGTATCTTGTAGAAATTTTTTGTAAATGATGGAAGCATTAACAACCTTGAAAAGTCTCCGAAACATAATATAGTACCTTAGGAGGAGAGTAAAAGGTTTCCGATCCCAAAAACTCTAATAAAGCTGGTCTGAAGATGGGCCTTTATCAGAAAACGTAGGATATACAAACTCGAACTCATGCCGCAAAACTAAGCCTCATATGGAATATTAGTTTCAACTACCTTTAAAGCAAACCTGTTCCACAGAGGGCGAATATTCAACGCAGTATGTATGCATAAATATAAAATAGGGAAAGATTGGGGTCGGGACACAGACACAGTTTTATCATATTTCAATGAAAGTTACTTTAAGTTTCGATAAGCTGTAATAATGTTTTTCTTGCATCTGAGAATACAAGCGGAATTTGAGTAATGAGAAGTGGAATGTGTTGAAATTGATGTTTTTTAAAAGTGAAAGAAGATTGAGGACTGTTCAATGGCGGAGATTATGAGAGAAAGGAGTACAACTACTCTTTTAAAATCAGTTAAGATTTGCTTCGGGAACTTTTATTCACATCAAGACCTGCCAGTTTTATAATACAAATCTTTTCAATGAGTTCTTTGATGATTGTTATTTGTTTTACAGTAGTTTTTAGTGGACACGAAAGCGTCCACAATGGACATGTCTTTTAGTTCTTATCAACTTAATCAATTTAATAGGAGTGAGAGTGGCAGTGGTGTTGAATATATTTTTTTGATATAAAAATTATTTATCTGAGTGAATTCTTTGAAAAAACTTTTTTGAATATTTAAAACGAATCTGTATAGGAAGAACAGGAATGATTGAAATGTTGAACAGGTAATCAATACAAACTATTGGTATTGATAGGCTGTTGTCAACCTTTTTTGGTAGTGTACAAGACCGTAGCAGACTATTTTGTACTCAATGCCAAGATCCTCACAACGTTATCTCATGGAAGGACCAAAGAAACATTCAAGACCAATTTAGATAACTTAAGGGGCTAACCAACGCAATTCAAAAACTGGGAAGAACTTTGAATTTTTTCAAAAGGAATGCGTTTCAAAAACTATAAAGGAAAAACATGTAACACAAATAAGTCTTTAACGGTTCGCTAATATACTCATTCTTTCACTATGGGAAGTTGGTCCGTATTAAAATCTTTAATTCCAAATGTCCTAAAGAGGGTGAATCAAACTTGTTATTTCCTTGTTCAAAATGATATTTGCATAACGTTCGCACAAGGGGAAAAATTACTTAAAGAACACTCTCTAACAAGCATAGGAAGGCACTTAAGCGTATATTTCTAAATGCAAAGGGTTAAATTGTGCTGTTGTTTTTTGAAGTAGTTGGTGTTTTCTTAATAGAAGCGAAGCCCTTAACGAAACGAATGTTGCAATCTTCGCTAGCAGTTCGCTCTCGACCAAATTAAAAAGTGCGAAAATATGGCACGTTTTCTTTAAAGGAGGATAAGTTGTTGGTGTCTTTTTTTTATCTTGTATCAATCCATGTCAGAAAAAGCAGATAGGCGTTAATAATTTGTACAAATGGACTTTTACATAGGGTGGCCGATTCAAAACTGAACTAATAAAAAAAAACAGTACTTTTAATCATGAATAAAAAAAATGTTAAAACAAAATTAACTGTGTTCAACAAAAATTTATATGATTTTCTACGATGCCTTCACTTTTTGTAAAATAATAATATGATGATTGGTAAATATGTAGGTTTCTGATAGAAGTCTATAGGGTTAAGGTTATTTATGTTATTTATTTATTTATAAATATACGGAGTGTTAACTCTAACAGATACAAACCTAAGTTATCTTAATTTAGTATAAACATATATCTATACTAATATAAGTAAGATTTTTGTTTATTTGCCGGTTGTATGTTTGTAGTCGATAAACTCATAAACAAACACAAGTCTTACTTTATACATAAATGTTGCAAACATTGTTTGCTATGCACTGATTGTGCAATAGGAGGTTCTGAAAATAAAACAAATAATAACTAATGAACAAAAAAACATTGATTTTAAGTTACTTAGGCCGTGTGCGAATTGGATGAAACTGTGGTTAAAAAGGATGAATTTTTAACCACTACTGTCATATTTTAACCTGCTCCGCAGCTAGTCTAATTTTTAACACATTTTATTCAATGCGAAGTGACAAAATTTAACCAAACGTCAAGTTTTAACCCATTTTTAACCCAATTCGCACACGGCCTTCTCGAAAATTTGTGTTCAAATTCTGTAGACTGACAGCCGACGACAACTGTTTGAAATTTCTCTCTATTTATCATTACGTTTCATTTCATTTCCTATTTGTTTTTTTTTTTTTTAATACTTACGGCTGAACTCATTCTCAAGCTTCGTAGACATGGTCAATGTTTTACACAGCGACTCTATGTGGCCACCCCCCCCCACGAAAATTGGAATATTTTGGATTGAGAACTTGCAAGACTCTGCGAGAGCACGAAGTAAATCAAAACCTAAAATCAATTTTTTTGCATGGAATTTAAGGTGCATGGGTTTGTTTGATGTTTGAATGTCTGGTTTGGACTTTTAATTCACTCAATCCTCAATAAATTTTTATAAAATTTTCACTGTAGATAGCAAAAACAAGTATTTGGCACATCCTAACTGGAAAGTCAGCAAATAATGGAGGCAATCTTAAGCTGTATAGAGTTCCGATTTTTGTGAAATAGGTAAAACACACAGAAGAACCAGCACTTTGTTGAATTTTTCAACGAAATTTGCATTTAACTGCATGCTTTAATGAGAATAGAAAGTTAGTTGTAAAGCTTGGAAAAATTCAGATATGTAGTTCTATATTTCAATTGGATTCAAGCGGTTCAGATTGCATTTTAACAATAAATGTTTTAATTATTATTATTCTGGAGTTTTTCAGAAGAGTGGCGAGACGCGGTTCGCAGGGTCGGCTATTAAAAATCATAATTATACTTAATTAATGCAAGTAAATCAAATAATAAATTTTAAACTTTTGGACAGTAGATTTATGCCTTGAGCCCGATAAATGCGTTATATTCATATCTTTTTGAAAGCCATAAGTCTTCTTATAAAACTTTCATATATGACACAGAAACGTTTGGGCATCAGTTTTCTAGATTAACATCATTGACAAGAACGAAGCTATTATTTACATTGTTAGATCTTTTGTTAAAACTTATGAGCTTTGATTTTTGCCATTTTTTTCATTTTTTAATAACGTATTTACGTGAATTTATCATAAGCTTTTTATTTTGCCAGGGAAGCTTGAACAAACAAAATTTTCTTTTACGCGGGACAAATTTATCAAATCCATCAAATAAAATATTAATGAATACATTATAATGTCTGAAAGATGTGAATCTGAAAGAACATTTAACCAACCAACAAACTAACAGAAAAACCATCAAAATAGGCTTTAAAGAAATTGTTATCACAACTCAGAAAAATTGCATGTTTATAGATGAATTCAAGTGTTTGTAATTCAAATTACCCAAGAAAAGCTTGTTTACTTTACAATTCATTATTTGTGAAAATAAGGTCAAGCATTCTATTGAAGATATTAGCACAATCATTTTGTTGACTTAAATCATAAGAAAACATAGAAGCTTTTTTCATAATAATAGGAATTAATTTTATGTCTTCATTTGAATAAATCCACTCAATATCACACAAAGTAAAATCACCCAGAATAATACACTGTTGATTCTGCGACATTTTACTTATAACAAATTCTATAATTGTTTGGATTTAGGTGGTATATAACTTACGATAAGATAAATAAATCATCAAAAGAATTCGATTTTTTGTTCAAACCTATCGATACACAAAGTTGTTCAATGTCATCAAAGTTCTTTGGGAAAACAATTTGCTTAGTATTAAAATATATTCGTTAAAATGTCCACATTGGCTTTAAGACAAAAGGAACATTAATTGCATTGGTTCCAATTAGGACGATGCTTTTTATGTTAAAAAAAAAAAAAAAACATTCTAAGGTAAAAGACAAAGAGTAAAATTTAGTGTTCTTTAATTTGATTTGCTTTCTTGAATCAAAAACCGAAACTTGCAAGAAACTCTAACCCTCGTCTTCGATATGATAGCTGATTTGAGGGCAGATTATGGCTATCAGTTGGCAAAATTGGGTTTCATCAAATTTTATGTATGCGTATGCGACGTACTTTAAATTTGAGAGTTAGGAGCGAATTGAGTGATGCATACTGAAAGATAATTAAGTTGATTCTCACCTAATTCGTCCCCATAGCGATTTAAATTAATGATTTTAAGAAAACAACACTTTTTGTAATCCTTGGCGTCAAGACAAATTATCTTCTGAAAATCGTACCTGACAATTTAAAACTGAAATGAACTCGCAAATGAGGATATTAAGGTCAAGTTTTTGACAAAGGGTCAAGTCTTTGAGTTGACAAAGTCACATGAGATTTTATATCGTTCTGGAGTTACAAGTAGGTATTTGATATTGAAGTTACTGGAGTCGTTAATATTCTTTGATTCTATGACATGACTTCTAATCCATTTTCTAGAATTTACAGTGGAAAATAATTAAATTCATTTATTATGTTTAGTGTGGGAGTGTGAGAGCCATTGCATATTCACTTATTTCCTCGTTTTGTTATTAACAACACAAGTTGCAAAATACTCATCATTGAGGTGATGTTTCAACTAATTATCTACCAGAGGAACGTTCGCAAGAATGCTGTTACTATTACAAAAAGGCTTCGCAAGAGACAGTTAGCTTCGTCCAATTTAATTATTTAACGTACGAATGTTGCCAATAATCGAAAATCTATTATATCGATAACTGAGTAGCAAAGTAATTTAATTACTGCATCATAAGGCTTTGTACAATCTCGCATTTCTAAATTGCCATTCTCCATTCCGTTCCGTTAAATATATAAGTGCAGAAATGCCCCAGTCAACAAAATTATTATTATTATTACTATTTGCCTTCCAAGCTTACTCTAGCGTATGCATGTCGGCAGTGTTAACTTTTATATACTGCATGAAATTGCTTATTGCCTATTACACACGTACACATAAATACCGACAACATACTTGAGGCAATCACCCTACCCAAAATGTCTCCTGTCTACAGATTTTCAGGATATGTCAATTTATTGACTCTTAAGCTTTGTCCAACATCAAATTGTTTGAACTGAAATGTCTTATATCCGAAGGCTTACTCAAACAGAAGGGACCGAGTATGAAATTCTGGAATGCACCACACGATACAACCAAAGTTTTGGGTGAAATATTAGTGTGTGCTTATAGCCCTTAGTCGGTTTAGCAAAAGGACGACGGACTTCAGTATTTCTTCGGTCAGAAATTCGACCGCAATTTGATTATTGAGGAAATTTCAGCAGATGCAGTTAAATGAGTCCGATTATAAGTCGTTTCCATAAACAATGAGAGGTTTCTTTCAATTTGGAAAGCACAATAATTTTTGATAGAATGTGACTATAAAAATGATAAAATGTTTTCAAAGGGAAGACAAGTTTTCCGTAAAGGAAACTATACATTTTCATAGTTTGAAAAGAGAGTCAAAGTGACCAAACCCTAATCTGTGCAAGGATCTCAATCTTAACGTATGTTCAATGAAAAACGAATTAATAAAACAGACAATAAGCTCTGGAGGGCATAACATAAAGCAATTCTTCTTGCTCAACCTTGTATTGAAGAAAATTAACTTAAGTCAAATTTCAAAAGTTTTGGGTTTCCTTTGAATGCACAGCAAGTGGAAGAAGAATTAACAATTAAAATCACCATGAAACTTGTAAACATTTTCACATTGCCACACCATGTCAAAAATTGACAACAAAACACCGTGAAACAAAGATTCTTATAAACTACAAAATGGCACTGCAAAAGCTTTATGCATGCACCCACATATCCACATACAAAACAAAGTAATTCTAAGTTGAATAGTTTTCTTAAGCAAAATTAGTTTATGTAGGATAAATCAATGCAATGTCAAAGGATTTTCAAAATAACAAAAATGAAATACAGATCAAACTTGCTTTTGTATTGCTATTGCAAGAAACAATGGAAAATTGGAATTTGACTTCTTTTTCTTAGACTTTGTTCATGTTGCTTGAATTGACGACTTCGATGAAGAGAATAGTAGATATAGAAAACGGAAAGCGTGCATCGAACAAAGTAATTGCTTTTCGTGATGAATTGTCATAAAAGTTCTTGTTGCAATAAAGCGTCCTTGAGCGTGTCGTTCGTGTCGTCGTCGTAGTCGTTATCTTTGTCGTCAGTATTATTTGTGTTCGTTCAGATATATCAACAAGAAGTTCAATATTAAGAATGACGATGTTCCTTTGTTAAATTGTTGAATTCTTAAAACATTAACAACGAGTTCTTCACACTTTCTGTTGGCAACGGAAACAAAAGCTGACTGGGATTAAAGATAAGCTACTGGCTTTGACGGAGTTGGTGGAAAAGAAGCAATTCAAGAAGAAAAGGTAGTGGGTTTGCAACAGTTTGGTCCTCTTGAAAATTATGAACAAATGCCAACATTTTTTAATACTAAAAGACCGCGGCCGCCCCGATTGCAGGTGAGCTCACTCCATAAAAAAAACTGTAACCGTGAGACTACTTTACAGCAGTTTTTGATGTTGATTGAGAAGTTTGTGAGTACCTTCGTGACATACAACGAAACAAGATAAGCAGCAGAGATCAAGGAACATTGAAAACATTGGACTTCATCGGCAAACGTGCACCGAAGGTGAATACTGTCCAATTGGCCAGAAAAGTGATAGCCATAGTTTGCTAGGATTCACAAGGCCTGATCAACGTTGACTATATGATGAAGGGAAAATCGATCACAGGACCTTACTATGGCTTATTATTTGACCGTTTTGAAAAAATATTCCCCAACTTATTTTTGTTTTAAATTTGAGAAAAAACACTTTCAGAAATTTCGTTTAAATGAAGAGGTAGTAGCCACCAAGGAGGCCAAAATTGCGCAGACTTCTTACTCATGAAATATCCTCGTATGTTATGGTAGTTATATTTTTTGCTTCTACTAGGTATCTGTAGTTCCAAAATGAAATGTATTCATTGATTTCTTTCCTTTTCTAAACAAAAGAGTACCTCTATATTGTGGTGAAGAATTGTTATATCCAAGACCCAACCTTTGATTTTATTGAACAAGAAATGCCACCAATTATCAACGAATGCAGAAATAATGCACATGAGTTACTCCTTCCAATTTTATCTCGATATCTGCATGATGGCTGTTATAAACCAAGAGTAATGGCGTAAATGCCTGTGCTCACTCCGTAGAAACCAAATAGCACTTTTCTTGGAGGGACGTGGCAGCTCCATCATCGATCTCGATTGTATTTTAGTCTATGCAGATAGATAATTGGTAATGCATCGTCTATTATACAGATTTTTGCATTCTCTTACCATCATTGCTTCATCTGTGTAACCACAAAAGAACGCACACTGCACAACGAGCAGGGACTTATAGAATGTGAAGAGAAAAATACACTGCAGCTTTTTCGCGCAAATTGTCTTATAATAATAAAAATTTCTAATTTTGTTGGACACCAACAAGTGACCTTCAAAAAGGTTTTCATCGGAACCATTGAACAAAGCCACATTTTCTCAATTTGGTGAAGTGTTTTGGCCCTTTTTCTTTTTTCCATTTAATTAATCGAACTGGATTTTGACTTTCAAGTCGATCCAACACTCACCACAAAGAAAAAAAATCTCGATGGAATAAACTAAATTTTCGCTTTCGAATGTACTGTGTGTCTTTGTCCTTGTCCTCGTCCTCGTCCTCAATTTCAACACTGAGGCTAAAACAATATCACTCCCACACTATCTCCACACAATTAATCACAAGCGAATTCACATTAATCCCTTTTCAACCAACTTATACGGAAACCATATGAGACCTTCAGCATATCGAAAAGGCTCTTGAACACAATTCTACATAAGCCAAGAGCCAAGTTTAGCTCCCTGTGTGCATTTCGTGACTATAAAGCTGCTACACTGCTGCCGGGTGTTAAATTGCCCGCAACTACACCACTAGCAATAGAATTATCCTTTTCACGAACAAAAAAAAAATCAAATGGTAGGCGTGTTGTAGATGCAGAGAGCAGGGCGAAAAGAAGAAGAAAAAGACATTTGTTCGATTGCACTTTATATCGAGGACGCAATTGAGCAGCATTAGTCCTGCACAGCTTAAAGATAAAAATTAAATTCACGCAGTTGAGTGTGTCGGTTTTCCAACATTCCCAGTGGCAAATTTCGTCCTCAATGAAAAATTTTGGTGAAAAGAGCAAGGAATTCATTCCGGACTTTTAAGAGGAAAAATAAGGAAATAATTTCATAGGAATAAAGTAAGGCCCTTTTTCCTCTGTACAATTTCTCTGTTCTACTAACGCTTTCGTTTCTTCGCATGCCTAAACGTTGTGATTTCAGTAAGGAAAAGTCCTGCACAGCTTCACGAGTTCGTAATTGGCATTGAGCACTGTGTGAAGAAGAATAAACGAACAAAAAAGAAACAAAAATATTTTCTAGCTTCTAGCGCAGCTGATAATTTTTTTATTTTCTTTCAAGGGTGGAAATGACCTGTAAGAATCCGTGTATATAAACATTGTGTACTTGTAAGTTTCAACTTTTATTGATCGCGAGGACGAAGCAACGACGACCGGTGACGACGCAATGGTTTTGGTTTTTTCCGCTATTTTTATCTGCGATAGTTCAAAAAATATTTTGTTCTATGTTCAATTCAATCAGTGCAATCGAAATCTTAGTTAAAGACAGTTGATTTGAAGAACATGTTAGTTATTTTTAAAAGTGAATACTTGGGTGTAATTTTCAAGTACGTGTAAATATTTATTTTCGACACATATAGAAATGAAATCAAACTAAGTATCTAAACATTTTTTAAAGGTATTCTGGAATCTGGAATGTGGAGCAACAAGGCGGCGTTTAGCGGCAAAAAATTGAAGTAAAAGTAGAATTTCCAGATTTTTATTTAAAACAATATAGTGTTCTTTTCAGAAATATTTCAATAAAAAAAATTAATACATTTTGTTTTGATATACACATTTGGTGGTTTTTGATTTGACAGCTGTATTTCCATGATAGTTTTCGTTCATGAAAAAAGCAGTGGAAAATTCAACTTTCAAAAAAGGGATGAGTTATCATTTAACATTTCATCGGAGTTAGAGAACATCGGAATGAAAACACAGAAATCTTTTATTCAATGATTTCACTGATGCATATTCACTAAGAAATTCACTTGGTGACCTCCAATGACAGCCCAGTGTAAATTTCACCAAATGATTCACCTTCAAAATCATGAGTGAAGCTTCCATTCCTTGGTGAATCGAATGGTGATTCCTTGGTGAAAATTGGGAAATTTGCCACTAGGTTATAACATAATCACACACAGCAAACTTTATGGCATGGAAAATGTATTACGATTTTGAGAACGAGTTGTTAAGGATTACGATATCAGTGTTTTGATAAACTGTGCTAAATTTTTAATTTTTTGAAAAATGGAATCACTCTTATTATCGGACCTCGAAGCGTGTTATCGTGTTGTGGAGTGCACACAGCCGGTAGTTATTATTTAGCTGATTCCTCATAAAAAGGATTATGATTGCATGATTGCGTTTGTGTTAAGTATCAGTAAAATTTTGTTGGATCCACCCCAAAGAACAGGAAAGGAAATTATTCTTCATTTTAAAATATACTTGCATTCTTTCAGTCACATTGGTACCGACAAATATAGGAGCATTCATCGTTATTAAGACATAGCCATATATGATCAATATTGATAAGATCAGTATGAAATTCATATCAAAAGTGTTTAAATTTAGAATATAATCAACCTGGGCGACCATGATGTTAAAGAGGCTAGGCGTTACAAATAGAATGCGTAAGCCCCAGCAAGAAAAAGATATGATCAAATTAAAAACTGATTTCTGTTAATTGAAGTGTGCACCTTTCTATCCCATGGCAACTTCCCTTTGCGTCAATCAATCTTTATTTGCACTTTTGCTCTATGTGATGAGTTAATACTTCAAAATGGCTTTTCGAGTTTCTGCACATCTACAATCCCAAAGGCCATAATTTTGCAGAATTCGACCAGAAAGGAAAATTTGAGTGAGGCAGGTAGGTAGGTAGGTAGGTAGGTAGAAATGGGTGCCCCACTTCCGTGTAGGACACAATTAGCGCTGAGTGCACCGTTTTGATACCATACCTCATAAGATTCTAACAAAAAAAAATTTGGATGGGTTAGGAAGGATGTATATTTTGCAAGTGCAATCCTATACATAATGTAGTATTAATCTCCCTATACTACGATCTACGACCTAGTGTGTCATAGTGCCATCTAGTTTAGGAAAGATAAGAGAGGGCGAGGAAGCCAGTTTGTGTTATTGAAGTATGAGATCAAGTCTTTGATCTTAAATTCTGAGAGTTTTTAACATAAATTGAACTCGTAGAACATATGGAATATAGATTTCCTTTATTTTTTTTTTATAATAAGCACACACTCAAGGGGTTTTTATACCCTTATTATGCCATAGACACAGTGAGTGCTTAAGGAAAGAAGGAAGGGGTTAGAGAGGAGGTGCCGGTGTACATTGGTCTTAAAATCCTGAACATTGCAATGATCGGGAAAAACAGAGTGAGGAAGAGAGTGTAACATCCGCGTAGTACGGCTAAAGAACGATTCTCTATACTTGAGCGTACGACCGAAGTTGGGCTTGAGTGTAAACTCATGGGCTTTCCTGGAAGCGCGGGTATTACGGTTGAATTGTTTAAGGGGTGGAATGCAACTGGCTATTTCTCTAGAGCACTTACCGTAGAAGTAACCATAAAACAGAGAGAGACACGAAACGTTACGACGGTGGTCTAAAGTGGTGAATGCATCAGTGATCTCTCTACCACCAATCAATCTTACAGCTCTTTTTTGAATTCCATCCAAGAGGCTTAAGTATGTAGCTGGAGCACCAGCCCAGAGATGTGAATTGTAGTCAGCTTTGGACGGATATAGGTTTTAGATATAGCCAGATCAGACGGGGAGACAAATTTCTTGCACCGTCTTAAGAAACCCAAACATCTTGCGGCATTTTTGGCGACATCGCGTATGTGCTCGGACCACAAGAGGTGATCAGTGATGCATATACCGAGAATCTCGAGATGTTCGGTCTCATTGATGCAAGTGCCAGTCATGGACAGTGGCAAGGGGGGTATATCTCACTTCAACGATACCAGACAGCATTGAGTTTTTGAAGCATTAAACTCTACATTGTTCTTAATTCCCCATTGGACAATGCTGTTTAAGTCAGAGTTTAATGAACTTATCATATTTTGCCGTTGCAGTTCCACGTCCGAAGAGGAGGGATGTGAATCTGGAAACGAATATGAGAAGCTTAGGGTACTATCGTCAGCGAAACAATTTATTGGATAAGTAACAGACAAGAGATCATTAATAAAAATGATAAAGAGGGTTGGAGACAAAACGGAGCCCTGGGGCACACCAGCATTTATATTGTGGGTTTCCTTTATGTCTGTGGAAAAATTCTTCTCAAGGTGAATAAATGTATTTTCAAAATAGTTAAGAAATTAATAAGACAAACAAAGCCAATTTTTTAAATTTCGATATAAAATCTGCTTAAGTTGATTTTTGGGAAAGCTGGAATTTTGCTCAAAACAAATGTCAGCACTAAGCTTAATGTTATGAAAGGGATCTGCGAAGGAATCGTAACATAACTGATTCCCGAGATATGCTCACTTAAGTGATTTCAAGTTGTAGGTCTCATCAAAATTACAACATGGGTTATCATCGATTTTGTGATTTGTAAACGGTCACTCAGCTATTAATTCTTCGCTCCTAAAATATTTACACACATAAGGTCTGTAAGTTTTCATTGAAATCAATATTCATGAGAAAAGTCTTTACAGCTTTATTTAATTTCAATTCACTTTTATTAAAGGCTATTGGTCTCTCTTAAAGAAAATACGCCAGATGAAATTAAGTTATTCATAATCATTCAGCAACCTTATGGTGAAAATTCGTTTAATATTTAAAGGTATGATGGGAACCCTTGTCGCCTATTGGTTATTTCATGAAATTATTCATTTTCCATTAACCTTTCACACCAATCATCTTAATAACAACGGTTTTATTTGGGCTTAAACAAGATGTTCGAAACATAAATGACAACAACCGTTGGTGTAGAAACTCTCAAATACCTTACTTATCTACTAAATCCTTAATTGTTATTATTAATGTTATTCAAACAGTATCAAGTATTATTATTTATAATAAACATTGACTTAGTACTCCAAGTGGCGGGCGTAGTTGTTATGTCCGTTGGCTGGTACGACGAATTTTTAGTTGAGATAAGTAAATTTTTTCGTTTATCAATTTTTTTGTGAAGTATTACATTGTTTTCTCTTATTTTTCGGTCATAAAAATAAATGGAATTTATTTGAACGAATAATAAATTTGCTTCGTTCTCCATGATTTTCAACTACCATGTCTCATAAAATTTTTGTTTTTCAAAAAGGGTGTGGCCGAAGTCAGGGCAGTTAGAGAAAGCGAAAAAATTACCAAAATTCAATGTCCTTAATCTCATAATTTCGAGTGACGAAAAGAAGTAGAATGTCGCATGATCTTTTGCGTCGGTAGCGTTTAAAACTATTTGAATAATAAATGAATCTTTATTTTTCTTGATTCAAAACTATCCCTTCATAGTTAAATCGATCTCAAACATTTTACTTGTTCTAATTTTACACAACAGCCAGAACCGGGAAAAACGAAAATTTCTATGACGCAGTTAGTAACAACATATACCTTGGTCGTCGTACATTAAGTATCGTACGAGGCTTGACACCATTAATAGTGACATTCTACAAAATCAAGCGGAAGAAACTCTATATGACTAAAAGGACTATTTAAAAAGAGTTATTGAATCGAACTGCAAATATTTTTTTCAATGTTATTAGATAATGAGGAATACCATTTTCAATGCAATTTTTTCGCACAGTATTGCGAATTTGTATTTTTTTTTACTTTAAAAATGTTTGTTCTCATTTTTTTAAAAATATTCTTCATATTCACTTGATTACATTTAATTTTTTCGTTTAATTTAAAAAATTGATATAATTTGTTTTTGTGTTATTTACACTGCAGTTAGGCTGCGTCCGTCAATTCCATTATGTATTTGAAAAACGATAACAACTTAGAAGTGCTTCCACTAATGGCTTTTTTCGTCAATTCCTTTATTTGGCTGGAGTTATAGCTATTTCACGGTGCCAAGCCGATCATCAGACTCCTTTATTAGTGGTGCTATCTAGTTGTTTTTTCATTTTAATCGAAAAACTTTTTGAGTTCACATTTCGGATTTGAACCTAGGACCAGCTAGTTGGGAAGCCAATGCACTAAGCACTGCGCTTACAACTCCACTGATTTTTGGTTTCCCATTGCAGACTTGTTATTATTTATCAATTGCGATGAATAGAAATGCATTTTGGTGGAAGCATCTCTAAGTTGATATCGTTGTTCAAATACATAAAAAAATTATATTTCCAATAAAGAGATGACAACCGAGCTGAATAATTATATTACTGATGTGATTGAAATTTTCTTTCGACTGATATCGCCAAAGACAACAAAAACCAAAGCTTTCATAAATACCACTTCAATGATCACATCTCTCATAATTAAATAAAAGTACTTTCAGCACATTACACTAACCATTTTCGCGCAGTTATGTTTCTGTTTTTGATAAAAAAAAATAAATCAAAATATTACAAAGAATTCTTCATCTGCACAATAAATTTTAAGCCCAACTAATAATTCCAATTAATGAATTTTCAAAAATGCTGGTTCTCTAGCGGAATGGCATATTACGTAAATGGACTGTGTAGTGATGGTCAATACTTGTAAATACATATCACGCAATCAGTGTCACATTAACATTGCCCTCATTATACTATTTCTGTTTAAATTAACCGTACTACCTATATGGCAGTAAGAGGAGGTAAACAAATTTAAAACGTAATAATGTCAGTAAAATGTTTTAATTGGTCGCCAAACTATGTGGTAAGCTAATATGACTGCGGCAATTAGTTGTTATTTTGACATGATAATATTTAAACATTAAAGTACTGATATTTTTTTCATTCCATCGCATCGCTTAAAGTTTTTCTGATGGTCTGGTTAAACGCTTTGTTGTGGTTGGCGGTGGTGAAATTTAAACGGAAACTCAAAACCATATTATCATGATTTACATTCCCATCGGAAGATCAGTAAAAATTCGTTTTAAAAATTAAAATATCAAAAGTCATGATTCACATCTGAACCCTTCAATAAGATTATGCTCGTCTAGTACCTACAACTTCAATTTAAATGTTGTATTACTGTGTGGTCTTCTCTTCCCTTAAGACAGGTTTTTCCTCATCTGCAGATAGCAAAACTGCACAACAAAAAAGGAAAAATGCATATCCTTCCTTCCCAATCACCTCCTCCTTTTCTGTCTGTAAATACATGACGGCGACAACAACACGCACGATTTATCCACCTTGGTCGTGCAACATTGAATTTAACTGGCTGGATCAGGCTATCAGCGTTGTGCCAATAGAAAATCGTAGCCGTTTTCGGCTATTTCATCAGCGCTCTTTGATTTCGCATCGCGTTTGAACTTCCACGGATACTCCAAGTCAAAATGAAACTTGATTCCGACAGTATAGCCTCTTAAAACAATTTATTACAGACGATGCGGTTAAGATTTTCAAAGGCGTAACTCAAAAGGCCCTCAAAATGCCGAATATATTTTTTTTTTTTTCGTAAAATTGAAAGACACATTTTAATATTTCAACCTTTTAGCAAAATCGAAAAAGAGAAAATCAATAGATAAATTTCTCAGAGTACCTTTTCGGTCTATTCACATATAGATTCATCCTTTCTTGAGACTTAATTTTTTGTCTTCATCTTCCGAAGTAAAATGAATCAACAGACAGAATTTTGTATTCATCCGCAGATTTCATGATGAAGATAACTTTTTTTATATTTACTCCAGTTCAACAAAATGCACTACTTATACTTCTTGAGATTATCAAGGATAGCTTGTAGGGTACAGGGAAATCTCTTGCCATTTAAATTTCCCAATCAATTAAGTACACGTTAAGTACACCGCGACTTTTCTTTACAAAAAAGGACCGAACAATGGGGAATACTCGAAAAGTCAAGCTATGGCAATGTTAAACCAATCAGCCAGCAAAATCATCTTCAGTCTTCGCATTCGCAGCAGCCATTTCATTGCAACTCATCGGCATCCTCACCGCTTAAGTTAAGTAAACATCTCCGATTTAATGCAACGACGAACTCCAAATTTGAATAAACTCTGAAAATTGAATGCAAATTCTTTTAGCTTGCTGAAATAATAAGGAGCAGCTTCTTTCTCTCTTATTTTGCTTAAGCCAAGCCAAGGCATCAGAGGAAATCCAATTCTGGATGTTTTTTTTTTCGAAAACCCAATTCCAAATTGCAGTAGTTATCCCTTTGATCCCGAAGGAAGTTATAGCTTAGAAGAAGAATATGGCATCTTTACATTCTTGAAATGAAGTCTAGTGAAAAAAGGGATGATGCAGGAAAAATATTCCTTATTGTTTGAACAGAATACAATTCAAGGATAAATTGTGCATTTTCTGCAGTAATCGAATTGTTGGGATAGAAATGATTTCATTTTCATAGCCTCCAATACCATTTGACAGCCCACTCAACACCAAAACAGATCCAGAGTCAGGGAAAATTTATGATTTTCCAGTGTCTGGAGAATGGACCCGGAAGTGTGCACATAAAGATAAACACATCTTTACTCTCGCACAAATTCAAATTGAATAAAGATTTTGTCAACCATATAACTACACATGGTTGCGGATTTTCTATTGTCTATGACTTTGTTCTCTCAAACAAAGAATAGAAGAAACGAGTTTTCGTTTCCTTTTTATTTTTTTGGGAAGAAGAAAAGAGAATTGAAGTGATTTCTTTTCAAGAGTTAGAGTTTTCTTGACATTTTGAAGTAACGCAATATTTACTCCGACTTTTTTATCTCTATTCAGTTGTTGTTGTTTTCCTTTAATTTAAGAAGGGCAAGTGACCCGACCTTTTTATTATCTATTTTTCTCAAAAGTTCCAGATCGATTTTAATATCTTTTCCAGATTTTCGAGGAATATCAAAATTTGTTTCTTTTCCCATAGGGAGAATGTGGACAGAAATACACACTGGTGTGTCCTTCTTCAATTACTTGAACTTATTCAATCAAATGTACCATATAGTGAACACACACACATGCTCAGATAAGCGTACCCAGTACCCAATTGTACCCAGAGGAGAATTTTTCTTGTTTTGTGCCCTGCTTCAAGATTCGATGGGTTAATGGATTTGTGAAAAAATCTCCAACCTCCACACACACACACGTTAACGATTATGGTGGTAATTATAATATGAGGGAGATAGATTAAAGGACTACGTTTTGGAAACAAAATCAATAACATTTCCCTATTTTTTTTATTTTAATGAAGCTTGTGGATTCATGATTGTTAGTAGGTATTATTTGTATTTATTTTTATTTATTTTTATTGAGTTTGTTTCTGTTAAGTTGTTCAGTTCAATTATTCGACAAAGCCAGACAGAATGTGCTTGTCCATGCCTCTGCGCTCTGCAATCGGGATGAAATGACCGAATAGAGTTTTTGAACCGAGAGATGAAGGATAAGGTATACCTCATGAGTTCAGGATGGCGGATGAAATCAATTTTATGTGTATGGGAAACTGAGAACTTCCGTAGTCGAGGGAATTGAGTAAGTCAATGAAAAAAACGAATTTATTTAGTACTGAGAGTGAAACAGGTACACCTGCTACATTTTGTTGCTGCTATAGCCATAGAGCAGTACTCTTTCCAATTTTATAGTAGACATGAAAAATGCAAGCCGTAGACGGTTACTGTTGAAACTTCATGTAGAAGCAAAGGTTTCCTTGTATTTATGAAAAATGGTCTATGGTTAAATTTTGGTTTTCGGTAGTGAAGGCGTGCAGTGAACATCAAGAGCTTTTGATGTTTTGTACGGTGACTCTCCTCTTGCGTCAGTATTTGTTTTAACATGTTTCAACGTCGTTGTACATCGGTTTGATGAGCGGGTTACAAAAGTTGCAGCATCGCTGGGTGAAATGAACGACTTAAGAAATGACTTTGTTTAAAAATAAATCGCCACTTTGTACTTATCGGATAACCTATTCGTAGGAGCAGTTTCGAAACAAAGGTGGCTCTTTTCACTTTTGAATCAATTTAAAATATACTTATTCAAAATTAACAAATGCAAATATACCGAAAATAAATACAGTCAGCAATATATTCCAGTTCTCATACCACAGAAAACTTCCTGCATTTCATTTTGGAAGAATACACTTATAGAATTTTGAAATTCGCTATAGCTCAAGGGTTGTTAAGTTCTCTTCCTCAACTTGAATCTTAACGATTTGATTTTAAATAATTTTCGTTATCGATGAACTTTTTAAGACATTATAATTGAGAGATATTTCATAGCTTATCTATCTCAGTTAATTAATTGAGTTTGAAATGGTAGCCGGTTCACAAAACTTGCCTTACTCCCACTTCGTCTAGCAAATAGTTGGGCAGCTGAATATTGACTGAATTTAATACACCAAGAGATAATGATAAGATATCGGAATGAGAATATAGCATTCCATTCTGTGGCACAGAAATAGTACCGCCCTCCAATGATATTAAATTTCCTTAATTAATTAATGTTTCCGGTTCCTTGTTCTGTCAGTTCCATCATAATCATTATTAATAGCAATCAAGTAGATGTTTTAAACGACGAAGGTAATAATTTTATTTGAGTAGAAACATAGTTACAATTTTGAAATTTCCTGGAAAAATTAGAGTAAATTGTATCCTGTTTGGAAATTTGGAAACGAAACGTTAATGAAAACAATATCGAGATATATCGTATATAACGTATATGATGCATAATGAATTCCACCTGAATCGCAATTGATTCATGTGAAATACTTGCTCAATAGGTGGTACAATAATGTGAATAAGTACTTCATAAAAATGGAATCTCCTTCTAATGGCTTTGCTAATGTCTTTTTGCAAAAAGACACAATATCTTTTCTCCTGTAAAAATTCACTGTGGAAAACTAGATTCAAAGACTGTGGGAGAGGAAATTACCCTGAGCCAGACATGATTTTCTCTGGGCAAACAGCAAATCCTTTTTTAATTGAAGATTAAAATTCCCTACAACATATCGGACGGTTGAATATGGTGTGTTTTCAAGGAGCTTGTCTGCAATTTGAAATGTAAGTTACGCTTGTCTGCAAGGACCAATGATTAAAAGGGGACAATAATAAATTGTTGCCCCCTTTTGAACACAGTTTTATCATGCATCATCAAATTGTGACTTTTCTTTCTTCTAGCAAATGCAACAACTTTTACCAAAAGAAAATAATTTCATTTTTCCTTTTCTTTTGGTGAACTTATTCAAAATTCAACTATGAATTCATTTATGTCTGCCGACCGACGTGCGACAGGAGATGTGAATGAATTTCAAATTCGAACGTTCGTTTTATAGAAAACAAAAATCCGGAGTTAAAGTTCAAAGAGATGAATCAAACGAACCGAGCAAAGCCGGAATCCTTCAATTTTTTTTCACTGGATGTTAGATTTCAACTTTGACGAATGGGAAGGACAGAGTTGTGTTGTGAGGCAAGCCTTTAAGTTCTTACTCTAATATTCTTATATGAATTGCTTGATTTCGAGTTATGCTCTATGTGCTTGTGCTTTGCCACCACCGGATATCAAACTTGTTTGTCTGGTGATATACATTCCCGTATAGAACTGTTAAAAATCGAATTTTTGATCTTAACATTTTGACTGAATTTGGCTCGATGTTAAACTGATGAGCATTTCTACTTTGAATTACGTGTAAAGTGAAGTTAGATAATAGCCAGATATATTTGCTGACATCGCCACATGACCGTTCTACAGGAGGCAGTAATAGCTATATGCACCTATCGAGAATCTTAAGATGGGAGTGCCACTCATCAAGAGGGGCAGGGAAAGGGGTATACCTCACTTCAATGATCCAAGGCAGCATTGAGTTAATTTTTGCTTATAGCTCATATTACTATATTTGGGTGTCTTTTAATAATATTTTTAAATCTCATTTGTCGCAAGCGTTTCCAATTTTAAAATCGTTCATAAAGAACTATGGTTTTATTATTTTTGTATTTAAGAACAAACAATAATTAATTCATGCAAAAATAATAATCAAACAAGCATGAAAAAGCAATAACAACGCAAAAATCTCTTATCGACTCATCGACCCATTTTACAGGGCTATATGGGTGGACGCTCTTAAAAAAAAAAAATTAAGAGCTTGCGTTTTTGCGGTCACTCACCCTATTTGGGAGAGTCCTGGATACGGAAAATAAAAAGTAATCCCCTTAAAACTTCGAAAGAAATCAGCAGCCAGAACAACGAAAACCGTTAACACTGTTTTTTTTTTCGTGATGTCCAAATTAATAAAACATGTAATCCCTGTTCATTGATTTCTGACTTATATAGACGAAATTGACAATTACACTCTGACCGTGGGTTACATTTTCGCTTTGCAGCCACACGTATCGGACTCTCGCAGCCGATAATGGCTAACATCAGAGGCGGTTTTGAGCTGATGTCATTGTTTACCATAAAGTCCAAAAATTGCAGACGAGGCAGGAGATAAAAGACATCCCATTTTATCATCAGAAGTCAAATAAATTATCATGCATGATGCAATGTGCGAGCCTATATTTCATCACTTATTTCCGTTGTTCAATAGATTGGCAAAAATTGATAAGAGTTTATTGTTTCAATAACGTTTACTTTTAGAAAAACACTCCATAAATTGATATCGGATCCGAATCCACAGACTGGTTATCTGAAAGCTTACTTATTTTTAGTGTTTATTTTAAACAATAACTTTTTAAACAAAGATCACTTATTAATGTTGTTAATATTGCATAAATTTGAAAAGCTTTAAATTCTAAAAAAAATTCTACTTATGAATTTTGAAAATGTGCATTCTGAAGGTTTTATGGTGGTTCAATACTTATTGCAATATCTTCCAATATTATAAACTCAACATGTTTCCATTAATATTTCTGAATTTCCAAAAATTGTTTGCCTCAGAATTTAACGACTTCCTCTTGACAATTCCTCAACCCTCATCTTAAGTTGTGTCTTATTTTATCAACACCAAAAATATATTTCAACGTGAGAAGTAAGATTATGGCAAAAGCGACATTTCTTGAGTAGTTTCAGACTTTTTAAAATCTTTTTTCTTCTAAGTCATTATGTGTATTGTTTAATTTGTCATAGA
Source organism: Sphaerophoria rueppellii (assembly GCA_920937365.1). Lineage (NCBI taxonomy): Eukaryota > Metazoa > Arthropoda > Insecta > Diptera > Syrphidae > Sphaerophoria > Sphaerophoria rueppellii. The sequence continues at coordinate 15,735,899 of CAKKXW010000004.1, read as the reverse complement.
TTAATGTTATCCTTAAGAGCCAATCTCCTATTGGAGACATCCATCCAACGACTACGTCGACGACAACGGACGACTAGACAGAACTATTTCTTTCCCTTACCTCTTTATTTGTACTTCTAGATCTAACAAACTACGAGATAAAAGGAAGATTTGCCAATAATTGTCGTTAGCGCCTCTCCAGTCCCCACTCATCAACAACTTTTTATTTTAGTATTTTTTCTCGGTCCAAATGATCGTTTTTGCCTTTGTCCACTTCGGACGTTGTTGAAGTCTGGACAAGTATTCGGAACTCGCCAAAATGTTTCGGTCATTGATTGTACTCGCTTCCATCGGTCCATGTAAGTGATGTTGATGTCGATGTCAACTTGCGGTATGGAATGAAGATTTTCGCCGATTAACAAGTTTGCTGGGGTTAGCAAGTCTAAGTCATCCAAGCTATCGGAAAGAGGACACAAGGGTCACGAGTTCAGACAGCCTTGGTTCTTGCGTTTGATACAAGATTTAAGAAGTGAAAAAACAGTGAACGGAATTGCATGTTAAACTTTTTAAAATTGTTCCTTTCATAAGGAACTTATATTTTTCTTTCAGTTTTTCAATTGATTTCTTATGTAAAATGAAAAATATGAAAGGAAATGTGCAGTAGTTGCATGTTGTCGCTTGATAAATTGAAACGAACATAATTAATTATTTTATATATATAGGTAAACTCATCCTTTAGCAATTTTTTAAGGGCTTAAATATGACGCTTGTAGAAATGCATCCTCATTATAAGAAACTTAAAAAAAAATAATTTTGGAACTATAGAATTAAAAAGAAATGGATTGGTTCGAACCAAACAATCTTGAAGAAAATAGAAACTTCTTCGAAGCGGTGTCAAAAGAAAACTTTTCAATGAGTTTATTGAAATGTTTTCCACCAAATAAATAAGTCTTAAAATATGTAAATGAATTGGAATTTCATCAAATATATTTCAATCGTTTTAAAACCTTCTAAGAGAGGCTTCAAATATTTAAAACGAAAAAATAAGATTAAACTGTTCCAAGAAGAAACTGTCATCACCTTTGTCCTTGTTCCGCTTATAGAGTCGCAACTCGTTCTCTTTTTTTTTAAATCACCGTCCAAAAAATTTTTCAATTTACTCTCTTTTGTGTCCGTGAATCTGTGTATATCCATACCAATGCTAATGTGTTGGTTCGCCCCATTTGAAATGCATTGAGAAACCTACACATTCGCATTGATATGGACATTTTATCAAATTTAATTTTTACTTGCTACATATAGAATATGTGGCAAGTATTGAATTCGGAAAAAAAATAATTGAGATGATGACATTACGATGATAGAGAAGTCGAAAAAAGGGTCCGGCGATTCTGTCTGTCTGTTTGGAAGTTTACAGGCATCTACAGCCTTAACTGCTGGTCCGATTGACTTCAAATTTGATAATTAGAGGTTTGAGCAAAAACTCATATCCCATTTTTTTTTATTTTTGTTTTTAGATCAAAACTTAGGGTAACCACCATTCGATTTTTATGGCCAAAAACCAAAACTTTAAATTTTCTCCAAAACGGCTCCTACAATTGTTTTTAAACTTCCTCGAGTTTTATTTTTTTTAAATTCATGGTCTTTATGTGAAAAAAATTGCTTTGTATTGCTCCAAAACGGTAGGTACCTCCCATAGAACCATTTGTTTGTTATAAGATTTTCTCGAAAAATAAAAGTCCGATCAACGTAAGTTTTTTTTGAAAGTACATATATGTAGCAATCCAAAAAAAAAAAAATACTTTTTGAATACAAAATATTTTTTATATTTTGTATTCAAAAATTTTTTTTTGGGATTTCTAAAATATATTTTAATTTTTTTTTCTAAATTCTGTATCTCAAAAACTGATCAATTTTAAAATTCAAATTAAAGTATAATATGTATATTTACATGGTCTTGAAAACTGCATACTCAAATTAATTTTAAAGCAGTTTTGGAAAGTTTTATATTTAAAAAATTAATTAAAAAAAAAAAAAACGGCTCCGACGATTTTCAAAAAAAAAAAAAACAATAAATCAAGAATAAGGTTTAAATTTGTTTGGCATTTAAATTTTTGTAATTAAATGTATCTACACTGAAAAAAGTAACCGTTGTCATATTGACAATTACTGGTTGTTAACTGAAAATTATCATATTGATGAAAAAATGGCCAATGTTATGTAAATTTCAAAAGTCGTCTCAAAATTTTACAACTTTATAGTAAATTGGACAATTTGAAATTTTCAATTTATTTAAGCTAGTTTGAAAATCAAAGTTGTGGTTTTAACAACTGGAATAATCAAATAGAATATTTTGGCTATCAATACGATGATTGTTAATTTAAAGCTATCACATTGAAAACTATGGTTATCAAATACAACAATAGTGTTGTCAATTTGAAAACTTATTTTATTTTCAAATGCACATGACGAAATGAGTTATCAGTCGGTAGTCGCGTGGTAATTCAATCGGACATCAAAAGTTTTGTGTGACATTAACTCAAACAAAAAAAATAATCTAAAATTTTAATTCGAAGAAAAAAATATTATATTTTCTATAGCGTGATCCATTAATTGATTATTATAACTCGAATTTTTAATAAATAAATCAATAAAAAGACTCATAGGTGAACACTGTATTTTGAAAACCTCTCTTATTTTTATAAAGTGCTGTATTTTATACTTAATGAAATAATTGACCTTGCAAGGAGTTGGAGTCAATGTTCTCCGATATTTAAAGGTATGTATTTAAAAGCATATTATAATACAAACAATGTAGATTCGATATTGAGAAATCGCTTAGCGTTAGTTTCATATTGTATTTTTGCTTCTGTATCCTCAAGTTTACATTTATTCCTTAATTTTCATTCACAGGACGAAGCGTTGGCATTGAGAGCTCTTGGAAGATGTGCAAATCGGCGGCGCGCGATCGAACGAAATATTAAAAAATGGAAAATGATATCGGCCCTCAAGCAGTCAGCTTTCTTACTTTTTGTTCATATGTTGAAATATATTATAATTTAACTTCTTGCTATAAATTTAAATTTTACATTTATTTAATAAAAACATTTTCAAAATATTAAATTCGATTTATATTTAGACTGTTCTTTAAGGTTTTATTTCAAAATGAAAGGAATGACACATAATTTGGAGGAAGTAAAAATACGAATTCATGGTTTCCTGGACAAGAGTGCATCTTTTGGATTGAAAACATAAGGGAGAATGAGACTTGTTGTATTGTTTTCAAGGCACTGTGATACGTTTCGCAGCTGCAGCAGCATTCTTAGAATTTAAAACCACGTTAATAACTAATAAATAAAAAAAATCAATTTCAAGCTCTCATCAAATAGCGGTTGTAATATTGAAAACCACAGAAAATCATGGTTTTCATATTGGCAACCTTTGTTTCCAAGTTGACAACAACGATTATCATTTTCTAAACCCCTATTTTCAATTTCATAACCGTATTTCATTATGATTACCGTGGGTTTCAATTTGATAACTTGGGTTTCCGAGATGACTACTACTATAGTTTTCCTGTTGACAACGCAACTCATCAATGTGGCAACCCCGATTTTCGAACCATCAATTTTTGATAACATCATTAAATTGAATATCTAAAATGTTCATATTGAATACGTCGGTCATTGGTTGTAAATTGACAACAAAATATTCAATTTAACGCACGAAATTATCAATATAACTACCGTTTTTGGTTCAGTGTACGAGGAACATTTTCAAATTTTAATTTTCTTAATAAATTCTTATTATTTTCATATACATATCTCTTTTTTGTATATCTCTTCTACTACATTTTGCAATTTTTTAACATAAAAGTAATCATAAATATTTAGTATTAGCATGCAGGAGCAAGTTCGTACGACCCAGTCGTGCACATTTCTTATGTCGAAAGAGAGCAAAATGCCTTGAGTTGCGACTCTAGGTATACCTCCTCCGTGGTTCCACTACTGAAATTCATGATGCTTGTAACAGAAGGAATTGAAGTTTATTTGTTATTATATTTATTTATTAAAATTGCCTCTGCTACAACTGCCGAATGATACCGCTGTAACAAGTTAGTAATGTTGGTTAACGTCCGTCTGAAAAAGTCTATATCATCGTCGGAATTTTTCTCAATAGCTGATGTGTTCCCATATTGAGGACTTTCCTCCGTTTTGATTGCCACCAGGGGCTCTGACACCAGCTGATCCGTGCAACCAGGGACTTCGTAGCTGCTTTTCGGTGCCACGAGGGGCATTATAACTGTTGATCCATGTCACCAGGGCAAGATTATAGAATGATTTTCATCACAATTAGGAGTAACAGGAATTTGAAACAAGAAGAAAATACTTGTTATTTAAAATATTAATATTGTAAGCATTTCAGTTTCAAATACTCTTTGTCTTCCTCTGCCCCCTTTTATATATATATTTATATTTATCTCTAAAAATCAAGAGATCAATAACGATTTTGTTATCCAGTAAGTTACTTACAAAAATTTAAAATTTACATTTCGCTGGTCTTCGAATTCGAACGCAATGAGCTCATCCAATTTAACACCATGTAAATCTCCAAACAGTCCTTTCCCCACCGAGCAAGACCGAAAAAGCCATGAAATGTAGGGCAGGGGCCTTACAAACAATTCATATATCAAAGACAAACCACTTTACAAAATGGTCGTTACTAAACCTTCCCTGGACAAACTAATTCAATTTTAATGTCCTTTTAAAATACAAACTCAACTCAACTCATGGCTGTTGACTGTAACTGTTAGGCATTCACTTTTGTTGACCAAACGCTCTTCCTTCCCTCCCCTCCCCTCTCCCCCCCATCTCCACGCCAAAAAAAAAAAAAACTCATCCACATTTAAAGCATTTTGTGAGAGATGGTGGCCTGTGTCTGGCATTAGCAGCCAACACACAAGTGCTACAACTCGTTGTACACATAATTCATAAGGCCCACGGCACACGTTTAACTCATAAGTTTTCGAAATTTGTGCATACATGTGTTCAGAATTGTTCATACTCCTTGCAAGGTGATGTCCTTTACTGAAGCTCGTACGTGCAACGTGTACTCCGTTATGTGATTTGGTCTGGCTTTTGATGTCTTCGACAGGACAGGTAAGGACATTTATATTTAACCTGGTTTCATTTAGTTCGAAATGAAAAAAGGTGTTCAAAGTGAATTTGACATGGTGACTTTTTTCGGGATATTTTGATTTTGCGTATGCTTTAGCATTTTTTTTTTAGTAGTCTGTGGCTTATTAGTTATGTGCGTTCGCAGCCAAGCAGAAGAAGAACTGTCAAAACTTCCAAGAGTATCAATCTGTCATGAAAGAAGTGCTTCTTAACTTGGCTGTCCGGAATCGGCATTTAATTGTAGGTCCCCGCAGTTTTTCACACGCACTCAGAGAATTGTTGATCGTTGATAAGAGTAAGTCACTTAGGTCTTGGCTCTTCAAGCCACTATAATTGTTTTCTATTTTGTTTTTCTTTTTACTTACATATTTTGAATTGGAAAACCGATTTCAGTCAAAGGTTATTTTATTTCAACAATGAGATTTGATTTTCCCTTTTCTGGCAAATTATCGTATGAATTTACTTCAACCTCCGTCTCAACATCCTTCTTGCAGCAATAAAACACCAAACTAACATTCACAATAATAAATTAGTATTGATCTTTATTTTCTTTTTTTCTCTACTACCGTTTCAACCTAGTCCACCATATATAAATTAAGATAGTAGAAGACTCATTAGAAAGATAAGTATACGCCAGCGTACCACTTGGAGCCGGTTAAGTCATTTTCATAGAAAAAAACCGTGCTGGAGTCAAACAAAACGATTAAAAACTCAGGAAAGACTCATGTGAGCTAAATATTGTTGTCTTCCCCTTGCCTTCGGAGTTCGATTTAAAGCCTCCAAATTAATATGTTCTCATGAGTGTTGGCACGTAGCTGGAAACCGGAGGAAGCCTGGGTCAGGCTCAAGGTATCGAACAAATGAGAATCCTCATTTGGTCTCAAACATCGGTGTAGATTGATATTAAATTTCCGCATTCTAAATGTTGCTGACGGGTTTTACAAATAAACATGTGATTGAAATTATATTGCGAACGAGTATTTAGCGAGGAAATCGCTTGAAGCGGAAACTATTGCTTTGTGAAGATTTTGATAAATTGAAAGCCAGCATCATATTGTGCTGAAACCACCCCCGCTCTCAATGGAAATACTTATTTGAAAGCTATGCTTCAGAGTGTTCCGGACTGAAACTACGTTTTTTCAAATGGTATTGTGAAGCGATTAAATGTCGTATTGAAATGATTAAGGTGTCATTGTGTAGCCAAAAACTGTCTCTAAAAAACTGTTGGAGCACAATTTCAATTAAGTACTTCTTTACTCAGTAGTAAATGCTCAAAAACTTCAAAATGGCCAAAAATCGTACTTTTTCAAAGAGAATTCCATCAAAATAAAAACATTTTTCGCTTAAATTTCTTAATAAGCATAAGATTCGACATTTAAACTGTATAACTATTGGAGAAAAAATTAAGTTTTTAAACAAAAAAGAATTTAAAATCTATGAATAAAATTCGTATTTTTGATAAGCAAGTTTTCTTATGATGCGATATTTATTTTTTTTTTAAATCTCTTCATTTATTAGCCTTACTTGTGCTCAACACAGCAATCAAAAAATTTTGGAAAAAACTTTGATCAAACACATTTTATTTCAAAACTAAGAAATAGCAAAATCTGCTTAAATTTGAAAATTCAAATCAGTAACGGCTGGCGGAAGTCACGATTCTCATAGGAAGGTGATTCTCTCTCTCTTAGTAAGATGCATTTAGTTCAAAATTTGTCGTCTGCAGTTGGGTGGCGCTTAAAGCAGTAAGAATTTTCAATTTCAGTCCGGAACACTCTTCAGAATAAAGCTCACACGAAAACAATGAAAAGTTTAACTATGCAAACTTTGCAGTTTTCCTTGAATCAATGTACTGAGTTTAATTAGTTTGATTCCAACTTATTTTCATACACAATGTTTTCTTTCCACCGTGAAACTCCAACAGAAAACCCTCAAAAACCACAACAATAAATCCCCTATGCAGTGCAATTTGCCAACAAGTCTGAAATTTAATTTTAATATTACTGACCTTCGCTTCTATTCTTCTGTATGACACCAATTAAACATTCCAAAAATTAAAAACACATGGAAATGGAATAGATTTTTGGAAAAAAACTTCCACCTACTTTATTATTTAACTGGTAATTTGCTGATTTTAAATTTTTCCTGTAAAATATGCAAATGGTGTTTTGAGGTTTTTTTGGGTTTTGAGGTTTTTTCTAGGATTTATGTTTACCAATACATGCAATAGATGGCACATGAACAACGTTTTAACAAAATTTGGAACAATTTCGCTTCAAACATTTATTTGAAATTGAAATTCGTTGGTTTGGGAAAAATCAGATTTGTTAACATAGATTGACAATTAATTCTTTGGTTTCGCAGATTTATATTAAAGTGCTAGCGAGGAGGTGGGCTCAGTGTTTTTAGAAACGTATGAGAAGTATTGATTTATGTTTGTGGCTGAGAATTCATTTTATAACATTAACACAAAAACAAATACATTTATATCCATATTCAATCTGCAAACTGTCATTTTTTTAGCGAATCGTAAGAGAGAAGTTTAATGCGGTTCGTTCCGGGAAAATTGAGCGTGTAAAAAATAATATCAACAACCGTCTGCTATTTAAATGTCAATAGAATATGTATGAACTCTTATGTACAAACATAAATTTTAGTGATTGAACAAACATGTTAGGTTTGTCAAACCTTATCACCAATTAAATTGAATTTCTCCAATTAGTTGCATCAGTTTAGGTCTCGAAAAATAGAATGTGTATTCTTTTGTCTCGTCAAAACTATTTATTTATGTACCAGGCTTCAACAACAACCAAAAATTGATGAAAGGCCCTGGTTTGGCTTGTTTGAAGCTTGCAACTTTGTGCCGTCTATAGGACTTGACATCACAGTAAATAAAGCAACAACCAAACAAAAACCTTACGTATCGATGAAAAGCCCTTCCAGCAATTCAATTTCGTTAATGGAATGCAAATTAATTTGCTATCATTTGATAATTCAAACTCGCAATCTTTCATACCATCTACGTCACGTTTGTTTGCAACACCAATAGTTACTCTCCATCTCCAGCCACAAAAATAATCAAATCAAATCAAAGAAACTCGAGTCGAATCGAGTTGAGTAAAGAGTTTTTGGGGTGGTAGTGAAAGGTATACATAAAAAAGAATTTAGTAATAAATTCGCCATGTCGTTGTGGTGTTATTTTCTTGTAAATTTGGGTCACTAGCACACCTCCATTGTCACACGTGCACGAGTATAGTGTTCTTGTGAATATTTTACTTGAAAAAATTCAACCGTGCACTTAAACGACGTTTGATTGAACATATTATAAGGAGCAGAGGAAGGATGTATAATGTATATGTACATACGGGAAACGGGATGGTATCTGGGTAGAAGATTGTGCTCTTTTCTCTTATGGTTTCTAACAGCAAGCGTTAGAAGACGAGGAAAGAACAACCAGGAACTTGCAAAACATGTCTGGAGAGTAATGTACGACAATTAGAAGTGGATTGGATTGAAGCGAGTGAAACTTACATCCTTGTTGGCTTTCTAATTAATTTAAGTGACGGTTGCACCTGATGTTGCACACACGCTCGTTCGTTCCTTTCACTCAGAATGAAGACCTTCACTGTAGTCGTTTGTGTTTGTGTAATTTGTGTAAAAGAGAAGAAGATTTGTAGAAATTGCACCGTCAGGAAGCATTTAAAGTACAGCCACATACATGTAAGTAGATCTTTCTAAAGTTTGGATCCATCCCATAATCCAAGCTTATAGTTCTTAATAGTTTAAATTCGAAGGTGACATCTTACCTCGACAGTATTCCAAGATAAGCGTTGTGTTTCTAGATTACTTTTTTGTTGAACAATCAAGGTGTGTAGAGCAAGAGCAGCAACAAGATGAGCTTTTCTTCATTTCTACAGCTGTCAACAATTGAAGACTTTACGTTAAGGAAATTTCGGAAGACACAAATTTCTCTGATTTGTCAAACTTAGCGTTGCGGTTTTGGTTTGATCAAACAATTCAATTTTGAGCTGTATGCAGTGTTGCCAGACTTTTGAACATGGTTTTTCCAAAGTTGGTTCGAGAAATTCCTTTTTTCCCACACAGATCTTATACAAATCCCACAATTATCCCACACACTACCAATAACCAAACACTGTCAAATATAGTCTAACTTTTTTTTTATTTAACAGCGCATAATTAAATATTAAACAGTTTTTCGCACTGTATTGTCGTCCCACAGGTCGTACAAATTGCCTTAAAGTCGGGATTCAAACGGGCGCTGAAATTCGGCTCATGCATCCATTTCGTCTAGAATCTTTGTATGGTGGAAGCTAAATCATTTGCTCAGGATAAATTGACCGAGCAAATATAACTTATAGCTGAGCAAAGACAACTTCACATGTTTTTCCTGATTTTGTAGACAAAAAAACACACACACAGAATTGAAAATGGATGTCTAGGACAGTAGCGCATCTACTGTAGGTTAACAAAAAATTGTTAAAAAATAATTACTAAAAAAAAAAAATGTGCACGACTGGGTCGTACGAACTTGCTCCTGCATGCTAAAACTAAATATTTATGATTACTTAAATTGCAAAAAGTAGTGTTAAAATAAGAGATATAGTTTAAGCAATTCTGATTACACTCTTACTTACAGCTTACACTTAACTCAAAAAAAAAATATATATATAAAAATAATTAGAATTTATTAAAAAAAAATTAAAATTTGGAAATCTACCTCGTATATACATTTCATTCCAAAAATTTAAATGCCAAACAAATTCAAACCTTATTCTTGATTTATCGAATTTTTTTTTTGAAAATCGTCGGAGCCGTTTTTTTTTAAATTAATTTTTTATATATACAATTTTTCAAAAATATCTTAAAATTAATTTGGGTATGCAGTTTTTAAGACCATGTAAATATACATATTACACTCTAATTTGGATTTTTGAAATTGATCCGTTTTTGAGATACAGAATTTTGAAAAAAAAAGTTAAAAATATTTTTTAAAAATCCAAAAAAAAATTTGAAATTTTTTTGAAAACAAAATATTATTTGAACAATATATACGTACTTTCAAAAAAAAAACTTACGCTGATCGGACTTTCAGTTTTCGAGAAAATCTAATAACAAAAAAAACGGTTCTATGGGAGGTACCGTTTTGGAGCAATATAAAATTTTTTTTTTTACATAAAACACATGAATGTTTAAAAAAATTAAACTCGAGGAAGTTTAAAAAAAATCGTTCGGGCCGTTTTTGTGAAAAAAAAATGTTTTGGTTTTTGGCCAAAAAAATCGTATGGTGGCTACCCTAAATTTTGATCTTAAAACAAAAATAAAAAAAATTGGGATATGACTTTTTGCTCAAACCTCTAATTTCCAAATTTAAAGTCAATCGGACCAGTAGTTAAGGCTGTAGATGCCTGTAAACTTTCCGACAGACAGACAGACGGAATCGCCGGACCCACTTTTTTCGACTTCTCTATCATCGTAATATCATATCTCATCCTCATCTCAAATTTTTTTTTTACGAATTCAATACTTGCCATATATTCTATATGTCGCAAGTAAAAACTATAGGAGGAGTTTGAATTCAGAAGTAAAACAGAATAAGACGCCAATTGACATTGGCCACAGACTGTTAAAAAATTACAAAACGAAATGTGAGACATTGTACTGCCGCGCCACCATACAAAAGCGACAATTATAAGTAACTCATTTTAACCAAAGACGAAGACCCAAGTGGGGATGGGGAATGTTGTTGAAAAACAGATGATGAAGAAAATCCAAATTCCTTATACATCTGTTGAACATTTACTTATGCGATATCATATCAGATATGAATCGAAATGGACAGATATTTCATTAATGAAAAATCCCTCTTATTTGTTCTACGAGGTTAAAAAAAATCCCTTTTAGCTTTCTTTGTCCCATAAAAAGGGATAAATACCTCAATCTTTGAACACTAGCTGTATGCTTAATACTTTTAGATCAAAAGTTCGATCGAGTATAAGACATTTCTGATCCAACTTTGAACAGGTATGGTACAACTTCAAACATGTTTGACATGTTTTAGAAAATTTACTTAATTGCAGTAACGTACTCCATGGTTAACATTGTTTTTAAGTAATTTAACATAAAATCAGTGTTTGAAAAAGTTAAATTACATCAACCAATCAAATTATATTTTCTTTAAAAGTGATAAGCAAACAAATTAGTCACAAAAATGCCTAACTGTTTATTTTGGTTATTTTAAGAAACACCCATAAATTAAGCGAAAAAGGATTTACGAAATCTTTTTAACCTTAGAATAAAAACAAACTTTTTAATTGCCCACTAAGTATACCAACTGATGCATATGCTTATGCGAACATTAATGTAAAAACTTTTCATATAAAGCTTATACCCTCGTTGCTCGAGTCGCCCAGGTGCGATATTCCAACAGATAAGTATGGAGAGTTCAAAACCACTTTTTGCCAAACCTGAATTTGACTTGATTTTTGTTTTCTTTTTTTTTTCTGTGATCGTTTTTGAAAGTTTTCACATAAATTAAACGAAGGTGAACATTTTTTGAATGATAGACCAAGTCTTTTGTCGCGGTTCCCATCTGTGTTGGAATAGTGTTTGGATTCACGAATTATTGGTTCAAGATTATTAAGTATTAAGTATGAATGGGAAGTTTTACAATTGTCACTGAAAATTTCCAGATTTCATAAATTTTTAAAAATAAAATAAAAATTTTAAAATAATTTTAAAATGTAAAACAACAAAAACAAATTCCCACCTGATGTATGATATCCATTGTAAGCTCGAAACATACCACGAGAAGAATAATTGCAAACAACTGCCAACTTAAGTGGGTATATTGAAAAAGGATATCTAATTGTTGCCTGCCCCACACCATAGCCATTATTTATCGGCAATGGTGAAACATTGCAATCCCTCCAGTTCATTTCAACTACATTGAGTTGGATTGAAATGATCAAAAAGAGAGCTCATAAATTATTCAAGGATTGTTTGTTCGTGTGTGTTTTTATTTAAACAAGAAATACTATGGTATCGCGCTTTGAAAATAGAGGTATTTATTTCTACATCTGTTGATTGACATCCTTTTGAACATCATACCAGCTATAGATAGTGATCCAGGATCAATGTCGGTAGCTCAAGCGTATTGCAATCAAAGTCAAGAAGTGGCGACAGTACCTATATCAAAACGTGGTATATTTTTTCTGCGTAACTCCATCTGTCTATACCTAAGCTCTTACTCGCAACTACCAAATTCTGCTTTGCTACAATTTCTCATGTTCGCCATCTCTTGTGATGAGTGTTCTCATGTAAACTATGGAATCCAATGCATTGCCTAAATATACTAGCCCCGATCACTGATCTCTATATTACACTGGCTAGTGTATCCATACAAAAAAAAGTAACTCAATTTGAACATTGTTAAAAAGTCCAAAAGGGAAAAATTCGTTTGACAGTATAACAAAAATAAATGACAAAGAATCCCTTATCTCTATATTACTGATCTCTGTATCGGTGCAACGAACAGAGTAGTTTGTGTTCATTTATAGGCGTTTTTCTTTTTTAGTTCGGAGCATTGTATACAGAGAGTTAATATCAAGGTTTTGTTTTATTTGTTTTAAATTGTTTTAAATTGTATTAATTAATAATATAATAGACTTTTATTAGTTACAAAACTGATATTCTCTTCCATAACAACTTGTTTCCTTCACCATTTATATTATTCTAAACATTTCTATTCATTGTTCAGGCTCTGTTCAGACTCTGATCAGATGTAAAAAAGAAAAACGCCTTATTTTTTTGCTTTCTATTTGTTGGTTAGACGTCAAAAAGTCGAAAAGGGACATTGACTGTCATTTTCAAATGGAGTAAAAAAAAACTGTTATACTTTGTAGGTAATACACTATCCAGAGTAAGAGGCCAGTTATAGCTATCATTGGTTTTCATCATTGAAACACATCATTGGAATTTTTCTGATAGGTCGGTTATAGCAATCATTGAAAATTTCTGTCAGGAATTTTTTTCCTGTCGTAATTCTATCATTGGAATTGTGCGAAATTGAAACACAGATCATTGGAATTATTAAAAATTGAAACGCAAATCATTGGAACGATTCGTTTCATTTTTTGACAAAAATCCATCAGCTGTTCAGGAAAACGAATTTCCGTACGGAAAATAGAAAAATACATTTTTAACGAAAAATAAGCTTGCGAACTTATATTTTTTTCTCAAAAAAAATTCTTAAAGTATTTTCCGATCGATTGGTATATAAATTGCATTAGTAGTCAAAAGAAAACTTAGTTAAATATCCATTCAAACATTTTTCCTGATGGATTTCAATGATCGCTATAACTGGCCCCTAATATAGCGATCAGTGGCCCCGATCTATTTTTGCTTCCAAATCACCAAAAATGATTTTAAAATCAGGCCTTTTACAGACATTGAGGGTTCTTTCTAAAACCAGTTCATTGAAGGCAGCTTTTTCGGCATCTGCCTATGTGTGATGTGGTTTTTGTCTCCATGTTTGCTGTTTAATGTGTTTTTATGTTTATTTTTAAATAAAAGGGTTGTTTTTTACTTAAAAATTTAACAATTTATTTTACTTTATTTGCAAACAATAATGTAATTTTTATATAAACGGATTTAGCGACGCGTTTCAGAACACTTGTTCCATCTTCGGGCTACTGTTTACTCATCTGCCTGTTTACTCTGTAGGTCTATGAACTTTTATGAGGAATAGAATTGAATTTTATTTTACGATTTCGATCCTTTGATGGCCAACATAAACACTTTAATTCATCGCTTTTAAGAACCCACTTAACAACTCTTTTGAAATTTTTCAATTCAAAAAAAAAAAAAAAAAACAAATCAACAAGGTGTAAAATAACTTTTTTCTGGATGTCCTTATTCCATTTTCATTTTCATGGGACAGATGCACAAAGCTACTTTCTCGAGGGTTATGTTTTTATATCGAAATGTAACTGTCACCTTAAATTTATTTTCCTACCTGCAATTTCTTCTCCTTTTTGCAGAGCGATTTTAACATCGTTCATCATAAAAAGTGTTTCAACCTAAGATTCTGCCTGTCTTCTATATCTCTTTGGGGCAGTTTGTAGTCTTTAAAATTGCAGACGTCAAACGCAAAGACAAATACGTGAAATTCCTATTTGCTAGCTGAAATTTATAAAACACGTTTGAAATATAAAAGCCGGGCGTTCTTTCATTCTTTATGGACGTTTTTTGCTGGACATGTTCGTAATAAAACTTGTTGTCTATACAAGAAAGTGTCGTACAAATTCTTGGTCTTCCTCTTCTTCTTCAGATGCAGAGAGCCATGAAGTTGATGTTGACAATTTAAAAAGAAAAATTCCAATGCTAGTCAGGGCTAGGTAAATGGTTATTTTCTATGTTATTTCTTCTTTCGAATCGCAAGGAAAAGGGTAAGGTGCATTTAAATGCTATTGACATGTTTTTGAGGCTATCATTTTAGTTTAATCCAAAAGTTTGTTCTAAGGCTCATAATCTCAAAAGTGTCAATTTTTTATTTCTAGTAATTCTTAAGTTTTTTTAAGTTCTAGGAGTCGTTGTGCAAGTGTTAACCAACCTCTGATATCAGTACTCAGAGTCCAATAAACTCCAATGAGTGCTTCCTTTGCCTTGATAGATAAGGAACACGAAGACTGACAGAAAATAAAATAAATAAAACAAGCAATGGGCATTGAAGAGAGAAAATCAAAATAATTATATTAAGGAAATTAAGGAGCAAGAACTTCCTGCGCCAGGTAAAAATGCCATCATCATTATCGCGTTTGCAGCGGAGCGAAAGAAAGAGCGATAATACAAATGTGCATTTGCATGAGAATGATCTACAGCTGAGTACAAATCGATTAACCAACATCGTAAGCGCTTTCCGAATTAAATTATCTAAGTAGCTATTCCCAACTCCCCAAGTTGTAAAGTGCTCGCAAAAGCAGCCACCACATCTCGTCTTCTTTTATAGATGGGCACAAATGCAAGTGCTATACTGAGTACATTTTAGATTAACGCTCTGACTTTTATCGTACTGCAAGGTGAAACGTGTACTCACGTTAAACCTTTTCTGCTAACGAATACTTTTCTGTTTGCTTGTCCTTCAAGGACTCGATTGAAACGTGTTAGAGAGGGTTGATGGAGAGGATTCATAGGAAAACCATAGGAATTTTAAAGAACAAATATTGAATTATAAATTAGAGTTTTATTAAAAATTATCGAGTAAACATGGCATTATTAAGTAGAGTTAAAAATAAAAAAGTTTAATTACAAAAAAGAATATACTTAATTGTTGTTTGAAGGAATCGTTTAAAGTTTGGAAGAATCTTTTATAGTTCAGAAGTGGGGTTGACCCAGCCGCAGGTGATGAAAAATAATTTTGTTTGTAGAAATTGGTACATATTATATGAACCGCGATTTCGGTTTACGAAATAGTGTTTTGTTGAATGTAATTTCTTTTTTTTTTGTTAACTTAAGTGGCTAGATTAGAGTGGTATTACAAGAACCATATTTTGGTTTCTAATTCATGGAGTGAAATTGGGATCAGAATAACTGTCCGCTTATGCGAATTTGGTTTACAAAATAGTGTCTGCGTGCGGTTGAACTGATATAAATACGTGAGAATGGTTTTTTTTTTAAGAGCGAGATAACAACAGGTAGTGTTCTGTTGTAACGAGATGAGTAAATACATATTTAGTCACTTTAGTTTTCGGTCTACGAAAAATGGATGGATTAAAAGCAGTGGAACTTTGCATATTTGTCGTATATGTTTAAGTATGGCAAATCTGTATTTTTGGGCATTATGATCAAAGGAAAACAAAGGAAATGAGAAGAAGATTTTTTTCTTGATTGATAACTGGATTGAGGCGAAATATATTTTTTTTGATATTCTGTTTTTGAAACTAAAAGTATTTATATTTGCTTTTGTTCCTATGAGCATTGTAAGGGAGATGTTATTATTATTGATTGATTTTGATTATTTGATAGCAAATATGGAGAACATGACGGCGAAACAATTAAAAGAGGAACTGAGGGCAATGCAGCTAACTACAAATGGTACAAAAAGGCCCTTATTCACCCGCTTGAGACAATCTGAAGAGGATTAAGTATTGGAGCAACAGGGGCTAAGTTCGTCTAGGAAAAGTCCTCATGTCCTCATTCGAAAACCCATTTTGAAATTTTCCAGTTTTCTATTTGAAATTTTCCAGTTTTCCTACTTGAAAACAAATGCATCCACAATTTCATGCAATTTTCAATTTGAAAACCAATGAGTTTTCCGAGTTTTACATCAAGAACTTTCTATTTTTCCATTCGAAAAGCCATTTTGGACCAAAAAATTCCAAGCAAAAAAAATCTAATTTCCGACCTGTGTTTGTTTTTTCCAGTTTTTCCACTCTCCCATGAAGTTTTTCCATTTTTTTTTCACAGAAATCATCACTGAATACAACAGTAACAACCATGAACATTTCACAAATATCTGTTGGGCCATTTCGGAGTCTATAAGAGACATACAAACAAACACACATCCATTTTTATGTATACAGGGTGATTCACGAGCGTTGTGCCAAAAAGCTAGAGCGTGTAGGTTGAGCTGAGACAAGAAAATAATCGTATGGGAGGGTCGGGGTCTATTCCCCCCGTTTAGCCGGGAGGGGCAATTTTCTGAAAAATTGACTTATTTTATAAAAAAAATATTAAAAATCAACGGCTTCGTTTACAACACCATGTTGTACCTTTTTGAAAAGCCAGAAATATCTTCTTTCATCTTGTTTTTAAGTTAAATTGTTTTAAAAAATATTAATTCTCAAACTCAAAATTTTCGAAAAGAAAACAAAAAAATCATTTTTGAACCGAGTTTTTTCCAAATTGTATGTAATTAAGTACTAACTTTGTTTTTAAAAATTCAATGCCATTGTTAATTTTTAGTCGAAAACAGAAAACCGGATGCAAAAATGTCTTTTCGTTTTTGACTCATCAACACATAACAATGTCAAACTCATACTCTAAAGAACAGTTAGCGGACATGCACTTCTGCTACGGTTTATTGTTTTTTCATTCAAGAAAAACTGCAGTTTAATCATCTTAAGCTCCTAGCAGGTAGAACCCTTCACCGACAGGTGGCCGCGTCCCCCAGGCATAATAAGAAAAATTTCAGGTCAGTTTTCAGTGGTTATCAATGAACAAAATGATGAATATAGGGAAAATCCAATACTTTTCTACTTTATTGGGGCCTCATAAAATTCCAATTACAGAACAAATATTAAAAGAAAGGTTAATGTTTCATAATAAAGTAATAAAACTAAAAGTCGAGATAGGTTAAAATAAAAACAAAGATTTTCTTAGAAAAAAGTGGTCCTGGTTTTGTTTTTATTTCTCAAAAACGAAAAGACATTTTGAATCCGGTTTTCTGATTTCGACTAAAAATTAACAATGGCATTGAATTCTTAAAACAAAATTAATACTTAATTGTATAAAATTTTGAAAAAAACTTGGTTCAAAAATGATTCTTTTGTTTTTTTTTTTTTTTGAAAATTTTGAGTTTGAGAATTAATATTTCTTAAACTATTCGTTAAAACAACTTAATTTTAAAACAAGATGAAAGAAGATATTTCTGGCTTTTCAAAAAGGCACAACACGGTGTTGTAAGAAGCCGTTGATTTTTAATATTTTTTTTTATAAAATAAGTCAATTTTTCACAAAATTGCCCCTCCCGGCTAAACGGGGGGGGGGAATAGATCCCCCTCCCAAACGATTTTTTTCTTGTCTCAGCTCAAACTACACGCTCTAGCTTTTTGGCACAACGCTCGTGAATCACCCTGTATAGAGAAGAGATTATCAAGTAAACATCGAATTATAAATTTGAGTTGAATAGAGTTTTGAAATAAGAGTTGAAGAAAAAAAAAGTTTAATTACAAAAAAAGATTACTAAATTGTTGTTTAAAGAATCGTTTACAGTTTGGAAGAATTTTTTACATGATGGAGACTATAAAAGCACATTAAAGGAGAACAAACGTGCTCGACCGCCGCACGGTCTCCTAGGGTGGGTATTGATATGAATGTATTCTCAGAATGGAACTCGAGGGTTGAATAATTTTGCTTCTTGAGAGCAAATATAATATTATTTTCTAAGTATGATTTACTTTACATCTGCATTAATTTAAAAAAAGGCTCTCATGTTGTGATTTGTGAGGTGAAGATGGCAATTGAAATAACAGAGCTTATGTCAAGAGTTTTGTTAAATGAGAAAAATCGAATTTGTACTTTGCTAACGTTAATCTGGTCCTGATGGAATTTATCGTTCGGAATAATTCATATTTGAACGGTTTCTGTTCCATTTGTTACAGTGTTTAAGGACATTTTCGGGCATTAATGTAGGAATTGGGAAAAACGTTACGTTTTGGCGTGAAGTTGTGTGAAGAGTTCGTTTTCTTCGTGGAATAAATTTTTGACAAAGGCCATATACGGGATTGCGAATGTAGGCGATATTAAGATAAGATTCTTATTCCTTGAATGAGTTTCGTCTCGTCTAGCTGAAGTAATAAAAATAAAAGGAAAACACAAACACAATTTTAATAGTGTTTAGCAGTCGCCAAAGCATTTTCGTGTTAACTTCACTTCGGTTCTTTTATCTGACAAAAAGTCCCAGAGGTCATAGAAATTTTTTCTTTCAAACTAAGAACAGAACAGAGTTTTATTTTCTTTCCGTTTTCATTAATGAAAATTGCCAAGAGCCTTGTTTGTCGGTGGAATTTTCATTCTTAATAACAAACTGATGTACGTGAAATTTAAAGTGCAAGAATAGGGCTGCATTTCCTGATTACACATTCAATGCGAATAAAGGTTTGACCACTTACTGACTTGACTACATACCAGACAATATGTAGGTACATCAAAGTTGTAAGGAAGAATTTCACCCATGAAAGTTGTTTTCGCTTTCTTAAGGGTTTTATAGGTCGCTACTCAAAATACTCAATTTTGTTGAATCTTGCTCTTCGAATGCCTTCATGGCGAAAGCATGAGATTCTTAGACTATAATTTATAACCACATGTGTTTGAATTATTTATTTTGTTTTGATTAATTTTAACGAAAACAGTCATCCCACTTACTGGGACACCACCATGACTAAAAATTCATCAAACTTAGAAACGTAAAATAACATTTATGCTTCCGTTAAAAAAAAAAAATATAACTCAACCCGGGACCTGCTTGTGAAGACAGTATTTCAAATCGTTCTCGTCTCGGTTCAAGAGGAAATGTTAGAAAACAGAAAACACATTCGATCACTCTTTTTTTTTATTGTCTAAGCAAAAACAAAAATACATATTCCTCGTCAACTTGAGCCAGTATAATCCGTTAAACATTGAAGGAAGTCGAATACATTTCGCAAAATAACGGACTTGCACTAAAAAAATTATAGTATGCAATTTATTTCCATATTGTTTTGTAAGTTTCGGAACACCCTAATCTCTTTATGTAAGCTTATCACGCTTACTCTTTGCCAATGCAAAGATTAAGCGTGGATTAGAAATGTAAGAGTTCTTTTTCTCAAGCATTATCTCTTGAAGACAATGCTACAGAGAAAGCTCAATTTATCATATAATTGCCTAGCAACTAAGCGACGCTTCATTATTATTTATGATTTCCTTTTTTGTAGTCAGTAGCTGTTCTGGCATCAAGCTAAGTGCTAATCAGTTCTTTCTTGTCAAGACTTAATGTAATTTTTTGTTAAGAATAAAAACGTATCATACTTAAATTAAAATAAAACATAATTTTTTTATTTCCTTAAAAGTTACGTTAAGTAACTTTATTATATGCGTGCAATGCTTTTTCTGGCGCAATGCGTACCCGATGTAGGTGCAAGGAAAACAAACGCAGCTATGGTTCTTCTCAAAATAATCGGGTGAAAAGAAATTCAGAAATATCCTTAGAAAACATTGTTCATTTCGAGTTTATTAAATTACAACTTTTGGGTATTTAGAAAGTTGTTTTAAGCGAATACCGAAAACCTGAGCTACATGTTAAAAGAGAGAATGAAAGGTTGATGGATATTATTCTTGTTTCATCTGGCAAACATTGCAGAATACACAGTTAATGTTTCATAAGCTCAGTTTTTAAACATTTTATTGGACTAAAAATTCAATTGAACCAATTGAAAAAGCGAGTCATTAAGTATTTTCAAATTAAGTGCTTTTATGCGAATATCTTTCAATAATCCTTAATGATTTTAATTTAAGTAAAAATCAACTTAAAATAATTTTGAAAACCAGTGTTCCACTTTCTTAATGTTTTATGTTGATTTTGTAATGTTTTTTTGTCTATATTTTATGTTAATTATTTATGTGTGTTGTGTTATTTGTTTTAGTTTCGTTATGTGCTTACTAACAACTAACACCACACTAAGTGATGAGCCAGTGGTATAACACAGTCCTGTGTTGGCAAACCATTGGTCGTAAGATGGTGCTTGCTATAAGCCTATACGACCAATTTTGATAGTGTGTAAAAAAAAAAAAAAAAAATGGACAAGAGTTCTTCGAACTCTGAGGATAACGGTATAGAGTCAGAAAATGACCTCAATATGGAATTTTCCATCTCGATTTCAAAGCGAAGTGATTGCTTTAAGTTTGGAACTGATTTGAAAAGACACGAAACGAAGTAGAGTCGTCATCGGTTCAGGAAAATTGATTCAGATGCTGTATCCATTACAGTGTTAGAAGGAAGAAAGAGATCGCTTAATAGTCAGCACTGGCAAAAAGTATGCTCAGTACGACATGATACTCTTGGATTTGGTCACAAGAAACACCGCTATTCCATTTTCCATACAAACTACATTATTTCCACCAAACACATCAATCAGAAGATTTCAATGTCAAAACAGCTCCTTTCTAAGTTGGATGGAAGATGTAAGTATACGCACAAAAAAACTTCCCGATAAAGTGCATATTTCAAGTTCTCAAGCGATTAAAACTTCAGATACAAATTAACAAACTTCCTGCAAACCCCAAGTCGTAGATGATGCAGTAGCTGTTGTAAAAACTTTCAAAGATGCAAGGCAACGTTAAAACTTCCAAGGTGCAAGGTAGCGTAAAAAAGTAAAGTGAAAAGATGAAAATAACAACCGCCCTCAATCGGTTCCAACCTGTTAATTATGAATACGAACAACAAAATTCCCACTGGTTTCAACGTTCTTCCGCTGCATCTCTGTCTTAAATTTACATTGTTTCTTATTTTTCTTATTTTTGAAAAGCTAAGTTTTTGTCAACGTCTAAGTCAGCTATCTCTCTGAAAAAAAACAAGTTCATAAACTAGAAGTACCTATTGAACCAACAACAAAAAAAAATCGCACTTGTGTTTTTTAAGTTCAGATATTTTTCTTCCTTGAAATAAAGTTCGAGAATGAAAACAGTGAGAAAAGTTTTATTGTTAATGTTCTTCGAAGGCACAATTTCAAGCTTTACTTTGTTTTTCGTTTTGAAGCCAACTAGTTGAAATTGTAATAAAAAAGTGTTTTCGAGTGAAAACAAAGCTTAATCTATCTTATTGCTTCATGGAAAATAGAATTTAGGTCATCTTCATCCGGCTTTAACTTAATTTATTAATATTCAACATGTTTAAATTTGCTGTTTGATAAGCACTAACATAACCGCATATCGCTAATGCCGGAGATAAAAATCTATAATCGCCCATTTTGCGTTCACTATAGTCGATACGAAGCTATTTGAAAAGTGAAAAAGAAGTATAGGAGCAGGAGGCTATAATGCAGACAGGAAATGCCCTCAAAATAGGTCAGTTTTGTTCAACTGCTATCCCGTACTCGAATATACCTTTTTTATAATTCTATAAAGGATTCTTGTGTGTGTGTGTGCGAGTAACAAGCAAATGTTCCTAGCTCTCTCTCGACGATCATGGGAAAAACAATAAATCACAATGGAAAATGTCCAAAAGTACGGTTGATTAAATTTCGGTTTTTAGTGAAAGCGAATAGGATTTCGGCTCAGATACTTTTTTTGTTCTCTTTGTTTAAGTTTTATTTTCTATTTTCGCTTCCAGAGCTTTTGGGTTTTTGTTTGGTCTTGGTCAGGCTTTTGAAATGGAAATGCGTATACCTACTAAATGTAAAAAAGGGACGTTGAGTTGAGAGCAACTTTTTTGTCTGGTAAAGGATTTGGCCCAAGGGCCCTAGATAATGATTGAGAATAATACCGGTCATTTTACGAAGTGAAGGAAGGGAAAAAAATTTAGGGGAGGTAATCGAGAGCAATGTGAATGTCCCTATCTTTATAGTATGACTGAGAAAAAATACCAAGCTAGAGCTGAAAGGATGAATTGTACAGAAAACACAGGGAAACAGATGGTTTTCTATTTCTCCAATGATGATTTTTCAACTGACATAGTTTCGCTATTTTTAAGTGAGCTGGTGAAAATCTAATATCTTGGTTCTTAGGAAAACGAAAGTTTAAATTTGTCGGTGACATAACTCACATATCGTATAAAGGCCTATCAAAAGGTAAGCTACCTTAAACATTTTCAGTAGATTCTTTTCCTAGTCTATAAGCTACGGTTCCCGAAAACAATTTCTTATGTATAATTTTCAAGTGTTCAAGAGACATGCTCTAGCTGACATTTGTTTCTTTGTACGCCCGGAAATGCGTTTTTGCGCTGACTATAGTCAACTATAGTTGACTATTTTGCGTTTTTGCACGCCAATAGTCACGATTCGTAACCACAATTGTCGTTTTTGCGGTCAGTGTCGATGTGTCAAATTTTTACTATTTCTAACTATTTCTAATTCATCTCAGGAAGTGAGTTAAAAATGGTTGATGTGTCAAAGTGTGTTTTTTTCTGTTTAATGGTGTTTTCAATTATTAATCTAAAAAAAACATTCTGTTCGTGCATTTTTTACCGTCGTAGTCGTCCCTATCCGTACCGCCGGATTTCTGTTCGTCTTCAATTTCAATATTTCATTACAAATAACAATTTTTAAAACTTGTTTGTTCAAGAAGCTAAATGAAGTTTGTTTTGTTTGTTTCATCAAAGAAACTGTCAAAAAAAAGAAAAAAATGGGCTGGAAAATTTTGGAAATTCTGCTGCCTTGCCGCTACATGTGTACAGTTCCTCGCCGGTTGGTCTGATTACATTGCTTCAGAACTGCTTGTGACAGATCGACCAAATTCCAGCGTAGCGTATGTTCTTTCAAACCTCGAGTTTTAAACATTGATGCTAAAAACTACTTACATTACAGGTCAGCTGTGAACAACCGAAGAGCGTCGGCGATATATTCGAGAAGCAGAATGAAAAGTTGGCCGCTGCCCATCAGCAGATGATTGTTGGACGTCAGTCGGCACGAACGGCAAACTTAAACCTGTCGAAGGTGGAGTTGGAGAAGCAATTGGAGCACAAAATGTGTGAAAAGGCCGAGCAGGAGAGGATGAAGCAGAAATCTGAGGTAAGATTTTTTCATCTCCAAACCGGTCTCATATAACGCTTATTGTATTCTTTAGATCTTCGAACTCCTCTTCTGAACTCCGCCAGAAATCAGTCTCAACAGAAGCGTCCCGTTCTCAGTTTGGAGAACAAAAAAAATTCTCAAACGACATCGATGCGGCTTCAGTTATTGAAATTAAGCTCAGAAACTTCGAAGACAACTACGAGCGACTCGCGTATGCATGCACCATCACCGACAATCAGCTGACCGAAGTCGCAATGAACCGTCTCAGGAGAAGATGAATGCGCACCACAAGAGTGTCCGAGAGAAGGACGAAGCTATCAGTAAGAATATGTGAACAAAGTCGGCGCCGATGGACGTATCAAAAATTTGATCGGCGAATCTGACGATCTGAGATTGAATCTGGAGCTCATATGAAGATGACAACACAGCAGCAATCAGTTGTTTGCTTTTATTATTGTTTTTATTTACATATTCTGTCGGCAATAAAAAATGGTTAGTTAGTTTCAGAAAATAAAGACTTTCTCCGTTTATTTATCTCAAAGAACGAACTAGAAATTGAATTAATAGTTTTTCAGCGAATCTGGAAGCAGCATTTAGGAGAATATGAGGAGCTGCCTTACTTGAAACAGCTTGAAGATTTCTTTATGGAGGGTGGTCTTCAGTTCGAATTTTCCATTTGCCTTTCTTGCTGTGGGTTGTTAAAAATAAATAAATATGTTCTTATTTCAATTGTCTTTAAGAACTTACCATATCAAGATCATTCTTGAATTTTTGCAAAAAAATTTAGAGCAACAAAAATTGTTGTCTCTTTATCCATTTCAAAAGAAAAATGTAAGCTCAAAAGATTGTTTTTTTTTTTTTCTTGTTTGACAGATCAACCAAACTCAACTAAAAAGCGTTTTTGGATGATTTCAACTATTTCTAACTATTTCAACTATGACACATCAACCATTTTCTTTTTGACATAAAAACTATAGTCAACTATCGTCAGCGCAAAAACGCACTTCAGACAACACAAATTATGTCAGTCATCATTTTCAAAGAAACAAGCTACAACGTAAAATTACATTCAAATTTAAATCACCCCTATTTCAATTTAGGAATCAAATATCCTTAAAAGCATCCCAAGAGAGTTTCTTTTCAACAAGCAAGAGTTTTAACATAAACCTCCCGAAAAGAAGACATAAAAATAAGTTTTTACCCGGCGATCACAATCGGCTCTTAAATTAATCACGATACACTACAGGAATGAAGAACTTAATACACTTATAATTATTACCATTACAATCATCTCGCCCGCACCGGATTGAGTGTTTGGCTGGCATTTAATTCCACATATCCACATATTAATATAGTAAATGTAACAAGTTGCTAATTTAATCCTGGCGGACGCTATATTGAATTTGTATTTTTCGAGTAGGTAATGTTATTTCTCTGGAGCGTGCCAATCAGTCCACTCGAGTTTAGCGAAAGTTTAACCCTTTTCATGTCGACATGAAGTCTATTGTGAGAGTGCCAAAATGTCAAAGCTTGTATGCAATTAAAACAGAACAGAGAAATTAATTTATGAACATAATGTACATACTTTTAGTCGTTGACGGTCGTGTTGAAAGTGTATGCGTGGGAAGCGGATGCTATTAAGGAAAATGACGACCATAGACGTGTCTTGGATTTGAGATTATGTGTAAGCAGAGCACAGCCTTAACTTATGAACTTTATTATACTCATAAAATATATTTTGTGTTGAAAAAGTTTTTTAATTAAAACATCACATTAATTTTATGCTGAGCCTCACTGACACTTAACCTTCTTCACTTTTTGTTTCAACAACTCTTCCCCCTCTCCACGTGAATTTAATATGTGAAATCATTTTGTTGACATATTATTTTGGAGAGGTTATAAAGTAGAATAGGAGGGGGAACGGGGAATGAACATTTTAGTTAGAGTGGACAAAATTTGATTTATTGTTTTTTTATTGTTTCCATTTGGGTGGATTGCTGTGAACTGTGTCGTTAAAAGGCTTTTCAGGACTTGTAATGACTGTCTCATGAATGGGTTTTTAATTGCTACATTTGTCTTATTCCAAATGTGTGGGTGTACTGGATTTAATGAGGATTTGAATGGGATAAAAGGTAAATACAATAAAGTGAAAGCCTGCTTGTTGATAATTTGTCATAATTTTCTTATGGAAACTTTATTTTAGATAATTCAATTGGAAAAATGTGCACGACTGGGTCGTACGAACTTGCTCCTGCATGCTAAAACTAAATATTTATGATTACTTAAATTGCAAAAGGTAGTGTTAAAATAAGAGATATACCTTAAGCAATTCTGATTACACTCTAACTTACAGCTTACACTTAACTCAAAAAAAAAAATCGGACTAATATATAAAAATAATTAGAATTTATTCAAAAAATTAAAATTTGGAAATGTACCTCGTATATATACATTTCATTCCAAGAATTTAAATGCCGAACAAATTCAAACCTTATTCTCGATTTACTGAATTTTTTTTTGAAAATCGTCGGAGCCGTTTTTTTTTTTTAATTAATTTTTATATATAAAATTTTTCAAAAATATCTTAAAATTAATTTGGGTATGCAGTTTTCAAGACCATGTAAATATACATATTATACTTCAATTTGGGTTTTAAAAATTGATCCGTTGCTGAGATACAGAATTTTGAAAAAAAAAGTTAAAAATATTTTTTTAAAATCCAAAAAAAAAAATTTTTTAAAACCAAAATATTATTTGAACAATATATACGTACTTTCGAAAAAAAAACTTACGCTAATCGGACTTTCAGTTTTCGAGAAAATCTAATACCAAAAAAATGGTTCTATGGGAGGTACCGTTTTGGAGCAATACAATTTTTTTTTTTACATAAAACACATGAATGTTTAAAAAACTTAAACTCGAGGAAGTTTAAGAAAAATCGTTCGGGCCGTTTTTGTGAAAAAAAAGTTTTGGTTTTTGGCCAAAAAAATCGTATGGTGGCTACCCTAAATTTTGATCTTAAAACAAAAATAAAAAAATTGGGATATGACTTTTTGCTCAAACCTTTAATTTTCAAATTTGAAGTCAATCGGACCAGTAGTTAAGCCTGTAGATGCCTGTAAACTTTCCGACAGACAGACAGACGGAATCGCCGGACCCACTTTTTTCGACTTCTCTATCATCGTAATATCATATCTCATCCTCATCTCAATTTTTTTTTTACGAATTCAATACTTGCCATATATTCTATATGTCGCAAGTACAAAAATTATACGATCCCGAAGTCGATTAATTTAGTGGATCTGTTCTGAATAGTAAAATAAACCAAAATAAGTGCCTTACAAAATTATCTCAAATGGCCTCTACAATGAACCTTTTTTTTGCAAAAGTTTGAAAATCATTTCCACAACCTTGATGCTTATTTTAAGCATCTGTTGAGAAGCCATTGTGGTGTTCCCTTCTTCTCTGGTGTATCGTGGGACAGAAAATTAATTTCCCTACAAAACATTTTCATCAAAATTGTAAGTCTTCCAATAGAAGAATTGTCCAATTAGGCTGAAAATTCAACACCCAGTCGTGAAAGTGTCCTTAATAAAAAATTATATCTCAATCCTAAGGAAAAAAGAAAGAAGGAGATCCCTCTCGCCATTCTGTAAGATATCCCTAAATTCATTTTCACAGCATATTCAAGAGTATACAAAAGTCTGTCTTCTTTTTGTGTAAATCTCCCTACCCCACATGTTCTTGAGAAAGATTTATGAAATTATTAAAGTAAATCCCTTCTTTTTCGCAGTATTACTATCTAGCTTATAAAGTTTTTAATTTAACTGAACACCAAAAGTTTTTCATTATTCTGGATTTATAAATAATAAGCCCATGTCTCAATGGTGCTTGGTTGGTCTCTCTTGTGTGAGTTTAGTGTTCTTTTAAAAAAGAAACTGATGTCGGAACATTGCTTTTGCTCGTAATAGGTATGACATTTTCAATGCTTTCCATTCAATTTGCTTCATTCCCGAGGGTAGAATTTCAATCCGGGTGATATCGTTTGTGTTTGAAGCGTGATTCTTGTAACCAACATGTTCTTCGCTCACCTCTGTGGAATATAGGTGATATTGAAGGAAAATACACTACGTGGGGATATTTTGTGGGCAAAGAATAATTTATTTCTAAGCCATCCAATAATCTCACCCTGAGAGTTGGGTTCTGGCGTTTCATTTCTCGTCTGACCTTCAACAAAATGTTTCTGCGAGCCCGCATACCTGCCGGATAATCTTTATGCATAAATGCCACTATTTGCCAGCTTTCTTCCTTGCTCTTGAATATCTCCTGCCTGTTGGGCGCTGGGCAATTTGACCGTAAAAGTGTGGAACATTTGGAATCTTACAGGGTTTGTTGACTGAATGATTCTTGGGCAAGTATTTTGCAGTTAGCGGGTTAACGCATTGTTGAATC
Organism: Sphaerophoria rueppellii; assembly: GCA_920937365.1. Classification (NCBI taxonomy): domain Eukaryota; kingdom Metazoa; phylum Arthropoda; class Insecta; order Diptera; family Syrphidae; genus Sphaerophoria; species Sphaerophoria rueppellii. The sequence continues at coordinate 15,707,791 of CAKKXW010000004.1, read as the reverse complement.
GGAAGATGGAAGATAATGTCACGGTCTTTTTGTTGGAGTTCAGAGGCTTCTAATCGTTGTGCAAGCTCGTCGTATTTATCTACATTCCAAGTTTCTTACTTGGAGTTGAAGATGTTCATTAAATGCACGAAGCTGGGATATTTCGAGAAGCTCAAGATATTTCTTAGTAGGCATCGTTAAAGCGCAGACCGAGCATCTTATTAAATTCATCCTGTGTCATACTACCGAGTGTTATGGTTTGGTAAGATTTAGGTGATTCACTCGAGATGTCTTTGTGAGGCCTCTTGGACGATTGGTTCTCTCTGTTGTTTTATTATATGTTGGCGGTGACTCTCCAAAACTTGAAATTATTTGGCAAGAATGAGATGGAAGATATTTTACACTTTTTCGGTAATATTCAATTTAAACTGCTTAAAATCAATTTTTTTCACGCACTTAATTTGAGCGCTTATGTTACTGTCCAATCAGATACTTTGATTCAGTAATTGATTTGTCGGATGCTTACCTTCAGGTAAAAGTGGAGAAATCATCACAGCCACTGTTGACGGTCAACAGTTCAGTCTCAACACCCATCAGGGTCTACTGCGCTACACCACGTGTTCCATTTGGTGTAAAATCCGCACCCGCTATGTTCCAGAAAATAATGATCGCTATCTTGGCAGATATTGAGCGCGAGTTAAGTATCCATAGCAAAACATATTGAGAAAAAAGATAACATTATTTGTATTCAATGATATCTTTAGTCTCTAGTACAGTCTTGCACACAACGCTACAATGATAGATAACATATGTAAAAGAGATAATATCGTTTGTATACAATGTTGGAATATTATCTCTTCTTCATTATCAAGCAAGACGATTGTACGCTTGGGTCTCCTTGTAGATAGATAAGAAAAGTATATAAATACGACTGTATGATGAATTTATCAATAGTCTTATTGTAACTACATAGTAGCCTTAAGCTCCTTTTAGAATTAGTAAAAAGTATTTCAATAATAAAGGACATAGTTCCAAATAAATATTGTTTAATTTTAAAAGTAAGAAACAAGTGTTTTAATTGGCGATCCTGCCAGGAGGTTAAATATACTTTTTAACTTCAATCGAGCGGACCTCGGGAACAAGTAGTGAAATCTAGTATAAACAGAACACTCGCGTTACCGGTTACAAGAATTACCTAGCATAGCAGGTACAAATATAGCTTCTTCGTACGAAGCAGCAAAGCAATTCAGTGAAAGTGTATATGTGGAGAAAAAAAACACACAAATTCGACGACAACAGACACGAGTTCAAAATGGAACAACTCGCAGTATTAATGGCAAGATTAGAAGCTTTAGAAACCAGGTGCAACACAGTAACACAAACCCTAGAGCACACACGCACAGAGAATGCAAGGTTAGCAGCAATAATAACTAACCAAAATCAAATAAACACTAATTTAGAAACAAAACTAAATGAAGTAAAATCTGGATTAGGCATAGTACCAAACATACCTGTGCTAGAGGAAATAAGAACCACATATACAGATGGTAGTGAAATACAGTTAGACGCATTTAAAAGCCTACCTATTTTCAACGGCGATCAATCAAATTATCGGTCGTGGCGCGAAGAAGCATCCAGATTAATGGACAGCATTAAAAACTTCAAAACACACAGTAAGTACGCAGCAGCATTGACTATAGTGAAAAGTAAAATACAGGGTGCAGCCGCGAATGTGTTAACTAATTATAACACAATTTTTAATTTTGAGGCGATACGTAACAGATTAGATTATACGTACTCTAATCAAGAACCTCTATACGTGCTACAAGACATGATGAAAGCCATCACGCAAAAAAGAAGCACACTGTCTGAATACCACGACGAGATAAATAAAAATCTCAATTTAATAATATCAAAAATCACTATGTCAGGTGATCCGCCGAATATAATCGACAGACTAATTAAAAATGCTAACGACGACGCAGTTCGTATATTCATTGATGGTATGAGTGACAACTTTACAAGAGGATCATTATATTCAGCTACAATAAATGATCTAGAACACGCATTCGCAATTGCTCGCAGAATAGAACATGATAATGTGCACAGGCATTTACATCTCACTCAAGATAAGCACCACAAAAATATGCCACATGAACGCAGAAACGAAAGAAGACCAAATTATTCGAGCCAAACAACGAATTATCAACCCCAGAAGCAATACGATAATATGCAGCAACACAATCAAGGACCACGCCTAAACCCTTTCAAGAGAAATGACGGACCACAGCCGATGTATATAATCCACCAGCGAAACGTGAACACAGCGGGAGTTTCAACACACACAACAGACCGCAACGATCTTATCAGCAGAACTTCAAGCAGCAGAGAGTAAATAACTCCCGACAACAACGCAGAGACGATGTCAGCAGTACATATGCAGAAGCAGATGAAACGGAATGTATGGTAAATAATAACATAAGAATAGATCATTTAAACTAGTAGACGGGTTGCCCTGCTTAAATTTAACTAGTACTATTTCTAAGAAAATTTATAAAATTCTTATTGATACTGGTGCAACCCATAATTACATTAATAGAAAATGCGATTCTAGCGAAAAAATTAAAATTAAACCTATAAAAATAAAAACAATGCATGGTTATTCTATGGTAGATACAAAGAAAGTAGTTAGGATATTAAAGAAAAATATAACATTTTTTGAATTAGAGGATATTCAGTCTTTTGATATGATATTAGGATATGAAGGACTTAAAGTTCTAAACGCGGAAATAAATTTCAGTAATATGACTCTAACTACCATAAGCAGTGTCGAATCTATTCAGAAAATTAATTACATAATTGGGGAAAATAATATTTATAAAGCAGACATAGATAGACTGATGAAGATTAATAACAGCATAGGACCGTTACCCTTTACAGATACTATAGAAGCAAGCATTAGGACGACCAATGATAATCCGGTTTATGTTAAACAATATCCATATCCCATAGCAGATAACGAATTCGTAAACAAAGAAATACAGAAACTCTTACATGACGATATAATAGAAAAAAGCCATAGTCCTTATAACAGTCCCATATGGACAGTACCTAAAAAAGGTTTGGACGAAAAAGGAAAACCAAAACGGCGCATGGTTGTTGATTTCCAAAAACTTAACGCTCACACTGTAACAGACAGATACCCCATTCCGGATGTCAACATGACAATTCAAAATTTAGGTAAAGCCAAGTACTTTACAACGTTAGATTTGGAGTCAGGTTTCCACCAAATTAAAATCAAAGCAGATGATAAAGAAAAAACAGCTTTTGCTATAAATGGCGCAAAATATCATTTTAAACGAATGCCTTTCGGGCTCAAAAATGCACCAAGCATATTTCAGAGATGCGTGGACGACATTTTGAGAGACTTTGTAGGTAAATTCGTACACGTTTACATTGATGACGTATTGATATATTCTTCATCTGAGGAAGAACATATACAGCACATAAGTCAAGTATTCGACGTACTCAATAAAGCCACATTAAAAATATCTGATGAGAAAAGTAAGTTTTTTCAAGAAGAAGTAGAATACTTAGGTCACATAATCAGACATGGTAGAATCACTACGAACCCTGAGAAAATAGCAGCTATAGAAAATTTTCCAGTCCCACAAACGGTAAAGGATTCGAGAGGATTTTTAGGTCTTACAGGTTACTATCGTAAGTTTATAAAAGGATACGCAAGCATAGCCAAGCCCCTGACATTATATTTACGAGGAGATAACGGTAAAGTAAACAAAAAACAAAGTAAAAATATTAAGTTAAATCTGAATGATTCAGCATTAGAAGCGATTAGAATTTTAAAAAATTATTTGAAAGAACAAGTCGAACTTTTTCAACCGGATTATAGTAAACCATTCGAGCTTACTACTGATGCATCCAACATAGCTATTGGAGCCGTACTAAGTCAGAATAAGCAACCTATACACTTCTTGTCAAGAACACTGAGTAAGACAGAAGAGAACTATAGCACAAACGAGAAAGAGCTATTAGCGATCATATGGTCCTTACAAAAACTCAGAAACTACATATATGGTATAGCAGACTTAACCATATATACCGATCACCAGAGCCTTATATATTCTGTATCAGAAAAAAATCCCAACACAAAGCTGAAACGTTGGAAGGGAATCATTGAAGACTTTGGAGCAAAATTAGTTTATAAACCAGGAAACCTAAATCTTGTAGCTGACGCATTATCACGTCAACGCATAAATACTTCTACCATAGAAACAGCACATTCAGCTGAAAGTTCTTCTAATGATATAATAAAAACTGTGAATCAGCCTTTTAATGCATACGCTGCACAGTTCGAACTTATTGAAGATATAACAAATAATATCGAAACACAAATCTATTTTAGTAACAAAATAAGAATCATAATAAAGTTTAAGGACAAAGACTCTTTACTAAGGCAGATGAAAGAAGTTATACAACCCCAAAAGATTGTAGCTTTGCATACGAAATTTGAAAACATATACAAATATGGTGAAAACATAAAAAAAGAATTCCCACTAGTAAGATTTATATTCACACCAAGAAAACTTCAAGACGTGACAAATTTGGAGGAACAACTAAAACTTGTAAGGGTAACTCACGAAAGAGCACACCGAGGGTTACGTAACAATATACAAGAAATCTCAGAGAAATATTACTGGCCCGATCTAAATAAACAAGCAAAGAGTTTCAACAAAAAATGCATAGCATGTCTATTTGGAAAATATGAAAGAAAACCTATCAGAGAACCTCTGAATAATTCAGAAATACCAACACATGTGGGAACACACATTCATATGGACATATACTTCAACGACAAGTATACTTTCCTTGTAACAGTAGATAAGTATTCTAAATATACAATCCTTCGGGAAATCGAAACTCGAAACAGACTGTACGACGTTATGGAAGAGGTCTTATCTAATTATTTCCCAAAATGTGAACGACTCATGACAGATAACGAGAAGGGATTCAAAACAGAAATGGTGAACCAAATGTGTTTGAAATACAACATAACTAAAGTAGAAACTCCAGTATACAGATCGACAGCGAACGGTCAGGTAGAACGTGTAAACGGTACAATAACTGAACTGTCTAGAATATTCACAATTCAGAATAAAACAAGATTTATCGAAGAAATATTTAGAACAGTGCGTGAATTAAATAATTCTATACACTCAGTTACCGGTTTGAAACCTAGAGACATTTTCTTTAATCAAAATAAATATAGCAATAGTGAAATTATAATAAATAAACTAAACTCAGCATCCAAAAAAGTGATCGAACGTCTAAATAAAGGAACTCGACACAGAGAGTATAAAAAAGGAGATAAGATAATGGTAAGAATCACAGGTCTTAGAAAGAAATCTAACGCCAGATACATAACAAGAATAGTAGAAGAAGATAAAGGAGACACTGTAATCTCTAAAGAAGGAATAAAAATTCACAAGGATAACATAAAGAATTATCATTTTTCAGATGACGAAAATATTAATATTCCTAACATTACTAGGAATTGTACAGAGTCAAGAAGGACAAGGAAACGTTCAAATAACTGAGTTACTAAACAAGAAGTTTATACTTACGCAAACAGATGACGTGTATTTATTCAAAGAACAAACTTATTTGTTACATGCCACCAACCTGACTTCGATATTTCAACCTTACGTAAATATCGTAACTAGTAAATATCAACCTACACAAGAAGAAAAAATTTGGTTAAGTAAAATTAAGAATTTAGCAGACCAATTACAAGAACATACTAGGCATACTAGATCAATTAACTTTTTAGGAACAGCTTTCAAATATGTGTTTGGTAATCCTGACCATTATGACTTAGTTAACATAGAAACGAGTATAAATAATCTCATAGAAAACAATAATAAACAAAAAACTATAAATTCTAGATTTGAACAAATTTTGCAACAATTCGAAGGTCAGAGCCTTAAAGAACATTTAGTAATAGAACAAGTGTACGAACAATTATTATTATTGACCAGAACAATTAATGCAGCAAAAAATAATGAATATTTATCAGAAAGCCTAGACTTAGATGACATTAAAAATATTATTCAACATGAAATAATTCAAGTACCCATAATAAATATACTTGAGTACTCTAAAATATTATTAGCTAGAACTGATGAATTCTTCATCACAATATATAAATATCCAGTTCTAATTAAATCATGTAAATTGTATAAAGTAACACCTTTAAATTCAAAACATGGAAAAATCATTACAGATAAAACAATTGCCTTATGTAACCAAACTTATTTAAGAACAAGAAATTGTCAAAATCATCTAAGTAAAAACATTTGTGAAATTAACTTTGAAGAAGAAAATTGTCTTATTCCACTTTTAAAGAATATAACTTCAAAATGCAACATTAAACAAGAATACGATTACGACTTAGAAATTGAATCCGGTGTTATGTTATTAAGCGGTAAGCATAAGTTAAATAATCAAACAATTAATGGTATAAACTTAGTTACTTATGAAAATACTATAAATCTAGACGATAAAATATACAAAAACATGCATAAGCAAATTAAAGAAGTTATATTAAGAAATCATAATTCAGAGTCTTACATCGACCAAATAATTAAAGAAGATACAATGTACAAATTCGATAACATAGATACTTTAAAAAAACTAATTATTCCTTTTGAAGAAAAACCGATATTATCAACTATATACACAATTGTAACACTGATTGTTATTCTAGCATTTACGTACGTAATGATAAAAACTATACAATGTATAACAGATCGTCAAAAACAAAAAAAGATTGACGCATATAACAAAACTTATGAAAGAGAAATGTTAAAAATAGCGTCGAAAAATCGGGACGATTTCGTTTAACAAGGGGGGGAGTTAAGTATCCATAGCAAAACATATTGAGAAAAAAGATAACATTATTTGTATTCAATGATATCTTTAGTCTCTAGTACAGTCTTGCACACAACGCTACAATGATAACATATGTAAAAGAGATAATATCGTTTGTATACAATGTTGGAATATTATCTCTTCTTCATTATCAAGCAAGACGATTGTACGCTTGGGTCTCCTTGTAGATAGATAAGAAAAGTATATAAATACGACTGTATGATGAATTTATCAATAGTCTTATTGTAACTACATAGTAGCCTTAAGCTCCTTTTAGAATTAGTAAAAAGTATTTCAATAATAAAGGACATAGTTCCAAATAAATATTGTTTAATTTTAAAAGTAAGAAACAAGTGTTTTAATTCGCGCAACAAGTTATATTGATGACATAAGCATCGCATCAAAATCGTTGCATGAACATAAAGCGAAATTAATTAGAAGAGGTATCCATAATTTGAACATGAAAAATTGAAAAGTGCAAGAAAAACATATAAGACTAGACAAGTGACAAAATGAAACTCTTCAGTGTTTAGACTTGTGTACTGCAAATATGTTCCCTTTCTCTTGGACAGGATGTTACTCTACGTCGTCGTCGTTGGTAGCCCACATCATGATATAAATAAAATTTTAGAATTCAGAGTCAGTGCTCGCAATTGCAATATGCACAAAGTCTGCTGCTGACGCCTGATGTAGACCTAGAAATGCAACGCTATCTCCTCATCATAGGGGAGGAGATCAGAAACAGGAGATATTAAAATTCCAGAGTATTAAATGATTTCAAAAAAATGGATACGAAAGTTCTTATTAGTTGTCATGGATATTTCGTTTTTTTTTGGGTAAAATTGAATTGGTTTGCTAAGGAAATATGGAACCCAAATTTTCTTTTGCAAGGAGGACACGTCTCGTGCATTGATACGATATCACGAACGGTGATTTAAACAATTAAAAAACATGTGAATAAGAATGTGTCGTTCTTAGTGCACTGAAACATGTTGCTGTCGTAATATTTTGTGTACCCTATAAAGACATCTTTTTAAATATCTCGAACAAATATTCATATTGATAAAAAAAAAAACCAACACGATATGAAAACTTAGAATCACTTTTATATATAGCTAGCTTTGTATGTTCTGTTTATTTGCGGCAGATTTCAGAAAGATGATGTTAATGACTTGTCCAGGCTTCGAATGGATGCTAGTATAAATAAAGTTAATGAGAAAACACATGAAAAACAATTAAATTGTCTAGACCGTCTCAAGGATTTATGTACTTTAATCAATTTAATCAATTTCTGCCTTTATATTCAGAGGACATGTTTGTTTCTTCTTCAGGGTTATTTATGTTTATAAACACAGTGATAGAAGTATCAAAAATATACAGAACGATTTCATTTGGGAAACACATTCTATCAAACTTTATCATAAAATCTTAACTGTTCCCCATTTAACATTTAAAAGTTTCTTTTTGTCTTTTTAAGATATACCTAGCTAGCGTTTACGTCAATACTACCGAATTTACATGAACAAAAAATAAAGTATCTACTTCGTTTCAGACTGTTGCCCCCACTTGTTGACTCAATTGACTTCCTGAATTAAATTGAAATTATAATACAGATGGATAAGAGAAAAACATTCAGCATGTGACCAAATCGGACATCTTTAAAAAGCAACAATACTCAAGGCAGAGTTTGAAGGTCTTGTTGTCTGGTTTTATGGGGACCTCAGCTGCGATCTGCGAATCTGAAAATTGTGGTGACAATGTGAGATACGCACCAGACAGTGACGATTTAACGACGACAATGGTGCTTATTGCTCCGAATACAGAAAACGAACTTGAAAATCCATGGAAAACAATGAGGCTTAAAGTTAGGGGAGAACGGGTGGGATAAAAAAACAATTTTTTTATGAGAGACAATTCATAAAGGATAAGTAGGTAATGCCCAGTGGAATTTAAAATATCCTTAACATAATTGTTATCAGGCAGAATGTTTACAGTACAATCACTTCGGAATTGAACAGGACAATCCGATTAAAGCTCGCTGGTCAACATGAAAACGTGTTCAAATAGAGAAGTCATTAGTACCTTGCTAGCATTGGTAGCCTTCATCTACCTTCACTAAATCAGTCGTTTACCAAACAAAACACACTAGCCAGCGGAAAATCCAGCAAATGAAACTCTTAACACTAAGGAATGAGACAGAGCCTGAATACCAACATCAGTGATGGGCAATTTCACGGGTTAATCCACAGAGGGTGCCCAACTAAAAAATTAAAAAAAAGTTTATTTCTTGTCGGTTGTTAAGACGGATTATCTTCAAAAAGCTGCTCTTAGCCTTTTAACATCTTTCTTTCCCTTTTGTTTAATTCATTATGAAGTTGAGGTTAATTTAATAGTAACAGAGATGTGTTTCGAAATTTTGTGTAGAATGAGAGACAGTGTTCCCTCCACGGGGTAAGCCTTGACGTGGCGGGCCGGAGCGGCTTACAGTAACTACTACTACGAAGCTTAGAGTATGCGATCGCGAAACTTGATTTCTCAGAAGGGCCTCCCATAGTCGACAGGTCGAAGCGGAGTAGGCTGTTACAACAAATCACCCCACAACGAAGGAGTGTTCCCACCAAGGCACTCCCTACGAGGGACGGCAGCGAATGAATTTCTTCTTTGGAATCAACGGTGGCGTCTCCAGTTCCAGTTAGGCCGAACTACTTGTTCTTGCACTTGGAGTCACATCAAGTGCCTGGTACTCCAGGTTGGGGGTTTAGCGTTGGGGTGACTTCCTGACCACGTAGAAAAAATTTTAGTTGCGAAGCAACAACAGGCCTCGGAAACGGACGGATACACTGATGACGACCCAAGCAAATGTACAAAGGACAACGATTTTCGAATATGCACGTGGAATGTTAGGTCCCTTAATAGACCGCGTGCTGCCGAACAGTTAGCGGAGACCCTCAACTGCTACAAAGCAGATATTACCGCTATCCAGGAAATGCGATGGGATGGATCGGGCAAAAGGAGGATGAGAAACTGTAATTGTTACCGAGAGCAACAACAGCGACTATTTGGATGCGGATTCGTCGTGGGGAGCAGACTCAGGCAAAAAGTCTTGAGCTTCAAATGTGTGAGCGAACGCATCACGACAATCCGAATCCGAATCAGGCTAAATTCGGCAACATTAGCTTAATTTGTGCGCATGCCCCCACAGAAGAGAAAAAGGACGACACCAAAGACGAGTTCTACGAGCTCCTCGACAAAACATACGAGCACTGTCCTAGTTATGACATTAAAATTGTCCTCGGCGATTTTAACGCAAAGCTGGGAAAAGAGGACATCTTTGGTGGAACAGTCGGGAAGCACAGCCTGCACGACACCACTTCCGATAACGGATTCAGGCTGATCGATGATGTTTTGGTAGCAAGCACCTGGTTCCCTCATCTCAACATCCATAAAGGTACATGGAGATCTCCTGATCAGTCAACCGTCAACCAGATTGATCACATTGCGATCGACGGAAGGCACTTGTCCACCATTTTAGATGTTCGAACTTTCCGAGGAGCTAACATCGACTCGGACCACTACCTCGTCGTAGCCAAGGTAGTGCTACGAATATCCCGACAACGGCCAAAACAAGGAAATGCTGCAAGAAAATTCGACGTCGGACGGCTACAATCGCAAGAGATCGCCAGATCTTTCTCTGATCGAGTGTCAAGTAACCTCTTAAGGAGTCCTATGCCGCCAACATCAAGTATCGAAGACCAGTGACAACATTGCCAGAGAGCAGTTAGAGATGCCACCTCTAATGTGCTGGGTTTCACACAGCCACCAAAACGAAACCCCTGGTTTGACGAAGAATGCAGGCAGGCCCATGCAGCCAAGCAGGAGGCATACAAGGTGGCGCTGCATAGAAGGACAAGAGCTGCTCGTGAGCTCTACGAGCAAAAGAGGAGAGAAGAACGCCGGCTTCTCAGGAGAAAAAAGAGAGAGAATGAGAAGCGTCAGATCGAGGATGTTGAGAGAGCCAACAGCAGGAATGAAGTTCGGAGGTTTTACCGAAAGGTTAAACAGCTGGCTCAAGGTCATCGAGCAATAAGTGATGCCTGCAGAGATAAACAAGGGAACATCATAGTAGAATCGCAGTCAATGCTGGGGATTTGGAAAAATTGTATAACGGCGACGACGAACAAAATACCGCCGTCAGACAGGAGCCTTTCATCGGACACGATGATAGCCAACAATTCCTTGAACCCGACCTAGAAGAAGTGAAAACCGCAATATCACGGCTGAAATCCAACAAAGCCGCTGGAGCAGATGGACTAGCTGCTGAGTTGTTCAAAGCAGCAGGCGACGAGCTAGATAGGAGCATGCACCAAATCATCTGTAAGATATGGTCAGAGGAATGCATGCCCGATGAATGGAACCTTAGCATTGTTTGCCCGATCCTGAAAAAGGGAGATCCTCTAAACTGCGCCAACTATAGAGGAATAAGTCTACTAAACATCGCCTACAAGATCCTCTCTGCCGTAATATGTGAACGTCTGAAGCCTTTCGTCAACAATCTGATTGGTCGTAATCAATTTGGCTTCGACCAAATTTTCGCGTTGCGGCAGATCCTGGAAAAGACCTATGAACTCCAAATCGATACCCACCACCTTTTCATCGATTTTAAGGCCGCGTATGACAGCATCTATATAGACGAACTGTACAAAGCTATGTCTAGTTTTGGCGTTCCTGCCAAGCTCGTTCGCTTGTGCAAAATGACGATGGAAAACTCACGCTGCTCCATCAGGGTTGGCAACGAGCTTACGGAATCTTTCGACGTCAAAAAAGGATTCAGACAAGGCGATGCACTGTCATGCGATTTCTTTAACATCGTTCTTGAGAAGATAGTATAGAACTCCAACGTCAAAGCCAGAGGCACTATCTTCCTGTTCAACTTCTCGCGTACGCCGATGATATTGATATAATGGGAAGAACACAGCGTGATGTCAATGGCGCCTTTGTGAGAATTGAGACAGAAGCGGCAAAAATGGGTTTAGCGGTAAATGAGGGAAAAACGAAGTATATGCTGTCTTCGAGGAAGGACACCCAACACCGACGGCTCGGGCAGAACGTCACAATAGACGCATATAACTTCGAGGTAGTAGAGGAGTTTGTCTACCTAGGCTCCGCTATAAACACGGGCAATAACACCAGCGCCGAGATCAGACGAAGAATAACTCTTGCTAATCGCTGTTTCTTTGGGCTTAGAAAGCAATTGAGTGGAAAAGCCCTCTCTCGAGCAACTAAGGTAAAACTGTACAACACACTCATCATCCCAGTCCTGCTGTATGGTGCAGAAGCATGGACCCTGACAAAATCGGATGAAAGTGCCTTAGGCTGTTTCGAGAGGAAAGTTCTTCGGGTCATCTTTGGCCCCGTGTGCATTGAAGGGGAATGGCGAAGAAGATACAACAGCGAACTTTACGGGTTGTACAACGACATGGACCTAGCCAGAAGGGTCAAGGTCCAGAGACTCAGATGGCTCGGTCATTTAGAGCGAATGGACACCAATGCTCCGGCCCGGAAAGCCTTCGACACTATTCCCGAGGGACGTAGGAGGAGAGGAAGACCGCGACTCAGGTGGCGCACTCAAGTGGAAGAGGACCTCAATCAACTCGGAGTGCAAAACTGGAGACGACTAGCTAAGGATCGAGCTAGCTGGCGGAGCCTGTTGATTGAGGCCCAAGTCCACAACGGACTGTAGCGCCACCTTAAGTAAGTAAGTAAGAGAGATGGTGTTATTAGCATAGTTAAAATTTACTTAAGACAACGACCGACGCACGGGACGATAATGATGAAGAATGTGGAAGCTTATTCCTTAATCTGAAACACTAGAGGTTTGAAATCACTCACTCATGCCCTATCAAGAAACCAAAAAAAAACCACCTTAACATAAATAGGCAATGACAAAACGTCAAAATTCCTTTATTTAAAGCAAAACAATTTGAATACCATCCATTTGGATTTCACACGATTGCCATTAGCGATAGCCAACTAATTGCAATATCAAACTTCCACCCCTCAGAAAAAAGGGGAAACAACCGCTTGCCTCCTTGCTCCGATTTGGTGAAAGGCTTAAACTTTGAATACAATTAAATCAGTCATTGCTAATGGCGCCCCGAGAAGTGTCCACATTTTGAGATTTTATTCACAAAAGAAAGCCTCGAGCCTCGCGGTGGAGGTAATCGTTGTTGAAACAATCAAGTCGTTCTCAAGTCGAGGTTCTCAAGGATTTCACGTGTTTGAGGATAAATATATTGATAGTTGATATTTCTTTTGCTGTGGAGCAAGGAAGGCATTAAAGCAAGTTCTTTTATTTTAATTAAATCAAATAAATGAGGTGTAAAACGATTATGTTTACTAAATGAAATTTTCAAGTACTTGTTTTTAATGTAAGCAAATACAGGACATGGCTTAGAGAAAAGTCAATAAGAAATCAAAAGAAATTGTAAGTTAAAGAATATGACAGCAATTTAAAAATTGTATATATACGTAGATATATGTATGCATATAAATCGCATATTGAAGCAATAAATACGGTCAGTCAAATTCCATAACCTTTGCAAATTGCAACCGTTTACTTGAATTAAAATGCGTAAGCAATGCGATTGTCAAAAGTATCTAACGTTATTTTGCTGAACTTTTCTCATTATTTACCCTCCGATTACTCCGGTTGCAACAATCAATAATTATTCGTACCTTTGCCAACACTGTCATGAATTGTTAACCTAAAATGTATTTTCAAAATAATATAAGCAATCCCAGAGTCGGAATGAAAAAACTAACTGTCCTTTCAAAATGGGTTGGTTATCTTATCACAAACTTTCATCATGGAAAAAAAAAATAGGAGCATCACATGAATTCGTGAAATTTTTGGAAATTTCCTTACATAAGGTAGGTACGTTGTTTGGTTCAAACAGCTTGTTTTTCCTTAAGAAAACGTAATAAATAATTCAAAAATGTAAAGCTGCGTTAAAAATAATCATAACCTCCAATGCCAAGACTTTCTAAGGACGAAGATGAGAAGATAATTTTCTCCTAATGTTGGTGTAATTTATTGAAAAAGTTTAATGCGAGGGACATTCATTAAAGCACACAACCAGCTGTGTCCTTGATGTTTGCTTCAACATTGTCATTGGCCCCAGATATAAGTGAATAATTGTGTCTTGCTTAATGAACAGACTTGTAATTCTATTTAATGATCACATAATGCACATAATGTAGGTACATCACCTCACATTGAAATGGAACTGAGTTAAAAACAAACAAAAATAAGGAATACTTATGAACGAATTTTTTAAACAATTAAAAATAAAAGTATCAGTTAGGTCAATCAAAAATTTTCCTGATTGAAAAAAATGTTTAGTTAAGACTTAAATAAATAGAGAAGCGCGACAGCTCTTGAAGAGCCAAGGCCTTAGTGACTTACTCTCTTCAACAAATTCTCTGGGTGCGTGTGAAGAATTGAGGGGACCTACAATTTAATGCCGATTCCGAACGGCAAAGTTGAGAAGCACTTTTTTTCATGACAGATTGAAACTCTTGGAAGTTTTGTCATTTTTTCGCATGAGGCAGTGCAGAATATAGGACTCGAACCCACGACGTTCTGCTTAGCAGCCAGGTGCGTTACGGACACTATTAAGTTAAGACTTATTGATATTAAAATTAATTCTGTTCATTCTTGTAACAAAAAATACAGTTACAAACTTTTCAAGTTGTCATTTTTCACTTTATTTAATGACCCTTTTAAGGAATAAACATGAATGCATTTGGCAAAAACCATTATCGGAACTTTGAAATCAAACACGAAACTTATTTTGCTGAAGGAGTTCGAGAAATATCAAATTAATTTCAACATACAATATTTGTTTTCTTACGCCATTAAAATCAGTTTTGAAATGTTATTGTTATAATACCTACTCCCAACTTGAGCTTTTCATCCTTCCTTCATAACCTTTTCTCTCAGCACATTAACAAATCCTTTAATCTTATCACAACAGAGGGTTGACAAATTCAATATGCAAATATAACTTTCTGTGTGTGTGTTGTGATATAGAAGACGTTTGCTAAAAACGAATACAATTATTCGAAAAGGCTTTCCCCAAGGACATGAGCTTAATTGTTGTTTCGTCTTCGTTACCCATAAGACACTCCAGAGTCGTGTCGTAGTTATAGGATCGTCATCATTATTTCATCTTGTAGCTTCGATCTTTGTTTCACAAATATATGTAATATAACGAGATATTTATCATGAAAGATATCCTCTTTTGAAATAATTTAATTAAGAAGTCTTGAAGTCCTTTTAGCCAAAAACATTTTCTGAATAAAATTCAATATGCTTTGGCTTTCTCTATTTTTCGATGGGGTGGAAGAATTAACTCAAAGAATGATCTCTGAGAGTATACAATGTTTTCAATCAATTAAGGGATTTAATTGATACTCCTCCATGTTGTTTCGGATTTGTTCAGCGAAGATAGCCTAAATGTGGGTTTTCACGAAAAAAAAACGTAAACTCATTTGTTTTAGTTTGTTGTTGACAGAAAATTTCAAGTAGCTTTTTATGACTTTCACTTTTCAAAGTTATTTTCTCCATCAGCAAGGAACACTTGGCCTTGTCATTATTTATTTTTGAAGTGTTTTTTTTTTTGATTTATTTTATTTATTATTTATTTATTTTATTTATTATATTTACTTTATTTAGCTTAATCCAAGCTTTGACTTAACTTAAACTTATCACTAACTTAGAACTAGTTTTTTTTTTTTTTTTGGTTCTTGTTATCGATTTTGAACCTTGATTCGTGTGGGCCTTAGGCCCACATAAAAGTTCTTTATTGAACAAGAACCCAAACATTGGTCTCAAGGAAGCGGTAGAAGTAAAGGGTATTTTTTAGAGTGGATTTAGAGATGTTAAAATCGAACACTGAATTTGCAGCATTACAGTGACGAAGAATTCTGGACATTGGTTCGAAGAATCCATAGTTTGTGCGGTGATGAGGAATATAAAAAAGAGAGACAGATCGCACGTTCCGAGGGTTAGTGTTGAGTTGGATTTTACTCAGGAGTGTCGGGGAATCTATATTGCCCAATAACAATTGGTGAGCAAACGATAAATCGGCGATTTTTCGTCTAGTAGTTAAGGGTTGCAAGCCTATCAACTTTAGTCGGTCGGTGTAAGGAGGTAAGTTGGAAGAATCTTCCCAATGGAGACCTCGCAGGCAAATCGAATGAAACGTTTTTGAACATTTTCAATTCTTAGTGAATGGAGTTCATAATAAGGGGACCAAACTTGGCATGCATACTCAAGATGAGGTCGGACTAAGGAAACGTAAAGGGATTTTGTTACGTAGGGATTGGAAAATTCTTTAGACCATCGCTTAATAAAACCGAGAGACCTATTAGCTTTATTAATAATTTGCTCGAAGTGGGAATGGAAATTCAAGTCTTTATCAAACATTAAACCGAGATCTCTTACAGAATCGACTTTGTTAATGGCGTTATTAACCAAAAAGTATGTTCTATGAGATGGGTTTTGCTTACGCGAGAAGGTAATTTGCTGACATTTATTTATATTTAACTCAAGGAAGTTATGAGAGCACCAATCAAAAAAGATATTCAGGTCGTTTTGTAACAGCGAGGAATCCGTTGGACTTGAGATAATTTTAAAAATTTTCTTGTCATCTGCAAACATAAGAATATTTGAATGTTTTAATATAAGACAAACATCGTTAACAGATAAGACAAAGAGTAGGGGACCGAGGTGACTACCTTGTGGAACCCCGGAAGTAGCATGAATTGGACTGGAGATTGAATTACGGAAGACAACTCTATAAGTTCTATTCTCAAGGTAGGAGCTTATCCAGTTTATAAAAATTGGTGGAAAACCAAGAGCTTTTAGTTTTAGATAGATTATCTTGAAGGAAATTTTATCAAAGGCTTTGCTGTAATCAGTATATATAACATCCACTTCACTTCCATTTTCGAGGGCTGATAGAACACTAGATACAAATTCAATTAAGTTGGTCGTGGTGGATCTTCCTTTAAGAAAACCATGTTGAGCGGGAGAGAATATGGGCTTGCAATGAAAATAAACCGAATCATAAACTAAACTTTCAAAAAGTTTGGGGATACAAGAAAGTTTAGCGATTGGTCTATAATTATTAATTTCAGTTTTATTGCCTTGTTTATGGATTGGAAAGATAAAATCCTTCCATATATGGGGAAACACACCTCTGGAAAGAGAAAGTCTAAACAGAGCTGCAAGGGGCTTTGACAAAGCATGTGTACATTTTTTTAGGACAACAGATGGGATGCCATCGGGACCAGGGCTGTAGTTTTCTTTGAGGCTTTCAATTTTAGCAATAACCATTTCCTCAGTTATTGTAATAGATGAAAGAGAAGTCTGATTGCAACCTTCTAAATAACGAAAGTAGCTAGGATCAGGGTCATGATGGTGTTCGGTATAAGATTGGCTAAAGTATTCTGCAAAAAGATTAGTTAATGTCAGAGGATCTGAGGAAGTTATATTGCGGAGACTCATAGATGGTGGAAAACCATCAGATTTCCGTTTAACAGAAGTGTGAGGAAGATGATAGCACCTACGCACGAATGGAGGATAATTTAATGTTTAATTGAATCCTTAAATTTGTAAATAATTGTTAGTCTATTGTTAGTCTTGTCTCTGCTTTTTGAAAGAACGGAGTCCTGTTTTCAGAACATTCGCACAGAAGTAATCCTTAAAGGTATGTAGGTGAAGCCGCCTGAAGGGCCTATACTATGAACAATTTGTTTTCCATCGTTTGAACATTTGCAATATTGTCCAAAATATAAGTCCATAAACTACACATAAATTATTGTGCCGTTAAATGTTTTGATTCACAAAATCACTTAGTCAAAAAAAAAAAAAAAACACAAACGAAAAATTGTATTTTATGGCCAAACATTGGAACCCTTACCCTCGAGCGATTTCTGATAGGGGACTGGCTTTTCCTTTCTGTTGTATGAAACACACAAAATGAAATGAAATTCGAAAATAATTGCATTTTTGTCAAATAAGCAATAAAAAAAGATGGCGAGTGATTAGTATTTCCAATCAATCAAAATTTAATGGCTTAATAGGGTAAGGTTATGTGGCCGGACGAGGGTGGTCTGATTATAGGTTAGCCTAACCAGTTGATGGCACCATTATCGAAAGAACTTTTAGTTAACTATCGACGCTCCCGTACTTGGGTTCTGTCAAATCGGAATAGTGGTTCTGTTATGATAGCATACTAAGTATCGGACCACCCTCGTATGGTAAAGGCAGTTTTCTTTTGATCTTTTTTTGAGGAAAAAAAACTTCTTTTGGAAGTCACTTATTTTCCATTTTTACAGCCAAAACTTATTGAACTAGACCCAAAATAATACGGGGAAAAAACGGAACCCTGAGGCATTCAGTGTATTATTTTTTTTGTCAAATTTGCTTCGAAACAAAATTCGTTCTTCCCTTTTTACACTTCATACATAGTCGTTTCTTTAAAATTGACAGCAAAACATAACCTCGTTTCATTGCACATCATAAAAATAATATCTCCAACTACCATGTATGAGCAGATTAAAAAGGTGCATTTAACCCTCTTTTGTAAGCACTAAGTAAAATTTACAATCCATTCAATTGCTCTTGGTGGGTTATACACAACTCAAAATTTCAATTGAACTTCAAAAAAAAAACCAACTCAGCAATACACGATCAAATGTACCTTCTGAAATATCCGTTTCGTGTTCTTCTATGCTCCATGCCATTTCTACGACTCCATTACAAAAAGAAACGAATTTCCCCTTTCGCAGTAAAAATTTGCATGACTTGGCAACAAGTCAAAATTGCTTGAAGTCTGCTCACACGACTGACCGGGCGTTATGCATTCTGCTGATTTTTGTGTTTGTTATTTTTAATTTATCCTTACGAACGAACGAATTCCCGTTTTCTCATTTCGTGAATGGTGACCATTTCCTTGTTTAAGATTAACCAAGCGAAATATTTATAACTTTCACATTTCCACGTAATAAAGAAAATGATTGAGGCTTGAGGTATTAAAGGTAAGCTTTATAGCAAGCATTTACACATAAAGATACAGTCGATTCTCCTTTAGTTGAACTCAAATGGTTGGAATGAACATCATGCCATTGAAATTTGAAATTTTGAAATCTGTTAAGACTGATACCGAGGCCGGTGTCGCTTATTCCTATTGAAAAACCCAAACATCCACGCAAAGTGACCCATTTGGTGTGAAAGCCATGAATTTGTGTTGGGGTCTGAAAAATTCAACATTTTCTCGTTTGAATGAAAAATAAGCGGAAAATCATAAAAGAAAAAGATTAAAGTATAATTTAAGTAAATTGTGATGACAGAGAAATAAAATTGTTTTTTCCTCGAATGAAACAAGGAATAATGTTCCTAATTGATGTGATGTCGTTGCCACTCTACCGACAATCCAACAGCCAACCAACCGTCACCATACCAAAACTACAACTACAGTACAATCCAAATAAAAGCATGGCAAAGATTTTGGCACACGGAAGAGATTAGGAAATGAGGCGACGAGACGAGAGATAAGGAACTTTGATCATGTGTGAATTTATGAAGATTTGTCGCAAGTATGTCTTAAATTAAGGTCAATTTCTTTGCTGATGATAAGCAGTAACTCACGTTCATTCGATTTTGAATATAACCACATGGGTTTGCAGTTTTATCCACGAGTTACATAGGTTGGTTAACTCTGATTGGTCTGGTTTGTTGTGTTTTTGTATAAAGCTCAATCAATTGAAGAAATCGGAAAAGGATGCTAAACCAAAATTAGGATACACACGAAATGGTTCGAAAGGGCCACGATAAGCTTAGGCTCAAGTCAAAGTCATGGTTTTCATTCTTTAAAGAAGAGTTAGTTAAATGGAATTATTTGAAAGAAGAATTATTTGCTTTTTTCCACATAATTCTTAGCATTTGGTGTCTCATAAAATGTTTGTTGAAGAAAAACATTGAGGCCTAATTCAGCTGTGATATGGATTGAAAATGTTACCAGATTTCGATCTTAATTTTCATAACTTTGAATGCTGAAAAGGAGTAGATTGCACTGAAAAAAAAAAAACTAGATTCTTTGGGGGTAAATAAGGAAAAAGTACTATATTGTGTTTTTTTCGGCTATCCACTTCAACTTAGACATCTGAATAAACTTCTGAATGGCATAGCTTATTGAGTCAATTGACGCAAAAAGGTATACTTCTTGAAGTACATTATTCAGCAAATTAAGATCACATTTGTATGAATATTGAATAACTTAAAAATAAATTCAATATGGTTTCTTCTTATTATTTTCTTTTTTTTCTAGGGCTCCTTATATTTATGTAGGTTTATTTCACAACATTTAGATTTAAGTTACAATTAAGTATAAGTTTCAATTCAATTTAATTTTCTTAGTTATAATTTTTAAAACAAAATGTAGAAATAGTTTTGTAATAAATGGTGTGGTGAGTTGGTGTGGTTTCGCTTCCTCTATATCGTCTAGTATAGTTGTGCAGGCGGTGTTGTAATCGGGGAAAAAGAAGACCGCTCTTGGTTTTCGCTCTCCTTTTATATGTCATCATTATCACATCGATGAATGTGGTAGCAATGGACTGGATTATACCAATCATTCAGTAATGCAGAGTTGGAATGATTAGATTGATGTAAAGTCTTGTTGTGCCAAATAAAGAGTTCCTACATGTATGTTATTATTTTCATCTATTATTTCATGGCTTCGCCGCTTTTTCCGAACAAAAAGTCAAAAACTATTCACATTCACGTCAAGAATCACAAAAATCTTTTATTTTAGTGGAATTTGTACGAACAGACGTGTTAAATTTTATGGTGTTAGGTTTTTACATCAATTTTAGATAATTTAACATTTTTTTTTTGTAAATTAGGAAAACCCCACTACATTTGCTTGATTTCAAACTAAAATTGAACTGACAGTGACTGTCTGAACGATGACTAGGTATAACCATTGAATAAGAAGTACAGGAAGGGGTATTATGAACAAGAATTGAAGCATTTTTCTAAGTAGTGTGAGTTACACAAACACAAACACATTACAACAGGGCTGGTCTGCAGTTGAATAGTTAATCTCAGGGGCGCCAAGCGAAATTTGATTAAATCAAGATTTCATCGATTTTGCTTCAACTTTTTTTTTTCAATCTCAATTCTTTTTTAGGAAGCATGGTGTTTTAACACTGAAGATGCATTGCAGGGTTCTTAAATTTTAATTTTTTTATTTTCCAGTACATTTCCTTGATTTTTCATCCGTAATTCATCACGTTTATTACGCCTATTGTAATACAACCAACAAATAAAAACGTTTCTAAACACGATGGAAGAACTATTCAAAACAACCGTGCATACTACGGGAACTCAACGAATTGCAGCGCCTTACCATCACGAACAGAAATAATACACCCCTGAACTCGACTGACAACACAGTCAAAGTTTGACAGCACATACCCTAAAAATTGACAGCACATACCCTAAAAAATTGACATCATCAGACAATTTTGTTGCTTCACTCACGTACACTGTACATGTAGCTAACACCGCTTCCTGTACTTCTTATTCAATGGGTATAACAAGATGCGGTTTCCAGTACATATTGATTTTTTCATCAATCGCAAAACTTCAATAATGCCAATTGAAAATTCAGTTTGATTTGAAGTGCAAGTTAATTAAATTGCTCTCAAGTTCACTCTGACTTTCACAATTCGAATTGTGAATTTTGAATTCAGAAATTTATTTTTTCTTTCTTTGACTTTGAAGGCAACAATTATATTGCTAACACAATTCTGCATTTCTGGAACTCTTTTCCGCACAGAAAAAAAAAATACAATTATTCGCTCAACGCCAACGTTATTCGTTTCAATTTATTTGCTTAGAGCCAATCATTTAGTCATTCCCTTCAATATTCCTAGAGTGCAACTTCACAGCGTCAAAGGGAATTGTGATGTAATTGAAAACTTTGAATTTTTTTTCAATATTGTAATTTGCGAAAAAGGTTCCATTGCAAAAAGCACTCAGACAAGGTAGAAGCGATGCGGACGACTGTCAAGTGCTGAGAACAGATTGAAGTGTCCTTTGCTGAAATTAGATTCACTCTGAATAGCATCGAAACGAAAACAGTCGTCTAAATTTTTCCATATTGTCATGGTTTTTAATTAGTATGTGATGTTGTCGTCTGACATTCAAAAGTGTATAGATGGACGTGAAAACAAACCACCACAACTTATTCACAAAAATTAGGAAACATTATCGGTTCATGACAACTCTTTTGCGGGCATGCCATGTAATTCGTAATTAGTTCACAAATGCTTGTGAATATTTTTCTGCACTCCCCAAAACAACACAAATTCTCAACAAATACTGCAATAAACTCGTTTAATTATTTTGAATGTCCAAAACCGACAAAAGCTTGAAAATTATAACTAAGTACTCGTTTAGCAAAAACCATCATCACCTCAAATAATTATGTTTTCATCTAACAACCAAAACATGCCAAAAGCACGATGATTACGATGATGCCACCACGGCACCACCACAGTGATAGTATTACATCACAGGCATGTTTACATTAATGCAGTAGCGGCGTTAGGGTGGGGCGCGGTTGGGCGCGGTTGGGCGACCGCCCAGGGCACCGGATATAAAGGGGCTAAACGAAGAAATCGTTATGTTTGCAACACTAGAATGGAACGCAGTCTTCAAATCAGGGCACTGCCCTGCATGTTTTTGACGAAGCGGAACACACTCAGCTCATTCTCATTCATTAAGTTGGTGCACGCACTTAAAAAAGTTATTCCAATTATTTTAGAAAAAAGAGACGCAGTAATCAGATGGTTGCTACGTTGTGATACTGATGTTCGTCATCAAAGATGAGATATGAAGATGTACGATTTTTAACTTTGTTCTACTTGTTTTTGGAAACGATTTCACGGGCACTTATGATACGTTCTAAAACAAATAGTTATATGAAAACACCGAAACATTTTTTGGCTCATTTATGTATTTTTAACTGAAAATAAAAAAAAAATAAAATCTTCTTACTATTTATGTTAACTTCTTCCTTCTTAAATTGTGAGACAAGAATATTTAAAAACAGAAACAACAACCCTGTTTGCCTTTTTTGCGTCTTTTTCCTATTTTTCATGCACAATAATCAAATTGATAAAGTAACTTCCCTAATGTCTCCTCAATTCAATAGTGAACAAATATAAAGTCTGCTAATGATGATTAGTGTGATATCAGCTTAAAATGACTCAAACGTCATTTTATATGCTGATTCCACTGACGATAATTACAAGATTGAGCGAAGCAGATTAAGAACAAATCTCGACTTTTATAGGATTTAGGGTACATATTCGTAGGTAAAAACGTAAAGTAATAGAACGTTTAGTATAATACTTCGTTTTATCTACCCTAAATCTCAGAAAAGTCGAAATTTGTTTTCAATCTACTTCGCTAAATCTTGTGATTAACGTCAGTGGAATCAGCATATTAAATATAACACTTAATAGTCTTATAAAATTGTTCATTAGCGGACTATAATAATTTGGCTTCAATATTTTTAAACATTCGAATGCGTTTCTGCATTTAAACAAACCTTAATACAAGGCACAAAACAATAAGTCTTCGTTTACAGTTTTCGGAACGCATCCAAAATCATAATTTCTAGTATTTTCGTGGTAAGTGTGAAATACAGGCTTCAAAAGCGCCATTTTAATGGTGAAAATGCTCGCGATGAACCTATAGATTCTCCAGAAAATTTGAGATTGAATTTTTCAACCGTCTTTTGGACACAACATTAATTGCAGTCAATGAAAAATTTGAACAGTTAAATGAGTACTCCGAATATTGGCCTTTTTTGTACAATATAAAACAGATTCCGGAAAAACCTGGCCTTGTCAAACTCTATGGTGATCTCCAATTGAAAATAACTATAGGCTCTTAATCAGTTAGAGATGGGTGTATGTTGTGTGATGAAATCATATGTCTGAAATCTTTTTTGCCTGATCAGAATTGTCAGTGACTATAACGTTTTGCTATACGGGAGAGGAGTTTCTCTAAGCGTAAGCTGATAAAAACCTATTGCGATCGACAATACCTATCGCAATCCCCATTGACAAACTTGGCAATTCTGTCAATCGACAATGAAATTGCTAAAAACCTCGATTTTGATAAAATAAAAAAGTTTATTTTATTACTTTTTTTTAATAAATGGTTATTTCTTTAATAATTGGTAATTTCATTATATCTTTTTCCTTTTTTTCATAGGAATTTGAATTGCAGTTAGGGGGTGCCGTTTAAATCTCGCCCAGGGCATTGGTAGTGCTAAAACCGGCACTGCATGAATGTTATTTACAGGCGAACCAACATCAAGATCAACTCAGAGTTTCACTGTCCTAAATATTTGAAATTCACCCTTAACGTTTGTTTTGGACCATTTTTTTAGCATTCATAATCATAGTTAGTAATGTGTAACACAAGTTTGACATGTGGTCATAACCATCAAAAATTTACAAAACCCAGTTGACACGAGGATAACACCCAACAGCCACCGCATACAGGAAAAATATTTCACAACAGGGGCCCCTTTTTTATAAAGCCCCAAAAAATTGTTTGTAGTATTGATGTATCATTGCAATTGCATGGTTTTGAAATGTAATAGCTGCTCAGTTGTTTCAAAATTAATTCTGCACTTATATTTAAAACCAATTCCTATGTAGGATGTGAACATATAAAAACCAAAAAACAAAGATGAAGATCGGTTTTGTTGTTTTATCCGTTCTATTTCCCAATCCTAGGACTGAAAGTTACAAGGCCGTTCCAAAAGGTATAGCAAGACCAAGTTTTAAACTTTCTCTAATATCCCAGTCATAGACATATTAAATTTTTAAGAAGGTACAAACATTTTATTGGCCAGATTCCTAAGCCAAAATTTTGCATTACATGAAATATGCAACGCCAAGTAGAAAATTCTTGAAATTCTGTGCTCCGGAGCAAAGAAGAAGTTAAGCAATCGCATTTTTCGAATTTGATGAAAATCTCACTCAATCCTTTTTTTTCTTGCTCTTTACTTCTTGGAAGATACCTATATGAGACGTCGCGTAGCAAAATTACAAATTCAATTTTGTTTTAACGGTTTTTATATGAGATGTTGTTAATAAATCCAAAATGTTGTTTGCCTCCTGGGAATAACTGTCGCAAAAAAGGGATATTTTTCTGCATGTATGTAGATATAACGATATTTCAGTGCTCCTGGAATCCGGAATAACATCAGGACTCACAGGGAGCATAGCATGCCATGGCTATGCGCGCATAGCAAATATGTTTATATTGGATTGCTTTTTTTTCGTTTCTCGGCGGGCGTATGTGTTCACTTTCCGCTTCCTTTTGCAAATTTTTTCATTGCGAATGTAACAGAGAGGATTACCGGTGAAACCGATTTGGTTTTGGTTTGTTTGTTTGTTTTTTTTTTTTAAGGAAACAAAAATGCAATTTCGACTCGTTCCCTCCTTTGGAAATTTGTTTGGGGATTGCAGTTTTATTTTAGTTAATCCTCTTTATTACTTTGGTTGATATCCAATTTGCCTACTTTTACGGCAAGACGTAGCTGTGAAAGCTTTTTTTTGAATGATGAATGATTAATGAGGATATCTGACTGTTAGGAACTTATTTTCAAAATGTTCATTCAAAGCACTTTATGAGACTCTACAATTAATGGGAATAAATAAAAATGTAATTTGTAGATTTTAATAAAAAGAAGGATTTAAAGCAGTGTACACGTCTTTATGGGTTTGGTTGGCTTTCAACATGCTTTAATTTTTTTTTATTCCACAGGATCTTTTTGCTAATTGAAGCTAAATATACGTGTTAAAATATTGTTTCACTGATCGAATAAGAATATTTGGAGAATAATCCAATGTTGTAACAACCTGAAACTGAATGATTTCACAAGAAACAGCAATTGCTTGCATGGAGTTATTTGAAAGAAGAATTATTTTGCTTGGTTCTTCATGATTCTCAGCATTTGAAAAACGATGTTGCATAGCTATTTAAAGACTGCTAGAAAAATCGAAAAAGGAACCAGATTTCAATCTAATTATTTCTCATAATATTGAGTGGCCATTGGAGTAGATTTTAATGGGAAAATGTGGATAGAAAGGTGTGCAAATAATATACCGGCAAAAGTACTGCGGGAAATTATTTCGATTTCCAGTTATTCGACCGCAAACCCCTTTGAAAATCTTACTGTCTCAGCTATATCGCACATGAGCCATCGGACAATACGAGATTATGGATCTTTGTCACTTTAATCTTTATGGTAGACGTTTTCTGGGCACCTACACGTAATTTTTGAAAATTGGCTCACATCGATCAAAACAGAACTATGAGTCCGATGAACGTTCGACAGAAGCCCTGGTATACGGCTTACGACAAGGCTTCACCAATAGTTGTTTGATTTTTCATAAAAAAAGAGTTTCATTACTAACAAAACGAGTTCTTTCCTTTTCCACACACAAAATTTAAACAATTTTTGAAAAGAGAAAATTCCATCAACAATTTGATGTTCTATTGATTTCAAGTTGAAATTTCTTACACTGCAAATATTGATCTTTAGCAAATAAACACCTTAAGTTAATTTTCCGTCCTATGTTTAAGTACAGTCAACTTCCCTGAAATCATACACATCCTACAACTTCTTACAAAATTTGAAACCTGGTTCATCAAATCAATTTCTGCTTACATCTCTGCTGTGTTTACTTTTCGAATGAACTTTGACTCGTGTATTTTCTATCAAAAACACTAGTTTGTATTTGAGTTTCGGTTTTGACAAATCTGTTAATTTGACTTTAATCAAACTCAAGACGATAATATTATAATCAGACAAACTCCTCAAGCAGTTTTCAGCAATAATAGTCGTCCTGCCAAAAAAAGTACTGCATTTGCCACATTTACAACTTTCCAAACCGCTTTCATTAACATCATGCTGCAAAACCCGAAACACGTCACAAAGTTATTCGCAAAACAACGACTATGCCTTCAATATTTCTCTCATTCCAGAGAACCTGTACAACTATACTTGTAACTCCCCAAAATGAAATTAATACATTTTTAACATTCCAAATGATTTCAAGCCATTTATATGCTAAAGAATGACATTTAATATCAACGTCAACCCAAAACAATCGTATACTAAACTTTTGAATTTTGCTGTCATCACTTGAGGAAAATATCCTCCTGAGCTTGTAAATGTAGTGCTCTCCTTTCAAATTGCTAACAAAAGGATTCGCAAACGTTCAAATGACATTCAGAAATAAATACTCGTGCGTTCGGTCGTGTAGTGTGGTGTTTTTAGATATGTGTGTTCAGGACTGCAGCGGTCGTATCAGGGAGATTTGCATTTTTTCATGGTGATATGTTTTGCATCCGTATGATGGAAACTACCAAAACTCTTTTGTAAAGGTTCAAGTTTATAGTTTTCAAAAAAAAAGTAAAATGTTACGATTGTAGTTGTTGCTGATGTTGTTGGAGTACAATCTTTTCGAGGGTTTTTGAATTTTCGTTTTCAAGTTCCAAACGAAATATTGGTGTTCTTATTGACTCCACACTCAGTTGGGATGACCATATTAATTACATATTGCGAAGAGATTATGGAGGACTGCGATCACTTTGGCCCTCTAGTAATTTTACACCAGAGAGCACCAGAAAACTTCTTGCTCGTTCTTTTCTTATACCACTGTTCACATATGGATGTGAAGTCTTTGGAAAACTTGATTCGAATAATTTCCGCAAATTGACTGTTGCGTTCAACTCAACTATAAGATATGTATACGGCCTACGGAGATATGGTCATGTATCTAATTATAAAAACTGTTACTAGGCTGTGATCTTCGAACATATCTTTATTACCGTTGTTTTTTGCAATTAGTTAAACTTATAAAGTACCGCAGTCCAACATATCTGTATGACTATCTTACGTTCGCCAGGTCTCAGGGCACATTCAATATCATTTTGCCGAGAACTTCTCTCCTAACTACCAGTTGGCTTTTTCTTAACCACACCGTTAAGATTTACAACTCCTTGCCACATCAAATCAAACAATCTATACACAACGATAGTTTTAATTTTAATGTCATCAAAAACATCTTGTTCAAACATTTGTCCGAATCAACTTAGAAGCAATCCCTCCCTTCGTGGGTCCAGCGATTCCGTCTGTTTGTCTGTCGGGAAGTTTACAGGCATCTACAGCCTTAACTGCTGGTCCGATTGACTTCAAATTTGAAAATTAGAGGTTTGAGCAAAAACTTATTATTATTATTATTATTATTATTATTATTGTTATTATTATTATTTATTATTATTATTATTATTATTATTATTATTATTATTTATTATAACTAGACAATAAATGTTTGGTATTGAATTTTAACAAAAAAAATATGTATGCTTATACTAAGATTAATATAATCTACTGTCGCATTATCTGCTGTATTAAATAAAAAAAAAAACCTTTTCATTGTGAAAACATAGTAACTATAGCAACTTCTTTTTATTTATTTACTTTTTATTTATTTACTATATATACTTTGTTTGTATTGAATTCTAACTCTCATTTTATTCTGATTAAAAACTACTCTAAATAAAAACGTGTTTGTTTTTTATTGAAAAGAAAATATAATTTCGTATTGCTATTTTAATTTAAAGAAAAACTAAATTTAGAATAATATACATTTTTTTTCAGCTTTAGTATCCCAAAAACGGATCAATTTTAAAAATAAAATTGAAGCGTTATATGTATATTTACATGGTCTTGAAGACTGCATACCCAAATTAATTTTAAGACATTTTTGAAAAATTTTATATATAAAAAATTGATTTAAAAAAAACGGCTCTGACGATTTTCAAAAAAAAAACACAAAATTCAATAAATCAAGAATAAGGTTTGAAATTGTTTGGCATTTAAATTTTTGGAATTAAATGTATTAACGAGGTACATTTTAAAATTTTAAATTCTAATTATTTTTATAAATTGATTTTTTAGTTGCGACATATAGAATATATGGCAAGTATTGAATTCGTAAAAAAAACAATTGAGATGAGGATGAGATATGATATTACGATGATAGAGAAGTCGAAAAAAGTGGGTCCGGCGATTCCGTCTGTCTGTCTGTCGGAAAGCTTACAGGCATCTACAGGCTTAACTACTGATCCGATTGACTTCAAATTTGAAAATTAGAGGTTTGAGCAAAAAGTCATATCCCAATTTCTTTATTTTTGTTTTAAGATCAAAATTAAGGGTAGCCGCCATACGATTTTTTTGGCCAAAAACCAAAACTTTTTTTTCACAAAAACGGCCCGAACGATTTTTTTTACACTTCCTCGAGTTTAATTTGTTTAAACATTCATGTGTTTTATGTAAAAAAAAAATGTTTGTCTTGCTCCAAAACGGTACCTCCCATAGAACCGTTTTTTGTTATTAGAATTTCTCGAAAACTGAAAGACCGATCAGCGTAAGTTTTTTTTCGAAAGTAGTATTGTTTAAATAATATTTTGTTTTCAAAAAAAAATTCAAATTTTTTTTTGGATTTTTAAAAAATACATATTTTTAACTTTTTTTTTCAAAATTCTGTATCTCAAAAACGGATCAATTTTAAAAATATTGGAGTATAATATGTATATTTACATGGTCTTCAAAACTGCATACCCAAATTAATTTTAAGATATTTTTGAAAAATTTTATATATAAAAATTTAATTTAAGAAAAAACGGCTCCGACGATTTTCAAAAAAAAAAATTCAATAAATCAAGAATAAGATTTGAATTTGTTCGGCATTTAAATTTTTGGAATGAAATGTATATACGAGGTACATTTCCAAATTTTAATTTTTTTTAATAAATTCTAATTATTTTTATATAATATTTTTTTTTCAGTTAAGTGTAAGCTTTAAGTAACAATGTAATCAGAATTGCTTAAAGCATATCTCTTATTTTAACACTACCTTTTGCAATTTAAGTAATCATAAATATTAAGTTTTAGCATGCAGGAGCAAGTTCGTACGTCCCAGTCGTGCACATTTTTTTCGCTTTCTGTTGGCTTTCCGTTTTTGTACAAAACAATTTCACGTCAATAAGCATGGGTGGAGAGCATTAATCGATGGTTTCTAGAAATTTTGAAATTTTGTGTGACATAAGCCTATTTTGAATAAGGCCACCCACATGTTCGTATTTCCTTAAAATTTGTATGACAGCAAGTACACAAAAAAGACTTTTTGCGTGTGGGTGTTGCCTTATATCTCATTATTTGAAGGTAAGCATATGTTTTGGCGAAAAAAATCCTCTACATTATGAAATAATTTATGAGCTCTTTATTTTTTGTTTCATATCCGAATGAACTTTGACCTTAACGAAATTCTGTATATGTCTTTCCCCTTACTCACATGAAAGCCCTGAAAGCATCGATAACATTTTAAAACAACATTAAAATATTGTTTTCTTTTTTTCATTCCCAGGTGGATGCTAGAAAATCCAGTCCCAAAGAGTTTTTGATCCAGAAATAATTCATGTCTTTCACTCTCGCTCCAAATCCCCAAAAGTAAAAGCAAAACCTATTTTAATACATGCAATAAAAGCCATATTTATTGGTTGCCATTTAACAAAAAAGTTAACCTCGTAAAACCGTCATGTTGAAGGGACGGCACCTATATTCAATACCCCTGTTGTTCGTCATACGTACACTTCCGGCAAATATACCTACCAATAAATTCTGTCGACATCTTTTGGCCTTGACAACATAGATATCGGATTTTTTAACACCCCATTGGATTCTCTAACGTATCGCATTGATTACTATGAAAAATTTGTATTTTATTTCCGGAATAAACATAAAATGCATACCTACCCATTCGTATCAGGCGAGATTTATTATTCCGAATAAGCCCCTATTCATCGATTCGGAGTCATGGAAAAAAGGTGAAAGATTTCGATGTAGCTGTTCGACATTACAAACGCTCATCACAGTGTATTCTTGTTAGATCCTTCCTTTTTTCGTTTCAGTTTCCGTTACATTTTGGGATTTTGTGTCTGAATAAAATAGAATTTTTATTCAAAATTACAATGAAGTGATTTATTGCTTGAAAAGTCAAAATACAATTCTTTTTTAATTCTTCCACTTCTTCCAATCAAAATAAGCTTAGTGGTGATGAAATTCGTGTCATACAAACTCACCCCGCTAAGTCGAGGCAATGATTGTCTTAGTTTGACATTTTTTATCTTTGACATACCAGCGATTCCTGCTGCCTTCGTGTTCTTTGGTGTATCAGAGATGAGCCTTAGACCTTACTTTTCCTTAAATACTTACTGCGAATATTCTGACTCCCACACACTTGTAAACAACTCCATTTACTTGCTTATGTTTCAAAAATAAACCACTGTCAAAAAATCCTGTCATTTTGATTTAAACCTTCCAAGAAACGAAACAATGCTTAATCAAAAAAGTCCATATTTAAACTTTCGGAAATATAAAAAATAATTGAGACATTGTTCTGCATGATTAAAGTGGACAAATTGCCACAACCTTTTCAAAAATTAAAAATTCATTCAACAAAACTCAAACAAAACAAACTCGCAAAGGCTCTCTAGCTACAAGTTTAATTCTTAAAAGGACGATCTTTGCGTGCTATCACAATTACTTCCCCCAAGTATGTATGTAAGAACATGCAGCCAACAAATCTGATAGCCAAAAGCTTAACAAATTACAAAACAAACTATGGTTTTATGATTACACTTTCGGATTATAACCATGGACGGTTCTTAGCCGAAAATATAAATCATACAAATTGTATATCCTCTAAGCTAAGCCATAAACCTTATAGAGGTACTTCCGTTTAATAACCACTTTCTTTTCCTTTAGCTACATGAACTTATACTACAAGGGAAGCACAAACAAAAAGTTTTAAACACACAAGTCAGACTAAAACCAAGAAAATCCGAGATAGAAGGACAAAGAGCAAAAGAAACAAGACTAAACGAGAAACCAGCAGATCCAAACACAATATTCTAATTGTCCACAACATCCCGCCTGCCGCCTTC
Source organism: Sphaerophoria rueppellii (assembly GCA_920937365.1). Lineage (NCBI taxonomy): Eukaryota > Metazoa > Arthropoda > Insecta > Diptera > Syrphidae > Sphaerophoria > Sphaerophoria rueppellii. The sequence goes on along the minus strand of CAKKXW010000004.1, from coordinate 15,675,687 downwards.
ACGACCCCTTTGGAGTGCTCCGCAATCGTTGTTGTATAATCCAGTCTGGCATTTAAAATGTCAGGTCATTTACTCAAGGGGGAGGGGAGGGATATTTCGCTTCTGAAATCGGTTCAAAAAAGTACACACAAAACCCAACCGTGGAACACTTTGGACTGGCTGGCTCATAGTTGTTAAGGTAGATAGTTGACACAGAAGCCGACCCATTCAGTCAGTCAGCGGCCGGCGCGGCCGCGCGGTGAATTATAATTTTCTTTCATCTTTCCATATTCCAGAAAAACAGGAAAAAAAGATTAATAAACAGAAATGTAGCAAAAGCAAGTTTTCCATCAGTACCTATTCATGCGCGAAATGGTTGCCGGGATATCAGCGGAACTGAAACGCTTTGCTATTGTTAACCAGCAGAAGAATTTTCGGTTCAGTAGGTTGCCGGTTTCTCGCTGCATAACAAGGACGAAAATTTGTGATTTTGAGAAAATAATCGAGGTTCAGATGGAAAAAATGATTTGAGGTTATTGAAAATGCACTGACAATGGGAAGAGGAGGAGGTAAAGAACCGTCTCCAACTCTAATAATTATTTTTCTTTTTGTTGTGCTCCAGAGACTTTGTCTTTGATTTTTTGAACAATAACCTGGTGTGTACTTCTTTTGATGCATATATCTTAATACTTAATACTTAGCTTCTCATATTCGTTTCCAGATTCACATCCCTCCTCCCCGGATGTGGAACTGCAACGGAAAAATATGATAAGCTCATTAAACTCTGACTTAAACAGCATTGTCCAATGGGGAATTAAGAACAATGTAGAGTTTAATGCTACGAAAATTCAATGCTGTCTTGTATCGTTGAAGCGAGATATACCCCCCTTGCCACTGTATATGAGTGGCACTTGCATCAATAAGACGGACATATCGAGATTCTCGGTATGTGCATCACTGACCACCTCTTGTGGTCCGAGCACATACGCGATGTCGCCAAAAATGCCGCAAGATGTTTGGGTTTCTTAAGACGGTGCAAGAAATTTTTCTCCCCGTCTGATCTGGCTATTATCTATAAAACCTATATCCGTCCAAAGCTTGAGTACAATTCCCACCTTTGGGCTGGTGCTCCAGCTACTTACTTAAGCCTCTTGGATGGAATACAAAAAAGAGCTGTAAGAATGATAGGTGATAGAGAGATCACTGACGCATTCACTCCTCTAGACCACCGTCGTAACGTATCCTGTCTCTCCCTGTTCTATCGCTATTTTTACGGTAATTGCTTGCCAGTTGCATTCCTCCCCTCAAACAATTCGTCCGTAATACTCGCGCTTCTAGGAATGCCCATCAGTTTACCTTCGAGCCCAACTTCGGACGTACTCTCAAGTATAGAGAATCATTTTTTAGCCGTACTACGCGAATGTGGAACTCTCTTCCACACTCTGTCTTTCCCAGTCATTACAATGTTCAAGAATTTAAGACCAATGTACACCGACACCTCCTTTCCAACCCCTTCTCTTCTTCCTAATGCAATCACTGTGTCTCTGGCATAAAAAGGGTATAAAAATCCCTTGAGTGGGTGCAAATTATAAAAAAAAAACTGTTTGATCATGGCTTTTTGAATTTCAGTAAGGAGCCCAAGGGTATTGGTCCAAGTTCAGCCTTGCCACTTCCTGGATGTGAACTCGCATATATACTGACATTGGTATAGGTATGCTTCATATGAATACGGCGGATGGCGTTCCATTGAATCAAAAAGAAAGCAACAAAAATAAACAACAGGCCTTGATTTACTATGGCATTAAAAGCTCATATAATTGCACCTGAGGGAGTGCATTGTTTTTATCCGTTTCAAGACTGGCAGTGAGTAGTGTGGGGTCTATACAGATAATAAATGGATTTTTTTTTATTTTAGTAACTACATAATCCTCTTTCCACCAGACTTACATTCTTTAGTTATATTCATGAGTTGGTTGGAGCAGAGTCTACCTTTAGTCAATTTTTTTCTTTTGTTCAATGAACCATGTGGTGGTTTTTGGGTGGATGTATTTCCCAGATGACCCTTGCCCTTGCGGTTCCATCAGTAACTGACATGATTAAACAGTAAAAAAAGGCTTACGAACGAGATGATGATGAATCAAGGGGCACGGTAGCAGCATCGTCGCGAAGAAAAAAAAATGTTTAGAGTCATTTTGCGGGCCAAAATGTGCGGGTCACTAGCCCTTGTATTAGGTATCACACTTGTTCAAATTCAGTACACAAAACAATAAATAAAATAAAAAGAAATGATATAACTCTGCAGGTTATAACTGTAATATAAAAGCGAACTTAATATAATATAAGCAATAATTTCATAATATAATACACAGGAAAGTACAGCCAGAAGTATGACCGGGTGCCGAGCTCGACGTTGCTACAAGGGAGAATATTCCTTGACGACCAAGAGCACGCATAATCATCCGGCTCTACGCAACTGCTCAAATATGATCATGAAACTGGTAAAAATAAGTAATCAAAACCATCCTACTCATGACTGGAAAGTCCAACGGTTGAGAAATAGACAGTGGATCGCTATAGATCAGCTCTCTTGGTAATCTATAGGAAATCACTGGTTCCACTGGCCGTAACCGAAGGCATGAGTAAGTACGGTTTCGACGAAATCATGTTCCGTATTTACAAAAAAGACGAAGACTCGCTAAATGCAACCCCTTCAGAGGCCCCTTCAGCGTAAAGAAACGCTTCAATAAAACACCAATATGGAGGTCTATGTAGCATCACATGTGGGACCATTGACATTCTAAGTCCTACTACATAAGACAGTGGTGGAGGATGGATGATCTGCCTTAAAATAGCAATGCTACGATTAGTTCAGATTAGTCTTAATCACGCCATCATGGCCTCTACAAATCTTTTACACCGGCTGCATAAAACCAGAGAGAACATCGTCCTCAAACAGGAGTCGTGCAGAACAATAGCAGTAAACGTATGACTTTGACAAAACAAACAGACGAGATATCTAAGAACTAGGTAGAAGGTAAAAGTGGCGATTGTTGAAAACAAATGACAGCAAACGTCAGTCTGAATGAATGAGTTCAGTGCTATTTTCAATATGAAATGATGCTTATGGAGGAAATACATTGAACATTTTGTTGATGGAACAAAAAAATTGTGTTTTGTAGAATATTTTGTTTTAGAAAAAAAGAAAAAATTTGATTTGCAGGCCATTTCATGTTGGCCCTGCGCCACGGGACAAAATAAAAACTGAGGGCCAAATGGTCGATTGGGCACATTTTGCAACGGTGCGCAGTAGTGCTCTAGCAACTTTGGCACTACATCCTTATTTACAGGAAACAACTCAGGGCATTTTCCACGTCCCTCTAACTTCTATACCAATGAAGCCAAAAGTTTCAAACTCACATTATTTGTTAAGCTAGTCAAGAAAAGCATCTCAGTATATTTCAGATATTTAGCATAAGTAAACGAAAACCGTAACTGACTGACTGACTCACTGAGTCACTCACTCACTGACAGATCATCAAAATTATGAAACGCTTCCCGTTGCCTTAGGAACTTGAAATTTGGCACAGTGATAGGTTTACATAACCTATAACCTGCATACAAAGCTAAAAATGGAAAATTTAAAATTGTTCAATCAGGGGCGTTGTAGCCACCTCCTTTCACATTATTAGTTTAAATTATATGGAGCACTTTGGAGTGCGGTAGAATCAAGAAATTCGATATAGTGATAGGTCATGAAGTACATACAAAAGAAAAAAAAACTTGAAATTTTTCAGTCAGGGGGCGTGGTAACCGCCTACTTTTACATTGCTAGTATACGTTATATGGAGCACTTTGGAGTACAGTAGAACCATGAAATTTTGCATACAAGAACAAAGTGCAATGGAACAAATCAAATATGAAATTTATGATTTTCAACTGAGGGGCGTGGTACCCACCCATTAAAAAATAAATTTTATAAAATATATGGGGTACCTCTGATCATCATAGAATATTGCAATTTCAAAAACTAGCAATTCTGCCAGTAAATAAAGAAAAAAATATGAGTGCGACCCATGAATCCACCCGAAAACATCCCAGAGTAGAAAAACACGTAAAACCATTAGTTGTTTTGCAAAATATTCAGCCTATGCATCCCGTTTTAGTTGTACACGTACGTTGGATCAAAGTCAAATTCCATAAAACTGATGATTTTATGAAAAACATTAAGTTTATTGAATAACAGTGGCACCATCTGCCAAAAGTTGATCTTACCATTTCGTGGACTCATTATTTTTGAATATTGTAGTTTTCTATTATTGAAGCAATTTTTCTAATCGGATTAGTATTTCCGAAAATTAATATTTATACGGCAAAGCAGCGTTTGGTGGGTTAGCTAGAAATGAAATGTAGTCTACGATACTCCTGAATATTGTTTTTTTTTCACACTAACTGTAAGATTTGTGCATTATTGTTGAAATTATTGCAGAAATGATCATAATTTTCATTATATTAAGGTTGTGTTAGATTTTTGATTGTCATTAAAAAACTGCTTTGTCGATTTCGCTCAAAACCAAAGTTCTTAACAACACAATGCCGCGTCGAATGAGACCAATTTCATGACACTACGATGAGTGGTTCGCGAGATAAATGAGCTGAAAATCGTAAAGCACGTCCACACATACGCACATACGCACATACGAACACACATACACACTCACAGACATCATCATAATAGAGAAATGCGAAAATTGGAGATTCACAAAATCGTACCCATTACAATAACTTCCTCTGGGAAGTTAAAAATAATAAAAAAAACATAACAGAAGTGAAGAAGATCCAAGTTATAAATAACTCCTTAATTAAATAAATTATTGTTTATACTTTCTCTCAGATTAATATCCCTTAAGTGTTTTTTAATATAAAGTAATTTTAATTTGTAGTGTCCCTAGGTCAGTGGTTAGGTGCGTTGGCTGCCCATAGTTTATATTTCATGTTTCACGGGCACTGCCTCTTGCGAAGAACTGACAAAACTTCCAAGAGTATCATCTGTCATGAAAAAGTGCTTCTCAAATTTGCCGTTCGGAATCGGCGTTACATTGTAGGTCCCCTCAATTCTTTACACGCACCCAGAGAATTGGAACTTTATGGAGTTTAGAAATTTTCCTGTATAACAACAATTACACAAAACTTTTCATACCATCAGTTAAGGCAAAAACGACTCGTCCTCGTCGTCACAATCGTGCTCATTTTTGTTCGTTATATCGAAGGACAACTTTAAGGGTATTCCCAGCCAGTGTGTCAGTTCTTTTCTCTTTTTTGTGTATGATATGTCCGTTTTGGAAATAAATTGAATTTCCCGAAGCAGAAAACAATCTCCATCCTGTCGAACACTCGAATCTCGTTAAAAATAGATAATAGATGAATCATTATCCACTATCGACTCGTATCCTATTCTCACGTAAAGTGTATCGTTCGAGACTTAAAAACTTTTTAAGAGCGAAGGCGAAGAATGATGGCCAGGGCCACAGAAAGCACGCTCCAAACGCATAGGGTATATCAACCGGATTGGTTGGTTGGTTTCTTTAGGGATGAAGCAAATTGAAGGAAAGCATGGATGCCGTCATATTACGGACAAAATCAATGTTCTGATATTAACTTTAACAGGCGAGATGAAACGAATGCCCAAAGTTTTTTTTTCTCATGTCTGTTATTTTTTAGATTATATGTTTTGGAACAATTTTTTTAAAGTGTTGACAAGTTTAAGTCAAGAAATGAGAGATATCGGCACGAAGGACTTATTATTTTTATATGCCGGTTATTGAACGAGTTTTCTGTGAGTTCTGTTAAATTGAAAACTTTAATGTGCATCATTATCGGCATTCAATCCTCTGGTGCTTGTTTTTGTGACATCAACTTGAACTTAGGTACCTATATAAATCAAACAGCAAAACCACCCCATTACGTATTTAAGTCACCATTGAAACTGGGTCATATTTAGAATGAAATATTGCTCTCAGAAATGCCCAACGAACGGTTTTAAAAGATGACACATTTATGATGGTATACGGAAATAATGTTCTTGGACGGTTTCGTTTTCATAATTTTCTTAAAGAGAGCTACAAACATTTTCAACAAATTTTTCAAAATTTTCCTACCACCCACAAAGACCATTTGAACTGAGTCCTTTTTCGGTTTATTCTCCTCAGCCAACAAAAGCGGGACCCAATACGAGAGCGGATAAGAAATAAATAATTTATGGCTTCCCTGGCAAGGTTATAATACAAAAGGCCTGCCCTCCTTTATCCAGGAAATACTTTGTCTAGATATGCTTATGCATGTTGAAAATCTAAGACAGAAGATGGGTCATCACGAAAACCAAATACAAAACGGGACAGTTTCCTGGTTAAATACAAAAGGGGTACACACATAGAATCCCACATCTTGTAGGGATTCTATTCTATTTATGTGATTATTTGCTGTAACACGTATCTGGGGAGACATCCTATTTGGTTTTGGAGAGAATAGTTGCTGCCATTTAAGCAGACGTAGAGGATGTTTTAGTAAGTAATTTTGATGGCTTGATATATACTTGAGTATTATTGCTGTGTTTACCTATTCATTCGATATAGATGAGCTTTCATTCAATAAACAAAAGGTTTTTAATTGTGTTTTACATTAAGAGAATGAGACGGAGGGTGAAAAGCTTAAAGCTTTTGGTTGAACTAACCATCAAGCAGTATCTAACTATGTACAATAATTTTAATTAGCTATTATTAGTGTGGCATCTATTAGGGAAGGATTAAATAACACTTCGTACAGTAAGGTTAGTGTACGAAGTGTTATTTAATCCTTCTAATAAAATATGCAAGGTTATTACATGCAGGATTTCAAAATTTAAAGCGATTGATTTTCATTTTATTGAATTAAATTTTGCAGAGCAGTATGTAGTCGTTTCGAAGAGTCTTATAAACATTAAAAAAAAAAATCCCAATACCTGCTCCCTCTTCTTTTTCATTCCAATGAATTCCTTTTTTGACCCAATAAAAATATAGTTCCTCGACGGAATTGATTTAATATTTCAAAAATCTAAAACCAAAAAAAGATAAGTAAAATGCAAGTTTTTTTTTCTCCGACTGCCATGAATAAAACGAACCTAATTAGCACAATGTCTGGTCTCATTTCAACAATGAAACTGTGTCAGTTGAAACTTCGAATCTCTACACAATCTGTTTAATCCACCGCTGTATACAATTTCGAAAATTAATGATTTTTGTCTAATGAATATGAAGTCATTTAGAACGTCGTCTGCCGACGCTCCTTAAATGACCGACATTATTTCCCATCATTATAAAAATATTTTTTAAGGTTCCTCGGGTTGTGGCACCTGGACAGGACAAACAAACTTCTAAACAGTATCATTTACCTCTCTGAAATTTACCATTTTCTATCTTTCACCCGCATTTCAATTTCGAAAGTTTGAAAAACAAGCCAAGCCTCCAGAGAGAAAATCTACAAGAACAGATTTCGGTTTGGGAAGCCATGAGATTCTTCTTTGTCCTTCCGTTTTCACTTACAACCGAAATTTAATCAACCGAACTTTTAGACAGTTCTCATTGTGATTTTTTGTTTTCGCATTCCCCTGGTCCATCAGCGTGATTCAGGTATCTAGATCCTGTAATACGTTGAATTAAAATCATGAGGGAAACTTGAAGATGGGATAAAAGTTGAAAAGCTGACCTATTTTAACGGCATTTACTGTCTGCATCTTTCGCGTTTTTAGTTCTGACCTTTCTTCAACATTGCTTCATTCGCACTGTGGCTGGACGAACATGAAATCCCTGCGTAAGGGATGGTTAGAATTTATCTGGCCTCATTTTAAATATGATGAATAATGGACTGAATTGGGTAAAATGTGGATAAGAGAACTATTTAAGTTCCTCAAATGTTTTTTTGTAATTTGTAATTTAAATCTAACTATTGGCGAAACATAAGCAAACAAGCTAATCACCCCATCTAGTTTCGTTTTGTGAAACTTTCTTACAACTTTTTCTTGCCAAGAAAAAAAGGGCAACTACCTTGCTATTAGTTTTGAGTTTTGCTCAGTTCAATACTTTCAAATCAAAAACAATGTAAAAATCAACACGAAAGCATTAGGAATACCTAGAAACCAGAGAGAATTTTTTGTTGAACAACAGCAAAGAAAATGTTGTATCCCACCTGGACAGTTTTCTCGAGTTCCACGTTGTGAAAGCAGAGTGTTTGTTATTTTTTTGTATTTTTTATCCTGAAGTCTTTATCGGTAGAAAAATTCAATCAACCTAGGTTGAAACTTGAGAGGGACTTTTTCGAAAAGTTAAGGTTTGTGGATTCACTTAAGCTTATCGATTGCATGCAGAGGGGCTTACGTTTCTCATGTAAGATACAGATACATACTGGAAACTTCATCACAAAACGCTTCACAACTAATTCCTAAAACGCACATTTTTACTTGCGATGTATAGAATATGTGGCAAGTATTGCATTCGTAGAAAAAAGTTAAGATTTTGATGCAATATGACAATATACGATGATAGAGAAGTCGAAAGAAGTGGGTTCGGCGATTCCGTCCATCATCCTGTCTATCTGTTAACGCACCTTCAGACTTAACCACTGGTCCGATTGACTTGAGTTTGAAATTTGAGCGAGTTCGCGTGGGTCAGTTTTTTTTTTTTCTAAAGCAAAGTTTTAGGTAGCCAATGGCTACAAGCCACCATACAATTTTTTTGGCCAAAAACTGAAAGTTTCAATTTTCTCATTCATGTATTTTATGTAAAAAAAAATATCTTTGTATTGCTCAAAAACGGTACCTCCCATAAAACCGTAGAACCACTTTTTTGATTTCAGATTTTCTCGGAAAATAAAATTCCGATCAGCGTGATTTTTTCAAAAAAAAAAATCAAAAATTCAAAAATTCAATTGTTCAACCAATTTTTTTTTCAAAATTCTGTCTCGAAAACGGATCAATACTAAAAATCGAAATTTACTTATAATATGTTTATTTACATGTTCTTGGATACTGCATACCCAAAAAAATTAACAATTTGTTAGAAATCTTATAACATTACTTTTTTTTCAGGTACCTACATTTTTGAGGTACATTTTTCAATTTAAACTTTTAATTATGACTTTTTATTACATGTTTTTGTTTTTTTTTTTAAGAATTATAATTAGGAAGACATGAGCAAATTCGTACAACCCAGTCGTTGACATGTTTTTTGGAATTACTTCATAATAAACTTTTAAATCCTCACCTCAATACAACGCATAACACTCTCAAATATTATGTCATCAAAACCTCTTTTGACAGCCCTTCTTCTTCTTAATGAAAAAAAAAAAATGCTAAAACAGTTATACCTCGCGAACATTCCTCCTGTGACTTCACCAAAATTCAAGTCGAAAAGACTTTTAATTTGAAAAATTGGCGCTTTCTTCTAACTTCTCAGACGACACATCAAGGAAAAATTTTGGAACCTCCACGCTAAAAAGAAAAATGACTTGCTTTGTGCTCATTTACTGACATTTCGCATTCATTTGCTAAGAGATGCGAAAGTACATAATCTGACGTTGACTGTCGTAATGGGCTCAATACAAATTGCTCTTAATTTAAAATGTGTCGCAGACTGAATGTCCTTAAACAGCCACAGAACAACAAACTCTTCAACTCATAGTCTTTCACACGAGTCTATTCATACATTATGTATGTTATCTACAAAAGTGTACGTCTTCCTCATCTCAACAAAACGGCCCACAGGTATTCATTCACTTTAAATAACTTTCCAAATACCCAGGGGTATAATTTATTTAACTCGAAATGCACCAAAGCAGATTTATTCTGGATCTGCTGTACATACAGGATTCTAAGGGATGCTAGATTATGTTCATATTCTGCTCAAAATAAGCGAGCGTCTTAAACAGCAGCATGGCTGCGGTTGTCTTCCTACATTCTTCGCTTATCATTCGTTCGTTTCGTGCATCCTACGGAACGGATACGGAAACAAATTGCAAGTAATTTTTTTGTGAAAGCTCTGGATTTTGTTGTTTTGAGAAATGTATTCCACTCTCTAGAAAGTTTAATGGATTACACAGGTTGTGGACGATTCTCGCCTCGCTCTACACTCCCAGCTTCAGCTCCAGGTCTCAGATATTGTAAGAAAGAGTAATAGAATGTGTTGGCAACTTTTGCACTCGAATCGAGACAACAGCAACGTGAAATATTGTCGAGCTACCTTGATTTTTTTTTTGTGAGCAGAATCATCAGCGGGCTTTGTTTGGTTTGCTGTGCTGCGAAGTTTTGAAGTGCGCGAGAATGTGAACTCGTTCACATGTGGTTTCCCAGTAAACAGGATGATTGTCTGTCAATATAAATCAAAACAGCAACGGAAAAGAGCGTCATTTATCTTGTGTTTAAATTATTTAAATTCAGGTGTTTTGAAGAAAACCTTCAGGAGGATATAAAATATCTAGCTTCACTACTACTTTGTTCGAGGGTTTTCATTTGGTTTTAGTTAGGAGGTTTTGCAGACAGATCAGCTTGGGATGATATAAATTTGCAAAAAGAAAAATTTTTGTTTGCAAAAACTCAAGTTAACTAACTTTGTAGGCTAATCCATCTCC
>CAKKXW010000004.1:15623407-15639135 GCA_920937365.1 Sphaerophoria rueppellii | reverse complement strand
ATTCTAATTATTTTTATATATACATATTTTTTTTTTGAGTTAAGTGTAAGCTGTAAGTAAGAGTGCAATCAGAATTGCTTAAAGAATATCTCTTATTTTAACACTACCTTTTGCAATTTAAGTAATCATAAATATTTAGTTTTAGCATGCAGGAGCAAGTTCGTACGACCCAGTCGTGCACATTTTTTTTTATTGCTGTGGGAACATATGAATTGACTGCTCGTCAAACTCAGCTGTCAACGGATCAACGGACGCAAAAAGTAGAAAGTTAAAAAACTCTATCCGTCGTATCCGTCACATGCGTTGCTTATGGGACAAGTTTCATAAGAAAATATGTATTTTATTGTGCTGTCAGCTGAAATCGTCAACGTTGACGCGCCGACGGATTCTATGGGTCGGCCCCTTAACAGAAAATTATATAAAAGTTCGAAGTACTGAATACCAATAATTATAAAAGATCTTTTATGATTCATAACAGAAAATTCATAACAGAATAACAGAAATGGCAGAATAGCCCCAATTATTTCTGCATCGAATTGCAGCTGTCGTTTAAGAAACAAAACAATATTAAACAACATTGTTCGCGCATTCTCGTCATATTGTTTCCAGTTAAAAACAAAAATAAAGGAAAATATTTCATTAAATAAGCCAAGCATCTGGGTTTGTTACACGTCCTAAGTTTCACATTGAAGTTAATACCATCGTGCGTTTTTTGCGTTCACATTGAAAAGTGCTCATCCCGGGGTGTTTTATTTCCTTCTCTACTGACTGCACTTCTATCCCAAAACTTAGCAGAGAGAGACACAGCATCACAGCAGGAGCCGAAAAAAATAAATATGAAATAGAATAACAAAATGTATTGTAGAAGAAACAAGAAATCATTCAACTCCTTACTTTCTTCGTATTCCTGTTCTTGTGCTTGTGCTTTTTCTTATTCTACTACAACATTATCACAGCATCACGATTCTTTTAAAGTATAATACTTCATCTTTGAATAACCACCTCTAGCATATTATGTCCGGGTCATGAATTCGTTTCCATTAAATTTTCCACTCTGGATAGCAAATGGTTAAGTGCAGAATGTTAACCATTTTTCTCCTTTTCACGTTTGATTCACCATGCTACAACACCCTGTCATACACAGACAGCATCCAATTCAACATTCAGTATCATTCTAGCATCAGCCATATGAAAATTTGCTCATGCACAAAGCTGAGAATAATCAGGAAACCATTTTGTTCATTTTGTTTGCAATTCACGGATGTTGTATTCATGATTTAGTAATAGACTACCAGGATTCTTTCTCAAGTTGTAAAAAAAAAATGAATAAAAGAGGCAAATCCTTAAATATGGAATCAACAAATTAAGGCATTTGCTCTGGTTTTGCTTCTGTATAGAGTTAGATATCTGGGGATCCACATAAGATCATATGAATCAAATCAATTCAATGACGGTGTATACTGCTTGGATGGATTTGACAACGACAAACGTCATCGGCATATATATTGAAATCAACCAGATAAACACAGAGTCGAGTGTTTGGTAGAAATCAAAGATTCCTTTTTCTTTTGCTAAGTAATCAAAATAAAATACAGTTCAATGCACATCCGAAAGAAGCTCTTTTTTGTGGTTTTCACTCAGAGGGAGTCTGGGTAAATAGAAATTTCAGGAACACTTTGGATGCGGCAAAACGAATTTCATTGGGAATTTTCTAATGAAAAACGCATTTTCGCAAATTAATAAAGCTTTCGAGATATTTGCGGTTGAGTGGATTCTGAACAATTTCTTCTGTGTGAAAGGTAAGAGTTCAAATTCTCTGTTTCTCTTGAGAATAATTTGTGAAAATATTAAAATATTCTTTTTTTTCAATTTTCTATACAAACATTCTGCCCTATCGAGGTATTTTTCGGAGCGGAATTTTGTCCGATTTCGTACGTTTCGTACAAGTCTTGCTTCGATGTATTCTTCCAACTTACAATTCGGAATTTTGTCCGATATTATGAAGTAACGCAATACGATGAGTAACAATGTAATGCGATGACTAGCTTTAATTTCCTTTATTTTTGATAGTTTGATTTCCGATTTGTCCGCAGAAAATTGTTTGCGGAATTTTTTTTGTTTAATTGTGTTTAAAGCTGTACAGACTGAAAAATTTTGGTTGCCATATTTTTGTCCGATGACAATTAGCTCGAATAAAAATTTAAGCTCCGACCATATTTGCGTTGCGGAAAATTGTCCGCTCCGAAAAATACCTCGATAAGGTTGATTATGTATCATCTCAACAAGTTGAAAGAAATGAAAAAATAACAAACCCCTTCTCAATCCATATGTCTATGCCCTGAAAAGCGGAATGTATACATTTTGGAAAATAATTCCAATGTTACCAAGAATGTAAAGCTCACAAGCTTACTTTTTCGATTTGCTCAAATTTTCCCCGTCTTTTTGTTAAATTCCTTTGATACTTACTTGTATCTATGTGCTGCGAATATATCTACAGAAACAGCTTGAACAAAGTTTCCTTTCTTTGCTTTTCTAGGTTCTTAAAACCCCTCTAGTTTCAAGTTTAAGGTACCTCGTATCATATATCCCTCTGAATGGTGCAAGGTTTTCTTTCTTGAACGAAAACAGAAACATTCGGTACTCCCATTTGACGAAAAGACAAATAAAGCGGTTCCCAAAAATCACAACACAAACTCACTTTGATTATGATAAGACCTTTAAGCCTTGGTTTGCTTGCAAACAGAAAAGTCAAGAGTTTTATTTAAACAATACCACAGGAGCAGAAGCATGAAAATAAGAATGATGGTATTGTCTTGTGGGTTCTTCTTATAAGCTTCTTTGCCATGCACCTTTAGGTAGTAAGTACTTGTTGTTGCTAAAGGCTGACTTAAACGTCAACATTTTGACTAGTTTTTATTAGTTTTTGAAGCAGCCCAAAGCAAAAAATCAAGTCAATTGAAATCATCCTCATCTATCGTCATCGTCAACGTCAAAATTTGACAAAAACTACTATCTATACCTACACTGCAGAATCGATTGTTGCTTATTGGAATAGTATATCGTTTTTTATTGGAAAGGATAGAATGATAGAAGCTTGGGGCAAGTTTCAGCACAATAAAATGTTATTATAAATACAATTCACAACATGCAATAACAACAGAGATTCTATTGACTTGGGAGGCAGGTACAAACCCGGTTATTATAAGGAAACATTTGTAAAACGCAACCAACCAACTGCGAATAAACGAATAATGTATTTTTTTGTAGACGAAAAATAATTGCAAGGACCCGAATTTTTTTTATTTTCACACCCCAAATTGATTCTCTCTGGGGCAAAAAATTTTTGCCGCTCTCGCAAATGGAGATTATTTTTCTCTTAATTTAAATTTTATATCAATTAGATAAATTAAAATCTATCCTTGGAAATGCATAATAGATTAACTCATGTAAAAAAATACCGCAAATCTCTGCAAAATTTCATAGGTCGAATAAATAAGAGCGTCATTCATCAGAATCAGATAAAGTCTATCTGACGATTGAAAAATTCAATCTGTCGAATAAACACTATCAGCTTATCTGACGATTAAAAAATCGGCTCTTCGAAATGAACTTTCCTTTCAGTGTGTGACGGAACCTTCACTGTCATTCGAAAACACCCAAAAAACAACAAAAAACGCACACACATCGAAAAAAAGACAAACTGAATGTTATGCAAACTTATTTGCATTGTCCTGATTTCTTACTTTGCTTTATTTCTCATTGAACCAATGTACAATGTCGAAATCAGTCTTTTCTGTAAAGCCAACATTAAGAGTGTTCCGGACCAAAACTGGGTTTTTTCAAATGGTATTCTGAAGCGATTAAATGTCGTATTGAAATGATTAAGGTGTCATTGTGTAGACAAAAACGGTTTCTAAAAAACTATTGGAGCACAATTTCAATTAAGTACTTCGTTACTCAGTAGTAAAGGCTCAAAAACTCCAAAATGGCCAAAAATCGTACTCTTTCAATGAAAATTCCATCAAAATAAAAACATTTTCCGCTAACATTTCTTAATGAGCATAAAATTCGACATTTAAACTGTATAACTATTGGAGAAAAAATTAACTTTTTAGAGAAAAAATAACTAAAAACGTATGAATAAAATTTGTATTTTTGATAAGCAATTTTTCTTATGATGCGATATTTATTTTTTTTTTAAATCTCTTCATTTATTTAGCACGTACTTGTTCTCAACACAACGATCAAAACATTTTGAAAAAAAACATTGATCAAACACATTTAATTTCAAAATTAAATAATAGCAAAATCTGCCTAAATTTGAAAATTCAAATCAGTAACGGCTGGCGGAAGTCACGATTCTCATAGGAAGGCGATTTTCTCTCTCTTAGTAAGATGCATTTAGTTCAAAATTTGTCGTCTGCAGTTGGGTGGCGCTTAAAGCAGTAAGAATTTTCAGTTTCAGTCCGGAACACTCTTAAAGCCCCGCGTTTTCGTTCCGTTCATAGTCGTCGACGCCATATCGAAGTTGTGTCGACAGACAAAACGCCTGCAAACTTAACGGCACTTACTTGTTCGCATCCCTAACAAGTTTTAAGTACCTAAACTATTTTAAACTGGTGTAATAAGAGGCAAAGTAAGTGCAAAAATTCAAATTATTTTTGAATATCTACTTGCAATATAAAGTTGAGAGAAAGAAAAAAATGTTCAGCAAAGTATTGTATCATAAATCCTCCTGTTAATGACTTATACTTTGTGGAAACAAGTTTATTAATGTGGTCAGACACGATTCTACTATTTTTGGAACATTATTGTTCCATAATTGGTTGTATATTTTTTGTTTTGACTCAAAAGTTGTTTAGTCTAGAGGAACGATGGGTAGTGTAATAAAAACATAACTTGGGGGAAGCAAAAAAATTCATAACTTTGTTTATTTTTGTTTCAGTAATAGGACACTTCATTTGAGCTGCATAATTCATGCATGTTAAATTCTGGACAACAACTTGTTTGACACCATCTTGTTGATAAACAAAAAGTCTCCTTGAACATCCTTAATAATTATATTTTAAATAAGGACGTGTGCGAATTGGATGAATTGTGGTTAAAAATGGATGCATTATTAACCACTGCTGTCCTATTTTAGCCTGCTCCGCAGCTAGTCAAATTTTTAACACATTTTATTCAATGCGAAGTGTCAAAATTGTACCTCCCATAGTAAATATAACTTTCAACTATCCGAGATGTCTGATTTCCTGACTTAATCAATTGCAAAACAGAAAAAACATCCACCCCATAATTTTCCTTTCGTCACAAAAAAGGCGTAAAAAAAAGATAAACTTTCCTGCCATTGAAAACGACAACGACGATGAGGATGACACCAGCAACCAAATTCCTTACACTTGTACCTGACCTGATTTAAAATAGGATTTTGTAGAAAAAACAGTTCACAAACAACAAAATTTCAAGAGGTTAAGCTTTTGAAAAAAAAAACACTCTTACAAACTTTTATCATCCCATCATCGTGAACAGAACAAATTAAATATAAAAATCTACGATTCATCCATTAACTTCGATAAATTTTAATAATCAATCAGACATACACACAGACATCTACTGCAGAGAAGGATAGTGCCAGCAATCGAATTTAATAACGAAATGCAAATCTTTATCAAATCAGGACGGAATGTAAAAAGCAAAGTTTCCTCCCTTTTTCGGCCCGAAGAATTTACACACTAATGAGCAAAAACCCATTGACTTTTCTCTTAGGGTTACTTTGATTTTGTAACGAAGAAGAAAAAGCGAGCACAAAGTCCTTCTTTATGTCCTGTTTCTCGTCCTTATTTTGATTCCATTTTTGAAGAAAATTGTTGGTGGAGCCAAAAAAGGGGATGGTGTTAGGTAAACAATCCTTTTTGCTTTTTCATTTAAAATAATTTAATGACTTAATGAGAAATAATGAGTGTTGAAGCAGCTCAAAAAAATTGCAAACAGGAAACAAAAATTTAATAAGAAGATGCACGATCATTGGAATCTTAGATACGCCTTAAGACGTAGCCGACAGTAAATACACTTGAAATTAGATGTTGGCATCTGTTTCTTCGAAAACTAATTGTAACGAGAAACCTTTTCAATTTGTGGTTTTCATTTAAGGGGTGGCTGTTAAAGCACTTTATATTTAGCCCAAAGGTATTAGAAGTGATTGTAGATAACATAAATTTTTGTCAAGGAGCAGGAACAGATTTCCTTCCTATATAGTTGATACACATATACAGGGAGCAATCTTCTTCGTTCTTCCGCAATCATTATTACACCACATGCAACTAATTAGAATGATCATTCTGTTTTTTGTATTAATTGCCATTTAAGAACTTTGCCAATTTGCCTTCTTCTTAATGCACAACTGAATCACATCAAAAGTAGGAGTAGACCGAGAGAGAGAAAAGGAGTCAGAAAGTTCATATAAGTTTGAAGCCAACTATGCGTCGATAGTGTAGAAGAGTGTGTTTGGAGGCAAAAGCATGAAGCAAATATCCGCTTCTTACCACATAGTAGGCAATGTTTTTGCATTCGCAGAAACTTCCAATTACCTGCATAGAAAAGTTATATGGGAAGATGCGTTTGAGGACTATTTCTGCTCTGACTAGAGGGAAACCGTTTGCGTTTGTCGAAAGTTACGAAATTAGTGTTTTATGTTTTCTTTTTTTCGGTTTAGTTTCATTTTCTAGTTTGTTTATCAAATGTGTACGTTTAATTTAAGTCAGCATTGGTGATGTGTGAATGAGTTTCAGAAAGAGTTTATAGAGTGATGAGAGACCACTTAATGATTATATTTGCCGTCACACTGGCCTCGTATTTCTTCTTCCTTATTTTTATCGGCTGCTACTACTGACCCTAGGTAATTGTATGAGGTTCATACAGCCTGTGGGTTCCTTCCAAAGATGTCATTAGCCAGTAATTGGCTGCACTTGGTGACGATAGTCTCTCTTGCTGAATTACCTTTTACAACGCCAGCTTGAAGAAGAGGTTAGCCAGTCCATCCTCATGTTGAAGACCTTGACCCCTTGGAAAGTGAAAGACAAAGAAAAAAATTGGACATAAATATTGAGTCTTTGAAAAGGTTTAAACAACCGATCATATTTTAAATCGATTACATGTGTGATTTCAACCGATATCAGGCAGTGAACAAAATTGTTTTTCCGTACATGTTTACGTCAATTTTGCCAACCACTAATCATAGTACAGGTGATGTAAACACAAAAAATTGTTCATTTTTTTTCTCTCGTATGATTTAAAGTTTAAAAAAAAACACATTTTCTTAAATTTTTATTGAATAACTCATAAAAAACACTTCGTTAGAATAACAACTTTCCAGAAAAAATCAATGAGTTTTTTATTACGTTCACACCATCTGCAGAGGCAGCTAGTAGCTACCAGCTAAATACATATAGTAACCCTTCCGTAAAAAAAATAAGAGTAGAGTAAAAGACTTGTCGAAATTGATTTAAAATATGTTGTCACCGGGTAACAGCATATTCACATCAGAAACTCATTAACATTCGCCTTCTACGCTGTCCATATCAAACATAACATATCACAAATAAGGTTTTGATGAAACAGTATAATAAATAACTAATTCTGTTGGTTATGCTTTTGGTTCAATTTCCTATTTTCATATCTAATAATAATTGGTGGGGGAGAGGGGTGACAGTTTTGAAACGAAGACTGTATTAAAAATTTTCTTTCCGGTTTTTTTGTTTTCTTTGAACTCTGATTTAGATTCAATGAATAATATTAATATTGGATACGCTGCGACGTATACTTGTTTTTTTTTTTTTTTTTTAATTCACTATTTTAACCACATTTGGGGCATAAAATGAAGCTAACAAGTAGTTAAAGATAAAACAGAGACGTGAAATTAGTTTTATTGCCCGCAGTTAATTTAGTCATTTAGTTCGTGAGGTCCTTCAATTATTTTTTTTTTTCATTCGCTCAGTCTTTTAGTCTATACCAGTCGTTCTCTAGGTTAAACGTAATGTTTTGAAGATACTTAATCTTTGAAAATTCTGACTGCAATTCTTGAGTAACTTCTTTCAATCTGATAGCTTGACACAAATTCCTGACTTTTTTACGTTTTTGAATTTTTTGAATGATAAATCGAACTCATCCCACCCAATAAACTGATCAGCAGATGTAGCATCTACCTCCAATTTAGCTTTGATCCTTTGAATGTCCCTTCTTATGAAAACCGTTTGCTAACTCTCCAAATGGAAACATTGTCAAGTAGACGAAATAACAATGACATAGTATTCTTCCATCAAGTTATTACTGGTGTAACAGATGCACCGGAATTACTTGGAGCTATATCTTTCAACCATCGGGGTGGCGGTTATAATTTTCGTAGGAAGCACTTGGTACATGAACCAAAACATCGTACCAACTATGGTTTCTATGAGCCCTTGACACGTATGAGTAGGCTTTCAAACTGCAACTCCGACTTATTTGATTTAAATATAAGTAAGAATAAATTAAAGTCTTTGCTCAAGACCAGTGTTATACACTTTTAAATGTCTCTCTGTTTACTTAATTTTGTTTGTAATTATTAGTTATGTATTAATCTTGTTTTATTAACTGTCTTGTTTTTGTTTCATCCATGTGAGTGTTTGTTATGTTATGTTTGCTTACTAACAACTAACACTGCACTTAGTGATGAGCCGGTGGTATAACATAGTCTACTATGTTGGCAAACCATTGGTCGTAAGACTGTGCTTGCTATAAGCTCTCTTCGACCAATTCTGATAGTGTAAAAAAAAAAAAATTACCTTATCAAATCAGGTTGTCATTGGAATCATCACTCCGTCTGTACAAAATCAGAATTACCTACTATAGCTCGTTTGAAAATGAAAATCAAGAACAACATTTGCGAATTGAATGTGCATATGTCTTACGTTCGAACTAACAGCAGTGAAAAGCTTCAAACTTGTATTTTGGCCTCTTGCTACACCTTGAATTCCGGTCCAATCCGAATTCACAACAAAATTGTGTATATTGACTTGCTTTTCGGGCGACCGAACAAGGACTTATTTATGTGCATGAGAGACAGTATTAGAAATCTACTTCTAGAGTACCTAGCGATGATGATGATGAAGATTCAAAAATCATGTCAAATGGTTTCAGGGTCGGGTGATTGTTCTGAAGCCCTTTTTCGAGTACACCTACGAAACCGTTACATCGTTTTCAACATAAACTTAGGTTTATGGTTTTGTACAAAATCTCTATCTCCTCCACCTTATCACTTTGTCTTGGTTGAAATTTTGTGTAGAATATCCTGCAAATGCTTTCTGGCTATGCTCAGCCACAGCTTCAACAAGAAAATTTTGCAACATTTTCATATTGCTGTCGTCGTGTAATTGAAAACAGCTTGAAATTCCTTCTCCTTATGCGTGTAAGATTCTGAAATGTTTGCCGTAGCAGAAACTTCGTTTTTCACTATTGGTATTAGTACATGCAGTTAGTGTCCTTCCTGTATAGGAAAATCCTCCCTTAGGGAAAGAACCAATTCATTAGTGTCGTGCATAAGAAAGGAAATCTCTGGTGCATGGCGTTGCGTTTCAATCAAGGGTTAAAATCAGGCGATTCATGGTTCTTAAGGTTTATTTCATTTTTTTAATCTGTATGTCTGTATTGATCTTGGTGTAGTGACGATGCATATTTATACATGGTCGGCTTTTGTTTCAAATGGAAATTATACTCGGTAGAATTCTTTCGGTTCACTATTCAATGTATATCTTTAACTTTTCGTATCTTTATTCTATTCACAAAAACTTCCCTCCACATTGTTGTTCAATTTTATTTCGAGTCTATATTAAAGAGTTTAATTTTCTCTGAAAAGATTAAATCAATTTTAACATTAAAATGTTGAAACGTTGCTTGTTTTGAAATAAAACCGTTTATTTAAGAAAAAAAAAAAACTTAAAAGCTGCGTTAACTCTTAAAGTAATAACTTTTTTTCAATACATATTTACCGATTTAAAAAAAAAAATAGTTAATTGCTTCCTTAGTAAACTTTTCAATTAAATATTAAAGCCGCAAAAAATTACTTTTAATTTTATTTTAAATGCTTTGCCCTAAGCACAACATGAACAAATATTTAAGGATCGTTTTATATTCGTATGTTGATTGCAGAAACCGTCATTTGCAATACTTCTACTTCACTACACTACTTCCGGTTCATTAATGTAAAAATTAATTTTGCTTTTGTTTTTTAGTTTATGTTTGTGAACAGTAGGTATATTAATTGACCAAGTGTACACAATTATTGAATTAATTACTTGTGAAATCGAAACACAGAATTTATTTGAACTTAGAAATTTGACTGTGAAATTCTATACATTAGTTCATTGATTATAAAAATAATTGCCATAAGTAATGTATTCAACATTGACAAAAAATAATATTGATTTATAATGTTTTAATATTCTGTAATTCTTTTTGGGTCGAATTTTTGTATTTTAAAATAAATTAATTAACTATCAACTTATGAAAAGTATTTGATTTCAGTATTTGTTTATGTGGCCTAAAATAAAGAAAATGAATATAATTTGGCGGTTAACTGCATTCAGAGAGTAATAATCTCTATCATTACAGATCTAATAGATAAGACAAAGATGAAATATTTTGTTGTGGTAAGCCTTTTCTCTTGTTTGAAGACTGAAGCTTTTTTACATTAAGGAAATCAATCCGATGCCGGCTTACCGGCATGTCGGCTAGATGTTGGATATTTTAATATCAATAGGACCCTGTACTATCCTCTATCAAAATATTATTTGGTCTCTACAAAACTTCCAGCGTCAAACATGTGTGTAATCAGTGGGAAAAGAGGTTAATTAAATAATAGGTACTCAATTTTAAATCTCAAATTTAATGTTGGTACAACTTGGAAGAGTGTAAGATGGTCAAGCTATCGCATTTTGAAGAAGTAGTGCTATAATAGGCCAGTTCCACCTAACAACATCTCACTCACTCACTGAGATCTCAATGTCACTTTGACTGAGGCAAAATCATTTGGTGGAACAAAATTCTCACTTCTCATTGAGATAAAATAGTTACCTTACAAATTGTTGTTGTGCATATGTCAGTCACGTCAAAATAGCTGAGTGGGAAATCGAATCCAAAAAATTTTCATCTCAGAAATCTCAGAAAAAAATCTCAATTCTCAGCAGAGATTTTTTGTTCCACCTAAAAAATCTCAGAGATCTCTGAGATCTCAGTGAGATGTTGTTAGGTGGAACTGGCCTAATCTATCCCAGTACACGATCAATTTGATATTTGACTTCCGGATTTAGAGGGTTTCTTCTGTCCATCACCTTACTTTCTGTGGTGATCTCTTTGATAAATTCAATTTAAGTTGAACCATTGAGAAACAAGGTTCAAGTGACCGAATCGCTTAACCACAAAATGTTTATTCTGAAAAAAAAAATAACATTTTTTCTTCTCTGCAGTAATTGGTACGAACATGAAACAAAAAACAAGGATTCATGTAAATATAGAACTTTAAACAATTTGCATTTGCTGAACTTGTCATCAAAAATCGCAAATGCAACTCTCTTGTTAGTACATCAATTGACAGCCAATCTAGTACATTCGTATAAGTAAGTTTCCGTATTCAATATCAATTAACGTTCAATTTTCGCGATCGTCCGGTTTTAATAAATATTTTCTCCCAATAATTACTTATAGCCATTCGGCTCCAAATTTGTTAACTAAATGTTCTTTAATAAGTGTTCATTCATTGTTTTTCTCCGAAAGAAAAGTTGTTTTTCTTCAGTCAAAGTTGTTATTTCTGTGAAGTTAAATGTGAATTTTTATGTTTGCTGGTCTTGCAATGAAGTCTGTTTGGTTTCTACCCCACAAAAATTTCAAGTTGATCGCTCATTTTTAGTAATTGAATTGTTATATTCGGTCGGAGAATTGGAATAAAATTGTTTTACGTTTTATGTTGATAAGTTTTTCGAGAAAAAAAAAAAAAATACATATATTCTAAAAATAATTTTCGCGGTTATAAAATGAGAGAAAATTCCCGTGCAAAAATTGTTTATGTAAGATTGAGTGGAAGTGGATAAAAATGTGCCAAGAGCAGCGGTGCGTATGGTCACCGCAGTGCGTAGCGATGGTCGTTCGTTGGGTTTGTTGAAAATGTCGTTTTCAAATATCCAAAAAGTAGGTTAGTTTGAAATGCCTTAAGTTCAAATTGTATTCTTAATAATTCGCGAAAAGACTTTTGATTTTGTGGTCTCCGTGTTTTCTTTTGTGTGTTTTGTTGCTTTGTTGCAGATATCTTTCACTTCAATTATTCGTGTATATGAGGAAGGTGAGGAATCTTACAATTATAAATTTTAACCAATCTTCAATATATATGATATCCTTGTCGATGTGAGTAACACTGAAATTCGAAAGATGGTTAAGAATTCCGTTTCAATCAATTTTTATAAAATGTTAAGATCTTTTCTTTGTTTATTTCATTTTGAACGGCAAAAATAACATCGAAGGCATTTCAACCATCTTTTTCCTATTTCGAAAATAGAAGTACTCATTATCTTGCATTAAAGAAATGTTTTACCGCCACCATCGATGGAACAAGAACCGAATCTTTTTTCTCAAATCTTTCAATACTCCCATGCGGTTAAATTAAATCCGACTGATATTTCGAAGGTTGTAGCCTCTATTTTTTTTTAGTGAATTACTTGTACAAGAAACACTTTGAACTTCACTACTTCGCTTTTTTTTCATCGCTTCAATTCTTTTCTTGTTGTTCTGCTAAATGACTTTTCCTTCAGGAATTTCTATTTCTAGAAAAAATGCAAAACAAAAATGAGTAGGTAAAGTGATGTAGGTCTAGAAATAAAAATCAGAACAAAAACATAAAATGTAAAAAAAGAGCCAAGTTCTTATATGAGCGAACAACACTGTGTAAAAAGTCAGCCACCAAAAGTAATGAGATCTTCAAGAACTCCAAGTTCTTAACAATTAAAAGTGTTATACTAAATATTTTAAATCGTAGAAGCTAATACAACAATATTAAACCAAAATAGAAACTGAGCCCAAAGTTAGTTTGAATGAAAATTTCAAGTTCACTGTTCAAGTTTTAAAATGTCTGTTATCACGCATCAAACGAAAACTTGCCAAGTGAACTTGAAATTTTCATTCAAACAAACTTTGGGCTCAGTTTTTATTTGCCGGACCTTACCACGGCGGCGTCCGAAAGAGCTCGTTTATTGCTGGTTTATCCCCCAGCCTTTCATTCATCGGAACGGTTTTCGTACAAAATACGCTCAACACCACTGAAATTAGGAACCTCTAAACTATGATTAATTTGGGTTTCCGAACGTTGTACTATTGAGGAGTTAATAACAATTAAGAGACCCAGCTTAATCTTAGCTGTACTCCATCCTGCGCCAAAAACGCTCAGGACTTCTATGGTGATCATTGCCCGCCCGGCACCCACTTGGAGGTTTTGAATGAGGATTTTTGCCAAGCAACAAAAAAAAAATAATAATAATATAATAAAAGGCATAATATGAGCATTTTTGAAGTCTTTTTAAAAAGCGTCTTGTATGTAAGAAAAATCTATTTATTTCTAGCAATTCTTTTGGTATGTTTTCTTTTAGTTGGTGCGACTGATTTGCGCTTCAAAGATTTTTGTATGTCCTGGCAGGGAAGTAATTCTTCAGACATTTTTACAAGAGAACGCAGAGCCCAATCTCGATCACATGGTTTTGGAATACGAGTTTTCTTAAATTGAAGTGAAGACAAGTCTGGTCTATAAAGACTCCTCAATCTGTTGTATTCTAATATAGCACTTTCTTGGGCTTTTATCTGGAATGGATCAAAATTAATTAAGTGACCACCATTAAGAGGTTTTACCCTTGACAAAGCTACGTAGGCTTGACCGCAACAAAATAATGATGACCCAATATCAATGAGAGCATAATTGCTCTGCCAATATATAAATAATTAATAGGTAGGTTAGAAGTTGTTAACTCATACATTTTCTCTTTAACGTTTTCGACCATTTCGATAAATAAAATGGGTGGATACCACACCCTTAAATGGAAATACAATTTTTTCTCATTTTTTGTAATGTCATTCAACCAAAAACATACAAGAATTCCAAATTTCAACACCGTTTCACGACCGTTTTTAGAGAGTGGGCGGAAACCACGCCCCTAAATAAAATTTAAATATGTGCTTATATTTTTCTTTATATTCAACCAGGGTTTAGGTCGAATCTCGAATTTCAACATCCTACGACCATTTTAAGAAAGTGGGCGGATACCACGCCCCCTGAATGAAAAAAATGAAATTTTCTATTTTTTCCTTTGTATACCCGAAAACCTCCCATTGTACCAAATTTCAAGATTCTGATATTGTTAGAAGTGCTTCTTAATTTTGATGATCAGTCAGTGAGTCAGTGAGTCAGTGAATCAGTGAGTCAGTGAGTCAGTGAGTCAGTCAGTCAATTACGGTTTTTTTAATTTTTACTGTTCAATATCTCTGTGGTTCTACAAAATTGTGTTTTTTTTTTTACAGGGCCCTTGTACCCATGAAGTTAATACGTAATTCAAATTTAAAGCTTCTACCTCTATGGATTCAAAAGTTATGGGGGGTTAAATATGTGCTTGAGTTCGATCCTTAAAAAGGGAGCATTGCTAGAACTTGGCTGGGCACTACCGTGCCCTTTGATACAAATTTCCAAAGTGTTTCTTTTCCTCCCTCCCAACGTTTTCTAGACCTATTAATTTATTGCTCCAGCTTGAGAAAGGTAAATTCCTTCGTACTCCAAGATAAAACGAAAAGAGGTCTTAATAAATTAAGAGTGCAACAGAAATACGGAAAGCCCTCCCAATTCACCTCTGAATGGGTGGTCATGGCCGCTTCAATTTGAAAATTGCATGAAAAAAATGAAAAGTGTGGCAATATTTCCAAGTATTTTTAAGTATTTATTTTTATAAATTATTTCTTACATCAAACTATTCCCTTACATCTAAATTCCAACAGGATTTCTTTCGGACTTTAAGTGATTATGAAACCTTTGAGAAAGCAAAATAAAAAGAAAATATCCAGCAAGATATGAGTTAAAAATAAAAATTTTCATGCTCAATCTACCAAACAAGTAAATTAGAAGCGCGCTGGAATAAAAAATAAGAGAAAACGGTGTCACATTTTTATTTTCCTGCTTTTTTTAATTTCTCTGATTTATTTTCAACAATGAACGAGGGCAGTGTGAAAAGTTCCTTAGGGATATAGAACTTCTTCCGTATACAGAGATGAGATTAGAGCAGTAGAGTTACTACTGCTACTGCATAACAACATTCGTCGTACCTTGTCTAGTATATGTTATAGGATTATAGCGTGGCCAGCCGGGGGAACAGGATGAATCATAATTTATTCACTTTTTCTATATCCGATCACGTTTTGTATGCGAAATGGGAATTCGTGTAATTGAAGACCCCTTTCGTCCATAGAAGCTAGCTAAACGGAATACGTGCTCTTTCGAGTTCATCGGTGCTCTATCCTCATACACCCACAAATCCATCGCCCACACATTCAGTAATGTATTTCGCAGAGCCAATATACTCCAAGGAAAGAGAATGTGTGTGTATGTTTGTTTTATATTCAATTGTATTGAATAATTTAAATTGTAAGGCTTTGAGCTACTGCACAGCAATATA
>CAKKXW010000004.1:15602834-15622907 GCA_920937365.1 Sphaerophoria rueppellii | reverse complement strand
AACTTTGTTCTACTTGTTTTTGGAAACGATCTCACAGGGACTTATGACACGTTCTAAAAAATATCTATTGTTATATGAAAACTCCGACAAACTTTTCGAATTAAGTTTTTTGAAGTATATTAACTGACGATAGTGTATTTGTTTACACTTTGATTCTATGAATGCATGTTTCTAGGGTAAAATTCTACTTTGACATCGTTCAAGGGTGAAATATAGAAAAATGTCTCGCGCAGATTGAAGCTGATATTAAAATTGCTTGAAACATTGTAAGATTAAGACCTTAAGCTAAACAGATCGTTCCTGACTATATGCAAGTGAGAACCTCTTCAGCAAATCAATTTTAATCCGTTTTTCGGTAGTTGAAAAGCACTAAGCAAGGCTTAAAACCTCCAACTTGCCAAAATGCTTGTTTTCGTATGCGTACCTGTAAAGTTATTTGAACATAAGAGTCAAAAACAAATAGGTTACAGACTTTTATCAATATCTGCATGTCTTACTAGCTGCCACCGCAAATAAATGTAAGAAAGTACCATTCCTTGTTTCTGTTTTGTTTTCAATTTATTTGTAATTTTGTGGGATAATAGAAATATGTATTCCTATTACGCAATATCCTTATTACGCCTTACGCACAAGCGTAGGACTCAAACCTACGACGTTCTGCTCAGCAGCCTAACCACTAAGCTACGGACACTACAAAGATAAGAAATAACAAATGTGCTTATAAAAGA
Organism: Sphaerophoria rueppellii; assembly: GCA_920937365.1. Classification (NCBI taxonomy): domain Eukaryota; kingdom Metazoa; phylum Arthropoda; class Insecta; order Diptera; family Syrphidae; genus Sphaerophoria; species Sphaerophoria rueppellii. The sequence continues at coordinate 15,622,179 of CAKKXW010000004.1, read as the reverse complement.
AAGGCTATGCGGTAGCATAGTGAAGGCGTTTTATGTTTTCGTTGGTATTTCTTTTTTTATGTGCCAACTGTATAGAATTAAATCAATTAAATAATCGACTTTTGTTCATCTTTTTCACTGACACGTTGCCCCCCCAGAGCTGGTGTTACCTTGTTTTGCTACATCCTCATCTTTACCAATGGAAAACCCACATCTTAACCACTAAATCAGTTTTTTTTTGTATAAATCAAAATAATCCGGTCCTATATACAATGAGGACAGACCCATATGTCATGGATAGACATAATCCAAGCGTTCGGGGGAGGGAGACGAGAATTTTATTGGCTTAGTTCTCCATGCAAATTTTCAAACTAATAAAGTCATCGGCTTTTGGTTTTCTGGACCACATCATGGGTTGGGTTTCTTCTCAATACGGGACCAAGACCGCGGTTAATGAAAAAAAGTGAAATTACCAAGGTGTTAAGGTTATGAAGAGTAAGAAACTCGGCATGCAACCTGATTGCAGCATTTTATATGAAAATATTCCTAAGTGGGATTACAATAATTCTAAAAATTAATTTCAAGAAACTGTTAAAGCTCTTTTGAAAAATTTCGATCGATAAGCCAATAAAATATGAATACAGGCAAAGCACTGAAAAATACTGAACCCTTTGCATTTCGGTACTATGAAAAATTTGTCCATTTATTTAATTGCATTTAGCTATTACGAATGATATTCCGTTGGATATGATAATAAAATAAATTGACTTTAAACAAGAACACTTAGCATAACTGACAGGAACATTTTCTTTCATAGGAATAAAAAATTGTTGGAATTAAACATTTTACTTTTTAGTCCGTGTGTGAATTGCGTTAAAAAGTGTATTAAAACTTGACGTTTGGTTAAAACTTGACACTAGCGTGGTGAATAAAATGGGTTAAAAAATATCCCGTTGTGGAGCAGGATAAATGGGTTAAAATTTTGACGTTTGTTTTTTTTTTTTTTCTCATGATTGATAGAGAAGTTTACTTCTGTTCGTTGTTTGTTTTTGGTTATTATTCAATTTTGTGGAAAGAGTTTTTTCAAAATGAACAATGAAAAAAAGAGGAGAAACGCCGGAAAACCATACAATATTTTTGTTTTTCTTTCTTCTGAAAATGATGACATATCAGCTGTGACTGCAAAATTTTAAGTGTTGTCATACGTAATAAGCCAATTATCCAAAATGGAAATTTTTGATTAAAGATTTCTTACAGTTGTTTCGTAAAATCAAATTATCACTGCAAAGTCAAGAAAAATAAATAAAACAGATTTTATTTGTTAGTTTTCATGATTTGTTATTAACTTTATTGTTTTAAAGTTTGGTTTTGTACGCGAAATTATTTTACGAGGAAAAGTTAAAACATTTTTTGTTGAGGGAAATTTCTGAAATCATCAGGGAAAACTTTTAGTTCTACGCAGTAATGTTGGTTAAAATAATCCCTTTTAACGCAATTCACACAGCAAATGGATAAATTTCATCCCATTTTTAACCAAACGTCAAGTTTTAATACACATTTTAACGCAATTCACACACGGCCTAAAATTCTTTTTTGTTTTTTGTGAAAAAAATTTCATAAAACCTTGCAAAAAATTACTGCGCAAAAAAATTGTTATAATCAATTGAGTTTTAAACAAAATATCAAGTAATATAAATTTCTCTTGAAATGTAAAAAACATCTTAATTCAATAGGAGGAAACACAAACAAATCAACACAATTTACTTCGAGTTTTTCTGACAGATCCTTTTATTTACCAAAATTATGACGTGCCAAAAGTCCTATTCAATAGAAACAAATAGCAACATCCGTCTCTGTAGGTATATTCTTTGTATTTGTGTGTACGTTAAGTGCACATAAAGCTCGTTCAATAAAATATCCTCAAAGGCAACAATTCATGTAGAAAGACAAATCAACTAATATAAGTACACAATATCTGTCTGCGTCCAATTTCCGAAGGGTTTAGCTTTGCATTTATTAACATTTTAAACCTTTATTGAATGATAGTGAGACGAGCAAGGAATATGTTCTAACTGGTTGGCTGGCGAGAATTAAAAAATTCTACACAATTTCATTTGAAATGATGTGATGGTGGGTGGATAGAGAGGCTCTTGTGAGTTTCGTTAATTAAAGAGTGAAAATCCTGACATATAAAACAGAATTTATTCGCATGGATGCATAAACATTCCTCTACGTAACCGTTCGTATTTCAATGTCATGTCATTTTCGTCGTTTATTCACTGTCCGTATAGGATTCTTGCTAAATGCCGAAAAATTACTCGTCCAAATTGAACGAGATATTGATAAAATGTCGAATTCGATAGCGCAATTAAGCTTGCACTTCCCCAAACCTATAGTATATATTCGGCTATATCCATACACTTGTCATCCTCGTCTCTATTTCCATCTCCATCATGCCACATGGACAGTCGCATACACAATATAGCAATAGCCCACAGAACCAACAACAACGTATAAACGTCAGCGTCAAAAAGCAATCAAGCACTCTTGTTAAAGGACAATGTCAGTTTGGCTCCCTCCGCAAACAGACAATGTATCTACCATTTGAGTATGTATATTCAACAATTGAGTTCATTCTTGAAAGGTCCTGCTTTGTCCTATCAGCAGAGGTATACCTCTACAACACATCAATACTTATAAAAAGTCATATGAAAAGGCACCTTAAAGTCGTTGTTGTTGTTTACTTCTTCCTGGACGTTTTCCAATTTCGTCCTGCAAATGTAAAACTGTTGACAGGTAAGATATAAATAGCTTGTCGTTTATATATTTTTCCAGTAATAATAAAATTCTCGGTCCCTCTCTAGTTGAGTTGGATGACATATTGATACACAAGTTTTTCCCTTGGTTAGTTATTCATGAAAAAACGCATATGAATAACGTGTATCATATCCCAGATGTCATTCCAATTGGTATTATCATCATCAAGCTCTTTACATCACAACTATACTCTCGCATTCTCGGATTCACTCTTCATACCGAAGACCTGGCGAAGCCAATGACATGACTTAAAGTTGTTGTTTACCATACTTTGTAAACATCCAAGATTGGTTAGCTATCGCTGCGGTGATAGGTTTTTTTCAGAACTGCCTTAGATCATGGTAAGTCAACAAACTATATATTAAATTGAAACTTTGAGAGTACAAAACTATACATTTTTCATCTAGGCAAGAACAATACTAATTTACTATTCTACGTCGCTAATGACAATACGAAATCACTTTGTTTGCGATTTTTCTTACAGCGCTGAAAAAACAAATAATTTATGAGAAATCAAAAATGCTGAGAATCATGGAGAACGAAGTAAAATAATTCTTCGTTCAAATAATTGCTTACATGCAATTTTTATGGGAAATCATTCGGCTCCGATAGTTCTTGATTAATATCGCGCCAATTGCTATTTCTTTTTCCAAGAATTTAGTCAATCCCACAAGGAACATTTTTGAAGGTTGTTGTTTTGCGGAATTTTAGATTGCAGGATTTTGGCATGAACCTGGCTACTACTACTAGCCCAAGATAATCGAACGATGGCACTACTTTGAACTTGTGCTTATCTACCTTAATAGTAGTTGTTCTTTCAACGATTGCAAATATGAGTAGCGGAATTGTACGTTGGTGTTTTAAGCTGATTTGTACAAAAAATTGAATCCTATTTTACTCATGTCGCTTGTTAGAATTCGTGAAAAAGCTTGTAGGTAAGCTTTATCCTAGAAAACATTTTTATTTATTCAATCCGATGAAATATTTACATCGTTTCATAATAGACAACTTTGCCCAATAACCAACATCAAATGGAAAAACATCAATGATTGATGCTCAACCGATGATAATCGCTACTTCGACAATTTCGAAGAAACAAACAATGACTAACAACAGCCCAACAAAATAATTATTCCATTTCATTTCCCAGACAGTACCTACCTACCGCCTAGTCATATCCTTTTTCCTATTTATCGTAATTTTATGGAAAATCTTACGAAAACGAAGATGGGCCCAATTTTTTGTTTCCCCAAATTAAGATATGGCCCATTGTCTATGCAAATAACAACGACTACATAAATATTTGCTATCCATCTCTTAATGAATTATTTTATTCATGAATTATGCAAACCCAACATCTTAAAAGGATATATCCATCTTTCATAGCGTTCGCATTAATGTTATGGCTCGCATTGAATCAATCTTAAGGCCCGTACATCCGAAACCAAATGTCCGGTCCATCCGTTCATGCTTTCGGCAAATGCACGACTTTCACCTAGGAAAAGTTCGTGTTGGGAGATAAATCGTTTGGTAATTCACCCTCAATTGTTTCTAATTTATCAAAGGAGACTCGGACACTTCTGGCTTGGCACATCCAGAAAATTGCGCATCGTCCGTCGTTATGATAAAGATCTATCATCTAATGATGATGGTAAAATGGCTGTTGGCAATGTTCTTTTACATATATCGTTTTATTAATTGCTTTGTTTTTTGAGTATTAATTTCAGTTTTTTGCGATAATTTATAGATCCTCTCCGATGATCATAAATTATTTAAAATTTTCACAAGTCGATTAGATGAAATTAAACAAAACTTTTGATTAAATATCTCGACTTTAATTCATTGACTGAAAATAAAACTAAACACAACCACAAGACCGAAAACATCCTTTTTTCTAAGGTCTCCCACATGACTTACATTTTAAAATTTTGAACTTTTTAACACTTGTGTGTACCAGGAATAGTTCATATTAGATTTAATATTTTCTTGGAAATTGCGAAGCCTGTATACCTTATAACCGGAACACATGCGAATGGGGTTGGGGGTGTTAGAGTCTAAGAGAGGTATAATAAATTAAGGACATTTGTTGGGACCTGTTGTCTTGTAAACTATTCTAAACGAAAAAACAAAAAACAAAACCGAAAGCAAGACAGACGAGAACTAAGGGATAAGCTTTCACAATTTATCACTTCAGGGAGAAACAAACAAACAAAAGTTGCAATAGTACATTTTTGTTATTTTTTGGTATATAATCATCTATAAGAGATAATAGAAAGGATAATACGCTTTTTTGTCGTTTTTATATTTTTGCTCTCATTTCTTTTCGCAAGGGATAGGGATCGGAAAGAGTAAGGCTCTTCTGATAGGGTTAAAACTTTTATAGATCTCAGCTGTGAATTGTTCTGGGCGAATAAATCGAGAAATTATTGATCCAGACATGTTTTCCTTTTTTGTGAGTATAAGTATTATGTCCTTATTTGCAATGATATGGATCGTTTGGTACTACACCTACAAACTACGCATACAGGATGTAGACGTAAACTAGGTTCTATAATCGTGCTATTTATAATTTATTCTGTTGGGTTTAGTAGGGGTTTATCCTTAATTTTTCATAAAATATAATTTGACCTCACTTAATTCAATTGCAAGAGGATTTGGATTTTGGGCAGTGATGGTTTTTGTCTTTCTTGTTTTGTGTTTTATTTTTGCAAGGTTGTAAGCTTAGATTATAACTATGACAAAAAAGATTAGATAGTACGGAAATAACACATTCAACAGTTTCTTTTGGTTGTTTTTCTGTGGTGGGAAAATATGGTTTCTTGAAAATTATGAATAAATGCTGCTTATTTGGAAGGACGTGTACCATTTGATTTTCTTTTAATTCCAGAAGCCTTACAGAATTCAATAACTAACAAAAGTATATTTTAATATTGTATTGGAAAATCAGAATTTAAGAAGGGGCTGGCGTTGGGTGAATTTGTCTTGCTTTAGATACAAATTTTATTTTTTTTGATTCATAAAAAAAAGAGTAAAACGGCGGATAAGCTTGATTTTAATTAATTCTTGAAAGTAATTACGACTAAGATTGTAGGATCAGCAAGTAGGTATTTATGTTTGACGTTATTTGATTTTGATTTGTTTTTTTTTTTCTTCAAGATGCACTAAAGCGAGTGCAATATTCAATGTGCAAGTACATACCTACACTACATATAACATTCAAATCCTCTGTCTTCTGTTTCTTCGCTACCATTCCTTACACACTGCCGAACCGATTTTGATTAAATGTATTGCGTTTGGGCAGATGTATTTTATAATGGGCAGATTAACAATCGTTTCTACAAGGGAAAACCAACATAGCTAAAAAGCTAATATGATGAATAATCTCAATGTTTTCATGTTTGAAACCATTCAGAGCTCACAACTGAGCTTACTAACTGACCCGACAAACGTTGCTCTTCGAAAAATTCTAAAGAACCGCTTAGAAGAGTTGTAAAGATTTACACTTGAGAACACTAGCGGATCCAACACCGTTTTTCTAAGAAAGGGTTAAAAAATCAACACCGAAAAAAAAACAACAACATACGTGGTTGGCCAACCAAGAAAAAACCACGTTCGTGATCACTGAATGCATTGTCTGAGTTTAGGGCCAAGAGATTTCATTAAATCAAAAATGAATTCTTTTCATTTTATTTTATGGGTTCATAAATGTGTCGTTCATGATAGTATTGTAACTAAATTTAACTACATACATACATTATTATTGAAGTACAATATCTGATAGGTATTGTTTTGTACCTTCTTACTGGCAAAACGCGATAAGTTTCAATTACATAGCCACACACACAAAAAGTTGTGACCTGGTCGTGCGACCATGTTGTTCGGATCGCTAAAACCGAATCCGAAGTCCATTTTGCCCAATCACGTCGGGTTTTCAGGATAACCTCAAAAAATGTCACAGCTACACAAAAAATATTTGTTTGATCTGAGGATGCAACTATGTTAATAATATGTTTCTTTTAGTCACTGAAACCGATTTTGAAGTCCGTTTTACTCGGTCACGTCATGTTTTTCAGATAACCTCAAAAAGTGTTCACAGTAACCTCGAAACGAACATCTTTTTTAGGGTAACCTTGAAAACCTGACGTGATAGGATAAAATAGACTTCAAATTTTGTTTCAATTGTTTGTTTATTATGAATATTGTAACGTGTAAGTGTTTGATTAATAATTTGCATGTAACAATGGCTTACAACGTTTATTGGTTGATTTCACCACGGAACCTTGGTTGCTGAATCACGAACGTTTGTCATTTTCACAATAATTTTTTTTAACTATTTTATATTTATTTATATTTGTTATGTGCTTAAGATGAAGCCATCGCATGTAACAAAGCTTTTACAACGTTTATTGGTTGATTTCACCAAGAAACCTTGATTGTTGGATCACGAACGTGATCATTATTAAATTGAATAATCACGTTTTCCCACGTTTGTGATTTATCAACAATGGAATCAACAATGCACCTTGGTGAAATCAACAATTTTTCAATTTTTGGGTATTTTTTGCCAACAATCCTCCGTACCTAGAATCAACAGTGACGCCTTTGTTGATATCACCACAAATCTTTTGATTCAACCAACGCTTTTTTTCGGTGAACAATAAGCTTGTATGGTTATAATTTTACTCAGTTAAATCTCCATTTTCTAGTCCTACCATTAATTGTTACCGCAGTACTGAATTACTCATTTGATTAAAATAACTCAAAGAAATTAATGATAACCCACAATATTTTTTCTCCATCGATAAAGCTGCCTCTCATCGTTCTATCTTCCCTACTTAGCAGTTACATAGAAAATTCAATCATTTTGAAGGCGCACACGCTTAAGAGTGAAAGAGCGCTCAGAGTGAAAAAAACTCGAACTAACTTCTTTCCCACGCTCGAATAGTCAAATTATCGAAATAGAAGAAGAAGCAAAAAAAAAATAGGTAATCCTTTTTATAAATTTTCAATGAAATGAATTCGACCCAAATATTCATTACTCGATTGACGAGAAGTTCCTTGTTCCGCTTTGAACGCACTAGAAAGACCCCTTCCAAAACCCCACCCGCCTACTTTAACGGAAGCACATTAAGTCTCTTAACTCTCTCTTTTGTTCTTTTTTTTTTAGACGAATTAAGACATCCAACCGCATGATATTAAACGGAAACAAAAATACGCAAAAAATAAATAAGACCACAGTTCAAAGTACATTATATGTATATGGATCTTTGTAGTGCTTCCGCTTGGTTTGCCAACTGACTTAAAACGAATATTTACCACTACGGTGTGCATATCCATTGAGATGAGGGGTCCTTCAGCATACACATCGTCCATCGACCATTTCGAGTATATGCAGGCGATATTATATCCAGCTGGGGCTCCATGTGCGGTCGCTCAACATCATTCAATCTCTCTCCCTTTCTATCTTCCAAAAATGTATGGTGCCTGGACCCCTCTATCCCTACATTGTGATTGATGTTAAAAAAGGCTATATGTAAATTTACCTACCTTTTTTTGTTCTGACAAAGGAAATTTTGTTTCATTTTCTTTTGGCTATTTTTGGCAATAAAAATAGAAGAAGGAATTGAAGCAGCTAAATTGATTCGACAAGCGTTTATTATACTTTTGCTAGCAAGTTGTTTTTCTTGGACCCAAAACAAGATGAACGAAGAAACTGAACGATGGAATGTATTTACTTACTTAGGATGGCGCTACAGTTCGTTGTGGACTTGGGCCTCAATCAACAGTCTCCGCCAGCTGGCTCGGTCCTTAGCTAGTCGTCTCCAGTTTTGCACTCCAAGTTGATTGAGGTCCTCTTCCACTTGAGTGCGCCACCTGAGCCGCGGTCTTCCTCTCCTCTTACGTCCCTCGGGAATAGTGTCGAAGGCTTTCCGGGCATTGGGGTCCATCCGCTCTAAATGATTGAGCCATCTGAGTCAACCCGTAAAGTTCGCTGTTATATCTTCTTCGCCATTGCACTTCAATGCACACGGAGCCAAAGATGACCCGAAGAACTTTCCTCTCGAAACAGCCTACGGCACTTTCATCCGATTTTGTCAAGGTCCATGCTTCTGCACCGTACAGAAGCATGAATTGATTTACGTCAGCACCTAGCAATTAAGCCTTATCTGACGTGTGACCACTCACACAGGTGTCGTTTTTAAGTGTTGACATTCACCCTGATGATCCACCAGCTACAAAAGCACACCTCAACTTTCAAAAGAAAGAAGCGGGTACCCTGCAACTGGATTCACACCACTACCAATTGAATTAGTGCCAGCCCTTATTTGTCTTGGTTTGATTCTAGACTACTATTCAGGCAAAACACGGAACTGCGATTAGCAAGAGGCGCTGGTGTTATTGCCCGTGTTTATAGCGGAGACTTGGTAGACAAACTCCTCTACTACCTCGAAGTTATATGCGTCTATTGTGACGTTCTGCCCGAGCCGTCGTTGTTGGGTGTCCTTCCTCGAAGACAGCATATACTTCGTTTTTCCCTCATTTACCACTAAACCCATTTTTGCCGCTTCTGTCTCAATTCTCACAAAGGCGCCATTGATTGGCATCACGCTGTGTTCTTCCCATTATATCAATATCATCGGCGTACGCGAGAAGTTGAACAGATTTTTGGAAGATAGTGCCTCTGGTGTTGACGTTGGAGTTCTGTTAAAGAAATCGCAAGACTGTCTGAATCCTTTGTTGACGTCGAAAGATTCCGTAAGCTCGTTGCCAGCCTTGATGGAGCAGCGTGAGTTCTCCATCTTCATTTGCACAAGCGAACTAGCTTGACAGGGATGTCAAAACTAGACATAGCTTTGTACAGTTCGTCTCTATAGATGCTGTCATACGCGGCCTTAAAATCGATGAAATGCTGGTAGGTATCGATTTGGAGTTCATAGGTCTTTTCCAGGCAACGTGAAAATTTGGTCGATGGTTGGACTTTACTGGCCTGAAGCCACATTGATAAGGACCGATCAGATTGTTGACGCAAGGCTTCAGACGTTCACATATTACGGCAGAGAGGATCTTGTAGGCGATGTTTAGTAGACTTATTATTCTACAGTTAGCGCAGTTTAAGGGATCCCCCTTTTTCAGGATCGGGCAAACAATGCTGAGGTTCCATTCATCGGGCATGCATTCCTCTGACCAGATCTAACAGATTATCTGGTGCATTCTCCTATCTAGCTCCTCGCCTGCTGCTTTGAACAACTCAGCAGCTAGTCCATCTGCTCCAGCGGCTTTGTTGGATTTCAGCTGTGATATTGCGGTTTTCACTTCTTCTAGGTCGGGTTCACGGAATTGTTGGCTATCATCGTGTCCGATGAAAGGCTCCTGTCTGACGGCGGTGTTTTGTTCGTCGTCGCCGTTATACAATCTACAGAAGTGGTCTTTCCAAATCCCCAGCATTGACTGCGATTCTACTGTGATATACTCTTGTTTATCTCTGCAGGCATCGGTTCTTGCTGGATAACCTTGAGCCAGCTGTTCAACCTTTCGATAAAACCTCTTAACTTCATTCCTCCTGTTGACTCTCTCAACATCCTCGATCTGACGCTTCTCATGCTCTCCCTTTTTTTCCTGAGAAGCCGGCGTTCCTCTCTCCTCTTTTGCTCGTAAAGCTCGCGAGCAGCTCTTGTCCTTCTATGCAGCGCCGCTTTGTATGCCTCCTGCTTGATGCCTGGCACGAATGGGAAATGATGAGAACGTCTTTATTTGATTTCACACCCATTAATTGATTTGATTTCTTGGACTTTGATCAGACAATACAATTTTGAAATAAAAGAAACTCAACGTGATTTTACCGCTAAAATCCTGCTGAAAGAAATCAAGCATCAAAAAATTTATTACTATCGAAGTTTTTTTTTTTTTTTTTTTTTTTTTTTCAATTGGGTTACCTGCTTTTACGCCTCTGGTTTGTGGCTTGTGATTGGTGTTGTCTCAGCAATTAGTTGTATGCATCAGAATACGGCCACTTATGACTGTGAATTCTTAAGCTGTTGAAAATTCAATAACATACCGCAAAAAATGTCCTTAGAAAATGATTGAACTTCAACAATTTCTTCTGTGTAACGAACATTACAACAACTAATCAAGTTACAAGATCCTTCTCTGCAGCACGAAATTGATTAAAAATCTTCAAAGAAAAAATGTGTCTTCATTCTTCATTCTGCCTGGTCTTGCTATCACCCCGAGGTCCGACGGTCCGAGTGCATGAGACACACAAAAAACGGAAGTTACTTGTCATCATATTCTCTTTTCCGTACATAAGTCTACCTTTGCTTGCGTCCGGTTTTCAAGAAATGAACTTTTCGAACAAGGTGTGTGTCCCTGTATATGCAGACTATTGATGTGTGAAACTCTATCGAATGCTTTGTTACATATTGGACAAGACTTTTTTGCAATTTCTTTTTCAAAAAAGAAACTTCGGACCAAACTCTTGCAATGCTGCTTCCCAGCAATGTTTTTGTGCTCATTTGCAGCTAGACATTCATCTTCTTCTTTTCGTCCAGCACAAAAAATATATACAGAAACAGAATACCAAGTTGAAGAACTGATATCCTCTGGGCAAACGACAAATCCTTTTTTAATTGGAGATTAAAACTCCCTACAACTTCGGACAGTCTAATATGGCATGTGATTTAAAGGGCTCCAGCTCTGCCAGCAAAAATCTAGCCAATTTAAGTTTTAATCATGAGGATAATGTATTTTTCGTTATTCTGGTATCAAAAGTTTGTGTCTATCTATGCAGCAAATTTGGTTTAAAGGACAATCGCGTTGTTTATGCTGTCGTTGTGTGTCTCGATCTCGATTTAGTCGCTCATCATATGAACATTTTTTTAAGCATATTCGGAGGTGACTTCTCGCTTTTGAATGTAACAAATTCTTGCTTTTGCCATATTTGTCGTTCAGTGAATTTATTTTCTACTCGCTTTTTTCTTTGGACCAAAATTGTGCAAGTGTTATTTCACCAAAAAGTAGAGTCAAGAGGACTTTCTCGTCTCGCACTGAATTGATGAAGAGCTAAATTGATAATATGAATATGCTCTTGTTCTGTTAAAGAAACGAGGAGGGTTGAAAAGGTTACAGTTTCTACCCAAATAAACCTTGAACGGAAGGTTGAGGTTTTTTGGTTTAAAATCTTTTTATGCAACAAATCCGGGATCATGTATTCCGAATGTCACATTTATCTAAAAAACGATATTGAATTTGTCATCGTTTTCGAAATTAATATATTGAACTGTTTTTTCTTCTTTTCTTTATACAACTTTCTTAATATTTGGAATGGAATTTGGATACTTAAATCTGTTTGGGTTATTTTATGCGCTTTGATGATTGTGTTTTTATTTGTATGGCTTGATTTAATGCAAAGTAGAGGGTTCGTGTGATGTTGTTGAATGAGGCATGGCATTATTCGTAATATGTGTTTTTCAGATAATGATTTTATTATAAATAGAAAGAGAAATATATGATATCCTTGAATCTTTACCAAGAGCATAGATTGACTAATGTTAATGTACAAATTGTACATACAAATGTAGAGCTAAAATGTTCATCATTGATTTTTGACATTCACTTTAAACACTCTACTGTCTGCTCCCTCCACTGTCTACTGTCTGTCACTTAACCACAAATTCCACTTAAGGAAATCCCACAAGAACACAATTTAAATGTAATCTTTCAAACACTTTCCACTTCATTGCTCGTCTCTTACATTAAATTATGACATTTAAGACATGCCATTCTCTAAGTGGGTCCTTGAGCACCCTCAAAGCTCAAAGGCCTTAAATCAAATTTCTCTCACACACACCACCCGCAAAAAACAATATGTTTTAACTTTTAAAGGGACCACCATACACAAAGCAGACACGAACGACAAACCAAGAAAACCCAGAAATAAAAAAATTCTCATTCTGCGAAATACAAATACACCCCGAATATTGTTTCATTCAGAAAATTCATTTCCTTAAGAGTTCTGGCAAGTGAACAATGACTAAAAGTATTTTCTTGGACAAAAAAATAAAGGAGACGAAAACGAAAAAGATCTCAGATAACATTATGCAGAGGACGACCTCTTTTTCGAATTAGAATAAAAAAAACTTTTCTTTTCATCATCAAAAACACAAGATTGAATAAGAGTTATATAGAATTTCTATAATAAAGATGCAGTTCCCTATATAAGCATACCCCATTTGACATTTGAAATAACATTAGTTTGATGACAGAGCGACGGGAGCGGGGGAGTGGCAACCAGCCCCGTCTTACCAACGTCTGAGCATATGGCGATTACAAAAGAAAAAGATTCCATTTGACACATTTATTGAAAATAAACAAAAAAGTTACACAAACAATTTGGAAGAAAAATATTTTACATTAACTGAACTAAAACTGAACTGAATCGACTAGCGACCATTCTTTCATTTATCAACCTCTTTATAGAGCTATGGTTTGGGTTGTTTGCTTTTTTACGAGTATCTGGAGGGAAATTGTAGTCTTTTACTTGCTTTGGTAGGTACAGTGTTCCACTACCCCCCTAAAAATGTCCGACCTCTACACATTTTATATTTTTGTAGCTGGCTTTCAGCATCTGAAATTTATTATGAGATGCTCTTTTGCCGGCTTGAAAGTGCAACGAGTTATGAGTACCTATGGTGAAATGGATGGGTACACAAAACCAAACAGAAGACTGAAGAGTTTTGAGTATCCATAACTCTATCTATATCTCTATAGCCAGCCTGGTCGAGCTAGACCAAGAATCATCAGAGATCAGAGTGTAGAGCAAAATTGCAGTTGAAATTGTTCCATATGGAACTGTTTGATAGCGAGAGGGAGAGAAAGGGATATAGCTTGGGACGTTCAAAAAAAAAAAAAATTCACTAGTGGTTGAAATCTGTTCTGCAAATTGAGTTTTGGAGTTTCAGCTCAGAAATGATTTATTATGCAAACGATTTCAAGCTTTACTTGCAGTGGTTTCTATTTTTTGACGTATAAAAGGTTATGTTAGGCAAATGTTTAGTTTTTTAAAGTCTGAAAGCTAAGGGGAGTCCTTATGGATTGTTTGACTTGAACTTTAAAAATAAACCGAAGTTTTTTTGAGAGTCAATGCAAACAGAGCCAGTTCCAAATTTTTGAGTTACGGTCGATCGGTGCAAAATGCCGACAGTAACAATAAATTTGAAATTTAAGTTTAAGTTTATTTATTAACAATAACATCTTTTATAGTACTTAGTAGTGTAAAGTTAATGTTGATTAAAAAAAAAAAAATAAAAAAAAGATCAATTATATAATGAACAAATCTTTGTGGAAGTTGGGATTTGGGAATAGGAATAGGATCATAGTGGGATTAGGGTAAATGTTGGACTAGGAGGAATGCGAAATGAAGAAAAATTGTAGTTTTAAACTTTTTAACGTTTTAAATTAATTTGATTATTGATGGGAGAGAATTCCAGAACTACCAGTTTTCGTCGAGTTTCAACAGGAGTACAGTAAGCTAAGGGCCATAATTTACGCAAAGACCCGTAAATGCGACCAATGATTGTATTGGTGTGCTTATACCCAGATAAAGAACGGTCTATAACAAACCCGAAGCTAGTACAATGCTCAACCACTTTAATTTTGTCATCTCGCAGCCTTATATCCGGAATGATGCAGAGATCAAAATTTTTCTTGGATATAGGAATGTGTGATTTACCCGGGTTCAAGAGTAGCCCATTGGCAATAGACCAAGCGTTTATTTGAAGTACATCTTCATTCATGGAGAGTGAAAGTTCATCCAGCTGATTTCAGGACTTTGATAGATGGAGTTGAACATCATAGATAGATTGACCGAGGCATGTGAACAGCAAGACGGCAGATCATTGATACACAGGCAGAAAAGTATTGGTCCGAGAATAGATCCCTGTGGGACCCCTTGTACAACAGGTTTAGAAAGTGAGTATCTGCCATCACAAAACACTTTCTGCGATCTACCAGACAGATACTCAGCAAGGAGTTTGTATGCCCGTTCCCCAAGGAAGCATTGCAGTTTGCGCTGTAAAATATTATGGTTTACTTTATCAAAGGCCTTGAAAAAATCAAGCTGGCACAGAAGATTTTAATAACCCTTATCATAGTCCACACTGATGTCCTCGAGAAGATTCACTATAGCAGTGGAGCAGCTATGGTAAGCTCTAAAGCCAAATTGTTTAATGTATAACAAATTATTGAACGTAGTGTGCCTTAAAATTTGCTTCGCAATTATCTTCTCGAAGACCTTAGAGAGGCATGGCAGGATGCTGATTGGTCTGAAGTCTGCCGGAGTCATACAATCTCGCTTTTTTACAATTGGAAGAACTTTGGCACCTTTCCAGGAAACAGGGAAAGTAGTAGTTATAATACACCAGTTTATTATGTGAGTGAAATGGGAAATGATAAATGGCAATAATAATTTAACGAAGCGAATGGGTACTCCATCCTCACCTAAAGAGTCAGACTTTATGGCCATCACACATTTCGCTACATCATCTTCATTGACCACTTGAAAATCTTCCAGGCTAGCAATGGAATCTGAAGAGTTCAAAATCATAAATAGGAGTTAAGCCACCAAGGAAAAAATCATTTAGTTTATCAGAGTCTAGCGAACATTGAGAACCTTTGTTCTTATAAACGCCAATTTGTCTTAAATTGCTCCATAACTTTTTTGACGGTAAAGAGGTGTTGAGTTTGGATGAATAATAATTGGATTTAGATACTCGAATGTTTTCTAGTTGCTTGATTGCGAGCAAACTTAAAAGCTTTCCAGTTCTCAGCGGTTGGTCAGTGCCCCACCTACTATGCAGTATGTTTCTATGTTTGATGGCCAAAAGTACAGTCGGGTTTTTAATACATATTGATGATGGGTAGCAATATAGCAATTATATCGTGTGAGCAGTGTCACGGAATAATCCTGGGAAAGAATTTTTGAGATTTTTTTTTTGTCGATTATTTCATTTCTATTTGGTTTATTTTGTCGGTGAGCCTTTCTGTGTAGACCTTAGTAGCTTTTGTGAGAAGTAAGACAACAGATATATAGAGCAAGAGACCGTTGCAATGAGTGAAAATTGTTTGTGTGCTTTTTTCACAACTAATATTTCCAAATTAGTTCAAGGATTGTTTGTGGTCTAGTGAAAGACGTATCTAAAGCAATAGTTATTACAAAATGCCTAAAATTGCTGTAATACTATTTTTTTGGGCTTTAATTGTATTTTACAAAACTTGAATTTCTTAAATTTATCTTTTGAAAAGTAATTACTTATTGTCCATTCGTATGAGAAACATTTGAAAAGAAAACTATTTTCGGTCTTCAAAAATGCAATTTTGAAGTAAATTATTTCAATATTTCTTTCATGCATTTGATTGAAGTTGAAGTAAGTTTATTTGTTTTCCATTTGTTGGTCTGTGAAATTTTAGTTCAAATCATTATTATTTCCCTTACTGTCCAAAAACAAATTTTGCCCCAAAATCAAGAATCAATTATGTTCACAACATCAAACGAAGCATTCCAATATTGAACAATAAGTTAGGCGTATAATTTTCAGTGTCCAATCGTTTCCATTTCTTTTGCTTTCGGTTCACAACTTAGTTTAGAGCTCTGAAGATTTCAATAAAAGGAGAAAAAGAATATTCTTTTCTTCAGAATGCTGCATAAACGATGTGTTTCCTGTTTATATGCCTCCTGTCATGTCGAAAAAATTGTACTACGGGTGCCGACATATTTTATTACATTAAATTGAAGAAAAAAACGAAATGTTTTTTTCAACACGATTTCAACTTCAAAAGGACGATAATGTTACATTGTTTGGTTTCGTAATTATAGGAGAAACATTTATTTACACTTTGTATAGAACATACTCGATCTCGTATTTAATTATTAAATAGTTGAAAACTTATTTGAATTTTGATACTAAATGTTTCTCCTTTCTATCAAAGAATGTGGGTCAGAAAGAAAATGTTTTAGAATGATTTCGACCAAATTGTTGGCCTGATTGATTTTGTAAGTTAGTTCAGTAATTTTATCAAAATTGTAAAATGCTTTAGGTATAAGGATACATATTTATTAACAATTTTAAAAATACAACATAAAGAACATCACAAAGATGTCAACTTATAGCAATCGATAAAAAAATAACAATTAACATAGAAACCAACACGAGTTATCTCTTCAACAGACGTTATGTTCGCAGAACCATTGCTTGGAAGTGTTTTACTAAAGTTAGCATTTTATATTTCTTTCAAGACGCAGCAGTTTTCAGATTTGCATTTTCACAAGTTTGTGTTTGTTCTTCTTTTTTGTTATAACTATTTGACTCAATATTCCGAAATACACTAGATATCTTCTTATCTCTATCCAACCAGTTTCCAACCAAATGGACGAAAAAATAACGGAATCGTTAATCATGGCCCGGACAGAACAATTGTTGATTAATGGAAACAAGCAGTTATACATTTCATTTCATCATCAGTCTTTCGGAAATATATTCTCCTCCCTTTTGAGTAGAGCAATGGTTTTTTTTTGTATTTTGAACGAAAGGAGTTTCTTCTTGCGAGAATATTTCTGTTCATTTTTGCCATTCATACACACCAACAGCTGCAAAATACAAGAAAACCAATTTAGCTAAATGACTTAGTGGTTTTTTGTGTTCCTAAATCCTATGTTTCGACAAAGAAATAAACTTATGAAATTAAAATAAAGTACAACTCATCAGCATGGCAAATTTTTCGATGACGAAATTTGGAAAATAGAACCTAAAACACGGAATTTCAGCAAATATTTACTTACTTACTTCCTTATGGTGTCGCTACTGTTCAGGTCGGACCAGGGTCTCATCCAACAAACGTCTCCAGCCAGCCCGGTCCCTGTGCTAGCTGCCTCCAAGTCGCACCTCGCACGCCAAGTTAGTTCAGGTCATTTACCATTTGTGTGCTCCACCTGAGTCGTGGTCTCTGCAAAACAAAATATTCAAACCATTTAAATTAACCACTGCCAGATGCATTTTCCGGCTTCAATAATTTATTACTCCCATTCAGGTTGGTCGGATTTTCAGACAAAAAAAAAAAAATTGCATTTAAGATAAATGTCAAATTATATTTCACAGAACTCCCACAACAATGGAATTCCCCAAATTTAAAAACAGAATGAGAAGAAAAATTGCTCAAAAAATTCTCTTGTTAAAAGGCTTTACGGCAGAGGAACTGTAATTTGTCAAAATGATTTAACTTTAAGACCCCATATTGTGTTTTACCATCGACAAGGACACGTCAGTCCACCCATCCATATATTTCGAACACTTTAACGGCGGCGTGGTGGTGGCGTTTTAGGGTGAGAATTGGAACGCCTCGCTATTGGTGTAGCTGTTGTGTCTATCTGATTATTTTGCTGCGCGATTGCAACCCATATACAGAAGCTCGGACACCGAGATTTAGAGAGTGGGTAGTCTGGTCTAAGCAAAGCGGGGACTTTGAAAATGATTTTCTTTGATGTAGGTAAGTTAATTTTAATATAAAAATATCGTTTGATGAATTTTAGGCATCTGAATGAAGCACATTTGTGGATTGTAATTGAAGTGCAATTATCTAGTTGGATCATCTTGTTGTGTTTAATATTTGCAATAGCACACACAAAAAGTTATTTTGATAGAAACACGCGTTTAGTTTCATGTCAGCGGATTAAACGCTTGTTAATGCAAAACATTCAGTAAGTACAAATAGCATGAAGAGTTTTACGTCGGCACCTAGCTATTAAGCCTTATCCGACGTGTGACCATTCCACCGATATCTATTTTGAGTGTTGATAATCACCCTTATTTACAATGTTTGAAATTCATTAATATCAAACATGATGCGTTTACGATCCCAAGACGCATTATTTAATATAATTTATTTCATTATGTACTTAAGTACCATTTCATTATTGCCATGTATTAACCATAATGGTAAATGTTTTTCTATCTATGTAACTGGGATTGGAAACGCCTTCCCAGTTACCGAGAACGAATCTCTCGACAACCACAGCCCCTCTGAAACTCCCACTAGGGGGCCTACCGCGACTGTAGTTGCCATCCATAGGTCCTATGCTGCCTCATAGGCATTCTGGATGGGGCTTGCAACTACCCCAGAGTACCAGCTTATTCAGGTAGACATGGTAGTCTATCTATTGATTATTGTACTTTTGTGAATAAATTCACGTACACTTTTCCAATAGGAATTTTTCCAGCTTTCGTTCTTAACATGGATTAACAAGGATTCACTGGTGTCCTTGTCATGCAGTCTCTTGCCAGTTGTCAGAGCTGTTGAACAAGCTGGAAGACTGCATGACATAGCGTAAACCATTCGCCTAGACCGAAGTCTAGTTTCCACCCTGCACCATCTAGGAGGTTGGTTATTCCGCACTTGAGTTTGTAGAAATATGTACTCGATATTGCAAGCAACACTTTCTAAATAACCCAACACTCTTCGCAGGGCATTCAGTAAGTACAGATTAGAATTCAATTTACGT
>CAKKXW010000004.1:15545124-15578462 GCA_920937365.1 Sphaerophoria rueppellii | reverse complement strand
GAGTGTGAGCATTTTACGGAAATAGCTTGGTATGAGTTCATTAAATCTAATAAATCACGTTCATGTAGCTTAAAATTATTTTGGGCTTACTTTTTTTGTAACATTTTAAGCTTTTTTGTTGTTCTGTTTTTTTGCTTGGAATGCGATTTTTTGTCAGGTTCAGGGGTTTTGTGCTTAAATTGATTTTTTTTGTTCTTTTTTTTTGGTTCTTCTTATTTTTTTTTATTTTTATGATAGACCCCAAGTCAAAGTGAAATTGACATTAAGACTAAATTGGAGGTTGGAAATCAAAAGGTTTTGTTTCTTTTTTTTTCTGCGTATTTTTTTTAAAAGAAAGGCTTGTCGTTGTCCTTTCAAGAAACTGATATTGTTATTTCGAGGCTTTCGATTTAATTTGATACTTTTGCCATTGCGTCTCGATGGGCCTTATTAATCTTTGAACGCAAATGGCTCTTGAAGTTCGTGTTATCTTGCAGACGATAACCGTTTTGGTCCCCGGACACTAAGAGAAAAGATCAGTGTTTAAGATTTGGTTTGTTGTATTAATTTTTCTATTGGCTTTATTCTTTGGCGTCTAAGAAACTGTTTTCGTATCTTAAGATAATTGCACGGAATCGGTTTCTAAATTTTCATTTTGTAGTTTCATATTGAATTTGTTGGACAGCTAATTAGTAGAATAATAGGATTTAACGCGAGCTCCAAGGGTAATAACTCATAGCCAGACCGCAATTACAACTTTCCACAATTAAATATCTTCTTATTTGTTTACACTCATCAACAAAACTGTATTATTTCTATAGAGTTTACCTGACATATCTATACGGTTTTCAGACGACATGAACAAAGAAACCGGACAAAGACAACTATTTACATTGATTACTCTTCAGATTAAGCTGTAGAGGCAAGCCTCGTGTACTTTTTTCCCAATAATATTTTTAGTTCTACTTTTAGTTTCGTTATGTGCTTACTAACAACACTGATACCACACTAAGTGATGAGTCGGTGGAATAACACAATTCCTGTTTTGGCAAACCATTGCTCGTTATGGTGCTTGCTATAAGCCTATATGACCAATTCCTATAGTGTGTAAAAAAAAAAACCGAACAACAAGAACAAGCTATAGTTTCATCTTCTTCCATGCCATTTGATAACCAAAGTTTCCTTAACCCAGATTTACAATAGACTCCAAATAAATTCCACATTTCAAATTAACCACATACACGTACAAGTAGTGTGATTATCTCATTCTATGTTGTAATTGTAGTCAAATTGTAGTTGAGGTAGATGTTTTTGTTGTTTGGTGAGAAATATAATTATAAAGGGGATAAAGGGGATATACAAATTGTTTCCAAGAAAGTAAAAGCAAAGCAGATAGCAATTTTGTGAGGACGAGTATACTGAAACGTCCTTGTTTTGGTCAGATAAAGAATGCAATTTGAGTAACATGAGGAAAGTCTTGGGTGGGGCAAACAATTGTCTTTTAAGTGTCATAAAAGGTTGTCCAAAAGAATTTCCTTTTCCATCAGGAAGAATTAGAGGAAGAGTTATTTATACCCATGACTAAACAATATTTTCCTTTCTGTCACCATGAGTTCTCTCATCTCTCACGACTTTGTCATGACAAAAATTATTGAAACTATCAATTTCCATCTGTTTTGCTTCTTTGACTCTCAGGACCATCCGTTTAACTCATCTCTGCTTGACACTTGAGTTTCTATACAATCAAATTCAATGTCTGTTAAGAGTTCTAGCAGACCCTCGAAACTTCCTTCGAAACTCGTTGATCTATAGAGTCATGGCTTTTGGCATCTCTTTATATTTCAGCCACTCATGTTTTCAATTGATGTATACATATACATATGTTTATTCAAAATTAAAATGCCGCCTTTACATGATGAAAACCACACCACAAGTTAGGAACCTTCCTCTGCCTGCCATCTGACATCGCATAAGCTTGGCTTGAATAGAAACAAACTCGAGTTAACTCGGTTAACAATAATTACGGTTCGGCACATCACTAGCTATACCTACCCTACATCTCCTATTTCATTTCATTAGATACATTTTTGAAATCACAGACAATTTTCCAATAATTTTATGTACCTATTCCATTGTATTGATTGATGACCAAGTGATATTAATCAGTATTTTGATCATTTACAAGAGTAAGAAAAAAAATGATAAAATACCTAGCTACTCATTACAATAATGATTCCATCCTCCTCCAGGAACGAAGCCTTTGTATCCCTTTTCTTTGTATCGAACGCCTTTGCCTCAGTATTTAACAATGAGCTGGCTGAGCAGTGAGCACATCATAAATATTTTGCTCACAAATTTTAATGAATTATTAAATTGTTATAAAATTCTGCTCTTATAGCGTTCACATTAACGTTATTTGGAAAATCTAATTTGGAAGATCCTACTGTCTGCTCGACTTTGCAAAAGCTTATCTAATTGTTAGCTGATTCACCCCCCAACGATTCTAATTGATCAGATAAACCAAACCGGATGAAAATGATAACGCATGGTCATTTTTTTTGGACCCACAAAATTTCTTTTATTATTGTTAGAAAGACAACTGTTGTCAGTATGTGTGTGAGTCTGCATTTAGCACATAAATCAAGTCGCGTCCTCATAGACGTCCTTCAGCCATACAATTTTAACTCTTTTTTTCTTTATTTTGTTACAAAACTTCTGACTGAACGATCCAATTCATCTCTCCCTTTCCCACATGCTTTTCGCATATCTTACGACCGAATTATTCAGTAGACATGATGTGTGAGAACGTTCGTCCATATAGCAAACCCAAAATCAGGCAACAAAAGTCCAAAGAGACGTATCAACCGAACCGAACTAAACCGGAGTCAAGTCTGGATCCGGTAGCCCTCCGTAATAGTCACCCTCATCCGCTTGGGCAAAGGAATGAACACCATGAAAAGAGTGTATTGATGAAGAGAGACAAAATTGAAAATTGTATAAATTCTTGTCCTTCTCCATTTCAATATGATGAAAAGTAGAAAAGTTTGCTTGTGTGAATTCTTACAGTCAGTTTCTAGCGAACCGAAAACCAAACCCTGAACTTCTTAGTATGTTGAAGAATTTCTAAACGGTTTAAATTAATATATAAAATAAATCCGGGGTAACATGTGTTCGGAATGTAACATTAATCCAAGAAACGACATTGTATTCCTATTCGTCATGGTTTTGCAATAAATATTTATGTAAATTTAAATTTTTTTCTCCGGCATTGGAAATTGAATATATCTGGAATCTTGATGGATGTTCTTTGGGTTAGGTTATCGGCTTTAATTTTTTGTAGGGATATTTCTTGTGGTTTTGTCGTATCTAGTTCTGAATATGAGACATTCAATTTCATGTATGGCTTATTTACAGTACCCCTATTGTCGGTAGGGACTCACGCAAATAACACAACCTTATATGCGTAGGGTATCATTTCGAAGCCTGCCACTACAAGCTACAATCCAGAGATCCATTCCATTCGATTCAAATCATTTGATTAGTCTTATGTTTCCTTTTATAACCAAATGCCAGTGACAGGTGTCAGAAATTTTAGTTTTGTGTGTTTAGGTGTGGAAAAGGTGTCGACGATTGAAATGGCTCCTTTTATATTGTTATTAGCCATAACAATAGTTTTGCTAACTTACTTACGGATATTTTGAAATATATTTCATCGTTTCCAGCTTCTATTTCTGATGCGAAGAGAACCTTGTTTAGATCTACCTACGATCCATGGATTTGTTATAAGAAAGAGGTAAACCGGCCTACAGTTGAATATTGAAAACAGATAAAATCTTTGTCATTCTTCACGAGCTCCATTTTAATTTAGTAAGGAACAGATCCTTTGAAATTTGATATACATATATTTAATCAGGAATTCCTAGTGCAATATTTTGGATACTTTGGCAAGGAACTACCGAATTCAACTTGGCAAGACATCAAATACGTTACGAAGAAAAAGATGGAAAAAAGAGGTTTGTTTGTTTCATTTCACTCAACACCAACTGACTATTATCATTGCTCCTTGATTTTGAAGGAAAACAAAAGAAGAAACAGGAAAGAATCTCACCTTCTCTCGTTCATCTTCAAAACAAAAAAAAAAAAACATCCTGAACATATTTCACTGACTCATGATTTTCTTATAAAACAAAATCTGACTAAATAATGAGGAATCTTGCAATATCGGCGAATTTCTTTTGCTGATGTGGGTTCTTGTTTTTTTGTTATTGAATTCTTAAAAACAAGTATTAAGTTTGTTGGCAAGGGGTTGGATGACACTCCCCTTTTTTGCCTTTCTATTGTGAATTGAAAAGAAGAAATCAGATAATATGATGAATTTTCTTCTGCTCAGAGGAAAAAATGAACAAGGGTTGAATAAATCCTTAATTTCATCTTTACCTAATTCAAAATCAAATGGTTTCGACCGTCTTGTTTTTCTTTTTTCTTTGTGTTCTTTGTCTCATTTCTTTCATTCTAGCTTTAGAAAGCTTCCAAAATGTGGTAACATAATGTTACCAATTCTATAAAGTAGCAGAAGAGAAGACGGTGTATGATGACGTGAGATTTGTAGAGGTTAGGATTTAAGTAAGGACTTTTAACCAGTTGCCAGTATACCCTCGTTGCGTCTAATTATTTATTTGTTAACAAACAAGAGTAAAATATTCTCCTTTTTGTTCCCTGCAGTCAAAGAATTTAAATGCAAATGCAAACGTGATTGTCAAGTTCGATGAATGTTCATCGTTGTGTATGGGCTTTGGGGAACACATTGGTTTTGTGGAAATAAGGAAATAACGTAACCTCGTTGAATTTAAGTCTTTTTCTCTTCGGTCGGGCTTAGCTGGGAATATTATTTTGACTCCTTTAAATGTGTTTTAAATTTTGGTTTTTGAATACTTTTCTTGTGTTAAATTTTCTTCACCTTAAAAATCCGAGAGTCTTATTTTTAATAAAAATAAAAAAAAATGTGGAAGTTGTAAGTTTTTCAACAAAAACGTTTTGACTTATAAACAAAATAACTGACATTGTAAAGGTGGACAAAGCTTGAAAATGTTAAAGTTTAAGCCCTTTAAGACTTAAAGTGAAAATTAAATTCAAAAGTGAAGACTCAACATTATCATGAATAAGTGTTATCCTCTTGAAAAACGAAACCTATTTATTTTCTTTGCTCCTATTTTTGATTCTTTTTCTACTGTTTTTTTTTTTCGGGAAGGAAAAAGAAGTGTTGAATTGGAATTGGTACTGAGAAACTTCCTTTTTATCCAAGAAACTTGTTTTTGTCTATCTTTCACTCTTTGGGAAGAAGAGAATTCCCACAGTACACAGAATACAAGGTATTATATTCCCAATTTTCTTCCCCCAAAGTTAGCGCATATGTCACATTTCAGAGACCTAAATGTCAGAACAAAACAAAAATTGTTGTTGTCTTATCGGCATTTCTTTTTGTGCCTTTCGTGCATATGTCACATTTCAGAGCCCTAAATGTCAGAACAAAACAAAAATTGTTGTTGTCTTATCGGCATTTCTTTTTGTGCCTTTCCTCACTTCTGTCATCTTGGTCTCTGACAGATGCGCAATATAATACCTTATATTCTGTGTTCTGTGAGAATTCCTGTTTGTTTATTTTTAATGAATGCAGAGAGCAAAATCCTTCAGTGATGTTTATTGCTACTAAGTCATGAATGAAAAATTTACTGAATGTTTTTTTGCTGTAAGAGGAAAATATTTGAGGAACTCAATTTTGGATAGTGAATTCTCAAAGTAATTATTTCGAAAAAAAATGTATAATTGAGTAAAGAATTTAAGTCTTCATTAAGTTTCTGAGAAAAATGGCGATTGGCTATCCGCCATAATTAGATATGAGGTCGGACTCCCGCTCCGGATATTTATTGAAATAAATAAATAGAGTGGCGCTATATCTCTTGAAGAGCCAAGGCCTTAGTGGCTTACTCTCATCAATATTAAGGAGTTGGATTTTGCGTACCCATGCGACTCTTTTACTTCGATAGCGACTGTCGAAATTTGGTTTCATGAGTTTCAACGTCCGAAACGTCGGCTTATGATGACCCACATCAAGGTAATCTAACGATTTCTTACTGAAAAACCGCTGCTGATTGTAGGTATGCGGAATAGTTGAGACAAAACGAATTTCAAAACAACGTTTCGTTCATACCCCGCACATAAATATTTGGGTATGAGAAGGCTATCAACGGTGCGATAGGTTGTTCATAACCTTGAGACCGATGTAGAGGAGTTTCTATGTCATTTTGTGAAAACCGGTGAAACAAGAATCCAATCGTACAAGCCAAAGACCAAGGAACAGTTGAATGTTTTATTTATTTTTGACCATCTTAGACTTAAGTAACAGTAGTTATTGTTATCCGTAGCTTAGTGGTTTGGTGCGGTGGCTGCTAAGCAGAACGTCGTGGGTTCGGGTCATGCCCATAAGTTTCATTTCATCTTTCGCAGGCAATACCTCTTGTGAAGAACTGACAAAACTTCTAAGAATATCATCTGTCATGAAAACGTGCTTCTCAACTTTGGCGTTCGGAATCGGCGTTAAATTGTAGGTCCCCTCAATTTTTCACACGCACACAGAGAATTGTTGATGAGAGTAAGCCACTTATGGCCTTGGAGCTGTCGCGCCATTCTATTTTATTTTTTAGTTATTGTTCAAGAAATTTTGATGATATAAAACGATGTGGAGTCCTTATCAATTCTGTTGAACGTCTTGAGCAAACAAGGATGGCATATATGCTCAGTAGTTAATACCTTCTAATACCCTGAGACCTTAAAATAGATCAATAATTGAGACCACAATAGAAAAAAAAATAATAATGAGGATTCGAAACCACGAATTAAACTCAAACAGACTTTAATGTCTTCAAAGGCATCGAACGAAGAAGATATACACGAATCAAAGCTCGTCATCATGTCAAGTTCACTTTTTACACACTGGTTCACTTTTGTAATTCATTTTTCTCATGAAATCTAACAAGTGAACAAAGGCTTTAACATTCAAGCAATGTCTTAGATAAAAAAGATCTTAGATAAAATTATGCAAGTAACGACCTCTTTTTAAAACATTTAATTCCATCAAAGGAGTATATGTACCTATGTACAGTGTACATGTACACATCTATATTATGCTCCTCCCTAAGAAACTGGGTTTTAAAAGGATGTACAATTCTTTAAAAGCGCCACCATATCAACTAGACTTTTCAAAGAATATTCTCTCATTTTCCTATATAGGCAAAGGTACTTAGTTAATGAGTTCAAGATAGCGATGACGTTCGATATTGTTATTTTTTGTTCAACGACTTCACCAGCAACAGCCTGCAAAGCACTTACATTGAATTTGCCAGTTTATTCAGTTTTCTATGGTTATTTGTTTTTTCGAGAGCTTTAGCTAAACAAGCTGCACTCGCTCCCTTCCAGAAACCAACCATGATATTCGCCCCCAAAAAAAAAAAAAAACTGACTACATTTCATATTTTTTAGGCTTTCAGCATTATTGCAATTTATTGTGAGATGCTGTTCTGCCGGCTTGCGAAACTTCTACCGTGAAATTAAATGGATATTCAAAACCAACGCCAACGAAGAGTTTTTGAAATATCTAATAGCCCAGACAAGCCTGACATCAGTATAGAAAAGCCACATCAGATAAGTTTTCAAGGTGCACGCAAGTTTGGCCG
Source organism: Sphaerophoria rueppellii (assembly GCA_920937365.1). Taxonomy (NCBI): domain Eukaryota; kingdom Metazoa; phylum Arthropoda; class Insecta; order Diptera; family Syrphidae; genus Sphaerophoria; species Sphaerophoria rueppellii. The sequence goes on along the minus strand of CAKKXW010000004.1, from coordinate 15,570,753 downwards.
TAGAGTGTGTATGTATTTGTTAGAGGGTGCTAAAAAAATGCACTGCTTGTTGGAATCTCTTTCGCAAATTGAGTTTTTCAGAGTTTCAGTTTAGACATAATTTATTATATAAACAGTTTCAATTTCAAGCTTAACTTGCAGCGGTTTTTATTGTTTTGACATAAAAATTGATGTTAGGAAAATATATAATCGAAAGTTTTGAGGGATCAAAGAGTGAACGAGTGGGCTATACGGGATTTTGTGTTGCTATAGGATGAAAATGTTTTGCATCAAGTAAAAAATAGGGTGAAATTGGGTATAAGAGATGCTGAAAAAAAAAACAATCAAAATTAAACAAAGATGGATGAGAGTTCAAAATGGGTTAAGCATGTATTGACTCGGTTCTCCCATAATTTTAAATCCATTGACAAATTCATAAAAATGTTTAACAAACAATCACGTTGTCAAGGTTTTCAGTTTGGCTGACTGATATTTTTAAATGCAAATTAAAATAGAATTAAGAAACTGTTCTGTTTGTATTTAATAATATTTTAATCAAACGATGTTGTCTCTTTTAAGTTGCGAATTCAAGTGACTTTATTAGAACAGTTTCAGTAGTTTCACAATAACTGTTATACGTTAAATGTTTAGCATATAAAGGTATATAATAAAAGAATAGAGAAGTTTAAGGCAAAGAAGGTGTAGACCTACACTTATTAATTAAACTTTATACAACAGAAACAAGACTTATTTACAGACTTATACATAAAGCAAATGACCCTAAGTTGAATAAAAAAGCATGAAAGTAGTAAACGAATATTTTCCATCAGCCTTGTCGTAGTCGAAAAACAGCTAATCAAAATCTCACATAAGGAAATCCCGCAAAGAACTTTTGCCCGATATCATTTGAGACCAAAAAATTCTGGTTTTTTCAAAGCAATTTATTCCTAACTATGGATTTATCCTGAACTAGGCCACACCCTTTTTCAAAACAGAAATTTTATGAGTCAACAAATGATGACGTTCAAATAATTCCATTCTGGGTACCCGATAATTCGTCTGCCATATTTTGGTATGTTATTCTTGGTCATATTCAAAGTAGTACAATTTCTACTACAGTAAACTCTGATTTTTAATTTTGGCATCACTTTTTGAAGATTAAAAACAGGCTATCTTTGGTGAAACCTGACCCATGTTAAGATCAATTTCTCCGTCAGTATTAATGTTAGGGACCTTATTTTGGACTTTTTTTTTAGAAGAAATGCTAGCTTTAAAAACTGTTTTACAATTGAGCTGACCTTTTCTTAGGGTTACCAGATACTCAATTTTAAATGGTGTGAAATCTTTCTTGTCCGAGAAAAATTTTGTCTTTGAGGTCAATTTTTTTCAAAAATGCGTTTAATTTAACAAAAAGTTTTTTTTTTTTATTTTTTCCTGATGAACAAAAAATTATAAAAAAAAAAAGAATTCAAATATGTGTCCCTAAGAATCTAAACATTTTATGATACTTGGAAAATCATAACCGCTGCGTTTCAGCACTTGGAAATGGAATAAAATTGATCTTGTGCGAGTTGGGTAAGATTTAGAAAACTTGCATATACAACAGATATAAGCGAAATGATCTAACTCCTTATATACACTTCTCATTGAGTACAACTCTTGTTGAGTCATAGCATTTATTTAACGCAGTTTTCAATGAACGGGGTTAGTGAATTATAAAAAAAAGCAAACAAGAATCCAAACAAAATATGTCAAAAATTCCAATTTCCAATTTATCAGACCTAAGCTTGTTGTGTGAGAACTTCTAATTTTAACAAACTTTTCTCTTTGGAATTTTCAGCCAAAAACAAAAGATTCCACCATCGCTATTTTGCTCGCTTCAATGAATGGACTAAATGTTGTGCATATTTCTGTGAAATCAAAAAATATTTTGCAATATTATTGTAACTTCAAATTTTACTATTTGACGATTTCTGTCCCTTTGTAATAAATTGCGTGCATATGCAAACCATTTCAATCGAACCGGAATAGAGATAAAATGTTCAAAAGGTTATCGAAATTCATAATTGAATTTGCTAAATAATTGGTCTTTTTTCATATTTCTGAAGCAGTGGAAAACAGGCATCAAACTGTTGATAAGGGCACATGTGGAAATGGTCAGTCATCCTGGAGGAGCCAAATTCAATAGCAATTATCGTTCCCTGTGCAGTGTTCCAGAATTTTTGGATGTGGAGATATCTACACTTTGCATTGGAGTTATCGAGAATTTTTTTCTTATTTGCTATGATGGTGTGTGCGGACATAAGCTTCTTTTTAACCTATTGAATGTCCTATCTTCCAATCGGTTTTTGACCACTCATGTGAACTTTTATGGAAAGTAGAAAATAATAAAGCCCTTGATATTTTTTATAAATTAATACAATCAATCAATCAATGCTACTAGGGGAAAAAAGATTCACATGCATTAGACTTCGACAGATGAACATGATTTGAAATTCATTTCAATTTTCAAAACATTCTACGAAATTGAAAGTTGTTCTAAATGAGTACATTATATCAACATCTCCACAACCCCCAAAGAAATTAAGTCACTTCCCTGATGCTTATCTCTTAATACATTGTCAAAATCGTCTTTTCTTAACTTACTTCTGTCTGGTTTTACTAGTACTATTAAGAAGATTATAACGTAATTCCTCCAAATTGGTTATATTAAAAATAAAACTTGGAAACCATTTTGACAGGGAAAATTTATTCTAAATTGGCCATGACTCTCTCGGTTGACTGTTGAATGAGGAAAAAAGATAAATGGAGGCCATTGTCATATAAGATTTAGAGTAAAAACCAAATTATGAAGGTTGAAGTTTGTTAAGTTGTTGCGTTATTTTATTGTTTGAATGGTTTTTGACAATATTAACGAAGGGCTTTATGACTTCTTTCACTTTTGTCAATAACTTGATGTGGTTGTTTTCTAAGTAAGTTTAGTCAAGTTGAGTTTAAAGAAGTAGTAGAGGGAATGGTTTTTCTTATAAATTGTGGTTTAGTCAAACATTTGAAAAAAATTCTGTTGCTGAAGGATATATGTCTATGAAACTCAAACAACTTCAATCATAATATGTGTTTCCTCAATTTTCTAATTTTAAACACAAATATTGTCCTTAAATCAAAAATCAATGATGTTTACTTATCAAACGAGGCGTTTGGTAGATTGTTTAAGGAAAACAAGTTGAGCATGTGATTCCCAATACCCTGTAATCTATTTCTCAATGGATAGAAATATTGTTGGGTCTACGTTCGGTTCCGAGAATTTTAGGGATTATTATTATATGAGGGACCAAAAGGATACTCTTTTTTTCGGTATCCTGTCCAAACCATATGTTCCTGTTCATATAAATATCTATCCTTAAATTGTACGGGTGCCTGCATATATTCAATACACAAAAAAAAAATAAGAAGAAAAGAAAATTTGTCTTTAAAGAAGTAAGTATGAAAAACACCAATTGGGAGGGGTACATTCATGGGATGTTTGCTTTGTAATTGAGGAGTTTATTACAAACAATGAAAATTTAAAGTTTTTTTTAGGGAAAAACTTTGATTTTATATACCCATGGTCCATAGTTATATGAACTTTACACAACTTTATCTCCTGTGAGGCTGTCAGCTCTACAGGGTGATTCACGAGCGTTGTGCCAAAAAGCTAGAGCGTGTAGGTTAAGTTGAGACAAGAAAAAAATCGTATGGGAGGGGGGTCTATTTCCTCCCGTTTAGCCGGGAGGGGCAATTTTCTGAAAATTGACTTATTTTATAAAAAAAAATATTAAAAATCAACGGCTTCAGTTACAACACCGTGTTATACCTTTTTGAAAAGCCAGAAATTACAGAACAAATAGTAAAAGAAAGGTTAATGTGTCATAATAAATTAATAAAACTAAAAGTCGAGATAGGTAATAATAAAAACAAAGATTTTCTTAGAGAAAAGTGGTCCTGGTCTTTTTTTTATTTCTCAAAAACGAAAAGACATTTTTGCACCCGGTTTTCAGTTTTCGACTAAAAATTAACAATGGCATTGCATTTTTAAAGAAAAATTAATATTAATTACATAAAATTTGGAAAAAACTTGGTTCAAAAATGATTTTTTTTTTTTTTTTTTTTAAATTTTGAGTTTGAAAATTAATATTTTTTAAACTATTCGCTAAAACAATTTGATTTAAAAACCAAATGAAAGAAGATATGTCTGGCTTTTCAAAAAGGTATAACACGGTGTTGTAGCTGAAGCCGTTGATTTTTAATATTTTTTTTTATAAAATAAGTCAATTTTTCAGAAAATTGCCCCTCCCGGCTAAACGGGGGGAAATAGACCCCCCCCTCCATACGATTTTTTTCTTGTCTCAACTCAACCTACACGCTCTAGCTTTTTGGCACAACGCTCGTGAATCACCCTGTATATGTGACCAAGACTTCGGCTAGCAGTACAGCTCTGGCTCTGAAGAGCGATTGAACGTTCCATGTGAAAATTCATCACTAAAAACTGAACAACCTTTAACAACGCGAATGCTCACTCTTACTCACCCCTCTTCCTTTTGAAATTAATTTAAAATGACAGAAAGTAAATTAAATTAAATTAGTTCTCCTTTTTAAAATGCTCATTGCTTAACTCGCAAGCTGAATTAATCTATTTCTTTTAAATTTACATCGAAACGAACCGAAACTTATAAGCAAAAGTTTCACCCTTCGTCATTTCCCTCGATACATATAAGACCCTGAACAATGCTCTTAAGAACAAACCAAAAGTTTTTAAATTGGTAACGAGTTCCGGATGTAAATTAGATTTCCTGTCAGATGTCACAATGTTCATTGATTTAAAAACCGACGGTACGCATTAGCATTTCAGCTAAATATTGTTCCTCAGTTCTGAAATTTCGGGTTGAATGTTTTTTTCCCAAAAATAGAAGAAGCTGACAAATTAAATTTAACCATCTGGCTCGCTTGTCCTTCATCCCTCTTTGTCTATCGTCCTGAACTATAAAAGACAGACATAGTAAATGAGAGTTTTTGGTTGTAATATTGTCATAAAATAAATTTCCGGTGACAGGAAATTTCTATAACAACCTCACACTTGAGTTCAACTTTATGAATGATGTGTTGGATGATACTTGATTTGTCATTGAAGAAATAGGAAAAAGTTTAAGGAATTAACTTTTTCCATCATCGTTCAAAAAAAGAAGTGGAGTTTTATAGATGAACAAGAATAATTTACAACCTGATGAGTTTAACACGTTTTCAATGATAGTGAAGTTGACTTTGATTACATATTAAACAGGGTCAAGGGCGCAATTTTCAAAATAACATATTTTGCAAGTGAATCTTGTAACGGAACCCTTATTCTTCCCTCTTCAAACTTTCGCTACCCTTCACGCTCTTAGGTCTACAGGACCCTAAGAACCATCCATCAGGTTGCAGCTGAAGAGGGTTGTCCAGGCTAGGACTACATGCTTAGGCATGCTTGCATCGTGCCTAAGGCTTGCTCGACGAAGGGGGGTTATTGTAGTCGTAGCATTGGACAATGTTAAATTTAACATGCCAATATTAACATCAAAATGGGATCCAGAAAAATACGTAAATTTAAGAAAAAAAAGGAAACAAAATTTAAATTAATTTAAATTTTTAAATGCTTTTTTTTAAATTTAATAACAAGAAAAAAAACAATAAACTTTATTAAACATAATAAAAAAATTGGAATTAACTAAATTAAATTATTAAAGGTACCTCTATCAAGGTGCACTAGGAAACACAAATAATAATAACGATAAAAAAATATATATTTTAGAGAAAACAAAATCAATTAAGTTTCGCACACAAGAAAAAAAACAAACTTCTTGAAATTCTGCTTTCTTCTTCAATTTCTTCTTTTATTTCTTTACCTTCTTTCTTCAATTATTTTTATTATATTCTTGCATGATGTTATATATTTTATACTTATTATATCTTTTTTTGTTCTTTAGTTCATTTGTTGCTTTTTTTTTTATTTTAATGTTTATTTATGTCTATAATACACAGTTTTTGTATTTTCCTTTCCTTTTTTTTAACGTTGTTTATTATTGAAAATGTACTGCACTTATAGGATTGTCTTATATGTTTATATGTGTATATTCAATAATTTTATTTTATTTAAAAACACACTTTTCTTATTTTTGGTTATTTTTTTTTTTTCAAATTATATAAGCACTTTAATTACTACCAAAAGAAAAATGTTTTCCAATGTTAATATAATAATAATATAATATAATAACTGATCTTTTCAAGACTGACTCATTTTTTTTAATTTTTTATTTTTTATTTTAATTTTTGATTTTTTGATTTTGAATTTTCAAAATTTTTATTTTTATGAGTGCAAAGTAGTGTTGCATGCAAAATGTTGTTGTGGTAAATAATATTGTGTACTGTACGTCCTCACAATCTCTTCCATTGATTACAAAAAATCATGGATCATTTAAATTTCAAAAATATCTTTTTTTTTCGATAAACGAGGTGAAGGACATTGTCAGTGTTTTTTATCTCCTGTAAAGTGCTCTGGGGTCTTAACGCTGATCGCAATGGTTCATGATTCCTTTTCTGTAACAATTCTTGGGCCTTAATACTGGCACGTTCTTATTGCTGTTGGTCGGTCATGTCCGTTTAAGAAAATAGTTCTTTGAGATGGATTTTCAATCAAAAAATACACAAAAGAGTGGAAGAAAAATGAATTTTTCTTTTGTGCGTGGTTTCGGTCTCTACGTTTGAGGAGAAAAGTAGTTGAAAGGTAATTGCTTAATACTGTTCATATATTCGCAGTATTAAAATGTGTTAATTCCCACCTTTGATTCAAGGACAAGGAATAGGTACCTCATAACAATGTTCATTGCTTTCTTGAAACCTATTTATTTTTGTTTGTTTGCTTTGATCTCAAAATTTTTGTTAGATGATTTATTTATTTAGTCTGACAAAAATACGTTTAATTACTTGTTCTGATTGGATAGTCGACACACGAGCAACTACCAGAACTTATATTGATTATACGCTTCGGTTCCGGTTATTTGTTTGCTTTGTTGTTGAATTTTGAAACAATCATTTTGTATATGCTGTTTTTGTTCTACGAAAGACCTCCCATCCAGTTATTTTGATAAACAAAACTTTGTTTTACTCGTGTTGTATGGATTTGAACAAATTAAGTTAATTTCAATTTCAATTAAACATTTTGATGGAGTACATAATAAACAAGTATAATATATCTTAAACCTTAATTCCTTAGTCAGAAAAATGTGTTCTTCTTTGTGACAAGCTGTATTAAATTTTCTTATTCTCACAATTCTATAGAACTGATCAAATAAGGTCGGGGTGTAAAGTCATAGGTCGGGTGCTTTAAAGACTGCGATCTCAAGAGGTCGCCTGCTCTACGTTCAGTCTTTTTGCTTATTAAAATGTTAAACAGGGATAGCATTTGTCAAACAATATTAATATTGTTAATTCAGTCACTTCCAGCTTCTGTATACTTGTACAAACAATAAACTGTTTATCAACTCCTGCCGAGTTATTGAACAACGAAAATTATCCGATGAAATTGTTGATATGCTTCCTGTTAATAAAAATATGAAGTTGTTTTTTCACTCGAACCTCTCTTGCTCCAGTCTTTCCGAGAGTTTGAACAATAATAAGTATTAATGCCCTCTCTTGTCGTTGATAGGTGCTTGTATGAGCAGTAATTGTCATCGGGTAAAGCAGAAAGCATAAAACACGACAATCAGTTCAATACAATCGACCTTCGAATATAGATTATCGTTTTCTGGAACTATACCATGTCATATCATAGCATAGCGATCCAGTGGCGTAGATAGCTTTAAGCTATGGGGGGGATAAAAAAAATAAAAATAACAAAAATAACAACATTGAATTCATAAGATAATAATCTCTATCTCTATTATATAAAAATTGATGTGTGTTTGTTTGTATCTCTCTTACAGACTCCGAAATGGCATAACAGATATTTGTGAAATTTTCATGGTTGATACTGTTGCATTCAGTGATGATTTCTGTGAAAAAAAAAATTAGAAAAACCTAATGGGAGAGTGGGAAAACTGGAACAACCAAACAAAGGTTTTAGTTTTTTATGCTTGGAATTTTTTGGTTCAAAATGGGTTTTCGAATGGAAAAATTGAAAGTTCTTGATGTAAATCCGGAAAATTCATTGGTTTTCAAATTGAAAATTGCATGAAATTGTGGATGCATTTGTTTTCAAGTGGAAAACTGGAAAATTTATGATGCGGAACTGGTAAGCAAGAAAAAGTAAAAAAAAAATTTGAAAAATGGAAAAATTGAAATGCAGTAGGAAGTCTGCAGGGTCAGCTAGTATATTATACACATTAATTTGAATATGAATTAGTGTAAATACATATATAAATAAATCTGCCGCTTTTGTAAGGCATGCTGTATGTAATGAGTAATTGCGCATTTTGCTTTCTGGTCAAAATGAATGAGTGTGAGTTATCGCTACCGTTAAGATTATGGTTAACCACACCGCAGTTGAATGTGCTGCATGTTTGTGACGGTTTCTATGCTTTGCGAAGAAATCTTAATAATTTAAATTTTTTTGTAATGGAAAGCTGGGTGGAAGCTCATTTTCTTGTTATCAATTGGTGACAGACGTAAGATAAAAGCTTTTTAAAAATCGATATAAAAAGAGAAATTTTGCTGACAGTGCCTCTAGGAATTCTGTAAGTAGTTACTAATGACAGAGTGCGTTTCTTTAACTCTTATGTAACTGGTTATGTTGTACAATTATCGATCCCAATGGGGGGGATATATCCCCCTGATCCACCCCTATCTAAGCCACTGTAGCGACCAGTAAAAGTCGCTACACGGTGATGTGCCTGCATGCGAAATTAAAACAAGACAGCGAACGTGTGGGGCAGTAAGGTCAACGCATGTAGTTGTCAATTGCGGAAATCAATGAAAACGGGGATTACACAATTTAATAATTCATTATGTGCCATTAGAAAATTATGCGTTGTTTCGTATGAGGGGCTCGGCTCTAGGACTCTATTCGCAATTTAAATTGAACCAATCAATATATTTGGGTATTCGGGTCGGAATTCCACCATATAAGTTTTGGTTTGATTGTAATGGCATCGAAAGTAGATTGCGTAAAATACAAGAGATTTTAGTATTTGAATTGTTTGGATTGTTTTTTATTCTGCCTCCCTTGTTTCATTATTATTTTCTGTTTAAATTATATTTTTTCGTTGCAGTAATTGGAATTATTATTTTGCAAGCCAAAATCGATGTTTTCGATTGTTTTATATTAAATTGCTCGGGTGTTTAATGCCCATGAAATATGGGAGTTTGAAATTTGCCAGTTTTCGAAAATTCTTCATGAATAAATTTATTGATCTGGTATACGATAAAATTTGTGTTAAGTTCTGTTCTCATGGCCTTATGACGAAATGCAAATGGAGAGTGTGCCCACTTCAAAAGTTGGTTGAAAATGACAACCCTTTAAGATCCAGAAAACCATCTAAAATTCGCTTCAAATCAACCTTTCGTTCCAATTTCAAAATTAAATTAACTCAACGTGTAAAATTATTGATTTCGGATATTTAATTACAAAACTTTCATCATCTTTACTTACTTAAAAGCAGGGGTCTATCTCTTGTTCCCAAAATAATACCCGACAAAGTTTTATCCCTTTAGTAGTTTTCCAAATTGAAAACTCGAAGTAAAACCAACCCAAAAGGGGACGTTCAATTCAAGCTGAACCACTCTATGTAAATGCGAATATTTTAAAATTATTGAAAAGGGGTTGAAAACAGGATTTACGTACAAAAGTTATTTTTGGAAATATGAAAATAAGCCTATTTTGTATTCTAAAAGAAATAGAAAATGCTTTTGGCTTAACGCCATCATCAACCAAAAGTACTCAATCTGGGAAGTAAGGAAGGTGTGGTAGCATTGAGCATTGGAAAGTTAAGACAAGATTAGATTGTTTCATAATCCTTTAGGTTTTGTGAGCGATGTTGATTAAATATGTTATCATCCTTGTCGAATTGTATCAATGAATGATTGAGAGAATTTAATGTGCTTATTTTTTGGATTTATGTTCCGTTTTAAACAAACCTTTTTCGAATTTGAATAAATCACTTGCGTAATTTTATTTGATCAAAGCAAAACAACGGATTCGAACATTAAATAAAGTCAATGGTTTGCCTCTGGTTATGTTCCTTGCTCAATGAAGACTAACTGAGATGATGAAAATACTACCTTATAAGGCTGATCTATATTACAGGTTAATACATATTTTAAGAAAATTCCAAAAGGTTCTTTAAAAACATTAATAATTCTAAAACTGTCCATTCTATCACTCAACACTTTCGATTCTATTTAAAATAATGTTTAATACGTCCATTTTCTCTTCTAATAAATTAGTTTCTGCGGAAAACTCCAAAAATTATTTCACCCAAACACTTACTTTATGTCTCAAAATTTTAAGAAAGGTAAGTAGGTACACATTAAACCCAACCATTTCGCTTCGTTATCATCCTAAACACTTGTGGCAAGCAATTTGCATTTCTCATATTTATCCCCAAAAACTGACAAAACAAAGACCTCATTGTTACTAATTTCTCCCAAAAACTCAAGTTTCATAGCAGAGCTGTATGTATCTGCATAGTGTAATGAAGGGCGGAATTAAGGTGGGTAGGCTAAGGGTACTTGAAATGACAGTGACAGTGTGCTTCTGACGCAGGGTGTAACCTTTCTCCTATAATGTTCTTCCTTTTTCGGGTAAAGTTAAAATAAATGCAGAATGATGAAATGATTTCATTACCACTTCCTGGTATGTGGGAAACGAATTACAATATTTCTCAAAAAAAAAATTCAGCTTGATGAAGCGAAAAATGGGAGTAGGTGGGATAAGTTGGTGTAACTTCAGTCCTTAAGGTACATTTCTACATGTGGGACGAGTGAAGGTTGGGGCAAATGGGGGAAATGGCATGAAAGCAGCTTGATCTACAGTAAAAATTGATAAAAAAGGAAGACAATGAAGAGAAAAACAGGAGCACATTATTATACACACCTACTACACCAAGAAATGTTTTCCTAAGAATGTGCAATTAACAAAATATTTCAAGGCTTTACCCCGAGGGTATCCGCGCTATCGTTATTCTTTCCCATTAGTAAAAAGAGTGGGGCGACACGCTCGTGTCGACTCAATTTGAGGTGATACGGAAATCTCGTTCGACATCTATCAACCCTTTCTCAAGATTTCGCCTTGGGTTTCTTGAATGAAAAGTTTTTAAAGCCCGTCGAAAGATAGTAACTTTAACCATTACTCTTCTTCGTGGTTGTGCGAAGCGAACATCGTGAGCGTGCGTTGATCGTCATGATATCAGCATCGCTAGCATCTTATAGTCATGTCTGAAAATGACAATGACGCACGAAAATGAATATTCAACTTTTATGCATGTTTTGAAATATTTTTGGTTCGCAGTTTTAATTAATATTGTACGTTTAGTTCTTATCTTGAATACACCACGGAATTAGGAGTGAACTTCTTCTTGGAGTTTTTGGGTCAGTTTCAAGACTCTTTAACATACTTATGACTTTACAGAGTTGTCATAAATTTAAACAACAGTTTTGAACGAGAGAGAAAAATATGGTGGGTAGTCAATTGATTTTCGTGTTGAAGCAAGTTAGACAAAAAACGTGAAAATGTCAACTTTTAAATAAAATTTCCCAGAATTAAAAAAGTGCTTTTCAACATAGGTATGTTAGTCTAAGTGCCTATGCCATGCGTCAGGTATGCCTGTGCGACCTACTAATATTTTCTTGCAATTTAAGTGATACATTTCCAATGTTCCAGATTATGGTCAAAAAATGAGGGAAAAATGATGTCAAGCTCTGTCACCACTACCCTGTTTTTCATGGTATAAACAGATCAGTAAGAATTTTCTTCCGCAGAAAACAAAGTGCACTATGTCACTTTGGATGAAAGCCCCAATGGGCCTAAGCTTTTTCTATTCAAAAGTCTCAAAATTATTACCTGTTGTTGTGGTGGCAATTAATTGTTTTGTAACCCAGAATTATGTATTGCTCCGTAGCTTAGTGGTTGGGTGCGTTGGCTGCTAAGCAGAACGTCGTGGGTTCGAGTCCTACTCGTGTCCATAGTTCTTATTTTATCTTTCTTGCGAAGAACTGACAAAACGTCAAAGAGCATCAATCTGTCATGAAAAAGTGCTTCTCAAATTTGCCGTTCGGAATAGGCGTTAAATTGTGGGTACTCTCAATTCTTCACATCTACCCAGAGCATTGTTGATGAGAGTAAGCCATTTAGGCCTTGGCTCTTCAAGTGCTGTCGCGCCAGTTAATATTTTTTGTATTAACCTAGAATTATCTCAAATTATTCTGCATAATACAATCCGCTTTAAATATTCGGGTTAAAACTGTCCCCGGAGAACTACCGACATGCTACACCGTTCCTTTAATTAGTGTTGACAATATGTATGACGTGCCCTTAACGTCTCTGGATGCGCTGTTGTCGTTGAACATTTTCTATGTTTGAAATGTTTAAATACGGTACCTTAGGAGGAGTACTAAAGGTTTCCGATCCCAGCATAAAACTCACATAAACTTAGAAGATGGGCCTTGATCCGGAAACGTACCGATGCACAAACCCGAACTCATGTAAAGGCTGAACACGTCGAAATACAAAGTGTAAAAAGCACAAAAAATTATTCGTAAGTATAAGTAAACCTGCCGCAAAACTAGGCCTCATATGAATTTATTAGTTTTAACAACCTTCAGAGTAAACCTGCTCTACAAAGTGCGAATATTCAACGCAGCATGCATAAATAGGGAAATATGGGGGTCTTGGGTGTGACAGAGACACAGTTGTTAATATTTCGATAAAAGTTACTTTTAGTTTCGATAAGCCGGAAACATGTTTTCCTTCCAAATAAGGGAACCGAATTTTGAGTTACAAGGATGAATCGGAAGTGTGCATTCATTTAACTGTTTTAAATGAATGGGTCACTGTTGTTCAAAACATAATCAAAAACCCACGGACTAACATTGACCCTTGGTCTTTGTTAGAAAAAAGAGCCAAATAATTCAAAACGTAAAATCGACACGTGCCAGAGTCCTACATAGTTTTGGGAAGAGCAATCTTGAACCAAACGCCAAATGGGTCCAAAATAAATAATGGAAGCATTTGCCTTGTCACGGAACTACAAAATTGCTTTGAAATATTTTCGCCACAATATTGAAGTCACCCACATTGCCATTAAATGAGGGTTGAGGTTGAGTTTGGGTGGACCTACTACCTACTTCACTGAATCCCACAAGGATATTGCTACATTTATTTAGTCGAACAAACTGAAGGATTTCTTGATAATGTGCGGGGTTTAGTTTAATGGGGGTCTCAGATGGCCCTAGAGAATTGTATGGTTAGTGTTGAAGTGAGAACGCACGGCAGACTATGTAATAACTCATCCGAGGTAACACTAAAACGGGGTGGCAAAATTTATGAATGCGGTTTAAATGAATCTCACATTATGTTGTATTCCTTTTGTATAGCACTTTCAGTGGCCCCATTTGCAAGGGTACGATGAAATTATCATACGCGTGCAGAAAAGATATTGAACTACAAGAAACGCCATGTCAATGTCCTTTGTCATGAAAAGTAAACTCAAACAACAGGGCGTACACCCACCACCAGCACTCCTTAAAGGAAGTTTTGTACTTTTGTCGAATGCGGAGTATTCTGGTGTTTTTTTTTTTTTTCCATAATCGAGAGTGAAGTATGTTTGGTTGGGTTTTTGCATTTTTTCTTTGATAAAATAAAAATATCGCATGTTTGCTTAGTGTCGTTGGTTTTATTTCTTTTGTTCGTTTATCTCTTATGCGTTTGTTTTCATTCGCATAAGCGAATTATAGATTTTTTTTCTTAGCGTACATCTTTTAAAAAGTTCTAATTTTAAAAGAAGGGGGTATGTCTTTTGGTTACTCAAACTTTGCAGTATTTTCAATCAGTTTTTTGATGACGTTAATTTTATAAACATGCGTTTAGCGGCACGTGCTTCCATAATGACAGTCCTTTTAGTATGTACTTAACCAAGTCATTTATGGGACTAAGAGTGAAAGTGGTAGAGACTGTTTTTTTTTATAAAATTGAATTTGAAGGAATTCTTTTGAAAAGCCTCTTTTGAATAAAAAACGAATCTGTGTTAATAAGAGTGTCTTGGGTAATACTTTTCAGCGGACGTAAACATGAATTGATTTTGTTTGTCATAAAAAAATGCTTCTCAGCTTTGCCTGATCTGCAAAAATTGAAAGGATAGTTGCATGGCAGAAATTGCAAAGAGTATTGTTGTTTATATATTGATAGGCTAGCCACATAAAAATAATAAATTAATTTCTAGCAAATTCCAATTCGAAATTCAAGAAAGTAAATAAAAACCCATTGCACCTCCCAGTATCCGTTTAAGAGAAAAACACACGTGTGCCAGGTTAGACAACAAATAGGATGAGCTGACGAAAGTCAAATTTTCTGTGTTCTCACAAATAATGTGTGCACTGACTTAGGCAGGCCTTTTTGTGTTGCATTACACTCTTCATGTTTTATGAGAGTTGCCTAATGCCAATACCTTGAATTAGGCTTAACGATGTTAGGAATAAATAAACCAAAATGTCAATGATGTCGACATAAATGTTGTTGGATTAAGGGCCAGTTGTGTTGTTAAAAATAATTTTTAGCCTCTTAGAGCCGTTTGTTCATTCGAATCATAAATTTAAGTTCTACATAAAATCCCACTTTAGTATGGAGATTTTAAGTAGAACTTAAGAATTCCGGAACGTCTGATACAAAGATGAAAACTTTATGCAGAACTTAAATTTATGATTCAAATGAACAAATGACTCTAAGAGGCTAAAATTGTTTTTAACAACACTAAGGAGAGTACTCTCTCACGTTGTTTTTTTTATTCATTATGACATATTACTCATTCAAGTGCATTATTTATATTCATCTTACGTGTAGAAGTGGTTAATAATATAGCTGGTTCACTTTGGCGGATACGTACTATTTTTTGTATTTTTATTTTTCTCATTACTCGTCAATGATATTTGTCATTTGATTGAAGAATCACTAAGAACAGAACAGAAAAAGATATCCTCTGCTGATTTTTCATGCTTTAGAGCCTTTGATTTAATAACCTTCCCTTTCTTAAAATCCCATTTAAGTCTACACAATTAATAACACGACCGGATGTAATAAATCAAGAGAAGAATACTAAATACCTATCTGTAAAATCCACATCCAACACACAGTATCTACATCTTAAAGAATGGAATTAGTTCAAGCCCATTAATAGCTTCAAATTGCTTCTCTATTTTATTCACATTTTATACTTTTTGTTGAGACTTCGTACGCAGGTTGATGAACATTTAAATACAACTCAAATTGTCAAGCATACACCCTCTTTAATGGTACATTTTTATCAGTCTACTTTTCCTTTTATCCAGGGAAAGGATTCCCAGAGCCAGACTTACCTGCAATTGGACTAAAAAGGGATACATCACCCAAAGTCATAAAGGAGATTATATGCAAAATTGCAGCCCTCTAGCAATTTCACAGTTGAGGAAACCGAACTTAAATTGCATTTTTATTCAACAAAACAAAAAATCCAAAATCAAATCGGCTTATTCTTAATCCTCTCAGTTACACTGCCAGTGAAAATAAATGCAGAAAAATATTCCGAAATTTACAGAGTAAAAATGGGTATTACCTACACACACTCAAAACATGGAAAAAGGAGGAAACTAAACAAACGCAATCTAATTTAAACACATATTCTAGCACATTTGTTATGCGCAAATATTTCCATCTACCGATTTCAAGCTTCTCAATCTTGACTTTATTTGTTGAAATTCGGTTGATTTTCGACAAAAACAATTATTTTATGCAATAGCTAGTAAGTATTAATTTCAAAATACCAATTTTGCTGTCAATTTACTAAAAATAACGTGAGTCATCTGAACAATAACCTTTTTGGACTATTCCCACATAAATAATCATCCTTTCTCGTGATTAATTTTTTTGTCTTCATCTATGGAAGCACAAAGAAGCAAGGGACAGAACTTTTGCATTCATCCGCAGATTTCATGAAGAGGTTTTTCATTTACTCCCGTTCAACAAATGCACTTCTTCTTCTTGAAATTTTCAAGGATAGCTTGTAGGGCACACGGGAGTTGTGTATAAGGGCATTCTCTCGTCATTTAAATTTCCCAATCGATTAAGTACGTTAAGTAAACCGCGACTTTTTCTAACAAATAAGGACCGAACAATGAGGAATACTCAAAAAGCCAAGGTATGGCAAAGTTTAACTAATCAGCCAGCCATTGGTATCGTTAAGAAAACAACTCCGGTTTAATGCAACGCCAAACTCCAAATTTGAATAGCTTAATTCTGAAAATTGAGTGCAAATTCTTTAATCTTGCGGAAATAATAAGGAGCAGCTTCTTGCTATCGTTTTTGCTCATGCCAAGCCGAGGCATCAGTGGCAATCCAATGCTAGATGGGTCTTTTTTTTTTTAAATCCCAATTCCAAATTACAGTAGTTATCGCACTGTCTGCCAGTCGGTCCCTTCGATCCCGAAGGGAGTTGTAGCTTAGAAGAAGAATAGCTATGGCATCTCTATTCTTGAAAAGAAGATACTGCATTTTCTGCAGTACCTAATCGAATGGTTCGGACAAAAATGAATCAGGGAAAATTTATGATTATCTAGTGCCGTCTGGAGAATGGACCCGGATGTGTGCACATAAAGATAAACACGTCTATACGTACTCTCGCACAAATTCAAAATCAATAAAGATTTTGTCAACCATGTAACTGCACATGGTTGCGGATCGTCTATCGTCTATGACTTTATTCTCTCAAGCAAAGAATAGAAGAAAGTTTTTTTTTTTTTTTTTTTAAGGAAGAAGAGAATAGAAGTGATTTCTTTTCAAGAGTTAGAGTTTTCTTGACGTATTGAAGTAACGAAATATTTATACAGACTTTTTGATCTCAATACAGATTAAAGTTGTTGAATTTTTCTTTAAAAAGAAAGTCTTAAAAATTGACGAAGGGCAAACGACAATTCACAATTGTTTAAGAGAGTGAAAGGATATAATTGCATTGGTTAAAAACAATCGTTTCGTTTTCTAATTTTCTCAAAAACTATTGGAACGATTTTGATATTTTTTTTTTTTTAATTTCCAAGGAATACCAAAATTGTTGTTATTATTTTTGCATAGACAGGAAGTTGTCTTGGCACGTATCCACAAAATATGCTTGAGGGTAGCAAACTGGTTTGGTTTGTTTGAACAGAAGAGTTGAAAAAAGTAAACCAGTATATTCGATTTGCTTCGGCATTAAAAGCTCATTTAATTGGACCTAGAGGATATTTTTCCCCGTTTCGTGCTTGCTACAGGACTCGATGAATTCATGGATTTTTTAATAACTTTCCAACCTCCACATACACACGCTTACGATAATGGTGGTCAATATTATATGATGGAGATAAATTGAAGGACTACCTTTTGGAAACAAAATCAATAACTCATTTGTTTTTCTCATCTCTTTTATTTTTCGTAATGAAGCTTGTGGATTTATGATTGGTAGATATTGTTTTTATATATTGATTTTTTTTTACTGTAAAGTTGTTCAATTATTCGAAAAAGCCCGACAGGATGTCCTTATAAATGTCTGTGCTCTGTGGTCGGGATGTGATGACCGAATATTGTTTTCGACCTGAGAGATGATGGATAAAGCTTATGTCAGGATGCGGATGAAATTTATTTCATTTGTATGGGAAACTAAGAACTTCCGTAGTCGGGGGCATCGAGTATATGACAATGAAGAAACCGAATTAATTCAGAACTGAATGTGGAGCAGGTACATTTTGGTACTTTTTGTTGCTTTTATGACCATTGAGCTGTGTTTTTTCCAATTTTATAGTAGAGAAGACACATGCAAGTTGTAGATGGCTGATATCGTTATTTTTTCCTCGGATTTAAGAAAAAAAGAGGAATATCGGTCGATGGTTTGAGTTTTGTTTTTTGAAACGGAAACCGCGTAGTAAACTTAAAGAGCGTTTGGATGATGTGTACAGTGACTCTCCTCCTATGTCAAAATTAATTTCACGAATTCCAATGTAGTTTGATGTCGGTATTTGATGAGCCACGTCGGAGTGCCGGAAAAAGAAGGATAACTTGACAAAAATCCACAATCTCGAATTGGTAGACCGCCGAAGATTTCCCGCATTCCGTTTTCGTTTCGTTTAAAAGGAAAAAACCTGTAGGTTATTAAAGTTTGCTAGCTTCAGGGTCGTTTAGTTTCTTCTACAACTTGAAGCCTTTAGTTAAGTTTCCAACAAAATTTCAAATGTGTAATGTTCGCTATCGATCGAAACTGAACTTTGGACGACATTAAAATCGAGAGATATATAATAGCTTATCTTTCAAAGTTAATGAATTGAGTTTAAAATTGTGGGTGCACAAAACTTGCCTTATTGCTCTCACTGCGTCTAGCAAATAGTTAGGGAATATTCATAACAATTAATACACCAAGAGATAATGATAGATATCGGAATGAGACTATAGCATTCCACTCTAAGGCACAGAAATTGTACTACCCAATAAGGATATTAAATTTCCTTAATTAATTAATGCATTTGTTCCAGTTTCCCTGTTATTTCTGTTCCATCATAATCATTATTAATATCAAGCAAGTAGATATTTTAAACGAAGGTAATTATGTACCTATAAGACGGCTTTGTGTGTCAATGTGTTTCAAATTGGAATTATTTCTATATTTAAGTAGAAACTTAATTAGAATTTTAAAATTTCGTGGAGAAATTAGAAAATTTTGTATTCTGATTGGATATTTTAAAATGATGAAGAAGCGTTAATGAAGAACATATACTCAATACACATCATTTCTTCACTTCATTAGTTGTTTTGTATTTTGTCGAAATGAATCGTACATGATGCACGATTTAATTCTTTCTGAATCATAATTGATTCATGTGAAACACATGTGTATGTACACTTTGCTTTTAAATGAAATTATATAATATATGTATTTGATTCATAATGAGTCATATGTGATTCATCATGAATTATATGCGATGGTATATTTTTGGCAGGTGACTGAACTTGGGACAAATGAGATTGAAAAAAAAAATCGCTGAAACTTTGACAATTTAGCATTTCTAGTATTATATTCCTCAAGTGAATACCACAAAAAAGGACCACAGAGAGTTCTCGAAGAACAAATATTGAATTCTCTATCATCAAGTGGAGATTTCTCAGAGCACAAGGACACACTTCAAGATTAATTGAAAATAACCCTAGATACAAAATTTGTTTTCTTCTTTCTTTTTCCGAATTTGTGTTGGTCTTTTCTCAGAGGAGTCCTTTAAAAACTAAAATTAAGTTTGTATTGAATGTGAATGAGTACTCCATAAAAAAGGAATCTCCTTCATAACAAGTTTGTTTAAATTGTTTTGAAACATGTGCAAAAAGACACATTATCATTGCTCTTGAAAAAATTCCCCTGGGCCTGTGGGAAACAAGTTTTGCTGACTGTTGCAGAGAAAGGAAAATGAAACTAGCCTGACATGATTTTCTTCTGGGCAAGTGGCAAATCCTTTCTTAATTGGAGTTTAAAATTCCCTACAACATATCAGACAGTTGAATAAAGCGAGTATGTTTGAGAAGCTTGCCAGCAATTTAAGATTTAAATTATATTCAAACACGCTTGTCTGCAAGGACCAATATAAAAAAGGACAATGATAAATAGTTGCTCGCTTTAGAATACGGTGTTGTCATGCATCGTCTTCGTCGTCTTTTATCCATAAATTTATTCGAATCAAACTGTGACTTCTTCTAATGAATGCAACAACTTTTGCATTTCCTTTTATTTTGGTCAACTTATTCAATTGTGTCTGACGACCGACGCACGGCGTGCAACAGAGGATGTGTTTGAATGTTCGTTTAATAGAAGACGAAAATCAAAGAGAAGAATCAAACGAAACGAGCAAATCCGGGTTCTGTCGATTCCTTTTTTACATGACGTCGGATTTAAACTTCGACTAACGGGTCAAGGAGACAAGGATAAGTTTGCGAGGCAAGCCTTTAATATCTTATAGGTATATGCTTGTGTAGTTCTCGGAATATAAATCATTTGAGTTGTTTCATTTCAAACCTATTTTTGATGCTCCCACGTTTGGCCACATGATTCAATTAATTATCAATAATATCCACCTCTTGACAATCTCTCATCCTTCGTCGTGTCTCATTTCATGAGCACCAAAAATATTTCTAAACTTGAGAAGTAAAATAATACCAAAGCAACGTTTCAAGAGAAGATTCACACTTTTTCAAATCCTGAGTCTTTTTTTCTATCTTCTTAGTCTGTCTGTGTATTGTTTAGATTACCATAGATTATTTTTATCCCTAAGAGCAAGTCTCCTTCTGGAGACAACAGAAGTTTGGACTCTGGACAGGACAATTGCTTTGCCTTACATGGCTTACCTCTTCATTCTTGCTTCTACATTTTACAAACTACAAGATAAAAGGAAGATTTGATAATGCTTGTCGGAAGTTCATCCCCACTCTTCAATCTCATTTCATTTTAGTTTTTCTTTCGGTCCTATTGTTCGCCGTCGCTCGTCTTGGTTCTTGCCTTGGATACAGGATTCAAGAAGAGAAAAGAAAGTAAGTATACGAAATTTGCATGTCATCAAAGATGACATAATATGTTATAATTTTTCTTTGTGTAAGGAGCTTATATTTTTCTTTTAGTTGTTTAATTGATTTCTTAAGTATCTTGGGAAATGAACTGAAATGTACCTACAAAATGGTTGCATGTTATCGCTTAATAAAATGAAATGAAGTTGCTTATTCAATAAAATTTTATCTGTATTCAGTATTTGATGTTATAGAAGACTTTATTTTAAAGTGCACATAATTTACCCTTCAGAAATGTTTTCATAGGCTGAAATTTGAAATCACACTTATGAAAATACATCCTCCTTATAAAAAAAAACTACTTCTGAGTTCTGAAATCATTGAATTAAAAAGAAATAAATTGGTTCGAACTAACCATTTTCAAAGAAAACAGAATTTTCTTTGACGATGAGTCACAGGAAAACTTTTTAAAGAGTTTATTGAAATTTTGTCCACCACTAAACAAAAAAATCTAAAAATAGATGAATTGGTATTTACAAAAACACATTTAAGCTCAGAAAGCCTTAAAATAGTTGAAATAAAAATAAGATAAAATTATTCCAAGAAGAAAATACTAAATAGACATTACTTTTTCTTCTTGTTCGCATACTGCAATTCATGAAGTTTGTAACGAAGTCATATTCTACATTATTATTTACTATCGTCACCTCTGCAATGAATGATACAATAGTATCAATATTGTTCAAAGTCAGCTAGAAAAAATCCTTTTTTTTACCCCCCACTGATCCATGGTAACTGCTTGGGCTGGCTGTCCGTGTTAAAAGCCACCAGAGATTATATAGTATCTGCCGATGTGCGGCCCCAGACACCATCCTCTGTCCACTCTTAATGAATTCCAATCTCAACTAATCAAGAGATCAATAGCATTTTGTTGTGCCTACAAATATAGGTTTCGTACAAATATCAACAGTTTTAATTTTTCTATTCTTTGAATGCCCTGAGCTGTCTCAATTAAACACCATGTAAATGCTTCAATCTCTCCATCCAACCTGTCCTTTTCTCACCAAGGAAAACTCAAGTTAAGTGGGGCAGTGGAATTGCAAAAAAATCCATATCGAAGACAGACCACAATACAAAGTGGTGTTTGGTATATATACAATATACATACACAAAACCTTCCGAGAACAAACTTTTGAAATACAAGCTCAACAGGAAAACACACAATCTCAACTCAACTCATGATTTTTAACTGTAGCTGTTGAAAATGTATGCCATATCGTCTCTAGACATTCGCTTATGTCAGCTACACCATCGTCATATTAGACCCCTCCTAAAAAGAACTCATGTGAAGCATTTCGAAGAGATGATGGCCGTTGTACACATAATTCTAAGGATGCACGTTTATTTCATAAGATTTCGAATTTTGTGCATAAATGTGTTCCTAAATGTTCATAGTCAGTGCATCGTGATTCCCTGTACCTCGTGCTTGCTACTTGTACTCAGTTATGACATTTGATCTCACTTTTGTTGTCTTCGACTGGACAGGTGAGGATACTTCTATTTAACCTGGTTTTAATTGAGTACAAAATGAAAATATGTGTTGAGAGTGAATATGACATGTTTTTTTTCTCTTGGGGCTTTTTATTTTTGCATTTTTGAGTTGAAAAACCGATTTCAGTCAAAATAATTCTTGTTTTCTGAATAAACCAAAATTTCCTAAAATCTGATTAACGATTCTATATGACCTTCTTGTAAATTATCTTGCATAATATAATATGTACTTTAAAATTCCTCTTAACATTCTCGCAACAATTAATAGAATATCAAACCAAAATTCACAATAATAAATTGTGTTCGCTTACATCCTAGTCCACCAAAAATAAATCAAGCCAATAGAAGACCCATTAGAAAGATAAGTATACGTATACACGAGTACCACTTGAAGCAATTTCAGTCGTTTTTACAGAAAAAAAGAACGTGCTGGAGTCAAATGTAACGATCAAATATTCATGTTCTCTAAATGCTGTTGTCCTTCGATTCCCTCCAGGATTCGATGTCAGACCACCAAATTAATATATTCTAATGGAGAAAAAGCTGTCATGAGTCAGAGTGCTGACACGTTGCTGGAAACCTGAGACCGAGTATTGAACAAATTACAGTCCTTAAAAGTCCGTGCTGATTGATATTGAATTTCCCCGTTCTAAATTTAGCTGCCGGGTTTTACATGTGATTAAAATTATAATGAGACTGACAATTTAACTTGGAAATTGCATGAAGCGGATACTATTGCTTTGTGAAGATTTTGACATATTGAAAGCTGGCATCACAATGCACCTAAAACACGCCTTCTGGCAATGAAATTGCTAATTTGAAAGCTATGCTTCTGATTCAAGTTCACTCGAAATCAATAAAAAGTTGAACTATGTAAACGCTTGTTTATCAAATGGAATCCTTTTTCCTTTTTTATAAATTTTTCTGCTGTTCTTAGTATAGAACTTAATTAGTTGATCCCAATTATTTAAATAGCTACTCAATATTTTCTTTAGACCGTAAATCTCCAACAGAACAACCTCGAAAACCTCAACAATTAATCTCCGAGGCATTGCAATTTGCCCATAATTTTGAAATTAGATTTTAAAATCATGAACCTCCGCTTTGGGGTTGTATTTTACTTCATGACACCGACAAAACTTTCCAAAACAAAAAAAGACCAGAACATTGACTAGAAATGTAGAAACATCTACAAATATTTCAATATTTAACTGGTTCTGGTAATTTGCTGATATGGAATTTTTGGCTAAAATATACGAATGATGTTTTGCGTAATTTAGTTGTTGTGGGTTTTGAGGTTTTTTTTTTCTGTCTACTATTTATGTAAACGAATACATAATATTCATTTAGTATTTAAGACCCTAACTCAACGACAATGTTTTAACAAAATTTGGAAAATCAGACTCCTTTATTAGTGGTGCTGTCTAGTTGTTCCAGCCAAATAAAGGAATTGACGGAAAAAGCCATTGGTGGAAGCACCTCTAAGTTACTATCGTTGTTCAAAAACACATAAATGGAATTGACGGACGCAGCCTAACTGCAGTGTTAAATAACACAAAAACAAATTATAAAATTGGGAAAAATTTCCCTTCATACATCTATTTGAAATTGAAAAATGTACGTTGGTTTCAGAAAAATAAAACTTTCTAACATAGATTGACAATCAATTCTTTTTATTTCGCCGTTTTAAATTGAAAGAGGGGGCACTGAGTTATTTTTTTAGAAATGTGCTAGAAGTTTTGATTTATTTTTGTGGGCGATAATAATTTGCTTCATAGCATTTAAAAAAAAATAAATAAATGTATGTGCATATATTATACAAACTGTAAACTGTCATTTTCCAGCGAATCGGAAATGAGAAATTAAATGCAGTTCATTACGGTTCAACTGCCGTTTGCCTTATAGGTGTTCGTAGAATATGAATGAGGTTTGATGTAGACTATTTTAATGATTAAAAAATGCGGCATTTAAAGCTGTTAATATTTAATTCATCCAAATTTTACGTATGTCAAACTGTGTCACCATTTACATTGCATCCCTCCAATCCATTGCATCAGTTTAGGTCTCGAAAAAAATTACCTCATCAAAACTTTGTTTCGTTTAGGTCTATCGTGAGTCGTGACATCACAGCAAATAAAGCAACAACCAAAGCCTTACGTATCCATGAAAAGCGCTTCCAGCAATTCAATTTTGTTAATGCAATGCAAATTAATTTTCCATCCTTGGATATTTCAAATTTCCAATCTTTCATACCATCCACGTCACATTTGCTTGCAACACTAACACTAGTAGTTACTCTACATCCCCAGCCACAATATTATCAAATCAAATCAAAGATACTCTCGTTGAATCAAATCGAATCGCGTTGAGTTGAGAGTTTTTGAGTTGATGGTGACGAAAGATATACATAAAAAGAATTTTGCAATAAATTCAACATGTGCATCCCACACACCTCTATTGTCACATGTATACAAGTATACTCTTCTTCCGAATATTTTACATGAACAAATTCAACCTTTCACTTAAACGACACTTGATTAAGCATACAAGGAGAAGTGGCGGGTTATTGAGGTGCATACTGGATGGTTGTATTATTTCTGTAATAGTTTCTAACAGCAACCGTTAGAAGACGAAAAAGAAACAAGACACAAAACCAGGAACTGTCAAAACATGGATAGAGAGTAATGTAAACAATAAGAAAGTCCTGTGAAATTAGCAAAATGATTGTTGAAAATTTAATAAAAAAAAATAAGAGTTTCCGGTGGCAATCGAAGAATTCTAGAGTTCCTCATACTTTTTTCAATAGTTCTGGTGAATTAAGGCTAAAATTTGAAAAAAAAATGTTTTTTGTGCTAACTTCACGCAACAAGGACTTTTTTCAGAAAAAGAGTTCTGATGATGTATTTCAACTTAAAATCAAGAGTTCTAGAGTTCCTGATGAGTTTAAGAAAGAGTTCTGCAAAATTGGAAAAGATAGGGTTACCAACGGTTCTCATTGACTTAGAGCAAAATTTTGAAAAATCCAAAAAAATTAAAATCTAGGAGTTCTGATAAGAGTTCCTGGTAGGCAACATAATGTTTAGATTTTTTTGTTGCCTACCCGACAACAATGGAAGACTTAACAAAACAATATGGAAATTTCGGAAGAAAAAGTGTGAAAAAATATATTAATGAAATGACGACGGAATCATAGGAATATCACCTTCGAACGTCATAACGCGGCTAAGAGTTCAGAGTTAAGAAACCAAGTATCGGACAATCGTCTAATACAGCAGCAATTTACATAGTTCTACAGTCTTTCAGCATCTGCCCGTATAATAGTTCTTCTTCTTCTGCAAAAA
>CAKKXW010000004.1:15531894-15545054 GCA_920937365.1 Sphaerophoria rueppellii | reverse complement strand
TTAGTTGTTTTACAGCTTCTTACCAGTGGCTTTTTTTAAAAGAACCAAGTGGTCGTGTGTAACGTTTGACCAATCACATATCTGAGGTCAAACAAGTACTAACAAACAAATAACTAATAAATGAAAAGTATTTGCTTGGAGGACCAGCAACGACCAATGATTGTAATGGAAAATAATGCAGAGTCCCGACTTTCGACACAACTACTAGAAAGGATAACTTCGAGCACTTTGTTTCAGGTTCTCTTTCCTCCCCAAAAAGGCTTATTTTGATTTCACTTTAAGAACAAAAAATATAGCTGAACAAAGAATAATCAATAAACAAACAATCATGAACAAACTGGAGTCTATACACTAACCAGTTTGCAATGTGTGCTGGTGAACCAAGAAAATTTTTTTCGGTGACCATTCTTCGACATTTTGTTGATTTTTTTTTTTTTGTTTCTGCAAAACTACCCTTTTGTCCTAGATTTGTAGTCAATTTTGACTTGTTTCAAATGAATATCGGACAAGAAGGACTTTACCTACTAACGTTTCATCCTATTGTGTAAAACAAGGACCCGGAACCCATTCATTACTTTTTCAACTCTCGTGAATGTGAATCTTCGCACATATTTTATGGGAAAAAAAAGTTATGAGCTGTTTTCCTTGTTCTTTTGACTTTGTCGGTTTTCGTCATTGGTAGAACAGTTCTTAATGGCGAGGCTCACTCAGTTAAGACTTTTATAGCGAAAAGTATAATGGGTGGTTCTAAGGAATAGTCCTTCTTCGGAGTACATTATTATGTGAAAGCTTCATGTTCAGGGAGATGGAGACGACCTCATTCTGCTTTAGTTTAGAAATAAGTTTAAAATGTAATGAGAATACGGAATTGTTTATAGTCTTGTCTTAATATTACTTATATATGCTTCAGTGATAAGGACTTGTGCTTAATGCACAAATAATGTCCTTCTTTGGATGCCACAGGGGACTTTTAATGGCTCAAGGAGGTGAGTAATTATAAATGCATTTCTGTTTAAAACTTCGTCAAAATGGAAATTAAAGAGGGATCTTCCGCCGATACTGAAACAAACTAATGCGGAAATAGCCTTCACTGTCTTAAGTATAACTTGATTAGGTACTTTCCTTATTTTAGACCATTTCATAACCCTCCTTGATGTCTATAATATTACGGCACGAGTCGTGACTTCAAAAGGACGCCGGTTTTAGCGTGTCACTAATCACCTCGAAAACAGTCACAAATCAAAATTCAAACAACAATTACTGTTGCTTCTCACATTAAGTGCAGTGGTCACTTACGACACGGTGGAGGCAGCAGTGCAACGGTTGGTGAATAAATTACTGCAATAATAAAGCTGGACGAAAGAGCAACATTATAAATGGCATTAGTCAATCGTGTTTACCAGCACTCGGTTTACAGATTAATTGAGCGCAAGCACCGTCATTCATACAGAGTTTTCGTTTATTGTTCATGGAAAAAGCCCAACGAGTCCGGGTTTATTTAATCAACTTGGTTCAAAATGCAAATAAGAATTCGTATCTGCGCCGTTCGCTTGGCCATCAAAAAAGCGAGTGAATGAACTGAGCAATCTAATATTTTCAAATAAAGTACTTTTATGCTAATATCCTTCAATATTTCTTAATGGACCAGAGTTCTTTGAACTCGGAGGATTACAGAGTCAGAAATTGACCTCAATATTTAACTTTCCATTTTCACATTAAGGCTTAGCGATTTCAAAGCGAATTAATTGTTTTGGTTGGACAAGAATCGAAACGAAGAAGAGTCTTAATCGGTTCTGGGAAATTTTGCTCAAATGCTCTATCTATTATGTTGGTACAAGGGAGAAAGAGATCCAACAATATTCGGCATTGGCTAAAAGCATGTTCAGTAGAACATAAGACCTTAACTGACTGCATTAATTGGTTTTATAATTCGTTATCCATGATTCTCAGCTTTTGGCGTCTCATTAATTTTCTGTTTTTGGAAAAGGGTGAGTAATAGACAAATTGAAGAAGGTACCGAAAAAGAGCTGATTGTCATGAAATAAGGAAGGAATTTGTGCTTGCAATCGACATTTTGGGCAAAAGTACTGCAGGAAAGTACTTTGCGGTCAACAATAAATTATCTGAGCTAGTTGTCATCTCCAGTTTTCCTTTTTTTTTTTTTAAATAGAAAATTTAGCGTATGAAATTATTATAACTTCTGAAACTTTGGCATGTTTCAAAACTCAAAAGGCCTCATCAAAAACACCGCTATTCCATACAAAGTGCATTATTTCCGCCATATACATACCTCAGAGTATTTAAATGTTCAAAACAGTACCTATCTCGTGTCTTATTCTCCTCTGTGTGATGAACAGGCAATATTATGCGGGTACGCTATACACACCAAAAAACTCCCCCATGAAGTGCATATTTCAGACGATTAAAACTTCAGATACAAATTACCAAACTTCCTTCAAACCCCATTTCGTAGATGATGCTGATGCAGTAGCTTCGTGCAAATTTTCAGGGTGTTAGGTAGCGTACAAAAGTTAAAAGATGAAAACAACAACCGCCCTCATTCGCTTCTAACCTGTTTATTATGAATGCGAACACCGAAATTTCAACGTTCTTCCACTCTCTGTCTTCATTTTAAATTGTTTCCTACTTTTCTTATTTTTGAAAAACAAAGTTTTTCTCATCGTCTCAGTGACTTCTGAAAAGACAAGTTCTTAAATTGAAAGCATTGAACCAAAAACAAAATCGCAAAAAAATACAATCCTGGCAAGAACTTGCTGTTTTTAAGTTCATTATATTTTTCTTGGTCGAAAAAAATTTGGAAGAAAGAAACACGCTGTTTTCGAACAGTAAGACAAATTTTGTTTTTATTGTTCTTCTAATAAATAGTTTCAGCTTTAACTTTATTTCGTTTTGTTAGCCAAATAATTTAAAAATGAAATAAAAGTGTTTTCGAGTGAAAACAAAGCTTAATCCATATTATTGCTTCATGAAAAATAGAATTTAGGTCAATTTTAATCTGGTCTTTAACTAATTTATTATTCCATGGTCAGAACTGCGGCTAAAAAAACCAGTAAAGAGGCGATGCAGACACGATATGCCCTCAAAATAGGTCAGTTTTGTTCAACTGCAATCCTATACTCTTTTTTTTTAATTCTATAAAGGTTTTGTGTGTTTGTGTTTGAGTACCAAGCAAATTTAACTGGCTTTCTCTCGACGGCAATGGGAATGTGAAAACAATAAATCACTGAAAAATGTCCAGAAGTTCGGTTGATTAAATTTCGGTTTTTAGTGAAAGCGGTAGAATAAAAATGAAACTCATAGGATTTTGGCTCAGATCCTTTTCTCTGTTCTCTTTGTTTAATTTTTTTTTGCAATTTTCGATTCCAGAGTTTTGGGATTCTTGTTTGGTCGGTCAGGTTATGAAATTGAAATGCGGATACTAAATGCAAGAAAGGGCATTTTAAGCTTTTAAGGGGCGCTGAGTTGAGTACAACTATTCTTATAGTAAAATATTTGGTTGTTTGTTTTAAGCTTGTTCGCCAGGTGACGAAGCCCGAAGGACCTAGATATGATTGAGAATAATGTCGGTCAGTTAAAAAAGTGGGAGAAGTGTACAAAAACTTCAGGGGAGGTAAATGAGAACAATGTGAATGTCCCCAAGTGGGAATGAGAAAAAATACCATTCCAGAGATGAGAAAAAACACACTGGATATAATATTGACATACATAGTTTCGCTTTTTAAATGACTTGTAGAACATTGAGTACCTAACCTTCATACTCAAGAAAACGAAAGGTTTTAATTTGTCGGGAGCATAACTTGCAGAACTCATATATCATACCTATTAACTATTTCATGCTATGCCTAAAATGTTTGATTTACAACTTGGGCCATGGCTCTGCCTGACTGATATTTTACATTTCTTTTTGGTCCACAGACAACCCCAATCATTTCAGTCATCATCTTTAAAGTTACAAGCGTTGAGGTGAATTGTATTTCGTGTTCATTTCAATTTACGAGTCAAATGTCCTTTTAAGTAACCCAAAAGAGCCTCTCTTCAATGAAAAAAAGTAAGAAAAAGTTTTTTACATAAACTTTCTAAAATGGAGACATAATAATAATTTTTTACCCGCGGCTATGGCAATCGGCCATTTATTTTATCACGATTCAAAAAAGTTCGATAAGCCACTGAGTAAAGAACTTAATATAATTACCTATAATAATTATTGCCATTACTATCGTCTCGTGTGGCCGTACTGCGTCGAGTAGCACATTACAAAGCGCGAAGTTATTTATAGATTGCGTGTTTGGCTGGTATTTAATACCACATGTTGGTGTGGTAAATGCCACAAGTAATTCACTCCTGGCGGACGCTATGAAATCGTTTTTCCTGAGTAGGTAATGTTATTTCTCTGGAGCGTGCCAATCGGTCCACTGGATTTAAAAATATCAGTCATCAGGATTTTTTTCAGTAAGATTTTTTTTTTGTAGTCCGATTCCCGGAAGTATAACAGGATATGAAAACAGGTGCGCTCTTCGCATGCGAGTTTAGCGAAAGTTTTACTTTCTCCATTTCGACATGAAGTCTTTAATAGTGTGAGTGCCGTCTGCCGAAATGTCAAACTAATGTAAAAGAGAGTAGACAAATTTATTTATGAATATGTGTATTGTGTACATCCTTTTCGTCGTTGGGGAAGCGGATGCTATTAAGCAAAAAGACGATCATAGAAGTGTTTTGGATTTAAAAGTATGTTGACGCACAGCACAACCTAAACTTATGGACTTTATTATATTCATAAAATACATTTTGTGCTGAAAAAGTTTTATAATTAAAACATCAAATTAATTTTATGTTAAGCCCCTATGACACTAAATCTTCTTCACTTTTTGTTTTGGCAGAAACCAAACTAACCTTTCGGTATTTAAATATGTGAATTTATTTTGCTGTCATATTATTTTGGAAAGTTTATTAAATAGAATAGGATAGGCGAACAGGGAATAAACATCTTAGTTAAAGTGAAAAAAGATGGATTTATTGTACTTTTTAGGGAGGCCTTCAAGAAGAATGTGTTATATTGTTTCCATTTGGGTGAATTGCTGTTAACCGTTTCATTAAAAGGATTTTCAGGACTTTTAAAGACTGTCTCATTAATGGTTTTTTTATTGCTACATTTGTCGTTTTCCCATGTGTGTGTGGTGTTTGTGTTAAATTAAACTCGGGAATTGGATTTTATGAGAGTTGCTAGTTCATAATTTGATATAATTTTTTTATGAAAAATTGATCTTAGACGATTTAATTGGAGAAGAACATTATGACCCCAAAGTCGATTAATTTAGTGGATCCTTCTGGAATAATAAAATAAACCCAAATATGAGCCTTAAGAAATTATTTCCAATTGCCCTTGAACTAACCTTTTTTATTGGTAAAAGTTAAAAAAATCATTGCAACAACCTTGATACTAATTTTAAGCATCAGAAAATTAATTTCCGTAAAAACTTTGTCCATCAAAGTTGTAAGTCTTTCAAAAGAAGAATTATCCAATTAGGCTGAAAATTCATCACCCGGTTGTGAAAGTGTCCTTAATAAAATTTTATATCTCCATCCCCGGAAAAGATATCTCTGAATTGTTTTTTCTGGCACATTCAAGATTGAACAAAAGTCTGAGAACTATACGTTCTCTCTACCCCACGTGTTCCTCAGAAAAATGAACTAGATGATGACGCTTTTTCCACAGTATTACCATTCTGTTTATAAAGTTTTTAATTTAACTGAACACACGCAAAAGTTTTTCATTATTCTGGATTCAGAAATAATAAGTCCATTCTCCAGTCGGCTGGTTTCTTTCTTGTGATAGTTTATAGTGCTCCTTTAAAAAAAAAGAAAAAACAATGTGACTGAACATTGATTTTGCTCGTAATAGCTATGACAGTTACAACGCTTTCCTTTCAATTTGCGTCATCCCCGATGGAGAATTTCAATCTAGTTGATATCGTCAGCGTTTGAAGCGTGATTTTCACTTGTGACCATCATTTTCTTTTCTCACCTCTGTGGAATGGATATTTTGTAGTTAAAGATTAATTTATTATTAAGCCAGGTGTTTTTGGCAATAGTTTGCAATGACCAACAGGATGAGATGATTTCCTGTTTTGTGAAATTCAATTCAATACCTCTACCAGCTAGTCAGTTAGATCCTAATCTACCTGGAGTCAGCTAGTTTTTTTTTTCGTTATTGATGAAACTTACCAAAAAATAGACAATCTTATATTAATAGTCAGGTTCAGTGGCGTTTGTAGCATTTTAATCACCACCCACTACGAACTTCTTCTCTGGTTTATCATACGATGGTCGCATGATGTCGACAAAAATGTAGATAGGAGGTTCGGGTAGAACGGCAAGATTATTGTGCAACGCTGCACAAATTACACGCTAACGAGTGTCTATTTTCAGAAGGTAAACAACAAAATTATTTAAAAAAAAAAAGAATAATAATCACCTTCGAAAAAACAGTAGTTTAACTACTAACCATTTCAGAAGAAGTAAATTGTTGTGTTCTTTACCATCGAACTAAGGAATTATGATTATTAATTAGATAGCATTAGAATTAATTAAAAGAAAAATCTAGACTTACTTAACTTGCACTTAAACTGTTGGCTGTTGTCAATGTCAAGAATGCTAAGATAATCTTTAGAAACAATAATAAATGCTATCCTAGCTGGCCGTCAACCTGATTTCTAAAAGATTTCCATTCGGATCAACATTTTTTTCCCAGTATGAAGCGCACTATCAACTGAAGAGTGTCATGTCACTATTGTTGTAGGATAATTTCTTTACAATACCATGGCATTGAATTGTTGCATTACTCATACGAAAATGTTTTGTTGGAGCATTTTTATTTGCATTGTCCTCATGGCTTAGCCAGAATGTAACATCTCCTTTCGTTTTCGTCAGTAATCACTTTCGTCAATGTTTTTTCAAGAGAAAAACAAGTATTTATTTATTTGTTTTCATGTAAGCATCCCAAACAAACTGGGGTGTAGCCTTGCCTTTTTATACCATAAGGACATAGAAAGTAATAAAATCCAATATCTGAAATTATACATTTTGTTTGTCAATAAATTCATCAAACTGCATCGCCTTTTCCGAATACTATACCTTTTTATAACCCGAGATACAAATGCATCATCATCTGGATGGATTTTTTTATTCTTACCGATTTCACACCAAACGGAAAATCATCCATGATAATGCGCACACACAAAGTTGAAAAAATGCAACAAGACCACAAATATGTGCTCTTCAACAGGATGGTACACTACGGCGGCGGCTTGCATCGTGTCAGAATTCAGAGTCATCACTCGCAATTGCAATATGCCCAAAGTTTGGTGCTGACGCGTGATGTAGATCTTGAAATGCAACGTTATTACCTCAACTAAGGGGTCTTATGGGTGTCCTCTTTTGGAAATACCTGGATCGAGCACTGGATAGGATCATTTTTTACTCCATGTTATGGGTATTTCGTGCTTTCTTGGGAAACATTGAATTTGGACCCAAAGGTGGTTTTAAAAAGAGGCAGACTTAAATGCTGCGGTACGATATCACGAACGGAAAATAGTGAATATGAAGCATATAGCTGCCAAATTGGTTGTGTAGATACCCTGTGCAACATTATTTGTTAATATCATAAGATCTAGTATAAGACTAGTATCTTATATCTTATAGATGACATACAGATATAATAAGGAAGGAACACAAAATTGCAACATGTTGTTTTGCTGTTGTTGCTATTGGGCCCAAACAATATCAAAAAATGGAATGCTAATAACTTTACCAAAACATTTTTTACCTATCAAGTTTAATTATTATTGCAGACAAGGCCTTGACAATACAAAGAACTCCCAATGACTTCTTCAAATCGCTCTGTATGATAAATATGTTTATGGTATACATTCGTAAAAGCCTCAGACAACAACGACTTGCTAAGGTAACTTTCTTATAGTAAAGGAAAATGCCTGTGCCAAAGAAAGTCGGAAAAAAGTGTAATCAATGATGCTTTCTCAATCAAATAAAATAATGTTTTCTTTTGTTTGATTTCAAAAAAATTATAAATTACTTGTCCAAGCTTCGTGTGGGTGTAAGAAAATAATGTTGGAAAGAGACACAAGAAATAAAGAAATTGTCTAGACCGTCTCAAGAGCGACGATACGATTAAAATAAATCAATTTATCACAACTGACAGACGTTTTAAAAACATTTGCAAGAGGTTCCATGAAATAGTACTCTATTCACATTGTGTTTCTAATATTTCTGCGACTTGCATTCAAAGGAAATTTACCTACTCCTAAACATAGTAATGATATCAAGACTAATTTCATTGAGAAAACACATTCTTAAATCAGTTCCATAAAACCATATACGTCTTAGCAGACCATAAAATCATAACCTTTCCGGATATAGCTAGCACTTTCGTCAACGCTACCACATTAACATGAACAAATTTCATAATCCAAGCAAACAAAAAACGTCAAAATCGATCATTTCAAGCAAAACAAATTGAATATAACATCAATTTGGATTTCACGTAATTGCCTGTAGTGAAAGACTACTAGTTGCTTCCCCCTGTCAGAAAAAAGAGAAACAACCACTTACTCTGTCCGAAATTAGATCCAATTTGGTGTATCGTGTATGGCTTAAACTTTGAATACAAACAGATATTTTTGATGGCGACCCGAGAAGTGTTCGCGTTTTGAGAATTTATTCACAAGTGACAATAAAGACAATCAAGTTGTGCTTCTAAATGAATTTCCTTGAGTGTTATTTTGAAATCGAGTATAAAAGAGTCGTTGCTAGAATTTGGAATTATTTTAAATTACATTTTTTGTAAAGGAGGAATACTAATGTACATCTAACTAAATAGCAACAATTACTTCTTAAAAGTAAATAAGCAGTCGCGTGGAGTTTCTCAAGTTTTGTTTTTGGAACGTTTTTAATGTGCTTAGGGAGAAATCAAATGATAATTGATGTATCCTTTGATGTGTAGGAGGAAAGGCAATTTTATCAAAGTTTTATTATAGGGGTGTGAAACGATTATTTTCACTGAAATAAATTGTTATTTGTTACTAACGTAAGCATGTAATAAGATTTGGCTTAGAGAAATGTCAATACGAAATCAAAATACTTCATGTTGGTGTCCAGAAACCAATATGACAGGTGTTCCAGCAGGAGTTTGTACTTATCTTGACGGGATTAGTATCTGCGGCTGCTTGTATGGAGGGGAAAACTCCTTAAAATTAAATGCGTAAGCAGTGTGACTGTGCAAATGTCAAAAATGTCCAACTTTTTTGTTGAACCTTTTCTCAACCTTTGACTTCTGGTTACTCCCGTTGCAACAATCAATCTTTATTATTTGTACCTTTACCAAATGTCATGAATTATTTATCAAAAATTCTGTTTTCAAAACATAAGAAATCCCAAGTTTATCAAGATTATCCCAAGACCTTATCTAGTCGTTCAGATTGTCATCATGAAGCATTTTATAATTCCCACTTCGAATCTTAGAAAACCTGACTTAAACTTTTGAGTCAACGAGTTTAAGACGTAATAGAAAACACAATAGCAAAAGTGCTCTTAAGATTTCTTGATTTTTTTATTTTTTTATTTTGTTTTAATTCAAAGTAAGTGTCCCATACGACTAAATAACCGAAAACAATATTTTTGTCGGGTCAACTAGTTGTAAGCATAATGCAAGTTATCGAACTCATCTATCATACCATACCTACCTACCGTCTGAAATTATTTAAAAAAAGCAAAAATGTAATATCAAACACTCATCCCGAGAAAATTGAATACCTAAATAATGTATAAGAAAACGCCATAGCTAAAAAATGAAAAATTGCGTTTAATCTCATCTCAACCTGCAATGCCAAGATCTCAAATCATATCTTTAACAAAAACAGAAAAAAGACCTCCTTAGCACGAAAATGAGAAGGTAATTTTCTCCTAATGACCATAAAATTTACTCGAAAAGATTAATGCGAGGACATTCATTAGAGGACACACCACATACCAACTGTGTCCTTGATGTTTGCGTCAACATTGTCAATGGCCTCAAATATAAGTGAATTGTGTTTGTTTAATGCACAGACTATTTAGTGATATAAACATAATGTACACCATCTCACACTGAAATGAAAAAAATGGAAAGAAGAATACTTTTCAACGAAACCTTAAAGCAAGTTTGTATCAGTTTATTTAATTAACAACGCTTTGCTGGTTGACAAAAATGTTAAGTCATGTGCAGTAGTTGTTATTACAATAAATGCGGTTCATTTTTGTAACAAAAAGGATAATTTGTAATTTTTAACTTTTTATGACCCTTTTAAGAAATGAAAATAAAAACATATCATTTTCCTACAGCTTTCCTACCTCGAGAAAAATGTTTATGCATTTGGCAAAACCAATTAGCTATCGGAACTTTGAAATCAAACACGAAACTAATTTTGCAGAAGGAGTTCAAGAAATATCAAATTAAATTAAATCAATTTCATAATTGTTATCAAAGATTTTCTGTCAGAAGTCATCCAGTTTACAACATTTTTTTTATTTTGCCGTTAAAATCAATTCGCGAAATGTTGTTATTGTTCTAATACCTTCTCCTGACTCGAGCCTTACATCTCTTCCTTCATAACCTTAGCTTTCAAAATACAGTAATAAATCCCTTAATGTTATCAAAACAGAGGGTTGACAAATTCAATATGCAAATATAACTTTCTGTGTACAATTATTCGAAAATCCTTTCCCCAAGGACATGAGTTTAATTGTTGTTTTGTCTTCGTTACCCCAAAGGCATTCAGAGTCGTGTCGTAGTTATTGGATCGTCATCATCATTTCATCTTGTATCTACGATCTTTGTATCACAAATATAAATAGAACGAGAGACAAGATATTAATCATGAAAGATATCCTCTTTTGAAATACTTTAATTAAGAAGTCTTCAAGTCGTTTTGAGCCAAACACATTTTCTGAATAAAATTCTGCCTTGGCTTTTTCTCTTTTCGGTGAGGAGGAAGAATGTACTCAAAGGATAATCTTAGTGAGCATAAAATTTATTTAATCAATTATGGGATTTAATTTTTACTTTTCCAGCGAGCTTCGAAGCTCACCCTTTTTGCATGTTTTCTGTTTCGGACGGTTTTTTCAAGGAAAATAGTCTAAATGTGGGTTTTAATCAAAAAATACTTAACTCATGCCGCCCCATAAAAGTGAGAATATCAATTACCTTTCTGACAATTTTATTTTTCTTGTATTCTAGAGGAGAGAATTTGGTTTTTTTCTTTGACAGTTGTTAAAATTTCGTAAGGAAAACTCATTTGAGTAATTGAAGTTTTGGTTTTTATATTCAATCGAGTTGGGCCGGACTATTATTTCTTATCATCCTCAGTGAAATGATCTATTTCAAAGATATGAGTTTGTTGTTGCCAGCCAATTTTAAGTTGCTTTTGTATGATTTTCACTTTTCAAATTAATTTTCTCCATCAGCAAGGAATTCTTGGCCTTGTCATTACTTGTTTTTGAAGTGTTTATTTCTTAGTTGTCAACGGAAGTGTGAGGCCAAAGACGTTAGTACCTAGCACGAGCGTACGAGAGTACGAGGAACGTCCTTAATTTGTAAATAATTTCTGTTTATAGTCTTGTCTTCAAAAAGGCAACGATTCTTAAGATACAGTTCTGTCTTTTTCATTCACACAGAAAAAGATTCTCATGGTAGATCAAGCAAAAAGCTCGACATTGAGTGAGCTATACAAAAATACTATGAAAACGTTGTGTTTTCCATTATTCATGCATTTGTACGCTTTTTATAGCCAATTTTATAGTTGGAATCGATTATATTCATTGTATGACGTAATATGACATTGGTTTGAAAATGTACATTACGATGAAATTATCCCTAATAAATCAATATAGTACACATAAAGTATATCGTGCACGGTATTGAGATGTCGATTCACAACATAAAAAAAATATTGATATCAAGTGGTTTAATGGCTCCACTTTTTGGGTCGTTAAAAGTTTCCTTTTCAATTCAAAAAGCACTTGCTGTTTCCAAAAAAATTATTGCATTGTTGTTTGTTGTTGTTCGTATGAGGGGCTAATGTTTTTAGCAGACTAATTTTGTTTTCTGTAGTATGAAAAACAGGACTCAAAGAACAAAATGAGAATATGAGAATTGGACAAAAATATTCGGGGTTTTGTGACATCAGCAATGAAAACTGGTCGTGAGTGGTTGATATGTCCAATCAATCAAAATATAAACGCCTTAAGAGGGAAGGTCCGATAATAATTACTTAGCCTCACCAGCTTATGGTGCCATACAATATGGAACAGTTTCCAAGGAAAATTCGTTTATCCATTTTAAGACTGCATACATAGACGTTTCATAAAAATAATCTCTCCCATTAGGTACTACTGGCTACGTATATGAGCAGATTATATCCATGCATTTAACCTTTTGTTAGCATTAAGTAATCTTTATAATCCATTCAAATGGTCGTCGTAGAGGGTTTTTCATATTTTTGACATTTCAAATAGGTACGCAACCCAAAATTTCAATGGCACTGCACAAAATTAAAAATTAACTCAGTAATGCAAGAGAAAATGCACCTTTTGATTATATCAGTTTCTTTGAGCGGTCCGAATTTGAAAACAAAATTTCGTGCTCTGCTATACTCCATGCAGTTTGTACGACTTTTTACAAAAAGGAACGAATTTCAGCTTCGTAGTATAAATGTGCACGACTTGGTAACAAGTCGAAATTACTTGAAGTTTGCTCACGCGACCGACCGGACATTGTGAATATCCTGCTGATTTTCTTTTTTTTGGGTCCTCTTAATTTTTCCTTCGGTTTTGGCTAAGTAAATTTCCGTTCTCTCATTTCGCGAAAAGTGACCATTTCTTTGTTTAAGGCGAAGATTTTTATAACAATTCGCACGGTGCCGTGCAATAACGCCGAGCGAAATAACGCCGAATTTTGAAATTCGGCCTTATTTCACTTTGATAAAGTGAAATAACGCCGAATTTTAGCGTTCGGCCTTATTTCACTTTGGCAAAGTGAAATAACGCCGAACGTCAGTTGAGAAATAAGGCCGAATGATAGAAAACAAAGA
>CAKKXW010000004.1:15513834-15530860 GCA_920937365.1 Sphaerophoria rueppellii | reverse complement strand
GTAAGTTTAGTAAACTTAAATTGCTTTCCTCTTAGCTGCCATATGTAATTTCATATTTACAAGCGCTTTATCATAAACGGAAGTTTAAAAAAGGTGTTTCCCATAGTGAAATAAGACCGAATGCTAAAATTCGGCGTTATTTCACTTTAGCAAAGTGAAATAAGGCCGAATTTCAGAATTCGGCGTTATTTCGCTCGGCGTTATTGCACGGCACCAATTCGCACTACATTTCCACATCATAGAGAAAATAAGAAAAACTTTGATGAAAGGAATAAGAAATGGGGTTATGTGATATTCCTTTGGTATGCAGGGTAGGGGCTAGATGTTTTGCGATTCACAATTTCTGAGGTGGAAAAAATTTGAAGGCAAATACTATTTCGCGAACATTTATACTTTAATGTATACCGTCGATTCTCCTTTCGTTAAATTCAAATGATTTGAATGAACACCATTAGTCTGATATGCTAGTAAGCAATTATCTTAAAACGGTGTGCACAGACGATGATGTGGTCGTTTTCGCATTTTCTGAAAAGCAATTCTTATTTTTGAAACATTGCTTTGACGTCCTACATGATGTTGATTCTCAGATATGTATTTTTAAGTAACCATACGCGGAATTCTGTGGTTATGGTTCTTGGTTTTTTCTTCTATTTTTTGCCTTACTTTCATGTGTCCATCTTCAGTTCTTTTATCAATGCAAGTAGAATGAATACAACTTTTCAGGAGTACAAAATTTAAATGACAACTCATTTATTTATTTGTATTTTTTACATTTCTGTTTTGCATTTTGTTTCAAGCCGCTAGTTAGTTATGTTAGGGAAAGTAGATAGCGATGGATTCCAGCTTAACTAAGGAACATTTTATTCAACTAGTAAATAAAAAGGTTACTTTAATTAAAAACTGTGAAAGCAGCCAAAGGCAATTACACACACAAACACACCGAAAGGGAGTCGAGGTTAAAGTGGACTGGTTTTGTCTCTTAACAGAGTCAAAAGGATAGTAGTCATTAACTCAGGTTGAGTGGACGATGCATACGTTGAACTACCACAGTTGAATGCTCCGTTCGGAGCCAGACTCATAGGTCATAGGGCCCTTCAAAGTTCAAATGTATGCTTTTTATATGATTAGTTTGCTTGGTGAATACAAAGCAGCTCATTGAGTTGAAGAGTGACCGAACACCTGTTTAGTTACATTTCCGCCTCTCGTGATGGTTAAGTTTTTGATTGAATGTGCTTCTTCTTTGACATGCAAGTTGTAAATAAAAAAATTAAAAGCTTTATTTAAGTTCTCAAGCATTATTTCCAAAAGCTGCAAAATATGACAGGTTCACTCTCATTTCTCTATCTGCATGTTTCTTTTTCCAACAGGTTTGAAACGACTTGTTACATTCTAAAATGATTTATTTAACTTCTCATGTAAACCTTCCGATAAGACCCAGACACTTTCATAATTCGTTAGGTACAACAAAAACAACCTGAATCAAATTTGACCTTTCCAATCGTTTACAAAACCAAACAAACAATTTCCTCATTAATAATGAAATTTAAATTTTTTCAACTTTAACGTTTTCTCGTTTGAATGAAAAAATAAACGAAAACACGAACCAAAAGAAAACAAAAATTTAGAAAGATTAAAGTGTAGTTTAACTAAATTGTATTGATGTCGAAGAATAAAGCTATAAAGTTGACAAGACAGAAAGGTAAAATTGTGGGCGATAGTAAGCAGAAGAGAAATAAAATTGGTTTTTCATCGAATAAAACCAGGAATCACTTTCCTAATTGA
Organism: Sphaerophoria rueppellii; assembly: GCA_920937365.1. Classification (NCBI taxonomy): domain Eukaryota; kingdom Metazoa; phylum Arthropoda; class Insecta; order Diptera; family Syrphidae; genus Sphaerophoria; species Sphaerophoria rueppellii. Next base: position 15,529,078 of record CAKKXW010000004.1, on the reverse strand, counting down.
TTTGATGTCGTTACCACTCTACCGACAAACCAGCAGCCATCCAAAGATTGAAGGACACGAGAGGATGAGGAAAAGATGGCGAGAAGGATAAGGATCTTTGATCCTTTGTGAATTTGTTGAGATTTGCCGCAAATATCTCTCAAATGGAGGTCAATTTCTTTACTGATGACAAGCAATAACTCACGTTCATTCGATTTAGATAATAACCACAAGGGTTAACAGTCTTATGTACACGAGTAAGTTTTGATGGTTTGCTTGGTTCTGTCTGGTTTTGTTGTGTTTTTGTATACATTCTTTTGGGCAACGTTAGATTCTGTGGAAAAGGATGCTTAACCACAAAATGGGACTCACATGAAACGGTTCGACAGAGCCACGAAAAAGTAATTGCTTATATTTATATGGAATAATCTGAACAAAGAATTATTTTGCTTCGTTCACCATGATTCCCATCATTTCGAGTCGTGTACAATGTTTGTTCTTGAAAAGAGTATGGTCTGATTCAGGGCTGTTAGAAATATGGAAACTTAACACAGAGTGAGCAAGAGGAGTAAATAGTCTTGAAGAAAGGTAGGATTTGTTGCGAACAAAAGTACTGGGGGACTCTGACCAAATTTTTAATTGAGTTAATTTACTCAAAAAGGCTTATCTTTCTTAAAGAACATTATATTGAACAAATTGAGATCAATGTCTGGATGAACATTGAATTACTTGCAAATGTCACATCATAATCATCATTCTGTTTCCCCTTATTATTTTCTTATTTTTTACGGTTCCTTATAATTTGCAACTTTTATTTCATGTCTTCGCTTCGTTTTCCGAACGACAAGCAAATCCTTACAAAAAGTCAAAAACTATTCACGCTCACGTGAAGCTTCACAAATATTTCTATTCAAGTGGAATTTGTGCGAGTAGGTAGACGTGTTCATGTTCATCTAAATGGTGTGAAGTTCACATGAAATTTCCATAATATAAAAAAATTCTTGAAAGAGGGAATACCAAACCAGATTTCTATCATCTCAAACTAGAATCGAATTGACTGTGCTTTTGACTCTAAACCTAAGAGGGTTGACGGTGAATTTCGATTACAGTGCAGGAAATGCACATTTCACCCTCTGTATTTTATTCTCTCTAACAAGAAGGAACATATTTGTGCGTCTTTTATTTGATGAGGATGCCAAAATAAGATACAGCGTGATGACTGCAGAAAGCATTCGTATTGGAGTGATGGCCCTACAGATTTGCATTCCACTCTTCAATGGTATTAAAATTTGAAGATTGCGGTTGCATAAAATTGGAATCTCTTACTTCGAGTAACGATGACTTGACAAAAGGTATAACAACAACAAGCTGCAATTTCCAGTTCATATTGATTTTTTCACTAACCACACAACTTCAATAACCTTTTGCTTATATTGGCTAAAGTAATTAACCTGCCAATTGTGCGGAAATTCGTAAATTTGAAGTCTGATTTGAAGTGCCAGTTAATGAAATTGCTCTCAAGTTCACTCTGACTTCCAATTCGAATTGTAAAACAAATAAACCAAATAAAACAAATTTTGAAATCAGGCGTTTTAATTTTTGTTTTTTGCTTTGAAGGCAACAACTCCATTGAAGACGTTTTTTTTTTAATTGATGCCAAAAAAAATTTTATACACATATATATAATAATTGCCATTTAATTTTTTTGTACGTGTAAGTACAAGGAAGACGCAGTATTTGTTTGAATTTTTTTAACACCTCAACAACAACAACTGAATATTCGAGATTCATTGAACTTCATTCAAATTGCTCATAAGCTAACAATTATTGTACCTTAATTTTGTGTTAGTTTTAATAATGAATTTTCGCTACGGCATTTCACAGAAAAAATATTCGACCAACGTCCAATTTGGGGTGCAGTGCAATAACACCCGCGGCTATAACCCCTGTAGGGGTTATTTCCCAAACCTAAAGGAAATAACTCCTGTAGGGGTTTAATGTGGCAATAACCCCTACAACAAAAATGCATTTGGCTGTAATATGGTAAAATGCGACAAAATGTATGTGTACTTAGTAAAAAACACAACACTGCCGAAAAATCCCAATTGTCCTCTCGATATAATAAACATTTTTAAAAATACGTCGGTTTAAAATCAATTTGGAACAACTAAAGCGCAATTCTAAATTGTTTTATAAGGAAACAACAATTGAAAAGGATTTCGCATGTTCAGTATTTTTGTCACCAACGGTCCGTCACAAAATTGTTCCAGCATGCGGATACAAGCAGCTGCTTATAATTATAATTCGCGCGAATTTTTTTATTATCACACCCCAAATTGATTCTCTATGGGGCACACAATTTTTTTCTCTGCTCGAATGATTATATAATTTTCATCTTAATTTGAAGTTTGAATCAAGTAATTTCAATAATGCAAGGAAGTAGTCCTGCTTTAAGGCGAATATTTCCACGTGCGTCATTGAAAGGTTGCTGGCTTCATTTTTGCAATCCCTTGAAAAGAAACTCCAGTAAAATCAATAACTTCTTTAAAAATTTTAAAAAGTAGCCATACCTTGCCTCACGAATTTATAATAAAGTTTATGGTCTTACCACTTCTGACAGCCGAAAACATAAACGCATTTGTGTTTTTAAAACAGGAGAGTACACAAATTGAATATTATTATTATTATTTATTATTTTCAATTTTTTTTTTTTTTGTGTTTCTAAAAAAAAGCGAACATTATTATTTTATAAAATTTGTTTAGTTCTGTTAGGTTTGGAGATAACCCCTACAGGTAAAAGGCAATAAGACCTACAGTTTCTATTGCCACATTAAAAAGGAAATAATAAATAATAAATAAATGTCTTTCACTCATCTTTTTGAATTAATCGAAATTCGGGTTTACTGTGTGGGGAACGATACTAGACCGTACAACTTACACTACACAAAACATTAAAAGACATACCTCAAGAACATATTACTTCTTATCATAACACTAAACAATACTTACCCTACATTTATTACAAAAAAAAAACAGCATAAATAAACTAACCACATAAGTACTTATAACACTTACAATAACACATTATACTACACTACAAAACTACTGTACACTAAACTACCTTGTATTACAAGGCTTGTAATAAACAACGTTAAGAAAATTTGTTTAATCTAGTAGGTAGGAAAAAGATAAACAACTGAAAAGAAAAAAATAGAAGTTTAGTTCTGTTTGGAAGTTTGTTTTGATAGTTTGTTTTAATTGAAGAAAAAGTTTTTTTGGTTGTATTGAGTAATAGGAAGAAAAAAAAGAAATAGTTACATATATGAAGATTAAAGAACAAATCAGTGACTCTTTTCCTAATTGCTTATTAATTGATAAAATAAAAAAGTGTATTCGGGTTCTTCAAAATATTATAATACCCAAGAATACTGAATATTGAAAAAATATGTTTATCTCCATATGTGGAAGAGAAAAAATTTTAACAAAGAGAGGAAACATGCTAAAGTGTGTGTGTGTAATCTATTAAAAAAAAATCGGTATTTTCAAAATACAATTTTCAACCTACAATTAAAGACCATTTGAATATCGAAAACTTTGGTAATTTCCATACGTGGAAGAAATAAAAAAAAAATTGATAAATAGATAAATTAATGCCTAAAGAAAAACAATACTGAGTGTGTGTGTGTGTAGTTTTATAAAAAAAAAAAAAACAAATAAATGCAACATTGAATGACAACCGAGTACTAACACAGATGAATGTGATTCAATGCCAAAGTGTACTGTTCATTTCATAGTTCAAGCAAGAAAACAAATTATTTTGAAAATTTATAAAAGAAAAAGGTTATGTAAATTTAAGAAAACTTAGAAACAATCAAAATAAAAGTGACAATTGAATAATTTCTGTAGAATCTAGAAAGTTCGATAATATAAAATAAAGAAGAAGCCTAACAGAAGTGAAGAAGATTCATGATCCAAATAGTTCAATAATTTAATAAACATATGTTTATACCTATTATCTATGTGTCTAGTGATATATAAGTAATTTTAATTTGTGTTTTGAATTTTCAATTCCTTACTAATTTAATCAGTGTAACGTATTGTAACAAAATTTTAGATCCCTTTTATATTCATTTGAATGTTTTTTCCTAATTTTTTTTCACAAGCCAACGAAATTAGAACGCGGTGCACCACGGCGGACACGTAAGGTAATTTTGTTTTCATTATCTTCTAACTTTCCATTGATTATCATATTGAATTTTTTTTGTTTCTAAATATTTCACCATGAAGGGGATTCCAATATTTATTACGATTTTCGATATATATATACACTCATACATATAAATATAAAAAGAAGTAAATGCTAATACGGAATTTAAATTTAATTTAATACATTTTCACTTTTTTTCTTGTTAACTCGTATCTTAATTTCAATTCACCAAATTACTATAAAATTAAATATTTAAGTTTTCATGATAAATCTAACATAATTTGTTAGCTCTTTGATTGCATGTTTTCATTTTCTTTTCCTTTTAAACAATATCGTATTCATAAAAATTAAATTGTTATTTAAAAATTTCTTAAATATAACCTTTAATTTGTCATTTTAAAATGGTTAATAGAAAAACCTGAAGCGTTGGCATGGTTGTCCTGATGGTTTGAATTGGTTGTTGTGGATAAAGGTCACAGGTGGATGTGGATCGATTTAGATAAGCATGAGGACAGGGTAAGCCATTTAAAGCTTACAGGTTAGGGGCTAGTGCACAATTTGGAGGATGCACTAGCCATCGCTGCGATACATGGGTGGGAAAGCCTCCGAGGGTCATCCCCATCTACGACCCTCCCCCTCTACAGAAACACCCATCATTCCCCTCAATTCAACATAGGGCCCCAGGATCTTTGAACCCCAATTTTAAATTCTATGGCATGAAGAATGACGTAACACCGTCCAGTGCTTCGGCAGCAAGAACCCCCCCCCCCCCCACCAACGAGCTAAGCCCAATAGCCATGCCGCACAGCCGTAGCCTGGACACCCTCTCCAACCTGCTGCCTGGATCGGCCTTCTAGTGGCCTGTAGACTAAAGGTCGTAAAGGTGGTATAGGTTGGAGAGGGCCGAACAATTGGTTCCGTTACAACTGGGAAGGAAGCACATGCAAAGATGCGCTAGAATTCTATGCCTTAGCAGCGCAGCGGCCAGAACCAGCGTGCGTTCAAGAATATAATTATTGGAATGTGATTCTTTTTACATAGTGGAAGAAAATTTGTAATGTGCAGTGTGTATATGGGCAGTAATCTTGTTAGTGGTAAATGCTGCAAAATACTAGTTTTCTCGAAAAATTCTAGGCTGCAAATAATTTTTATTCTTCTCATTTACATCTTAACTTAATCAAATGTTTATGTATATATGCATAAGATTTGTTCTTAAAAATTGTAATTAACCTAAGAGACGGCATCATATGGTCTGGCTACCCCGATGCCTTTTACAAAATAATTTGTAAATTGATTTTATAAATTATTTCAAAAAATAAATAAATAAATAAATAATTTTTATTCATAATGAAAACATTATTTGAAAATTTGAATTTAGGAGAAAACTCTCAAGTTTGCCTTTCCAGCCTCTAATTCCAATACAAAAACCACTCAGATATATTAAAGACGATGCGGACGACCGTCAAGTGCTAAGAACAGATTGAAGTGTACTTTTCTTTAGTAAGATTCTTAATAAGTAGTATAGAAATGAAAACGATCGTCGAGATTTTTCCAGATTGAATATCGTGTCACGGTTAAGGATTTGTTTTCACACGACACGACACACGAAATCAATCCAAAACAATTCATTCGCAAAAATAAGGAAACTTTATCGGTCCGAATCAACTCCCTTGCGGAATGCACTCTGATATTTGATTAACTTACAAATTCTGGTGAATATTAACTACACTTTCCAAAACAACATATACGTTCAACAAATACTGAAATAAACTCATTTAATTATTTTGCATTTTTTAATCAAAGCCCACAAAAACGTGAAAATTGTAACTCTCATTAAGCAAAAACCATCATCATCTCTCATAGTTATGTTTTCATCTAACAAAAAAACATGCCAAAGGCACGATGATTACGATGATGCCACATCAAACACAGCATTACATCAAATACACGTTGACCTGGCTGTTATTTATCAGGCAAACCAACATCAAATTCAACTCAGAGTTTCACCGTCCTAAATATTGTACATTTACACTTAAGGTTTGCTTTGGGCCATTTTTTTAGCATTCATAATTAATAATGTGTAACACAAGTTTGACATGTGGTCATAACCCTTCAAAAATTTACAAAACACAGGTGACATTACCATAGCACCTAACGGCCACCGAATATGCAGGGAATTGGTTTCACAAACAGAACAGGGCGCACAATTACTAAAGCCGCAAAGAATGTTTTGCATATGTAGTGTCCTTGCTAATTCATATGTGGGATCAACTATTAACGTGAACTTGAAAAAAGTAAAAGAAAAGGTAATTGGTTTTGTTCGTAGACAGTTTTTCCGCTTGATAAAAGTTCTATTTCCCAATCCTAGGACGGGAAGGTCGTTCCCAAAGGTAACAAGAATATTAAGATGCGATGTTCGAAAGACATTGATCTTAAAATCTTCAGCTTCGTGACAAAGCAATCAAAGTTGATCTTTGTACTTTATAATTCTTTAATTTCCTATGTAAAATCACAATCACCTCAATTATACATTTAAGCTTTTAATTTACATTTAGATAAACTTACGTTTAGTGTTCTTCTTCTTTATTCTTTAATGTGTACTTTAATTTAATTTCTAGGTTAGTTAGTAAGTTTAGTAAATTCTATGAAATTCAAGTTGATTCGTTGGCGGGTCAGTAACAAAGCCCAAGTTTGAAACTTTCTCTAACATCCCAGTCGTAGACATGTTAAATTTTTAAGAAGGCATCCAAATTTTATTGTACAGATTACTGGGCCGAAATGTTTGCATTACATGAAATATGCAACGCCAACCTCGGAAATTCTGGATATTACGTGATCCAGAGCAAAGAATAGGTTTAGAAATCACATTTTTCGAATTTGATGAGCAACTCAACTCCTTTTTGGCCATTATTGACTTCTTGGAAGGTAAATTGCAAATTCAATTTTATTTAAATGGAGATAGCTATTATGAGATGTTGCTAGGGAATCCAAGATGATGTTTGCTCCATGGGAATTACTGTCGGAAATAAAGGAAATTTTGCTGCATGGAGGTAAAACAATATTAGACCGCTCCTGAAAACCGGAATATCATCGAGATCTCGCAGGGAGCATGTTATGGCTATGTGTGCATAGCAAATGTGTTTAAATTAGATTGCATTCGTTTCGTTTTTCGTTTTTGTGTGAGCGGCGGGCGTACTTATATGTGTCTCTTTCCGGTTCCCTTTTGCAAATTTTTTCATTGCAAATATAACAGAGAGGATTACCGGTAAAGGTTTTAAATATGTGTTTGTCCGTTTGTGGGGGTAGCAGAGGGATTTTTTCATAGTGATATGTTTTGCCATCATACATCAAAACAATAATAAAACATCAGTCAAAACCATGCTTCAAAAATGTGTCGTTTCTCATTACAATTTCAGTGCTTCTCCCTTAACGCTCTCTACCCGTGAAATTGTTTTGTCAACTGAACCATCGGATTGCAATATAATTTATGTATGGAAATGGAACCAAAAACTCACAAAAAAAAAGTAAATTTAATTTTAATGCCCAAGCCCAACTATTTTATCCGCCTAAACACTTCAGAAAATTTAGTTAAAAAAATGAAGAGCCAAAGAAGAGAAAATTAATAATATAAAAAAAAAAAAAACAGAAAAATGCCATTCATGCCAAAGGGCATCATTTGAATATGAAAACGAGAATTCAAAAACCCTCAAGAAGAGTGTACTCGAACCACAACAGCAACAACTACAATCGGAATATCAGAATTTTTTTATTTTCAAAAACTGTATATTGTATAAACTCCAACCTTTGCACAAGAGTTTTGGTTGTTTCCATCACACACGACTAACTTCCCAGAGTAAGTAAAAACATTAGTTGTTTTTGTTGTTTAGTTAACAATGTACACGCACGTTGGTTTTCAAAGTCAAATTCCATAAAACTGATGATTTTAGGACATACATTCAATGCACTTGAATAACAGTGGCGCCATCTGCAAAAAAATTGTCGTACAAACTCGTGGACTCATGCACAACTACTTTCCACAGTAAAATAGAGCCTTTATTACTGTTTAATATTGTAGTTTTGTATTAGCGAAAGAATTTTTCTAATCGGATTAGTATTTCTGAAGATTAAGATTCATATGGCAAAACAGCGTTTGGGGGGTCAGCTAGTAATCAAATTTAGTCTTTGATACTCTTGAATATTGTTTCAATAACGCTATTGAGTGTTAAGTGTTAACCGATTTAAGGTAATTTCATAAATATTTCTATTCCTGCACTCATATGGACTTTTTTTTTCCTTCAATTGTTTATAACAATTATTAACAAATAATATATTTTATTAAATTAATAAAAAAAATATCATAATTTTCATTATATTAGGGTTGTCTTAGATTTTTGATTGCCATTAAAAAACCGCTTTGCGGATTTCGCTCAAAACCTATTCAGCTCTTAACAACACAATATCCCGTCGATTGAAGACCAATACGATGAGTGGTTCGCGAGATAATCGAGCTTGATTCGGATTCTAGTGACCTCGAAACATGGAGATATGCAAAAATTAGCCACATTACAATAACTTCCTCTGGGAAGTTCATAGGTGGAATATAAGATAACCTCGTAAAACCTATAAATGTTGAAGAGAGAGCACCTATATTCAATGTCAGCATTGTGTGACATACATTCACTTCCGGTAAATATAACTACCAATAAATTCTGTCGACATCTTTTGACCTCAACAACATCGATATATCGGATTTCTTAACACCCCCAATAGATTCTCTTACATATCGGCATATTACATTCATAATCATAACAATGACAAATGTGGATTTTATTTCGGAAGTGATCATAAAATACCTACATTCCCATTTGTATGAGGCGAGATCTATTAAATCAAAGTCTCTATTCATCGATTTGGAGTCATTGAAAAAAGGTGAAAGACTCGATGGATTCGACATTAAAAACGCTCATCATAGTGTATTCTTGTTAGATTCTTTGTAACTTCCGCCGATTTTGTGAATTTCCAAGTTTTGCATATCTCCATGTTCGAGGTCGCTTGAATCCGAATCAACCCTTTTTGTAATCATGTGTGTGTGTATGTATGTTCGTATGTACGTCTGTACGTATGCACATTAATTTTTTCGGCTCAATTATCTCGCGAACCACTCATTGCACTGTCATAATATGGTCATATTCGGACGCGGTATTGTCTTGTTAAGAGCTGATTAAATTTTAAGCGAAATCCGCTCTGCGGTTTTTGGAAGAGAATGAAAAAAACTAAGACAATCCTAATATAATGAAAATTATAATAATTTCTTCAAAAATTTCAACAAAAGTTCAAAAAATCGCATTTATCAATGCAATTAAATATATAATTTGTTAATAATTTATAATGTAGTGTCCATAGCTTAGTGGTTAACTGCGTTGGCCGCTAAGCAGAACATGCGTCGTGGGTTCGAGTCCTATTATTTCATTTTTCACGAGCGCTGTCTCTTGCGAAGAACTGACAAAACTGACAAGAGTATCATCTATCATGAAAAAGTGCTTCTCAACTTTGCCGTTCGGAATCGGCGTTAAACTGTAGGTTGCCTCAATTCTTCACACGCACCTAGGCCTTAGGTCTTCAGGAGCTGTCGCCCCACTCTATTTTTTTTTAAATAGTTTATTATAAGCAATTGAATATAAGTTTAAGCGGATTTATCTTCTGGTTATAGGGAAAAACAGTCCATATGAGTACAGGAAAAGAATGACTTTAAATCGGTAAAAACTCAATAACATCAATGATAACAGCTTGATTTGTTATGAACAATTGATAATTATAGTCTTGTGAGTTTTAATCTTTTTTTATATAAAAATTGATTCTTGAATGTTCATGGTAAATACAGTAGTATTCAAGGATAGTTAAAGTTCTAGCTTCAAATTGATTCTTAAAATAATGACATTTTCTTGCTTTCCAAATTACCTCCCTCTAGTCCCTAATCCAAATCTGATAGCTATAAGCTTAAAAAATAAAAAAAAAAATACAGTTTTATGATTATACTTTCGAATGGTTACCATAGCTTGTCGGTCGGTGACCAAATATATAAATCATAAACATTTTTAATCCTCTCAGCCATAAACCTTATAGAGGTAGGTATGTACTTCCGTTGAATAACGATTTTCTATTCCTTAAGCCACACGAACTATTACCATAAAAGAAAAAGAGAAGCACAAACAAAAAGTTTCAAAACAAACAAGTCGAGCTAAAATCAAGAACAACCAAGACAGAAAGACAAGAAGCCAAAGACAAGACTATGCGAAAAACCAATATAGCCAAATACAACCACCGCAATTGTCGACACTATACAACCTGTTGTTGTTGTAGTAAAGTCTGGCAGTTAAAATGTCTGCTCATTCATTAAGGGGAGATGGGGGGTGTTTGGTTTTTAGTATACATTCAAAACACACACACACACAAAATCCAGCGGGAGACGCTTTGGGCTAGCTCATGGTTGTTATGGTAATGGTAGATAATTGACCCAAAAGCCAAAAGTCAGCCAGCGCAGCGACGCGGCGTGTTGAATTATAAATTTCATTCATGTTACAATAATCCGAAAAACAGAATAAACAGAAAGGTAGAGGAATCAAAAGCTAGTGTTTCATCAGACTGCATGTGCTATCCCTATCTTCCTTTTATGGGAGGGTTAGGAAGAGGAGAAATGTAGAGAACCATCTCCATCTGCTGATCATTGTTGATGCTTTTGTTCTGCTCCAAGACTTTGTCTTTGATTTTCTGAATAATCATCTGCCGTGCACTTCTGAGGCAAATATCTGAATACAATATGACTTTTTGAATTTCAGTAAGGTGCCGAAAAGTCTTGTTTCATGTTTACAAACCCTTGCCTCTTCCTGTTTGTGAGCTCGCGTTTAATATAGACATAGCTATAGGTATTTTTCATATGAATATGGCAGGTGGCATTCCATTGAATCAAAAAGAAAGCAACAAAAATAAACATCAGTCCTCGATTTACATTGGCATTAAAAACTCAGACAATTGCACCTGAGGGAGTGTATGGTTTTTGTCCTTTTCATCACTGGCTCTCCGTGCGCAGCCTCGATGAATGAATAGAATTTTTTGTTTAATTACTGCACCATACTCCCCTTTCCCCCAGACACAAACTCCTTAATGATATTCATGAGATGGTAGGAGCAGTGTCTACCTTCAGTCAGTTTCCAATAAAATCATTTTTTTGTGGATCATGTGGTGTCCTTTTGTTCATTGAATGTATTTTCCAGAAGACCCTGGCAGATCAAGTAACTGACATGATAAAACTTAACAAAAGGGTTACACTAACGAGATGATGATGAATAATGTTATGACGACAACAGGATGCGGATGGGCAGAGTTTTTTTTTTCTGTAACGAGGTAATCGCACTGTTCGATTTACATTCGTTGGGAAGTTAAATTTTGTTTATCGAAAAGCAGAAACAAGAAAAAAAAAGAGATAAACTGCTCGAAGGCTCGATTGTTTCCGTTTTGTCTGAGGATGTGAAAATTTGGAATTATAAGGATTTTGGTTTCATTGATGTTTTTATTTTAAAGAGAAAGGTGAACAAACATACTGACAGCTTAAGGTAACGTGGAAACATGGAAAAGTATTTATGGTGAAGACTGGTTTTCGTACGAATGATTAAAATATTATAGAGGTTGACTATAAGCCCACCCGGCCTTAGTCCTTATTGAGACTTATTGCGTGTTAACTTAAAGAGGCGTTACAGTCACTTGTGGACTTGGGCCTTAACCAACAGTCTCCGCCAGTCCGTTGGTCCCTAGCCTAGTTTTGCACTCTTAGTTGATTGAAGTCCTTTTCAACTCGAGAGCGCCAACTGAGTCGCGGGACGAATGGGAATGGCGCCGAAGATCGAAGAATTTCCGAACCAGGGCATTATTGTCCATCCGATCTATATGACCAAGTCATCTGAGTCGCTGGAACTTGACTCTTCTGGCTAGTTCCGCATCCATCGTTGTACAACACATAAAACCGCGTTGTTGAATATTCTTCACCATTCTCCATTAATGCACACTGGCCAACATGTAAAGTAATTTTTTCTGATTTTTTTTTTGTTGTAATTATACCTTTTTCCAAGTCGCAATGAAAAATGTTGTAAGTACTCTTGGTTCACTTCGAGAACAATTCAACAAAAATGTGTTGTTAAATCTTAATGGTTGAGTACTGAATAATTTTCAATTTCGATAAGAGAAGTCGAATTATTCTGACTATCATTCAAAACTCAATTCATTTTGAAGAACTTGCACAATTGAAATTACTAACCAAACCACCACCGTTGCGGTAATTTCTTGCAAACCAATTGACTATGCGGTAAGTAATTAAATTTAATTTTAAATCTCCTTCTGTGGAACGAATTCCATGAATATTCTGAGTAATAATTATATTTCGACCAAAACCCGAAATGAAAATGAGAGAAATTCCCTGCTGCAAATTAAATTATTTTATAATTTAAATAAATTGTACATTTTTTTTTTCTTCACCCTTGAGTCTTGAACTGAATAGACCCAGAGCGTCCCTTTAGGATTGCAGCCACTACGGGCCAACACAGTGGAAATGAAACTAAGAACCTTGAATATAGCAGATTAATTTTTAATACAGAAAATACAACTTCAAGGACAAACAGGCGATGCCTTTGGGAACAATAAGCATCTCCGTAATTGTTGAATTGAAATACACTCTCAAACTTGATGTTAAATTAAATTAAATGAGAAAAATATGCTTAAAAGTTAAGAAATCGTAAAAATTAAAATGTAATCTATATATGTATATAAAAGAACAGCCTAATTTTTGTGTTCGTTCACTAACCGGGCACACTGGTTGACCGATTTTCCTAATTTTTTCTCTAAATGCAAGAGGTTTTAGGGTAGAAGGTTTAGCAAAAATAAAATGTATATTTTTCAAATTACAAATGGTTCAATTGTTAAAACTGCTAAAAAATTTTATATTTCGCACTCAAAAAAAAAAAAAAAAATTATCAATTTCGTCTGAGAATTGTGACATATATTTTTATTCGATCGAAAAAAAAATGTCAGCGAAGATATGAAATTATATTTGAACTAGCTGACCTAGCAAACGTTGTTTTGATGTATGAAATTTCTAAAGTATGAAAATACATTTGTATATTTTATTGTGAGAGGTAGAGGCTTACAGCCCTATTATGACTAGCAACTATCGACTTGATAGTTGATATGTATCAACAAATTTAATGAATTCGTATTATGGCTATCAACTGTCAACATTTTTTATCGACTTTGAATTTTATTAGATTTTATCGTTATTGTGAATGATTTTTTTGATAGATACGGTATTACGGATATCAACAAATTTGATACACATCAACTTTTCTATCAACTAAAAATTCCTGATTGAAACAATTGAAGGAACAAACATTTTTGGGTTTTTTTAAAGGGAAAAAGGTCAAAAATAATAAAGATTTAGAGTTCCACTCATAACTGCATTTATTGTACTTCAAGTCTGTAATAAGATTTTTGAAATAGCTGAAATGGTTTCCGTTTTATTTAAGAAATAAAGTTGTGAAGTCCTAACTGAAAAAATCTTTATTTCAAATTTCAAACGACAAACAATAAAACAAACAAACTCGTCTCTAAGGAAATTTTGATAAATATTCACAATCGGTCAAAAATAACAAGTTGATACTCATAATACGAAACTATCAACAATTTGATAGAAGCTATCGACTATCAAATTGATACTCATAATAGGGCTGTTATTTATAATGTTGTGAACGTTGATGAAATAAACGAACGAACGATGATTGAAATTAATGACATTAATATAGTTTGATAACATGGTGTGCTCAATTCTAATCCACAAAAAAACATATTTTGCCTTGAGTCAATAGTCATTGTCATTGCAAATGCACATCTGATAGAGAACTGAATGCTTTCAAATTGAACTGGTACATCTGTGTACACTAATGTTTTGCGAATACAGCATTGCCACAATTGAATTGGTTGCTCGAAGTCGTGAAGCGTAAGATGTTCTTGATCAAGCACTACTTCGTTAAAGACACTAATCAAATTGCATTGGATTACGAATATTTGCGCAAACTATTGAGACGAAGTAACATGATCAATAAAAGTATATATGTGTATTACACCATTATGCAAAGTGTGTTCAGTCAAAGTGTTGGTAAATATTTTTGAAATGAGCCCGGTGGAATGGGGAAATCATTTTCGCTATCATTAATTTTATCATCAATACGATCTGAAACTAAAACAAAAAAGCATTGGCTCCTGCTTTTTCTGGAATTGCAAGCGCATTATTAGTCTTAAACCGACATGACAATATTTATAAAAAAGTAGGCAATGGCCGAATTGTTGTGTTGGATGAGTGCACAATGGCGCACAAAAATCTACTTTATGCCTTTAATTCCACAACTTAAAGAATTTGGAGCCCTATATCTTTTGGCTGCTGAGGACAAACTTTGCCGATTAGACCACGGTCAACTGCTGCAGGCGAATTGAGTTGCTTTAAACCATCTATTTTATGGAGGTTTTTTAGGAAACTTACATTGGCCACAAATGTTCGTGTGCAGTTATTGAACGATGTATCTGCAGCAGAATCTCCTAAGCCATTATTAGACATTGGAAATGGAATAATTTCACTTGATTCTAAAGGCCGAATTTCACTTCCAATAAATTTTTATTGTAATGCAAATCCAAGGAATGAGTTGATTCAAGAGGTCTTTTCAAGCGTAAACAAAATTAAAAAATCACGTTTGGTTGAGTTGAAGTGCAATATTAGCTGGTGCAAGTAAAAGTATTTCTAAAATCGATGCAACAATTTATTTTGAATAAGATCAATAAATGCACAATTTTTTGGCCACAAACAGTTTGACGGAATTACAAAAATGAAAACGATGTAGCAAATTTTTCAAAGAGACGGAGTTTTTTGAATTTTTTGGATTCATATTCCAGGACTACCACCACATTTTTTATCTCTGAAAGTATGAGCGTCAATTTCTATGTTTCGGAACATCAATCAACTTA
>CAKKXW010000004.1:15465346-15477634 GCA_920937365.1 Sphaerophoria rueppellii | reverse complement strand
GTTTGTTCAGTGTTTTATCTTAAAGTCTAATGTTGCAAATTCTTAGTTTGTAGTACTTAATATGTGATTTCTGTTTGTTTGTGTATGGAAAGATAGGTGGAAAAAGGGTTATTTTCTTCTTAACTTAAAAAATGTCAAGTCGAACTCGGATGTAGATAGTAGCTTCGCATTTGATAAGTCTTAGAGCAGCGTTCTGATTGTTTGTTATGTGGATTAAAAGCTATATACTATCTTATTTATGAAGCAAATAAGCACACAAAATAAAATGTTATTACTATAATAAACTGAACAACCTACTTAGACATTTCTCTCTATCCCTGGTCTCTTTGGCTTCGATGATAGATGTAGGCTCAAGCTGAACTGTAAAAAATTCAATTCTTCTTTTATTGGGAAAAAGGTGGATAGAAAGGTATGTGTTTGTTTGTCTTTAGTGTATAATTCATGATGTTTGATTCTTAAACGTTGTAATCTGAAATTCTATTTTGTGACTTGTTTGCAAAAATCTCTATCGAGAATTTAGGTCTCTTCGGATAAACTTTGGCGATGAATCAATGAAAAATGTTCATTGTTCATTTGCGAAGATAATTTTGTTTTTATTTTACTCACTCCGAGCAAATTTACTGAGGTATGAAGCTTGACTAGAAGTGATTGGCATGGCGAGCGACGACCGACGACAAGATGACAATGGCAATATGAAAGATATCAAACAAAATAAGAAATGGAGGATTGAAGTCTTTTGGTAGATGGAGTGGATTCTACTCTTCCTTTCTCCCATACAAGAATTTGTATCACAAGAGGAGTATATCGGGCATAAGCTCGGAAAAGTAATGACCTCTCGGAGTTAGTAAATGCCTTCATCTTGACAACAATAGATGTGAAAATGTTTTTGAAAAAACTTGACAGGTACCCTTTTTCTTCTAAGATATTTTGTTGATCGAAAGCACAGCCAAGCCACGAAAAGACCAAGAACAACAAAAGCAATATATGCTTTTTTTATATTAATTTTTTAATTACTCCTTGTTTGTCCACACTGACAACTGACCTCGACCCTGCCATTGCTCATCCACCAGCCACACTCTCTACATCAGTCGTTTTCTTTACTTCTGCAATTTTAAGACTTCGTTTTTTACACCAATCCAAGTCAAGAAAATCAAAGTTGCCTTAAGCCTTTCGAAATACCAGTGAAAATACCATTCGAAGTCATTTAAATTGATGATATAACATAACATGTTCAGAAGTCTTTTCGGGCTGATGCGATTCAATAACAACAGGTTAAAAGGAATTTTCGTAATACTTTAATGAAAAAGGATGTGTAGGATCTCCCATCTACCATCTACCACTTGGACTTTCACTTCCACTGCCAGTCTTACACTTCAATTTCTCTCTATGTTGTGTCGGGCTGTGTCAATTAGTCAGGAAAGATTTTGTATACCTATAGCTGGCAATGCTCTTGTCTTTTGCTTTTGTGCGATGTAGTATTGTTGTGGTAAGGATATTTCTTTTGAGAATGTGAAAGGGCCTCCTCTGTTTGTTGTTTTTGATGGATTATTTCGGTCGCATTCCGTTTATTGTGTTTGCGGAATGCTTTGGGACATGGTCACCGTCCAAACAATTTTGCAATTTACTCTCATGTCTTGTGTCCGTTAATCTATGTAAATCCATACCAATGGTAATGAGTTAGTTCGCCCTATTTGAAATGCATTGAAAAACCTACACATTCGCATTGATATGGATATTCTATCAAATTTAATTTTTTAAGTCGAAAGAGAGCAAAATGCCTTGAGTTGCGACTCTAGGTATACCTCCTCTGTGGCTTCCAGTGTGATTGTGCAGTGTTTATGTCCTTATTCTCCTTATGGAATGATGTATGAGCATAATAAACAAAGAAGACGATGTTTTGCAGTGATTAGTTATAACAAGATGGGAAAGCTTGCTGTCAGAATGACATTTGCCTACGAACTAAAAACCAGGTTAGCTGCAAGAGTATGCGTGTAATCCAAACTCAAAAAATCAGGTTACCTGCAAGAGAGTATACGTTTTACTGTAATAAATAATGTAATTGCCTACATTATATAAAGAGCAAGTTTGCTGCAAGAGTATGTGTGTATAAAAAAATAAGTTTTGAGGTATTTGGAGGGTAAAACGTAGGTAGGTTTCCAATCTTGTTATAACTGATCAGTGATGTGTGTGTTTTCTTTTCGTCCTTGGATTGTGTTGTTTATACATATTGTTACTTGCTCTAGCACTTTTCCACACAGTAAAAAACAAAAGGACAACAACATTTAAAACATACGTTTATTATAAAAACGGGTTTGTTTTGTTGTCGAGTCTCGAGAAGACTGTGTAGAACAAACTTTGATCGAGTTAAGCACTTTATTCAATGAAAGTTGTTTTTTTCGTGTTCAGAAACTCATGGTGTGCAATTGTGCATTCATCAATGGCGCTAGCCAGGTTCATGTGAAAAATGTCTTTAACGTTTTAAAATTTTAAACAAGACCACATATTCAATTCATGTCGTATGTAGATTAGGGAAATATAATAAACAAAAATTTAAGTCAGTTGTCAGTATGCATTAAAGTCTAGGCTATATTAGCATGGCGTGAATTTAATTTGTTTTTGTCACGAAAAATACAATTAGTCAAACGAATCCGTGTCAGTAATCACCTCGGGTTACACTTGTTTTAAAACATAAGGCCTGC
This sequence comes from Sphaerophoria rueppellii, assembly GCA_920937365.1. Taxonomy (NCBI): domain Eukaryota; kingdom Metazoa; phylum Arthropoda; class Insecta; order Diptera; family Syrphidae; genus Sphaerophoria; species Sphaerophoria rueppellii. The sequence continues at coordinate 15,474,935 of CAKKXW010000004.1, read as the reverse complement.
TTGCACGACATCAAAAATAAAGTCGTTAGTAGTGTTATTGCACTAGCTTTTTATTTTATGTTTTTTTTTTTGTTCTGTCCCTTGCCTCGTCCTGTCTGACTGAGGACACGTTGCATTTTCAAGGAGCAATGGGTACATGGTGTGATTTTAATTGATGGTGGTATTGTAATATGAAGTGAAGTTATGTTTAGTTCGAATTGAACATTTATAATGAAGACAAAACGACGACCCATATTCGTATTTTCTAAAGTTTCATTGTGAGGGAACAGTACCTATGGCTACCAAAATAAGGTGGATGTAATTTTTGTTAAGGAAACATTGTTAATTGATTATTGACACGACACATAAGCTGCATGTATTTCAACTTTTTTTGTTCATCATTGCATGTAAGCACTGTATAAGGACGAACTATTTTTGAACAAAAGTTTAAAATTTATAATCCTTGTTCATTGAGAGCATATTGGGTTTTGAGTGATGCAGAAAATTGCTTCAAATGTCTTTTTTGGAGGAGCAGATCAGAGTACCCTTTTGCACGCTTCTCATAAATCTTAGTAAAAAATGCTTGGCGTGCATTTTTGTGCTGGCTTCGTGCAAGAAAGAGAAATAATGTGAGCTAATATTTCTTAACATGACATTTCGATAAATATCAAGTATAACGTAAGCCTCAGGTGTGTTAACTAGCAAGGCCTGAAACCTCTACCCGGTTTCTTGTTATCAAGTGCTGACTGAAGTCACCAAAAGTGGATCTACTGATTCACCATTTCAATTTGATCCCGAACTGCTGGCACTTATTTATTACTATTTATTTTCTTTGACAAATCCCTCTCCAGATTCTACAACATACCAAAAAGCAGCTGTCGAAAACCCAGAACTAATATAATACTAACATCCTGAGCTTTACTGCCATCGTCATGTTTTCTTTAATTTCTGTTTACCGACTTCATAAAATAATTGTTGTTAAAAACCAAGTTTTAGTTAATCCTAATACTCTGTGCGTCAGTACAAAATAATATTCGTTATGTTCATAATGTTCAAGTGGCAAAAATACCTTCTAACGTATAAATTATGGCTCTGTTCACAAGAAGACTCAACTGCAATAGCAAATACAAGAAAATGCTTAAGGAAGACATTTACAAAAGCCAAAAAAATAGAAATACCACACAGTCATATGACATGAACGAAAGGATTGGCTTTTAGTTCGTTGAACGTTTCGGATGGATTCTATGGCTGTTAATAGCAGTGAACCATTAGAAGCTCACACTGAGTGGTAATGGTAACTTGTGAAGAAGTAAAGATATTTTCTTTTTTTTTTTGCTATAGAAATAGTTGTAATGATTTCTGAAAAATAGTGTCCGTTTAAAGAGCACCTTGACGCAAATGAGTTCTTTTGTTTAATAAGCAGAGGGAATTTTCATTTCGGTACCATCAGATTGGGCGTTTTTCTTTTCTTTTTAGCACCCTACAAAAAAAGCTATCATTTGGAGGAAGAAGCAATACCACAACCGGCATTACACATTGCAGAGTCAGGGTTTGTAAGGTCCTTCACAATGATGAAGCACCCGCACCTTGGGTTTTTCTTTTTCAATTCGCTTTTAAAGTACCTGCTTTCGAATGGTTATACATTTTTGTATTTGAGTATGTTTGTTACATAATTACTCTATTTTCCGGCTTGGGGTGTTAGAAAGGTTCAGACAGAGAGCTTGTCGTTCGTTGGCTGTTTGTTGCGTTGCATTGGTTCCGTTCTTTTTTTGCTTTTTCACAATTTTGATTTCCTAAAAAAACACTAAACAAACTACAAAGACTGAATGCTTTGATGAAACTTTCAAATTAACAGCATTTGAAATTTGTCATATTCATTTCCGTCTAAGTTCTTTTTTTCTTGGTTTTGTTAATTTGATGACGGCTTCAGACTTTCACCTGTATATAAAGTTTGAAGTTTTAAAAGGTATTGTAAATGAATTTGTGAAACAGACAAAAAAATGTTAATGGAAGCTTGAGTTCTGCCCGGAAGAGACGAACCCAGTTGTGCATGTCATGCTTTGGCCAAATAATTAATTAACCGCTGACAAAAACTTACTGCCAAAATTCTTAAAAAAACAAAAAATTTCATACAAAAATTCAGAGCAACAGCTATTTTTGTTGCGGCTTAGCAATACTTTTCTACAAAAATTGCTAGCTTACCTGTTGCCAATTTGTCTCCTCCTTCTAAGGAACCTTTTCGAATCAGATTCCTCGCGTTGTTTAGTCTAATTAAATGAATATATTACATAATTCTCTTTCTACACTGAACCAAAAACAGTAACCACTAACCATATTGATAATTTTGTGCGTCAAGTTAAATATTTTGTTGTCAATTTACAACCAATGACGGATGTAGTCAATATGATAATTTCAGATTTTCAATTTAATGACGTCATCAAAAAATCGAGGATTCGAAAACCGGGGTTGTCACATTGATGATTTGCGTTACCAATAGAAAACTAAAGTCATCATATTGAAAACTATGGCAGTCTAATTTCACATTGTAGTAGTCATCTTGAAAATCCAAGTTATCAAATTGAAAACTACGATAATCATAACGAAAACTACGGTTGTCAAAATGAAAATAGTGGTTGTTAAAATGAAAATCCTTGTTGTCAACTTGAAGACAAAGGTTGAGAATATGAAAGCTATGATTTTCTGTGGTTTTCAATATTACAACCACTGTAACATATATTAAAATTGCGTTTTTCGTTGGGATTAAAGTGATTTGCCAATTCTTAGAATGCTGCTGCGAAATGTTTTTAATTAGAAATGCACTTGTATCCAGGAACCATGAATGTACTCTTATACTTACTATTACTTTTGGCTTTTTCCTGAAATATAAGCTACAAGAACTGTTTAAAAAAGAATACTCAGATATAATATTTTGGAAACATTTTAATTAAATATGTAAATGTTTAAATGTGAATTTATAGCAACAAGTTAAAAGGATATTTATAATTTTTACTGAACTAGTATATTAAAACAAATTTGAAAAAGTTAACTGCTATCCATTATTCAATATTTCGTTTGGTCAGCGAAAAGCACATCTTTTACGAGCTGTCAAAATACCATTCCTCCTGTAAATGAAAATTAAATATTAAAATTAGACCTAGTACATTCATCAACGCCAAATTAGAATCATTTGTTTTATATGTACTTATACATACTTTCAAAGATCAGATAAAATTGTTCTTCACCATGGTTGACAGCAGTTGATAATTAATATTATAATTTTTTTTAGTAAATCACACACAACGTCCGATTGAATTAAAACGCGTAAACCGACTATCTACTGAATCCAGAAGATACTATTAGTTTCCACATTGAAAACGATAGTGTCCAATTTGATGATCATAGTTTTCAATATGACCACTTTAAATAAACGGTAATCGTATTGACAACTAAATTTTTAAATATGAGGATAAATACACTTAAATCATCGAATTGACTATAGCGGTTGTCAACGTGGCTTCCATATAACATTTTGGTAACCAACTACAACTACAAATTTGATGACGTAAAAGCCATATCGACAATCATTGCTGTACATTTGATGACTGTAGTTTTTAATTACCTTGCGGTCACGTAAGTTTTTTTTAATTTGACAACCAAAATATTCTATTTGATCATTCCTGTTGTTAAATAGACAACTTTGATTTTCAAATGAGAAGCAAGAAATTGAAAATTTCAAATTTTCCCTTTTACAATTAGTATGTAAAATTGTGAGACGACTTTTGAAAATTTACATCACATTGACATGTTTTTTCATCAATACGACAATTTTCGGTTAACAACCAGTAATTGTCAATATGACAACGGTTATTTTTTTCAGTGATATCTCAACTCACCACAACATCCTGTTCTACATTAAGTTTTCGGCATTCTTCCAGCATTACAAATTTCCATTATTTTGTTGTTACTTAAGTTTTGTATTGCGAGAACATCTTCGTTTTAATGGCCTTAGATCGCCAATATGTATACATATGTACGTATGTCTTCTATTTCCAGATAACTATTATTATAATTTACAACAATCATAATATTGTCTTGCAAACTTATCCATACAGAACATAACCACAATGCAAATTCTCGTTTCCTATAAATCGGTCAAACTAACTCAGGCGTAGAAACAAATTAAATTTGTATGTACTTTGTACATTGTACATTGTACTTCTGCAATACAAACTCGACAGCTAAGTACACATACAGCATTCGATGGAAAATCCTATATGCCATCCACATATCCCCGAATTAGTGCCAGTTGGAAGAGAGTTTGTGCTTTGTGGTCGTTGTCGCCGAATAAAGAGGGAATAGTTTTCATATCCCAACTCATCCACATCTTGTGTTTTTCAAGTGCAACAGGATGCTTTTTGTAATGGTAGTTGAAAGTTGATGGCTTGACTTTGGCATGTACACAATCGTTACAACTCGTTGTACTTGTACAATACTTTGGAATTCCCGAGGCCCATGTTAAACTCATAAGTTTTTGGAAATACAAATAATTGTGTTAAAAATGTTCGTATTCTCTGTTTTGTCCGTCAGTTTGTCTTTTTTTATGTAAACTTATTAAGCTATGTAATGTTGGAGCCTATGTGTTAAGGTGAGGTTTCGATGTATTTTCCATGGTTAACGTAGTTTTCATCGAGAAAGAATTGCAAAGGGGATGTTTTGAATATAGTCATAGATAGAGAAATTTGAGTTTGAAACACAATATTTGCATTCCTTTCGATATGCTGAAAGTAAATATGATTGTGTTTTGAATGTGTCGGAACAGTGCAATGTTTTTTGGAATAATCTTAGCTTAAATATATAATGTTATCTTGAATTAAATTTTCTCAATAAATTCATGTACAACCAATACATTTTGAGTATTGAATCTAAAGTAAAACATAATAGTAAATGTATCTTTAAGTTTATAAATGACAAAAAAAGTACAACTGGAATTCCGAATTCAATGCGTTATAATGGGCAAACATCTAGTGATCCGTCAACTATCTGTAACTTTTTTGCTGACTTTTTAGATCAATCTTTAAGTCTTCCTATAATCCAACGAGGCCTTCGTTATATCTTCATCTCAGTTGGTCAATTATCGGTAGATAAAGAAGATATTTTTTGTAAACATTTAAAGTTACATGAAGATAAACAGTCTGGGTATGATGGAATTACTCCTATTATTTAAAAAAAAAGCTCTCTTTCAATAGCAATCCCCCTTGAAATTATTTTCAATCGTTCTCTCCGTGATGGCTACTTTTCAAGACAGTGGAAGGATTCTTTTATTTATCCTGTTTTTAAATCCGGATCAAAAAATGATGTAACCAACTATCGTCCGATTTGTAAAATTTCTGTGATCCCTAAGTTATTTGAAAAAATTGTTTATAAAAAAACACTTTTTTCTGTGAAAGAAATAAACACACCTTTTCAGCATGGTTTTATCAGTGGAAGATCGACTACAACTAATCTTACAATTTTTAGTAATTATGTACTCGATGCTCTCGAACAGGGTTATCAATATGACATCGTGTACACCGATTTCGAGAAAGCGTTCGATAGAGTTGATCCCTCAATTTTGATATCCAAACTGCATAACATTGGTTTTCAATCAAAGTTATTGACATATTTAATATAATTCAATATGTTCGTATTAACAATGTTACTTCCAATCCTGTTCTCGTTGCTTCCGGTGTCCCACAGGGAAGTCATTTTTGTCCTACTATTTACATTTCTACTATTTATCAATGATATTCCTAGTTATCTAAAAAATTGTTCATGTTTGATGTATGCTGACAACCTTAAATTATTCCTGCGTATTAAATCTGTTTCTTACTTACTTACTTAAGGTGGCGCTACATTCCGTTGTGGACTTGGGCCTCAATCAACAGGCTCCGCCAGCTAGCTCGATCCTTAGCTAGTCGTCTCCAGTTTTGCACTCCGAGTTGATTGAGGTCCTCTTCCACTTGAGTGCGCCACCTGAGTCGCGGTCTTCCTCTCCTCCTACGTCCCTCGGGAATAGTGTCGAAGGCTTTCCGGGCCGGAGCATTGGTGTCCATTCGCTCTAAATGACCGAGCCATCTGAGTCTCTGGACCTTGACCCTTCTGGCTAGGTCCATGTCGTTGTACAACCCGTAAAGTTCGCTGTTGTATCTTCTTCGCCATTCCCCTTCAATGCACAAGGGGCCAAAGATAACCCGAAGAACTTTCCTCTCGAAACAGCCTAAGGCACTTTCATCCGATTTTGTCAGGGTCCATGCTTCTGCACCATACAGCAGGACTGGGATGATGAGTGTGTTGTACAGTTTTACCTTAGTTGCTCGAGAGAGGGCTTTTCCACTCAATTGCTTTCTAAGCCCAAAGAAACAGAGGTTAGCAAGAGTTATTCTTCGTCTGATCTCGGCGCTGGTGTTATTGCCCGTGTTTATAGCGGAGCCTAGGTAGACAAACTCCTCTACTACCTCGAAGTTATATATTACCAAAACGGCGCACTCAGCGCTAATTGTGTCCTGCGCGAAGTAGGACAGCCATTTCTACCTACCTCGAAGTTATACGCGTCTATTGTGACGTTTTGCCCGAGCCGTCGGTGTTGGGTGTCCTTCCTCGAAGACAGCATATACTTCGTTTTTCCCTCATTTACCGCTAAACCCATTTTTGCCGCTTCTGTCTCAATTCTCACAAAGGCGCCATTGACATCACGCTGTGTTCTTCCCATTATATCAATATCATCGGCGTACGCGAGAAGTTGAACAGATTTTTGGAAGATAGTGCCTCTGGTGTTGACGGTGGAGTTCTGCACTATCTTCTCAAGAACGATGTTAAAGAAATCGCATGACAGTGCATCGCCTTGTCTGAATCCTTTTTTAACGTCGAAAGATTCCATAAGCTCGTTGCCAACCTTGATGGAGCAGCGTGAGTTCTCCATCGTCATTTTGCACAAGCGAACGAGCTTGGCAGGGACGCCAAAACTAGACATAGCTTTGTACAGTTCGTCTCTGTAGATGCTGTCATACGCGGCCTTAAAATCGATGAAAAGGTGGTGGGTATCGATTTGGAGTTCATAGGTCTTTTCCAGGATCTGCCGCAACGTGAAAATTTGGTCGATGGTTGACTTTCCTGGCCTGAAGCCACATTGATAAGGACCAATCAGATTGTTGACGAGAGGCTTCAGACGTTCACATATTACGGCAGAGAGGATCTTGTAGGCGATGTTGTAGACTTATTCCTCTATAGTTGGCGCAGTTTAGAGGATCTCCCTTTTTCAGGATCGGGCAAACAATGCTGAGGTTCCATTCATCGGGCATGCATTCCTCTGAAATCTGTTTCTGATTGTATAAAGTTGCAATCTGATCTTTATAATCTGTCCGTTTGGTGTTCTTAAAACGATCTACAGTTAAATGTTTCTAAATGTCATAGTATGTTATTCTGTAGCGGTACCTCGCCAATTATGTTCTCTTACAGTTTACTTGGTTCAACCTTAACACAAGTCTCTCAGAAAAAAGATTTGGGTGTAATATTTGATTTGAAATTCAGATTTGCTAGTCACATCGACTATATTGTTTCTAAGGCCAGTTCCATGCTTGGATTTATTTCTAGGAACGCTAAAGACTTTTCTGATCCATATGCTCTAAGAGCCTTATATTTTTCTTATGTTCGCTCAATTTTAGAATACTGCTCATCTATTTGGAGTCCAATATACAGGGTGATTCACTAGCGTTGTGCCAAAAAGCTAGAGCGTGTAGGTTGAGTTGAGACAAGAAAAAAATCGAATGGGAGGGGGGGGTCTATTCCCCCCGTTTAGCCGGGAGGGGCAATTTTCTGAAAAATTGACTTATTTTATAAAAAAAAATATTTAACACCAACGGCTTCGTTTACAATACCGTGTTGTACCTTTTTGAAAATCCAGAAATATCTTCTTTCATTTGGTTTTTAAATTAAATTGTTTTAACGAATAGTTTAAAAAATATTAATTCTCAAACTCAAAATTTTCAAAAAAAAAACAAAAAAATCATTTTTGAACCAAGTTTTTTTCAAAATTTTATGTAATTAAGTACTAATTTTGTTTTCAAAATTCAATGTCATTGTTAATTTTTAGCTGAAAACAGAAAACCGGATGGAAAAATGTCTTTTCGTTTTTGAGAAATAAAAAAAAGACCAGGACCACTTTTTTCTAAGAAAATCTTTGTTTTTATTATTACCTATCTCGACTCTTAGTCTTATTAATTTATTATGACACATTAACCTTTCTTTTAATATTTGTTCTGTAATTGGAATTTTATGAGGCCCCAATAAAGTAGAAAAGTATTGGATTTTCCCTGGATTAATCATTTTGTTCGTAGTGTCCGTAGCTTAGTGGTTAGGTGCGTTGGCTGCTAAGCAGAACGTCGTGGGTTCGAATCCTATTCAGGCCCAAAGTTTTTATTTCATCTTTCACGGACACTGCCTCTTGCGAAGAGCTGACAAAACTTCCAAGAGTATCATTTGTCATGAAAAAGTGCTTCTCAACTTTGCCGTTCGGAATCGGCGTAAAATTGTAGGTCCCCTCAATTCTTCACACGCACCTGGAGAATTGTTGAATGAGAGTAAGCCACTTAGGCCTTGGCTCTTCAAGAGCTGTCGCGCCACTCTATTTATTTTTTTTTCTTAATCATTTTGTTCATTGATAACCACTGAAAACTGACCTGAAATTTTTCTTATTAGGCCTGGGGGCCGCGGCCACCTGTCGGTGAAGGGTTCTACCTGCTAGGAGCTTAAGATGGTTAAACCGCAATTTTTCTTGAATGAAAAAACAATAAACCGTTGCAGAAGTGCATGTCCGCTTACTCTTCTTGAGAGTATGAGTTTGACATTGTTATGTGTTGATGAGTCAATATTTCAATTGGAAATGGTTGTTTACTAAATATGTGATGCCTTTTATTCACCTTTAGGTTTTTTCCTTCAAGAAAAATTGCGGTTTAATCATCTTAAGCTCCTAACAGGTAGAACCCTTCACCGACAGGTGGCCACGGCCCCCAGGCATAATAAGAAAAATTACAGGTCAGTTTTCAGTGGTTATCAATGAACAAAATGACTAATCCAGGGAAAATCCAATACTTTTCTACTTTATTGAGGCCTCATAAAATTCCAATTACAGAACAAATATTAAAAGAAAGGTTAATGTGTCATAATAAATTAATAAAACTAAAAGTCGGGATAGGTAATAAAAAAAACAAAGATTTTCTTAGAAAAAAGTGGTCCTGGTCTTTTTTTTATTTCTCAAAAACGAAAAGACATTTTACCATCCGGTTTTCTGTTTTCGGCTAAAAATTAACAATGGCATTGAATTTTGAAAACAAAATTAGTACTTAATTACATAAAATTTTGAAAAAAACTTGGTTCAAAAATGATTTTTTTGTTTTTTTTTTGAAAATTTTGAGTTTGAGAATTAATATTTTTTAAACTATTCGTTAAAACAATTTAATTTAAAAACCAAATGAAAGAAGATATTTCTGGCTTTTCAAAAAGATACAACACGGTATTGTAAACGAAGCCGTTGATTTTAAATATTTTTTTTTTATAAAATAAGTCAATTTTTCAG
>CAKKXW010000004.1:15443079-15456094 GCA_920937365.1 Sphaerophoria rueppellii | reverse complement strand
GATGGTGATGGTCACTTTCGATTATCACAAGTAATAAAACGAGGACACCTTAACAGAATTATTTCGAGAACTGAAAAGACAAACGTTTGTTTTGTTTCAGATTCCAGAACAGAATTAGTTACATTAAAACACAACACTAAGAACCTTTGGCGAACCAAACGGAAAAGCAGTTTGCTCACGTGCTCACGCGCATCATGCCGATTTCTTGCTAAGAGATATGAACTCGCATGTCCACCCCTTAAACAATTCAACCGTAATACCCGCGCTTCCAGGAATGCCCATCAGTTTACACTCGAGCCCAATTTCGGTCGTACGCTCAAGTATAGAGAATCGTTCTTTAGCCGTACTACGCGCACTCGTGCACTCGTTTGACGAAAAGGCAAACCAAGCGGTTTCCAAGAATCACAACACAAAATTACATTGATTAAGACAAGACCTTAGACTTTGTTTTGTTTGCAAACAGAAAAGTCAAGAGCTTTATTAAGACAATTCCACAGGAGCAAAATAATGAACACTATTAGCTTTCACTGGTAGTGGTAGTGTTGTGACATCTGCTTCATTGTCGGCTACCTTTATAGTTTTAGGTATACTTGTTGTTTTTTGCTCAAGACTGACTTAAACGCAAACACTTTGATTGGTTCTTACTAGTTTTCGAAGCAACCTAAAGCAATCAATTGAAATCATCCACATCGACATTGTCAACACCTATGTCAAAAGTTGGCAATATTACTCAGAGAACAGAGTCGAATGTTGCTTATTTTTAAGGAATTGTACATCGTTTTTAATTGTTAAACGCAATCAACCAACTGCAAACAAACGAACAGTGTTTTTGTTTGTAGACGAAAACGATTGCCAGGACTCAGAGGGATTGTTGGCTCAGTGCAATGTTGGTTCAAAGAAAGTTTTGTTATCTTTTCCAAGAACTGAAGAAATATACAAAAAAGAAAACATTTTCCTTTTTTTTTTGGTTTCCGACTCGCCATAGCGGATTGTTTCCCTCCAACTTACCATGTCGTAGTTTGACGTTTCGGGCTCATTGGATATTCGGATGATAGTGAATTTTAGAAACTGAATCAAACCGGTATACCATCGCACTATTTTCCACGAAAAAATGTCTAAGGCAGTCAGATTGTACACTTGATGATGATGGCAAGACGGCTCATAACATAATATATTGTCAGTTTGGTGGTCAAAAAGCGTCTGTATTCCAGGATTTTCAGTTAAAAAAAAAACTGTATGTATCCAGAACGCCCACCTTAGACTGATTCGTTAATTTTCAAAGAAAATGGTTCCATAAGAACAGAATTCCAGATTTAAAAATAGCACTATGAAGTTTCTTACGTTTGCATTCAATTTATATGCATTTATTCACAAGCAAGCAAAAACAACAACAAAAAAACTGTAATGTAATGTTATGTAATGTAATACAATCTTAATTTCTTTATCCTGATTTCTTATTTCAGTTTTTTCTCTGTATTCAACATAAATGGCCGTGTTTCCGTTCCGTTTGTCGTCGACAGACAAAATGCCTGCAAACTTATCAGAACCTACTTTTCTACATCCCTTACAAGTTTTAAGTATTTTAACCAGTTGAAACCAGTATAATAAGAGTCAAAGTGAATGCAAAAATTTAACGCGGTTACATACCTGCTAGCAATATGAAGACAAGAGAAAATAAAAAAATTAGAGTAAAATATGGTATCACAAATGCTCCTTTAATAGTCCTTTCCTTTAGTTCAAACAAATTTGGTTCTGGAGGAACGATAATTTGGGGGAAAAAAATTGTGAATTAGTTTCAGTAAGAGTAGACTTTACTTGAGCTGCTTAATTCATGAATATATAATGCCGGACAACAACGTGTTTGACACCATCTTATCGACAAAAAAAATTCTCCTTAAACATCCTTAATAATATTTTAAGTAACAGCTTAAGATTTATAAGCCTCATAGCTTACAAAATTATTCCCGCTGATAGTAAATTTAACTTTCAACTTTCCGAGATGTCTAATTTCCTGACTTAATCGATTCCATAAAAGAAAAAAAAACCAAAAAGCGAACCCCATCATTTCATTTTCTTTAACAAAACAAAAAAAGTCAAAAACAAAGAACTTTCCTGCCATCGACATTGACGTTGACGACGAATGATGACCGACACCAACAACAAAACTCCTTACACTTGTACCTGACCTGATTTGATACAGCATTTAACTTCGATTAATTTTAATAATCATTCAGACACAAACACACAGATCTAAAGAGAAGGATAGTGCCAACAAGAGCAATCGAATTTAATAACGAAATGCAAATCTTGATGAAATCAGGTCAAAATATAAAAAGCAAAGTTTCCTTCCTTTTTGGCCCGAAGAATTTACATACTAATGAGCAAAAACCCATTGACTTAACTCTTAAAGTAACTTTGATTTTGTAACGAAGGCGAAGAAGCATGAGCACAAAGTCATCTCTCGTCCTTTTTATGTTCTGTTTCTCGTTCTTCTTGTGGAGCAAATTATTGGTGAAGCAAAAAAAGGATGGTGTTCGGTAAACAATCCTTTTTGCTTTTTCACTCAAAATAATTTAATGACTTAATGAGAAAAAAAAAGTGTTGAAGCAGCACAAAAAAGTTGCAAATAGGAAAAACGTGAAAAAGAAGAAGATGCACAAACACTGGAATCTTAAATATCCTAAGTTCTAAGCCCTTTAAGACGTGGCGAATTAGTTTAAGGTCTGCCGAGCGACACGACCCCAGCCACCGACACCCCACCTAAACGGCTCTTGTCCCAAGAGGAAAGAAATTAAGGCTAATGAATTCAGTATCTGCATACATAAATTAGAATTTCGAGGTCTTAAATGGTGTTTAGGCCAACAATGTATACACTTGAAATAAGATGTTGGCGGTAATTTCTTTGAAAACTAATTGTTACGAGAAACCCTTTCAATTTTTGGTTTTCATTTGAGGGGTAGTTTTACTGAAGCACTCTCTGTTATCGCATTTTACATAGATTTTTGCCAAGAAGCAGGAACAGATTTCCTTCCTGTATAGTTATTATACATGTATGGGCATAGGGAGCACTCTTCTTCCGCACTCATTATTCCGACACATGCAAGCAATTGAAATGAGCATGTCTATAATAATTGTCACTAAAAACTTTGACAATTTTCCTTCTTCTTAACGCACTACTGAATCACATCAAAAGTAATAGTAGAACGAGAGAGGGAGAGAGAGAGAGAGAGTGAAAAAAAGAATCAAAAATTTCATGTGAGTTTGAAATCACTATGGTGATAGTGTAAAAGAAAATGTTTCGGGGGAAAGCATGAAATTAATTTCCGCTTCTTAAGGCATAATACATGCTTTTGCAAAGTTTTTGCATTCACAGAACCTTCCAAATAAATGCATAAAAATTTTATGTGCGCAAGATGCGTTTTGAATGTAGTTTTGCCTCTGAGCGAAGGCATTTGCGTTTCTTGGAAATAACAAAATTAGCATACGTGTAACTAAAAGTCAAAATCGGTGATGTATCAGTGGATTATTGTTAATACCAAAATCACTAGTTCCAATCTGGCGAATTCCCAAAAGGAGTCCCCAGAATGATGAGAAAGAGAAAGAGAGAGAGACACATGGTTGGTTCGAGCCTCTTGATGGATTTCTTTCTCCAACGCCAGCTTGACGAAGAGGCCGCCAGTCCATCCTCTTGTCGGAATCCTTACTTTTTGGATAGTGAAAGAAATTGAAAAATATTGTATATTTATATTTTGGGGTTTGAGACTGTTCAACTTTTTGGAAAACAGTACACAACCAATCATATTCTTAATCGATTACATATGTGATTTCTCCAGACATCAGGGAGTCAATAAAAGAAATTTGTTTTCGCATTTGTTGACAACAATTTTCTCCTCCACTAATAGTTCAGGTGATGTAAGTACAACGCATTATTTTTTTTATTTTATTCAAAGCAACAAATTTCAATTTTCAAGTTTATTGATCACTGGCCGATCCTGCGAACCTCGTCTAGCAACCCTTCAGTCTTCAGAGCAACTTTAGAATAATTACAATTAACACAGATATTGTTAAAGTGCAATGTGATTTGCTTCAATCCAATTGAAATAGAGAACTACATATATCTGAATTTGTTCGAAGCCTTACAACTAACTTTCTACTTTCATTAAAATATGCCGTAAAATGCCAATTTCGTTGAAAAAATCAACAAATTTTCTTTCTTCCCTTGTGTGTTGACTGTTCCATAAAAATCAGAATTCCATAAATTTTCGATTGCCCCCCTTATTTGCTGACTTTCCCGTAAGATTGTCCCAAAAATTTGTTTTAACTAAGGCTATACCTACAGTAAAAAATTAGAAAAAAAAATTCATTGAGGATTGAGGGGATTAAGAGTCCCTAAAGGACATACAAACATACCAGTTCACCCTAAATTCTATGCAAAAACTTGATTTCAGGTCTTGAAGCTTTTCGTTCTTTCGTAGAGTTTTCCGAGTTCCCAATCCAAAATTATTCATTTTCCCTTTGAGAACTAACAAGGTTTCCGAGTTCTTCATCCAGAACTTTCTATTTTATATTCCAAAACGCATTTTCTAATTTTCCAATTCCATGCAATTTTTCATCAAGAACTTTCTATTTTCCATTCGAAAACAAATTTTGAAATTTTCAACTTTTTTTTTTTGAAAATCAATGCACCTTAATTACATGCAATTTTCCCTTTGACAACCAATCAGTTTTGAGAATTTTTTTCAAAGAACATTCTTTTTTCTATTCGAAACCCAATTTTTTAATTTTCCAGTTTTCCATTCGAAAACCAATGCACCTACAATTACATGCAATTTTCACGTTGAAAACCAACGAGTTTTCCGAGTTTGTCATCAAGAACTTTCGATTTTCCATTCGAAAACGCATTTTGAAATTTTCTAGTTTTCCTTTGAAAACCAATTTTCATAATGCAAAAATTCATACACAGAGATTGGAAAATAAAATCCATGCTTTTTTGAACATCGATGTTAAAATTTTCTTTTGTACAGAAATCGTGCCCAAGAGTTCGCATGTAAACATTGTTTTGGTCCAAAAGCTTAAGTAGGAGTTCAGCCTTAAATATAATTTAGAAGAATGAACTGGAAATGAAATGAAATGAAAATAGAAAGACGTTTCAAAAAATTGATGTCGGCTGTCAGTTTTTTTGAATTTCTAAACAAAATTTTCGAGTAAGTAGATTAAATATTTTTTCCTATTAATAATTATTTCTTTTTCTTTCAGAGTATCCTACTGCACATTCAGTGCATCGCAGAAGAATTCTATTACTATAAGGTATGACTTTTGTTTGTTTGTTGGTTAATCGACTACAAACACACAACCGACAAACATATGTCAGGGAAATAAGATGTATCTACCGCTATTCTGGATATAACAATTAACTTCGACTTTAGTGGATTTAGAAATAAACAGTTTGATTTCGACCAGAAAGCTGTTCTTTAACGGTCCTCGCTCACTTCACAAACCCCATTTTCTATCATTCTTAACTATGCGAAATATAAAAATACATGAAAAATATAAATCTTAAATTTAAAGAAAAGGCTGATAAAAAGATATTAATTATAAAAAAGGATAAAAGAAAGATAGTTAAATTAAAATAAATCTTATAGAGCAGGTTGTTTTTATCGTGTGGTCAATAAAACATAATTATTATCGGTGGAGAAATAGCGTTATTTTTTGATTTGATGCGAAAAATGTTTTTAATCATTGGTGCTTTTATATTTAAATTTAAATAAAGTAAATTTAAGTTTTGCCTGAAGTCCTCAATCGGTAAAACTGGAAAACCGTGCATTAAGGCATCACACATAGTTTCTTTAAGGTCACAACAGCCGCAAATTGAGTGCTTAAAGCGATTAATGAACTCGTTGTTTTCCTTTAGTTTTACTTGAAGATCAATATTTTCATTTTTAAGTGCAGTAATTTCATTTTGTTGAGACTCAAGTAAAACTAAACGGTTTGTGACGTCATCAATCGTGGATTTTAGTGCTGAAATATCAATTTCAATTTAATTTGTGATCCAGCAATTAAGTGCTGACTTTGCAGCTGAATTTAGTGTCGTCATAAAATCAAGTGATGAGGTCTCATTTACAGAGGTTTTTCTTGGGATCTTTGATGCCGAAGGCGTTCATCTTGATGCAAGAGATGGTGATGCTGATGGTGAGGATGTATTTCTATTTCTATTTGGTGCCACGATTAAAAATCGTTGATGTATGGGTACCTTGGGGAAATGTAATACCGTGCAAACGTATACAACAGATGAAACAACAATAATTACCAAAGTTATTAAGTATGTTTTCCTTGGTTCAATTAAGTTTATGTTTATGTAATTTTACTGTTTTCTGTTTTTATTAGAAAGAAGAGTTTTTTCAATGGGGTTTTAATTTTAAATTTTAAAAGTCTTTGGGATTTTCTTAAACCACTTATATCGAGCTTATATTGCAACACACTTTGGAACACGTCAACTGAGTTAGATATTCTCAGTAATAAAAAAAAACAAGTTGAATAACTCATGAAAAACATATTAGAATAACAGTTTCATAGAAAATTTTAATGAGCTTTAAATTTAACCCTCTGCAGGGACAGTTAGCACCTATATACATTTATTAAGCCCTATATAAAAAAAAAACCCTAACAAAGCCAATGGACTAAAACGCTGGTCAACGTTTAAGTTTAACTTAGATAATATTTTAATGATTAAATGATTTATGTATACTATTTTGTCATCGAGATACGGCATACAAAAAAAAACTTTCAATAATCTCGGAACTATTGTTAAAAAATAATTTCTTGGTAATGCTTCAGGCATTCCTCTAATTATTTTTGTAATTTTTATGGCCATAGCAAATTCTTTATTGTCCCACTGAGTGGGAACTAAATCCCTCAGTGGATTTAGTTCCCGTGGATTTACTTCCCCGCACCGTTACAGCATATTATTCTGTGTTATTTGTCTTTCATCAGACAAAATAAGGTTTTGATGGGGTTGAACAGAAACATAAAAATAAAACAGGGGAAAAACTAACGAGAATAAATTACTACTTCTGTTGGTTATGCCTTTAGTTCAATTTCTTATATTTATAATAATCATAGGTGGGATAGAGGGGGGACAATTTTTCGAAATGCGAAGACTATCATAGCGTTTCCTTGGAACTGATTTTTCTTTGATTTCGGATTAAAATGGATTAATTCAGAAAAGAAAACATTCTGGATTCACTGTGGTTTATACAGTGCCTTGCATTAGTATAACCGCACCCGGAAAAATTTATTTTAAAGAAAACCTACAATAGGAGTGACTCCTTACTATTTTTTTTATTGAGTTGCATCGCTGATGAAGCAAATTGAGAAGAAAATAAAGTACCGTTATTTCCTCTCCTGGTGTTTAAAAATTAAAAACAGATTTTGGTGTATTGCAATAATATAACCGCACTTATTGTTTTTTTGTTTTTTCTTTGTTTTAAGTTCATTTTTAACAAAAAAATTAATATGCAATTTTGTTGCCTGTATTTTCCACCAATCTTAGAATTCTTTTTGGCATACTATCAACTAGATTTTTCAATACAGAGTCGTCTGAAGCGTTCCATTCTGTCACAATTGCCTCTCGCAGCTCAGCAACACTAGCAAATTGTTTATTATGGGTATAAATTTTGCGAGCTAAAATTCGCCAAAGATATTCGATGGGTTTGCAATCTGGAGAATGTGAGGGCCACTCCATCAAATTAATGTTTTTCGATTCGAACCAATCCAAACTTTGACGACTTACATGAATTGGGGCATTATCTTGCTGGAAGACTCAACTGGGCAAAAACGTCTTAAATAAGGTACCAAATTCTTCTGAAGGACCGAAGTGTAGTCAGAACTATTCATTCTGGTAGAGGTGAAGGCAAGTGAAACCTTACCACGCTCGCAGAAGGCCCCCAAACCATACAGCTGCCATTACCAAAGTTCCTCTTGAAAAAAAACTTTTTCTCTTTCCTCAAATCGTGCCAATATCCGCTAAAACCATCTGGTCCATCGAGATTAAACTTTTTTTCATCACTAAAAATAACCTCATAAAAAACATTCATTCCAGTATGCCATTTGGAAAAACGAGATTTGAGTCAAGATTAATAGAAAGTCACTTACGGTTTTCCAATTCCGATTTATGTTTTGGCGGGCAAATTCCAATCTTTTTTGTTTGTAGGCTGCTGTTAATTTTGGAGCTGGCACCATTTTTCCCCGAACAATCACTCCACTGCTTTTTAAAGCACGAGAAACGGTTGAAACCGAAACTCCTAAGCCCAATTCGTTACGAAATTCCGGCAAAGAATGCACCGAATTGGATGCAGCATTGATTAAACGCCTCTTGTCGCGACGTGTCAGCTTCTGCGGACGCCCGGGTCTTATTTTTGTCCCATAAGATTCTGGATGTTTTAAAAAATTTCGAACGATACGATCCGATCGTGAGATTCGTCTTCCAATAGCCCTAAGACCAAGACCGCTTGACCGAAAAGCCAAGATTTTGCCTTTTTCAATTTCGCTTAAATGTGTACCGTGTGGCATTGTTGTTTTTTATTTGAAAGCACTTGACTGAATGCAGCTTCAAAGAGATTTGCATTGTGCGGTTATATTTTTGCAATACATAAAAATCTGTTTTTAATTTTTAAACACCAGGAGAGGAAATAACGGTACTTCATTTTCTTCTCAATTTGCTTCATCAGTGATGTAACTCAATACAAAAATAGTAAGGAGTCACTCCTATTAAATGCATTTTTTCGGGTGCGGTTATACTTATGCAAGGCACTGTACTTGTCTATTTTCTTTTTTTTTTTTAATTCAATATTCTGTAACTTTTGCACAATGAAATGAGACTAAAAAGTAGTTTAAAATAACTCTGAGATTCTCTTAGTCTTTTTTGGTTCATCAGGCCATGTGTTCCTCATTCTTCAATCATTCAGGTCATCATTCAGGTCTTTTAGTCTAAAACACGCGTTCTCTAAGTTTAACGTAGGATAATGTAATGTAATTAACTGAAAACTATACTTCTGACTACAATATTAGCGCTACTCTACTTTTAATCTACCGAAACTTAAAACTATTAGCATGACATATTCTTGATTTTTTACGATTTTGAATTATTGATTGCAATAAACCGATCAGGAAGATGCAGACTTCCAATTACATAATCGAAACAAAAATCACACTAGAGCCTTCTTCACGTTGCCATTTGAATCAAGGAATAAGTGCATTTTTTTGTTCGAACTTACGATAAAGCAAAGCTAAAAACTTGTATTTTGACCACTTGCTTCACATTGCTTTCCAAACCAATTCGAACTCACAGCAAAATTTTGTGTTTTGATTTGCTTTTCGCGCAACCGAACAAGGACTTATTTCTGTACAGGATAGACAATATTAGAAATCTACTCCTGGAGTAGCGATGATGACGATGATGAAGGTTCAAAAATCATGATAAATGGTTTCAGGGACGGGTGATTCTTCTGACACCCTTTTTCGTATACCTACGAAACCATTACATCGTTTTCAACATCAACATAGGTTTTTGGTTTTGTACAAAATCTCTATCTCCCCCGCTCTTTCTTTCTGTCTTAGTTGAAATTTTCTGTAGACTGCGAAACATAGCCACAACTACAACAAGAGTATTAAGCAAAATTCTCATATTGCAGTCGTGATGTTCTAAAAAACAGCTTGAAATTCCTTCTCCTTATGCGTGTACAATTCTGGAATGTTCGTTTTCGACTATAGGTATGTGTGCATGAAGTTTAGCTCCTTCCTAG
Organism: Sphaerophoria rueppellii; assembly: GCA_920937365.1. Taxonomy (NCBI): domain Eukaryota; kingdom Metazoa; phylum Arthropoda; class Insecta; order Diptera; family Syrphidae; genus Sphaerophoria; species Sphaerophoria rueppellii. The sequence goes on along the minus strand of CAKKXW010000004.1, from coordinate 15,446,294 downwards.
CAAAATTCTGCCTGAGGGAAGGAACCAATTCATTAGTGTTGTACATAAGAGAAATAATCACTGGTGCATGGCGTTGCTTCTCAATCAAGGGTTCAAATCAGGGAATTCATGGTTTTGAAGGTTATTTTTTTTTTTTATGTATATCTTTGTATTGCTCGTGTTGTAGTGTCGATTCGATTCATACATGGCTGGTTTTTGTTTCAAATGGAAATAATACTCTGTAGATATTCTGTAGGTTCACCTTTCAATATCTTTCAACATCTTTATTCTACTCAAAAAAAAAAACCTACACAGGTGTTCAATTTTATTTGAGTTTTATTCAGATTTTTTCTTTTGTTTGGATACTACCGAGTGTGTTACAATACATATATGTACGGTGATCCGACGAGTGATAAAGGCTGTAGGTGCGTTTACAGACAGAGGGGCGGAATCGCCGGATCCAGTTTTTTCGACTTCTCTATGTCATAATCTAATGTAATGTCATATCTCATCAAAATCTCGAAACTTTTTTTTGTACGAATTCAATACTTGCCATATATTCTACATAATTACGTGTCGCAAGTAAGTTTATTTAATTGATTCTAAAGAAAACTTATCATCGAACCATTAACCACAAAAATACGAATTCTTATTTTAATTTTAAATGTTTTTTCCTAACCATAACATGCAAAAGTTAAGGATAATTATACAGGGTGATTGACGAGCGTTGTGCCAAAAAGCTAGAGCGTGTAGGTTGAGTTGAGACAAGAAAAAAATCGATGGGAGAGCGGGTCTGTTCCCCCCGTTTAGCCAGGAGGGGCAATTTTCTGAAAAATTGACTTATTTTATAAAAAAAATATTAAAAATCAACGGTTTCGTTTACAACATCGTGTTGTACCTTTTTGGAAAGCCAGAAACATCTTCTTTCATTTTGTTTTTAAATAAAATTATTTAAACGAAAAGTTTAAAAAATATTAATTTTCAAACTCAAAATTAAAAAAAAAAATCATTTTTGAACTAAGTTTTTTCAGAATTTTATGAAATTAAGTACTAGTTTTGTTTTAAAAATTCAATGACATTGATAATTTTTAGTCTAAAACAGAAAAGGGGATGCAAAACTGTCTTTCCGTTTTTGAGAAATAAAAAAAAAACAGAACCACTTTTTTCTAGTAAAATCGGAAACACGAGGTTTATTTGAACTTTAACACGTACACGATGAATTTGAAATTTGACATTCAGATTTACACGTCTTTTCCTGTGCATGGTCTTGGTTTCTGTGATGATCATTTCGATGGTGATGTACCTCACATGCACTGGCAGTAGTCAGTGCATCAGATTTGGTTATGAAATATCTTCCAATAGACAAACTCGCCTTTATTCCAATAGTTGTTATCTATCCGTTCCATTATCACGAACATGAAATAACCTCTCGATAAAAAGATCCATGTGAACATTGAACTTTAAATAAATTGCATCTGTTGAACTTATCATCAAAAATAGCAAATGATACTCACTAGTTAGTAAAACAGTTGACAGCCAATCTAGTACATTCTTGCAAGTTCTTCAAATTAATTTTCGTGTATGCAAATGCAATATCAATTCCGGTTCAAGTTTCGCGATCGTCCGGCTTTTGTTACTATTTAATCGCATGAATTGATTAGGTTCGGCTCTAAAAGTATAAAATAAATGTTCCTTAATAATTAATTGTTCATTGCTTTTCGTCGCAAGAAAAGTTATTTTGTATCTATAGTAAATAAAAGTTGATCGCTGGTTCTTAGACATAAAGTCATTATATTTGTTCGTGCCCGTCATCTTTTACGGACACTGCCTCTTGCGAAGAAATGACCAAACTTCCAAGAGTATCATCTGTCATAAAAACTTCTCAACTTTGCCGTTCGGAATCGGCTTTAAATTGTAGGACCCCTCAATTATTCATACGCACCTGGAGAATTGTTGATGAGAATAAGCCACTTAGGCCTTGGCTCTTGAAGAGCTGTCGCGCCACTCTATTTATTTTTTTTTTGGTTCAAATTATATTTTAAATTAATCGTGAAAAGTTTGTTAATTTTCTGCTCTCCGTGTTTATTTCTTGTGTTCTTTGCCATCTTTAAAAAAGGTAAGGAATTTAACAATCATAAATTTTAACCACTCTTGCCTTTTTGTGACTTCGTAACCGATCTGAGTAACAAAAACAATAATAGAAAGCGGTTAAAACATCCTTTTCAACGATTTGTGTAAAATTTTAAGATCTTTTGTTTGTTAATTTAGGCCGTGTGTGAATTGCGTTAAAATGTTTATTAAAACTTGACGTTTGGTTAAAACTTGATACTAGCGTGGTAAATAAAATCGATCAAAATGTATCCTGCTGTGGAGCAGGTTAAATGGGTTAAAATTGTGACGTGTCTTTTATTTCTCAGGAATGATAGAGAAGTTTGCTTCTGTTTTTTTGTTTTGTTCTTCTACGTTTTATTTAGTTTATGTTATAACTAATTAATAATTGCATTGATATTTCAACAAAACATTTTAACGCAATTCACACACGGCCTTAATTATGAATGGCAAATATAACGGGAGCGTATAATTCTTCATAATTCTGCTTGTCAAAATTCTGTACGACAAAATTCTGTGGGGTCAAAACACTGTAAGAACATAAGTACAGCATAAGTAAGTCATTATACTGTAAAAACAAAATTCTGTATGTCAAAATACTGTATGAACAAAATACTGACACGCAAAATTCTGTTTTGCAAAATTCTGTACGTCAAAATACTGTATTTTCAATACTGTATTTTTCAAGAAATTTCCTTTGATAAAAAAATACATAACACTTGTTTTGAATATAATTATTATAATTATACTTACAATTATAGTATTATAATTAAAGTAAGAAAGTAAAAATAAATTCTTGGAACAAAAAACAAATTTTTCTTAAGATACCTACAAAATCAATATAAAATTAAATTTTGGGTTGGGGTCGAAATTCTGTATGGGCCAAAATTCGGATTCCAAAATTTTGTATTCCAAAATTCTGTATTTTAAAATTCTGTAAATTCAAAATTCTGTATTCTAAAATTCTGTAAATACAAAATTCTGGATTTCAAAATTCTACATTCCAAAATTCTGTACTCCTAAATTCTGTAAATAATAAAAGAAAAATTGTTTTGATAATGAAAAAAAGTGCGCACTTTTTTTCATTATCAAAACAATTTTTCTTTTATCATTTACAGAATTAAGGA
>CAKKXW010000004.1:15403338-15413570 GCA_920937365.1 Sphaerophoria rueppellii | reverse complement strand
ATCAGTGTTTAGTGCGCGTTTTGTTGGTTTTCCGTAGAGTTAAGAATAGGGATTTGTGGCGCGACAAGAGTTGGGAATAGTTAGAAATAGTTACAATTTGACACTTTAACACTGACCGCAAAAACGACAATTGTGGTTACGAAACGTAACTATTGGCGTGCAAAAACGAAAAATAGTCAACTATAGTCAACTATAGTCAACTATAGTCAGCGCAAAAACGCACTTCTGTTATTAATCAAAAACGATTTAAATTTAACCCTACATTGCGTTTTACCATCGGCATCGACGACAATCCGTCAATTCACACCCATCCAAATATGCCGAGCGTTGTAACAGCGCGGTGTTTAGGGATAAGAATTGAGATGCCTTTTGGTTGTTTTGCGCGTGATTTGTGACTATCACCTTTGTGACTATCAAATGTGATCACATTTTATTTTGCTTCTGTGTAAGGTGATCACTAAAAATTATTCGCAACTTGGCACTACTTCCAAAAATAAACATTTGACGTTTCGTTTTTGACCTAAGAATCCTTGGTATGTATATGGCAAACTAGCAATCGATCATCGCGCCATCTAGTTACAAGTTGGTATTGAGAAGAAAAAAAAACACGATTCTCTATAGTACTATGTATTTCATATACATAGCAGTTGTTGACTCCATTGTCCGATTTATTCATTGCGAGGTTATATAAATACAAAGACATTACGTTCAAATACAAATCTAACATTTGAGGGATATAATATGAAAATGTTTACATATATTGTTTTTCAGAAAATATGAACAATCTTAGCAAACACAAAACAAGCTTTGTATTTGGAAGTTCAAACATATTTATTTTATTTCGCTGGTTAACCTCTCTTTTTATTAATTTTCTCGGTACCCATTATTTTAATTTTTTTTTTAAATTATTGTACTGGAACAGACACGTTCACTTTCTACGAAAATTTTAGAAAAAACCACAATAATTTAAAAGCGCGAACAATTTTATATGAATGTGATAACAAAATAGCTGTCACAAGAAAAAGTATCAATTTGGTGATTGTCAGATGTGACTATTACCTTACGCAGACAAAATTTGTGATTTGTGACTATCACCGATCACAAATCACCTTACACGATTCCATCCCAGGATACAGAGATTTAGAGAGTGAGTAGTGTAATTAACTGGTCTGCAAAAAGGGGACTGTTAAAATGATTTTCTTTGAAGTAATGCAATTTTGAATGGATACAAAAAACTTCATTTGATGAATTTTAGGCATCAGACTAAAGCGCACGAGATTTGTGGATTGTAATTGAAGTTCAGTTATCTAGTTGTGTCATCTTGTTTTGTTTAATCGATATTAGCAAACACACACACAAGTGACACAAGGAGATATTTTAAGAGGAGCGAGCTTTTAATTTCGTGTTACCGGATTAAACACTTGATAATGCGACACATTCATAATTCATTACATGACGACAGGAGCACACTGAACCAAATCGGTGGGTAATATAGATGAATAACGTCGTCAATATGATTAAAAATTCCTCAATTTTATTCATTGAACCTTTTCAAGTAAAAGATGAACAACAGTTCGTCAATATGATGACAGATTTTACTGATGAATCTCGTACATCATTCATCAATTTGTTTCGTCAATAAGATGAAAAACAAATTCCCCTCAAAATGTACATTATATTTATTAAAACGTTCATAAATATGATGAATCTTTTTGAAATTATCTCTTACAACAGCTTCATCGCTTTCATCAATATGATGAAGAATCTTCAACTTTATTTTATTTTATTCATGAACATGATGAAAAAAGTTCCTCAATATTATGATTAACCCAATAATGTTGATATTTGAATTCATTAATATGATGACAACATTCCTTCAAGTAGATGAAAAATATTCATAAACTTCATCAATGTGATAATCAATGTGATACATACTATTCATCAATCTTGAGAACTTATACGATGTACTACCTGCAATAAATCTTCGCCAACAAATAATAAAGAAATAAATTGAATTTTATAGCGAATTTAACTATATTTCTTATTCTTTCCATTCTTTACGTTTACCATCTTAAAGTATTAAATTTAATTAAAAATTCAGTTTAAAAATCCTCACTTAGACATACTCATTGATATCCATTCGGGTCCATGTAATGTATTCGCCGTATTTTATTGGGAGTATGCTAGCCAAAAGATTCTTCTGAAATTTGTAAGAAAATAGATTAGAGTAAAGCTATTTAAACATAATGAAATGTTTGAATGCTTTTCTTTGTAAGAAAATTAAATCAAAGCTAAGATAGATCAATGCTAATTCGAATATGAAAAAAAATGAATACAACTTACCTCGTATTTTAACTTTTCTTTTGTTATCCAAGTCTCTGATTCCTTTTATTGATGCAGTATAATACATTTTTGTTTCCATTCCCAAAACGACTATGAGAATATAAGAGTTATGAAATGATAAACTGAATTTATACAGTCAGATAATGCACGTATTAACTTACCTCGATTCATAAAGTATACTTTCTTGGAACTTTCACAATGATGTATGTATGTCCATTCCCAAAATTAATATAAAAACTGAAAACAAAGAAACAAAATTATATTACATATAAATGCAGATTGCATGATTAAAATTAATTTAAGGGAGCATCTACTCTTTCAGTATATAATTTTACGACTTTACTTACCCCCTTTTTTTATTTTTCCTTGCTGTACATCTTTTTTTAATTTCAATTTTCTTGTGCTTCTACGGATTCGTTTATATTTAATTTTTAATTTTTAGTTTGCACTTTATAAATATTTGTTTAATTCCATCTTTTTCACGAGAACTTCAGGTTTCAGACTCTATACAATAGGAGCCACAAACTGAATGACTGAATCGTTGTCAAGAGTATACCACGTGTCAGCATCAGTGTTTGACCATTTACAACGTTTTCATCAATATGATGAATTTCATAAATGTGATGAAATCAAAGTTGAATGCATTCATCAATATGATGAATTTTATAAATGTGAAAGAATTATTCTTCAAAATGATGATTGCATTCATCATTCTTAAGAAAAATCATTAGAATCTGGGTTTATCTCATACATGAAAAGTGTTGATGAACTGATGAAATTTCCCCTTCAAAGATTTGTATGGAATATCTGGTTAAAAAGTTGATGAAATGAGATTCTTCATATTGAAGAATGGTTCATTAGGCAAGTTTATTTTTCGTCTTATTTCTTCATTAATAAAGTGAAAAGATCATCCATATGATGATTTTCAGTTGATGAATGCCGTTCATAAATATGATGATGGTTATTTTTTTCAGTGCACCTTATTCATGTACAGTAAGTACGGTTGAGGTTGTTTAAAGATTTAGCTTAAGCCATGACTTGTAAATACCCAAAACACTTTGTGAACTGCCATTGCAATTCCGTAAAATCTTAGCCAGCTACTAAATGTCCTTGCTAAAATTTTCAACTTTTCTGTATACTTACTCTTATGTCATTACATCAACCAACCAACAAAATCATTACATGGTTAATTATTTCTGTTTAAATTCCTCTCCAAATGATAAATCAAGTACCATCCTACAAGTCATATAATTCATAAGGCAGCATGCCATCAGTTGGACTCTGTGAAGTTGTTGTGTGTAGAAATTTCCTGTCACCGGAAATTTATTTCATGACAGTGTTACATCCAATACACTCGCTCGCTTGGTTATCCCAGTTATCTCAACGCCAATCGAGAACTCAAAGAGTGAGGGTGACATAAGGATAAGGAGTCATAAATTTAATTTGTCTTCTTTTGCGGTCCAACAGAAAAATATAACAACAAGACAAGATGAACAGAAATTTTACCTAAAAGTGCTGACAATATCATTTTAATGCGTGCCCATCGCATCAAATTGAATCGATGAGCATTGTGACATCTGACAGGAAATCTAATTTACATCCGGAACACGTTACTAACTTCAAGTTGTTTGGTTGCGTTGACTGGTTGGTTGAGTCCTGAGTTTGAATTCATTTGAATTGAGTTGATATGAATTACGAGTTTCAGAATTGAGATTATTATAACCAACAAGAGATAGAAGAAAAACTTTTGCTTATTAGTTTCGGTTCGTTTCCAATTTTTGGATTTTGACGGAAGAAAATTAATTCAGCTTGAGTTTTTCAATAAGCATTCAAAATGGCAGACTTAATTTGGTTTTGTTTGTTTCCTTTCATCTTTTTTCAATAGAATTTGAAGCAGGTGATGGGGTGATGAAGTTTAGAAACATTTCGAAAAGTTAATAAACAAATTGCGTTCATTCAATTTGAATGAGTTTAATACAATTTTCCATCGTTGGTTTATTTGTGGTGAATGAATGAAGTGTGCTGTCAGTTAACACAGGTGTTTCGATATTATTCCTTCAATCTGTGGACTAATAATTTTAAGATGTTTGTGCTCATCTCGTCAAACAGGATTTGCGATTCAGTGGCTCAGTCAAGGAGATAAGGAGAACCTTCTAAGATGTTTTCGTTTTACGAACCGTAAAAGCGTAAAAAAATAAAAACAAGAGCCCAATCGAAACAGTGAAACCAAGCAAAAAAAAATAAAAAAATAGCAATAGCATTTTTAATGGCAAGACTTAAGACAGAATGCTATTTAAAAATGAAATGGACCCCGAAATCTAACTCAAGTAATAAATATTTTCTAACAAGAAGCAAAGGTCAACACCAGCACTTATACCCCATGATCACCAAATTTCAACTGCGGCAGCGGTGGCGGCGGAGGCGGTGTAATGAGCTTGAGGCAAGGTTTGTAGGAACTCTCACTTTTTTGTTGTTTTGTTGTGCTTTTGTCCTTTTATTGCTACATTCAAAAGTGGCTGAGATTTTTTTGTTTAAGCGAACTGAAAAACCGCTGCGAAGTATACTCTACAATCTAATCGTGAAGACGGGTGCCATCATGGTTTGAGTTGGATGTGGGCATTTTAGGGAAACAGCTTGGTTTAACGTTAGGTACTGTGGTGGTAAAAGTTCATTAAATATAATAAATCACGTTCATGTAGCTTAAAATTATTTTAGGCTTTCTTTTATTTTATTTTTTTGTAACATTTTAAGGGTTTTTGTTGCTATTATGTTTCTTTTTGTTTACTTGGGATGCGATTTCTTGTCAGGTTCAGTGGGTTTTGTAAATCAAAAGGTTTTGTCAGGTGTATCAACCCATAATTCATATAAATATTACAATTTGTATGACATATTATTGTATAGCTAACTTTAAATCAAATTATTTTCTCTATTGTAAATAAGATGAATAAAAACCTCACTCGAAGAAAGTTTAATTTTTTCCTTCTGGATTTTTCGCACACGTAACTGCTTACAGTTTTTGTTTCTTTTGGACGATGGCCAAAACATAAACAGATAGCGAAAAAATAAAATGGCTTGCTGTTGTCCCTTTAAAAACTTGATATTGTTATTTCGAAGCATTTATTTTAATTTGATATTGTTTGCCATTTTTTCTCGATGTGCCTTGTTAAACTATAAACACAAATTGCTCTTGAAGTTGGTGATATTTTGCAGACGATAACAATTTTATTCTCCGATGTTACTTGGGCGGATACTTAGAGAAAAGGTCAAGGTTTCGTATTTGGTTCGTTTTTTGATTTTTTGTTGACCTTATTCTTTCGGTGCTCAAAGAACTGCTTTCTTATCTCTAGAATGTTGAACAGAATTAGCTTCTTTAAAGTTTTCACTTTTTGGTTTTATATAATTGTTGGCACCCAAATAATAGAATAGTAGAGATTATCAAAAGCTTCAAAGACATTAACTCACAGAGAAACCACAATTACAACTTTCCATCATTTAATCTCTTATACAGATTTGATAACAGTCATCTACGAACCATTTCTTAGGAGTTTACCTGACAAAAATATTATACTCTCAAGTCTCAACAACCAACGTCAACATGGAAAACTACTTACATTGATTTCTCTTCAGATTCAGTGGCATCGGCATGCGCTGAATTTATTTCACTCTTCCTTTTTTCGTAATTTCTTTTTGTGTTATTTAACACTGCAGTTAGGCTGCGTCCGTGAATTTTTCGTCTTTCGAAAACAATTATTGCTTTCCTCAATAACCCGAACATCAAGAATAACCCATAGTTTATTCTTTTTCCATGCCATTTGATAACCAAAGTTTCCTTAACCAGATTTCGAAGGACTTTAAGGAAAATTCCATCCATTTAAAAAATACCATATAAATGTAATCGAATATTATGTGAGGTGAGGGAGTTGTCGTGCTTTGGTCAGATATGGAGTAATAAAGGGTATACACTGCATAAAGCATAATTGTTTCCAAGAAAGTGAAAGCAAAGCGGATAGCAATTATATACGGACGAGTATACTGAAATGTCCTTCTTGTGGTCAGATATGGAATGCCGTTTATGTAAGAAGATGAGTAAAGTTTTCTTTACAACAATTGTTTTTTTTCCTTGGGGAAGAGTTATTTGTACACACTATTATAATGTGCCGTTGAATTACTGCTACTTTTTGCAAGAGATTTAGATTCCAAAAATAAGTGGCAGCCACAATTATATCCCTCACGACTCTCTTATGTCAAAAATTATTGAAACTATTCAATTTCAATCTGTTTCACTTCGTTGACTCTCATTACCATCCGTTTGACTCATCTCTGTTTGACAATTCAGTTTCCATCTATTCAAATCCAATATCCGCTAAGAGTTCTACCAGACCCTTATGCTCACCCAAATCTCGTTGATTTATAGACAACTCATGAAGGCTTTTACCATCTTCTTATACTTCAGCCACATATATTTACAATTGACTATCTGTAATATGTTTATTCAAAATTACAATACCGCCTATACAGGTGAATACCACAACACAATTTAAATGTATATAGGAACCTCCATCTGGCGTATCATCTGACATCGCATAAGCTGAAGTGCCAATCAATATATTCCAGAGATCCTTCGATTAAAATCATTGTAGGCGTCATTTCGTGTATTTTCCTTTTATAACCAATGCCAGTGACAGGTGTCAAAGTTTTTGGTTTATTTGGGTCTTTGGTGCAGAAAAGGAATGGCTAAGCCATTCATGGGTAGAGGGCTTTAATATTGGTTTATTAATTCGTATTTTATTAACCATAACAATAAACCAGGGTAATTTTCATACCCAACAATATTGAACCGTTTCCCCAGTTTGATTTTGCTGGTGATTGACCTTAAGACGCCTATTCTGGACCCTCTATGTCACATCTCCCGCCCAAGGAGAGCCCTCTTTTTGGTTTTGATATATTTTAAGTTTATGTAGATTCCTTCAAGGAATAAAAGTTTTGGGATATTGGGGTGATGACAATGATGTCTCGGTATAAAGTTAAACACTCGTTTCTCATCTGAAAGCACCACTTTTTTATTATTATCGCAATGAGTGCGAAAACGTGGCGTCCCCAATGGAATTGTTAATTTTTTTTTAACGTTAATGTGACGATGACGACCGAAAGCAACTAAATAAAAAATTTAAAAAAGGAAGAAGCCAACAAAAAAGCACACAAAATCTCCAAAATTCTCAAACAACTCAAACACAAGATGTGAGATGCAAAATTGCTTTCATTTGTTATTCAAAATGCGACAAGGTCGACTATAGACGAAATTTTACAGAAATGTTTGTAACAGGGGTGGTTTTAGATTTTACAGGGGCCTTTTGATGGAAAAAAAAAAATAACTGCATTGATCTCGAATGTTCTTATTCAAAATAGTGATTTTCTTTCAAATACCTCGGGGCTATACATTTAGGCCATAATTATTTAGTTTAGGTACTATGGAGAGGTTTTTCTGCAAATATTATTTTTGAACCACTCGATGAAGGCTAACTGATTTGCTCAGTTTTCAAAAAAATAAACAATTCGAGTTGTATGATTAGCCTAGGACCTCCCTGTATAAGATGTAAATTCAATTGAACGCACCATACAGCTTTGGCGCCTGAAAACGGATGATCGCACACATCTACCTATTAAAAAATCAACACACAAATCTATCAAACTACAAAAATACTTTGGCAAAGAAACTGCTGAGCTTTACTTGGCAAAGCATTACAATTTCGTTGCCAGAGAAGAGCAAAAGACGGTTGGTTCGTTTCATTTCATTTTACACCCAATGACTTTCTTATTGCCAATTGATTTAAAAGAAAAAAATAATATTACAACGCATTCCGGTTCCGGTTTTGCGAAGTCGTACATCTTTTTGTTTCGTTTTTTATCATACCTACTCATCGATTTTCAAAAAAAAAGTTTCAAATCAGACTAAATGATAAGGAAACTAACAACGTCAGCGATTCTGTTTTCTTTTTTTTTTAACTTTGAATAGATGTGGGCGGAAATCCTCCCCTCCCCCAAACCCACTCCCTTTTTTGAATTGAAAAGGCGAACAGAGATGATGATGAATTTGCTTTGCTGTCATTGAAGAAAGAAAAAGGAATAAGGGTTGAAATAATCCTTAATTCGTCTTGGATTTACCTAATTCAGGTCAAATGGTTTCGACTTGTGTTTCTGTGTGTTTTTATCTCTTTTTTCTGCTTACTTTATGAAACAAAAAAATGTTATAACATAAGTATATCCATACTTCAACGAAAAAAGTAGGTTAGGCGTTAGCGCGATGACGACTTGTGAGATTGGTGGAAGTGCTGCGGTTTGTCTCAGAGTGGTATTCTTAGAGCTCACTTGGCATGCTTGCATCTGCACAGCTAGGTGATGTCGGATTAGGGTGGTAGTTCTTGCTCATCGAAAACCAAACGCATCAAAAGAAAAATCTACATCATGCCAAGATTTGGATTTGTTCAGAAACTGCGGACGGACATCTTTTCTACCTTTGCAAGCTTTCAAGGGCGACGGATGTTGTGGTCGCCTGAGGTACCTATTACCCTCCCTATTAGCTTTCGCGAACTCCTTGACAGATCGCGTACCTCTTGTAATTATGGGCGATTTGTCCCAGATGTGACTTACGGTTCTTGGTTACACAAAACCTTTTAAGTTGGCACTATAATCTTCCTCACTCGCCGCCATGGTCTTTCAAATTCAAAACATTACTTAAATTGTATGCATGTTTATTTAATTGGTAAGTAACGTAGGTTTAGGCAACATCTTTAATTATTTGGTGCATGTAAGTTAGCGTTTATGCCTATTCTTATCCCTATATGTTTTCTACTAAAAAATGTGTGCAAGCTTTGGTATTTTTACGTTCGATTTTTAGTTTTACGTATTATTGAAATTTCATAGTCTTAAGTGTAGCAAATGTTAATGTGTATGAAGTTCTAATTTTTAAATAAATGCAAGTAATATACTTAATTCAATGTCTCAACTAAATAAATAGAAAAATACAATATCATAATATAATGAGAACTAAAATGTTGATGATAGTTTGGCTTGTTACGGAGAATGTAAATAAAAGTACTTTTTGTAAACTTACAGCTTACGGGGATTTTGTGCACAATTTCCACAGGGTTCCAATTGAGTAAAATCTTGAGTGAAAGCTTAGGTGATAATACCGTTCAAACCAAGCCTATCACAATACACTGCTTTTAAATTTAAAGCTAATTATAAATATGTATGTACACACACAAGTTGGTATTTTTAAATAAAGCTTTTTTTCTAAATTTAATACTTAAATTACCATGCACGCACTTGTGACATTAATTATGATTTTTAAAAATCCAAAAATGATTTTTCTTTGTTATTTTTTTTTTTTTTTTTACGATTAATCTTTCCTTTTTTTTTGTTTTTAATCCCGGTGTAATGCGACTTTCTGGATAGATTCTGACTCCTTAATTAATTTCTCCCACGAACCGAAATATGCGCAACACAGACGCTTACCTCTCACTGCCTATACTGCACCTCACCGATCTAAAGCCGTAGTTTGAGACAATCGCGTCGCTTACTGTCCTTCGCTGCACTGAATTGGACTTGAGTTTGGGCTTTTGAAGAAACTCGTCCAGTATTTGTCTCGGTATTTCACTGGAAAGGAACCGTTACTGAGAGGTGTATTTGCGTTCTAGCTGAGTTCTAGTTCACGAGATCCAAACTGGATCCCCTTGGCCTTGAACTTGAACTTGGATTCCCTTCTTCTAACGCTTACTTTGCTGTCCAATTTTGTGATTGCGGAATTGAGAGACACAGCAGCGACGCAGCAGAGCACGTGGTGAGTGCAATTCTCAAAAGCTCTGAACAAGAGCGCCTGGATGGAAATC
>CAKKXW010000004.1:15376391-15389164 GCA_920937365.1 Sphaerophoria rueppellii | reverse complement strand
GTATTTTGGCCTCTTGCTATACATTGCTTTGTATTCCAATTCAAGCTCACATCAAAATTTTGTGTATTGACTTGCTTTTCGGGCAACCGAACGCAGACATATTTCTGTACACGGGCGAGAGTAATAGAAATGTACTTCTCGAGTAGCGATGATGATAGTGAAGATTCAAAGAATCATGTTAAACGGTTTCAGGGTCGGGTGATTCTTCTGACGCCCCTTTTCGTGCACATTACCATTGCATCGTTTTCAGCATCAACATCGGTTTATGGTTTTGTACAGAATCTCTTTCTCCCCACCCCTCTCTTCCTCTCTATGTTATGGTTGAAATTTCATGCAGAATCTCCTGCAAAAGCTTAGCAGTATTTTGCAACATTCTCATATTGCAATGTGTCGTGGTGTAATCAAAAACAGCTTGAAATTCCTTTTCCTTATGCGTGTAAATTTCTGGAATGTTTGCTAAAGCAGAAACTTTGTTTTTGACTATAGGTATGTGTGCATCAAGCTTAGGTCCTTCCGAGGAAAATTCTGTATAGGGAAGGAAACAATTCATTAAGTGTTGTACATAAGAAAGGAAATCACTGGTGCATGGCGTTGCTTCTCAATCACGGGTTCACATCGAGGAATTCATGGTTTTTAGTGAATTTTTTTAGCTGTATATGTGTGTTGTTCGTGTTGTAGGGATGAGGCGAATTGAAACATGACTGGTTTTTGTTTCAAATGGATAGATATTCTGTCGGTTCACCTTTCAATATCTATCTTTATTTATTCAAAAAACTTTTCCTGCACTGGTATTCGAATTTATTTCAGTTGGAGTCAGATTTTGCTTCTTTGGAGTATGTTATAAATCTTTAGGAAATATTGATTTAAGGTTTTGAAAAAAAAAAATCGTTTCCGTTGATTTTTTTGGAAACGATTCATTCAACTTGAATTTAAAAATATGGAAACATTTTTTGCACTTTTTGAAATAGAACAAATTAACAAAAAACAATAAGGCAAATAAATAATGATAACCGAAATACGAAAAAAAAAATGTCCTTAGGGCTGCTATTGACTTTCTGAATAATTTCATTTTAATAACATTGCATATTTACCGATTTAGATATATTTAATTGATTCCAAAGGAAACTTATCAATAAACTATTAACCATAGAAATATGAATTCTCATTTTAATTTTTTGCCCTAAGAGCAAAGTGCAAAAGTTTTTTATAATATATCCTTTTGTATGTTGCAGAAACCGTCATTTGCAGTACAGTATAATAGTAACTCTTCCTGTTCATAAATTAAAATAAATAAATATGCTTTTGTTTTAAAAATAAAAAATGATTTAATTAAATGTGAAATTGGAAACACAAGATTTGTTTGTACATACTTAAAAATATAACGGTGAAACTCAATATTTTGGTTAATTGATATAATTTTTCTAAGTTATGCATTCAAATTTGACAAAAAATAAATAATTATTTATAGTATTTTAAGATAATTGTTTGGATCGAAAATGGAAAAACTATTTTCTGTTTTCCAAAGTTGGTCCAACTTAAATATAAGTTTTTGAAAAAAAAAAAAATAACAAGAACTAATTATACTTTATTCTGCTTTCGTTGCATGTCGACCGTCCTCTTGAGAATGAAATAAACATGCAACCATGAAAATCTCTTGTACTACCCCCTAACAAAAAAATAATTCATTTGTGAACGACTTCCAGGTTTGTCATTCTGAGGTAAATGTTGCCAAATAGTAAATTTTTGGTGTAATCAGTAGAAAAGAGGTTAAAACTAGTATTGAATTTTAACTTACGATTAAGGTTGGATCTAGCCGAACAAGTTACACATTAAAATCAATTTGGGTACAAATTTGGTACAATATGTGTGTAAAGGTCAACCCATCGCATTACGAGGAAGAATATTCATGTAAATATTGAATTAAAATAAATTGTATCTGCTGAACCTATCATCAAAAAAAGCAGATTCAGCTCTGTGGTTAGTACAACTATTGACAGCCAATCTAGTACATTCTTGACAGTTCCTCAAATCAGTTTCCGTATTCATTATCAATTTCCGTTTAAGTTTCGCAATCTTCCGGTTTTAATAAATATTTTATCAACAAAATTGGCTAAACTCGGCTCCAAATTTGTTAAATAAATGTTTCTTAATAAGTTTTACTTTTTTTCTCCGTAAAGGGGCCGACCCTAAGAATCCGTCAATGCGTCAGCGTTGACGATCTCAACTGACAGCACAATAGAATATACATTTTAATCTTAATGAAACTCGTCATAAAGCAATGCATGTGACGGATACGAGATACGACGGATAGAGTTGCTCAACTTTCTACTTTTTGCGTCCGTTGATCCGTTGACAACTGAATTTGACGAGCAGTCAATTCCACAATACACAGAATACAAGGTATTATATCCCCGATTTTCTTTCCCCAAAGTTCGCGCATATGTCACATTTCAGAGACCTAAATGTCAAACACAACAAAAATTGTTGTTGTCTTATCGGCATTTCTTTTTGTGCCTTTTCTAACTCCTGTCATCTTGGTCTCTGAGAGATGCGCAATATAATACCTTATATTCTGTGTACTGTGGTCAATTCAATGTGTTCCCACAGCAACAAGGAAAAGCAATGAATTATCAAAATTATGTGCAAAAAAAAAATAATTTTGACACGATTTTGATATTTTGATTTAAATATTTTTTTTTCAGATTTGCGGTATTGGGATAATTTTTACACCAATCAAATGAGACTGTCAAAGCTTACAACGTATTCTATAGGACGTTTCCATCCGGCAAATATCGGATTCGGATTGACGGATTCTATGGGTCGGCCCCTTAAGAAAAGTTATTTTCCTTAAATCAAGGGCGCAAAATTCAGTCATGACTCAAACGTCAATTTAAGTTAATATCACACTAATAGCAGTTTCCATAGGACGAAAAGAAGCGTCCAGAAGCATCCGGAAGTCTTCTGAAACCGTTCCATTGGTAAGAAAATGACACTTCTGACGATTCTGAGAAGAGGATTTTGCTTCTGGATTTGAAGTCAGAATTCAAGAAGCACAAATACATGCATAAATCAAATGTCAAAACAAAATGTCAATTTGACTCATTTTAATTTGTTTTTTGTTTTTAGAATTGTTGAAAGGATTTTGTGTTTCAAAGGAATTATTTAATTAAAACGAAAGTGAAAAAGAAATTAAAACAGTGAAAAATAAAATTCATACATTAATAAGTGACAAAATAAAATATGGATATAGTTACGGCGAGTGTAAATTAGCACTCACGCAAACACAAAACGTCATTATTGAGTAGAAGCAGTTTTGCTTGTTCCATTGGTTTTCAGAATGAGTAGTTCCCCGAGTGAAACCAATGGAAAGTGCCATAAATTCTTTCAAAATTGCTCATTAGCGGACTATAATTTTGCGCAAAAGTGGTTAATTAAGTATTGTGATCTCTTTGGGTGTCAGGTCATAAATGTGAAATAAGGTTGCTCTCAGCTTTGTGTTGATAAGTTTTTGTGAAAACCATGCATAATACTTATTATGCAGTTAGTTAGTTTTCGCGGTTATCATGTGATAGAGGTAGTCTAGTAGTGCAACAAAAATATAGAAAGCCCTCTCAATTCACACCTGAGTGGGTCGTCGTGACCGTTTTAATTTGAAGATTGCTGCGAAAAGCAAAGAAAACCTTTAAGTGTGGCCATATTTGCAAGTGACTTACAACGAGGTCAGCTCAGAGTGCACTTGAATGCATAAATATTTCTTACTTATTTTTATAAATTATTTCTTATATCAAATCTAAATTCCAACAAAATTCATATTGCACTTTAAGTGATTATAAAGCCTTCGAGAAAGCAAGAAAATAAAAAATAACATGCAGAATGAACTAGAAGCCGCCTGGATTGAAGAAAAAAACGAGTCACATTTTTACTTTTCCATTTTTTTCATTTCTCTGATTTATTTTCATCATTGAAAGAGGACAGTGCGAAAAATTCCTTTGGGATAGAAAATAGAACTTCTTCCGTATACAGAGATGGGACTAGAGCAGTATACCTTAGTCTAGTATAATGGAAGAGTATATTGTGGCCAGCCAGGGATTATACCTGAACAGGAATAATCATAATTTATTCACTTTTTCTATTTCCGATCACGTTTTGTACGCGAAATGGAGATTCCTGTAATAGAAGAGCCCGTTCGTTCATAGAAACTAGTGTTCATAACAGGAATACGTGCTCCCACTCTCATACACCCACAGAACACCCCAAGAAACAAGAATTAAGGTGTGTGTGTGATTTATATTCAATTATATTGAATAATTTAAATTTCAAAGCTATAGTCTATTGCTGTGCAGTACCTCAACTGCACAGCAATAGACTATGTAGTCTATATACGAATATACAAAGAACTGTTTTTTTTTTTTTGTTGTCTAATCCCTAAGAGCTTAGAGTAGTTTTATATAGTACTTTGATGTGTAAAGTGAGGTGCCAAAGATAGTGAAATGCACGTGAATATTTTCTCAATGAGCTAATCTATTCCATTTATCTGTCAATCAAATCAGCTATTTGTCATCATCTATACATACATATAAAAGAACAGCCTAATTTTTGTGTTTGTTCGCTAACCGGGCACACTGGTTGACCGATTTTCCTAGTTTTCTCTCTAAATGCGAGAGGTTTTAGGGAAGAAGGTTTAGCAAAAATGAAATGTATACTTTTCAAATCACAAATGGTTCAATTGATAAAAAATGTTAAAAATTTTGTATTTCGCACTACAAAAAAAAACTGATCAATATACGAACACTCAATTTAGTTTGAAAATTTTGTCAAATATTTTTTTTTGTTTTTTCAATAAAAAAATCAAAAAAAAAAATGTCAGTGAAGAAAAAAAATATTTGACAAATATAATTTTCTTCGACAAAAAAATATGTCAGTGAACCTAGGAAATTATATTTGAACTAGCTGACCCGGCAAACGTTGTTTAGATATATGAAATTTCTAGAGTATGACAATATGTATGTATATCTTTTTTATTTTTAGTGGGTACGTATTTGTTAATTACATTGTTATTTGTTATTTATAACGTTTGAATGTTGATGGAATGTGTCATTAATAAAATTTAATCAACACTAACGAATTGGAGGTATTCCACGTATAATTATTGTCTGAATGAAAAACATATGGTGTGCTCAAATTTAAGCCACAAACAGACATTATTTAGCTATGAGTCAATAGTCATTGCAAATTCCTATCTGATGGGCAGTTGGATGCTTTCAAATTGAAATGTGCCAGTTGCTTACGAAAAAACCGTTTTGCGAATAAAGCATTGCCACAATAGAATTGGTTGCTCGACAAAAATACTACTTTAAGGACAATAATAAAATTGCATTTAATTCAGAATATTTGCGCAGACTATTGAGCCGAAGTGAAACAAAAGTACCTATGTGTATGACACCAATAGGTATGCAAGGTGTAATCAGTCTGAGTGGTGGTATATATTTTTGCGATGCACCCGGTGGAGTGGGGCAATCATTTTTGGTATCATTAATTTTAGCATCAATATGATCTGAAATTAAAAAAAGAGTTGGCTCTTTCTTCTTCTGGAGTTGTGACCACATTATTATTAGGTCAATACTTGCCATTCGAATAATATTCCGAAAAGCAATAAAAATGTATAACATGACATTATAATATTTCAAAAAAGTTGGTAATGGCCGAATATTTGTGTGGGATAAGAGTACAATGGCGCACAAAAATTTACTTGAAGCCTTTAACCGCAACTTAATTTGAGCTCTGAAGCTTTTCGTTTCTGAGGACAAACTTTGTCGATTATACGACGACGGTCAACCGCTGCGACGAATGGAGTCGTTTAAAAACTTCTATTTCAGGAAACTTACATTGGCCAATTATTGGACATTAAAGAGAGAGTGGCGCGACAGATCTTGAAGAGCCAGGGCCTAAGTGGCTTACCCTGATCAATTCTCTGGGTGCGGACACTATTGGACATTGGAAATGGAATAATTTCACTTGATTCTGAAGGCCAAATTTCACTTCCAAACAATTTTTATTGTAATCCAAATCCACGGAATGAGTTGATTCGAGATGTCTTTCCAAGCATTGAAGCATTGAGTTGAAGTGCAATAATGGCTGGTACAGATTAAAGTCTTTCTAAAATCGATGCAACAATTTATTTTGAACTAGACAAATAAATGCATAATTTTTGCCCACAAGTCGTTTGATTGGTTTGACACAATTACAAATGAAAACAATGTAGTAAATTTTACAACGAGAAGGAGTTTTTGAATTTTTTGCATTTATGCATTTATGTACCAGGACTGCCTCCACATTTTTTAACTCTGATGGTATGAGCATTACTATGTTTCGGGACATCAATCAACTTAAACTTTACAGTACTACAAGACTAGCCGTGAAGAAGTCAATGGCATACGTCTTTAGTTTCCTGTTCGACTTGAATTCCCTGTAAAATAAATAAGACGCAAGGTCAATCTTTACAGATATGTGGTTTTGATTTAGAAATTTCTGTTTTTCCCCATGGTCAACTGTACAGGGTATCCTGTAATTTGACTGCCATATACTTTGGGATGCTTTGGGATGTGATTCTTGGTCATATTTTTAGAAAATAATCTTTCATTTCTGCCTATCCATCGATTACCGTATTCTTCATCATGCCAATCTCTAATTTCCGAACCGTTGTGGGCCGAAGCCCTGCGAAGCGGGAAGGGGTTTTGCTAGTAACAAATAATGAAATAAAACATAAACATTTGTATTGTGCTCGTTTCGTCTCCAATATTTAATTGCAGCCATAACTTGCAGATCTGTGGGGATGTGGCCACCTCTATTGTCGCTGCTGAGGTCCGAACGGATAATATGAATTATTTTAATGATATTTTCTTTCGAAAATCTATATATTTTCTTAAATTCTTCAGTTCTTAGGCTCATAGGGTTAGACCTTTTTTTATACACTTTCCGCCTTCTCGGAGTTGGTAAAACGTGATTTAAATTATTAAAATCATTAATAAACGAGCTAAACTGGAGAGGCATTATTGTTCTCTTTTTAATTTCAATAATGGAGAGAAATCAAAATGACATTTACGAAACAATAATAACAATAATTTCCTCAAAACGCGTTTATAGAGATTACATAACTTTATGTAGGCTTTATACTGCGTTTTTTAAATAAGGTTGTAAGTAAAGGGTTTTCCAATAAGGGGTGTTATTTTGAATAGCCCGCTATTCGGTAGCTGTCACTTTTAAAGCTGTTATTTTTTAACATTTAACAAGGAGAAACTACGCCATTAATAAAACGATACACGCTTCAAAAATGCATTGAATATATTAAAATTCAATATAAAAATGGTGAAAATTTGGCATCGAAAAATCATCTTGACTGATGAGGCCCATTTCAACCTCGGAGGCTACGTTAACAAGCAAAAATGTCGTATCTGTATCTCGGAAAACCGAAGAATTATTGTTGAGAAGCCTCTCCATTTTCAACGCCTGACTGTTTGGTGCGATATATGGTCCGGCGAGGTCTTTGGACCTCAAAGATGGATAGATAGGGCAGCCACTTTGCGATTATTGGTTATGGAAAATTTCATGAAAAGGATGTGGTCCTGTAAGCGTGGTCGTGGCGGCCATTTGGCTGATGTTGTGTTTCATTATTACGGGATACATTCTTCTTTATAATGAAATAAACATCCGATAATTTATCTCAAAAAATGATATTTTTCTTTGAATATCAAAATAACACCTCTTATTGGAAAACCTTTTATATTATTTTATAACAAGCTAACAACGGAAAGTGTCCTCAACGCTTAACTCGAAAACATGACTCTTCGAGGCTTTAAAATAAGTCTAGATGATGCCTGTATGGTGAATGCATTTTAAATATAATGTTTTCCAACGCGATGACAGCACACGAGTTTGAGAGACTACATCTTTCTTCCGCAAACAAAAAGTATAAACTAAACAAATGCATGATGGTATCTGCCCCCGAGAAATAAATAGTTGGCATAAAGTGTATTCAACTTGATGCATCAGACGACAAAACAACCATCACTTAAATAATTTTCCGACACTCCACATACAACCACACACTATAATGATATACCAAGAAGTGTCATGCTTCTATTGTCACATCGTAATTTTTTACGACACCATGGCATTAGTTTCTAGCATTATTCATGCAAATATCTCGAGGCTTAACAACATCTAGAATCCAGGCTTATATCGAAGGATTTTCTACTTTCATAAATAATATGTATATCGCGCTCCACCCACCCGTTTTGGCCGTCATTATTGTCAAATTTTTTTCTTGCAGCCACTCTTTGGAAAGGGATACAGCAGCAGCATGGAGGAAACGTTCCGTCATAGTAATCACTCTTGTCATCGTTTTTCCATACCAAAAGAACAATTTTATGTATTTGTTTGTGTTTGGCTGATAAAATATTGCATCGGGATTCTGAAGTAGTTTCTTCTTTTGCATTTAAGAATTCGGAAATGTAGATTTGGAGGGGGGAGGGTTGTAAAAATCCAATATCTGATGCATTGTTTGGGCGGTATATTTTAAAAATCTCTCATATAATTTGCTTAAACAAAGTTAGAAGCAAGAAAAAATCAAGTTTGGGAGAAGTAGAAGAAGATGATGTCGTGTGAGAATGGCACTGTTTACCCTTATGCACCACAAATATGTTCTCCTAAACAGGATGTTATATTACGTCGACATCCTGACATCAAAAAATTTTTCAGAGTCATCTCTTGCAATCCCAATATGAGCACAAACTTTGGTGCTGACGCGTGATGTATCTAAATGCACTTGTATCCTATGTTCAGGGTACATAGTATATGGAGCGTCATTTCTTTCTATAAGTTGCGGTGGTCTTTGCTGAATGCACCTGATCGGGCAACTAGAAAGGACAGAAGAGTGAGAATGAAATTGATTCGCAAAATTGGATATAGTTATGTTTCTTCAAGGAATTGCTACGGGGAAAGGTAAGGCAATCTAAGGTGGTACCCAACAGGAAACTTTGCAAGCAATTTGAAAGAAAAATTGGATTTAATTAGAGAAGAGATAAGAAATTCACGACAGAAATTGAACGTTTAGGGATTTCGAAGGAATAGGGATTCCACAGAAAGACATAAAACGATTTTGAGATTATGGGGTTTTTCCTAGAAAGATCTAACATGAACACAAGTGGTACCAGGCCATATCAAATGGGTGGCAACATATTTGTGAGTGTGCTTGAAGTAAGAAATTTGTCGTTGAAGAATTAGCACGGAGGTAAGGTTAGTATTTGGGATCAGGTGGAGAGAGACATGAGAATAAAGGAGATCGAAATGTAGTACCTTTTTCGATTTTTCTTACAGCCGTACAAGAAAAAGACCACATCCTTTTTCAAAAACAGAAATGTTAGGAGACTCAAATTGCTGAGAATCATGGAGAAGAAGCAAAATAATTCATAATTTTGTATGAAATCAATCAGTTCCAGATTGTTCATACTACAGCGAAAACATTGCGGGATTTCATTTTGTAGGATTTTAGTTTGCAGGATTTCGACATAAACCTGGCTGACATGAACCTGGTGGATTGCTCTAATTTGAACTAGTACTGCTTCCAATTTACTGTCAGTTCTCTCAACCCAATTCTTCTTTTTGTTTCTGTTTAAATAAAACCTCGATAATGTCAATAAAGGTACAAGCAGAGTTTATTCCAAACAAGGAAAACCATTATATACAAAAACATCCCCTAAAAATGAAAAAAATTGAATTCGCCTCCAAAAAGTGCCCAAATTCAAAGTTGTGCGATCCTTCAATTGCCTTGGATCAGTAGCAGCCGCGGATAAAAATATATGGAAGAAGAAATACGCGGTTGGCTGCTCAATTAATGGCTGCTCACAATCTTTTCGCAACAAAATTCCCATGCGCGCATGATGCACAAGTCAAGACGTACCTCTAACCGGTGGACGAGGGAGAGGCGGATGAAGTTGAGGGCAACTGCTACTTAATAATAACTTGTGTTTGAATAAAACTTTATTATGAGTTGTCGAGGTATTTACATTGATGAATTTGCATTGGAATATCATTTCGAGAATACAAAAAATCAGCAAAACATGTTTTCGATTGTATTTATTGAAATCAAAGCTGATTTTATTTTGTTTCGATCAAAGATCCTTCCCCCACCATGAACTGAAAAAGAAGAAATCAGTCATTGCCTCTAGCCAGGTTAATATTCGCTAGTAATTTTATTTGCACCGAAAACAAAATACGAATGTTTTTTCTTTCGATTTTGCCAAAGCCATACGAGCCAAAAATATTCACGCATGATAATATTCAGGCCAAACAAAACATTTGAAACCAAATCAACAGGAATGTATTAAATTGCTTGGGGTGTTTGTAATAAAACATGCAAATGCAAATTATTCTTTCACGAGTCATGATAAATTGCTGGGCAATTTGAGAAAGTGTATAGATTTAGAAAATAGAAATTCGTTGAAGTGAAGGTTCTTGGCGAACTTGTTAAACACGTTCGAGTAAAACCTCGAGATATTTTTTAAGGATCACTCGATTGAAGATATAGCTTAATTATGTCGGAAATTGAATGATTTAGTTGGAGAATTAAGTGTTTTCTATCCTGTATGTAAGAGTATGTGTTCATCAACAACAATCAGGGATTCTGTGACCAAGGACTGAGTTTGAAAGTGAGTGTTCAATTTTGTAATTACATCGAGAAATCTACAATGAAGTTCTTGAAGTATAATTGACCATAGTGCATTTTATTACATTTTGATTTTATGAATGTTTCTACTTCAATATCGATCAAGGGTGAAATGCAAAAAAATGTCTCGCGTAATACTGTTCTGATCGTTCGTATTTATTCCTATTACACAATATCCTTATCAAATACAAACGTAATTAAGGCACAAAATAGGAAATTCTCGCTTCCAAAAATTTGAAAAGGCTAAGAAATACCAAACGTAATTATAAAATAAAGGTAGCAAGCTGAAGGTATATTACGATTTCGTTGTTTTTTTTTTCATGTGTCAAATTTATAGAATTAAATTAATTAAATAATGGTAGAGTCCGTAGCTTAGTGGTTAGGTGCGTTGGCTGCTAAGCAGAAAGTCTTGGGTTCGAATCCTATTCGGGCCCAAAGTTTTTATTTCATCTTTCATGGACACTGCCTCTTGCGAAGAACTGACAAAACTTCCAAGAGTATCATCTGTCATGAAAAAGTGCTTCTCAACTTTGCCGTTCGAAATCGGCGTTAAATTGTAGGTCCCCTCAATTTTTCACACGCACCTAGAGAATTGTTGATGAGAGTAAGCCACTTAGGCCTTGGCTCTTCAAGAGCTGTCGCGCCACTCTATTTTTTTAAATAATGGTTTGCGTGAATCTTTTTTTATTGACACGTTGCCCCACAGCTGTTGTTACCTTGTTTTGCTACATCCTCATCTTTACCAAAGCAAAACCCGCATCTAAACCACTTAATGACGTTTTTTGTAAAACAAAATGATCCTGTCTTATGTAGAATGAGGACGAACAAAGAAGTCCTGGATAAAAAGAATCTAAGCGTTGGGGTGAAAGGGAGACGAGGATTTTATTGACCAAGAATCTGTCAAAGAAGATTTTTCAAAAGTTCCACTTACACTAACACCTCGGTAAATGAAAAAAAAAAAAATGTAAAATTACCAAGGTGTTAGGTTTATGAAGAGAAAGAAGCTCGGCATGCAACCTGATTGCTGCATTTTATATGAAAATATTTCTAAATGGGATTACTTTAATTCCAAAAATAAATTTTAAGGAACAGTTAAAGCTCTTTTGAAAAATGTCTGTATTTGTCCAGGCTATCGAATTTTATAAGATACAATTTGCGTTTTGAAACTATGAAAGGTGCATTTATTAAGAATGTAATACCGTTGGAGATAAAAATTAAATAAATCGACTATAAACAAGAAGACTAAGCATACCCCACAAGTAAATTTTCTTTTTTTGGAATAGGAAATTATTTAAATAAAACATTTCACTTTTAATATTTATTTTTGTTTTGTTGTGAAAAAAATTGATATGACATTTCAAAATTTTACAGAGCAAAATAAATGTTCTAATCAATTAAGTTTTAAACAGGGTATCAAGAAATTCTGATTTTATTACTTAGGAGGAAACACAAGCAAAGCAACAGAATTTACTTCGAGTTTTTCTGACAGATCCTTTGATTTAGCAAAATTACGGCATTCCAAAAGTCCTATTTCAATAGAAACACATAACAACATCCGTCTCTGTATACCTTCTATTTGTACTTTCGTGCACATAAAGCTCGTTCAATAAAATATTCCCAAAGGCAACAATTCGTGTAGAAAGTCAAATCAAACGAATTTAAGTACACATCTGTTTATGTCCAATTCCCGAAAGGTGTAGGTTTACATTGACTTACATTAAAACGTTTATTGTTTGAAAGAGAGGCTAGAAGAACGAGTAAGGAATAGGTTCTGCCTGGCGAGCGTTAAGCAATTCTACACAAAATTTTATTTAAAACGGTGAGTTCCGTTTCGTTAATAAAAAGTGAAAATTTCGACATAAAACAGAATTCGTTCGCATGGATACATTAAAGTTCCTGTACTTAACCGTTATTTTCTATTGTAGGAATCCTGCTTAGTGTCGAAAAATTACTATAATACATATAATACTGGATACCTAAAACCAAAAGTTTTTAAGTATCTCAAAACTGCAAGGGCGAAAGCACTTATGCATAATTATTGACGTAACTT
>CAKKXW010000004.1:15354565-15365316 GCA_920937365.1 Sphaerophoria rueppellii | reverse complement strand
TATGGAGATTTTTTTTTTTCTTTTTAGGAGTGTGTAGGAGTTTAACCTCCTTCTTTTTTTAAAGTAGTGTAAAAGACTCAAATTTGTCCTCGAAAGTCCCATTTACTATCAAGTTGTAAAATTTTGAGACGTCTTTTGAAAATTTACATCACATTGACAATTTTTTCCATCAATATTACAATTTACGGTTAACAACCAGTAATTGTCAATATGACAACTGTTATTTTTTTCAGTGCAGCTTTGAACGCACTACCCCCCTCAAAACCCCAGAAGCTTAACCTAACGAAACCACATTAAGTCTGTTAACAGCAAATTATGTTATCAACTTGGAAAGCTCCTGTTTAAACTCAGAAAATGTGATGAAATTTTTTTCTTCCTCCAATTTGAGGATGTGTGAGGATTTTTCTTTTTTTTTTTAGAGGTATTAAGACAAACAACCGCATGATAGGAAACGGAAACAAAAAAAAGCAAAATATAAATTAGACCAACAGTTCAAAGTGTATGGATCTTTGTAGTGCTTCCGCTTGGTTTGCCAACTGACTTAAAACGAATATTTACCACTACGGTGAGCAAATCCATTGATACGGGGGTCCTTCAGCATACACATTGTCTATCCATGATTTCAAGTCTATGCAGATGGTATTATATCCCCAGCAAGGGAAGGATAAGAATCCATGCTCTAGCTGAGGCTGTTCTTGCTGGGGCTAGCTTCATGTGTGGTCGCTTAATGTCAATTCTCCTCTCTCTTCTCTCTTTCAAAAATGTAAGATGCCTGGGCCCCTCTATTCCAATCCCGACGTTGTATATAAGTATGCGACTGATGGTACAAAAGAGGCTATATGTAAATTTACCTTTTTTTTTTTTTTTTTTTAATTCATTTTTTATTCATAATCACTTAAAACTACTTATTACTAGACAAAGAATTCAAACTAGCTTATTATCTAAAATCTTATATTTAACTTACTGGCCCCAATCGGGCGCTCTAAGTAATTCATGATTTTCTTAAAAGTAATGCCTTTCGATGTAAATTTACCTACCTCCATGGCTTTGGCTCTGTCAGAGATTCCTTTTTTTTTTGTTCTTCTTTTGGCTTTTTTTGGGAATGAAAATAGAGTTGGAAAGAATTGAAGCAGCTAAATTGGTTCGACAAGCATTTATAATACTTTTGCTAACAAGTTGCTTTTTTGGTTAAAAATAAAGTGAATAAGGATAGATACTGAAAGATGGAATGTATGTATGTGGCTTCAATTTCTTTGTATCGCCTTCACGCAGTGAATGTTTGGAAAAAAGGGTTTCTATGAAGATGGCGGCGAACGATTGAAGTCAGTCTTACCGGTAAATAAGGTATATCCAAGATTATAAAAATCTAGCGAAAACAATTTATGTGCACTTTCCTCTTCTACTTCTTACCTATTATAATGGCAACACGTTTGTTTGCAGTCGTATTAGTACAATTCTGAATTTTTCAATTCAAGCCGTAGTTCTCCTAGGATTTTCATTTGGGGAGGGCGATCAATTTGGAATAATTTCAAATATTTCGGTTCCCGAAAATCCCCACCATAAAAATTGAAGTACGAAATTGTTGAACGTTCAACTTTCACGGGTAAACAAGAATTACTTCACTGGGCGCGTGCTGTGCCAATTCATTTTTTTGTTTTCCTTATTTAACCGAAATATCTGTGGAATGGAATCAACAAAAAAATATGAAAAAAGTCCTTTTATCCCATTCACTCGAAGGATAGCAAAATAACAAAATAATAATACATGAATACAAAAAAATAATACACTTGCGAAAAAAGGGCAATGTAATGTTTGTATGAGCTCAATAGGCATTGTGTTTCGCCAATTTCAATTTATCTGAAAGATTACAATCTCCTTCATAAATATATTCTTTCTATAAGCGAGCGACATAAAAGTAAAGTACTGAATTTCACGGTTAATGCTCCGGATTCAATTTATGGGCTGAACAAATTAGCAGATGGGATTGCGGCGTAATAAACATAACATAAAATTGAGACTCTCTGTTGGGTTTTAGGATCTCGGCCAGCCCGCCTTTTAGCACGTTTTGTGGAATCAAAAAGCATAATGATTAATTCTTTTTTCTTTTTTTTGGAGTAATGTACTATGTTTTCGAAAGCAGATTAAAATATAATTGGGAAAAATGAATTGCAAGCACAAAATGCTTATGAACACAGTATGACGGATTATGAGACGTGTTGGACCGATGATTATGTTATTCCAATCGAAACTGTGAAATTTAACGACCAGGAGACTTCCGAAATTTTCTGTTTATACCTTGTAGAGCTCTTGATTCTGACCGGGTACCCGAAGCAATACACGGGTACCCGGGTACTCGAATTATTCCAAATTACCCGGGTACCCGGGAATTTGCATGGTATTCAGATACCCGGGTACCGGGGTACTCGAAACATAAAGTTCGTGACGGGTACTCGGTACTATTACACAATGCAACTGAAATTGTTTGAACAAATGGATGCTATTATGAAGGATTTGCATGTTGGGGTTGGATTAATATGATTTTGTAGTTTATTAGGATGGTTTTGCTTTATTTGTGTTGTTTATTTGTAATTCATAAAAAAATGCAATTTGTTGGATGGATTTTCATTTTATTAGTGGTTGAAAAATGAAAAGTTATAAACCGATCTTGGCCGTCGTCGTCGTGATCGTCGTCGTCGTCGTCGTGGTGGTCGTTCGTAGTGGTGGTCGTGGTCCTCGTAGTCGTAAATAAAGAAGGAAAAAGAGCTGTTGGCAAGTGTTTGTTGATTTTGTTATTGTTGTAATGTACGAAAAAGAAATGCAAGTTGTGTGTGGATAGTGATAATTGAAAGGGATGATTTTATTATGTTGGTTAATCACTTGGTGTATATGGCCTTCGTCAAACAGGTAGTTGGTGCGATTTCCTTTGTTTTGGTGATTCATACAAAATATTTGGTTGAAATATTAGTTGGATTATTGTTTTATTAGGGGTTTAAAATTAAGATAGCCGATTTGGTGTGTTTGGTGTGTTGTCGTCGGTTATCTTTTTATGATGAGTTATTGGTCTTTTTCTTAACCAGAGGTCAATAAAAAAGAGAAAACAATCATTTGGTAAGTGTTTGTAAGAACGAAATAAATAGTAGCTCGGAGACTGTTCCATTTTGTACTCGAATTATCTTTTAATATTCAGGTTGGACGATCACAGCAATATTTTTATTTGTTTCCTTAAAATCTCAAAAAAGAAAAAAATATAAAACAAAAAAATAGCAATAAAAATCCCATCCAAGTATATTATGCGTTATCATTCATCGTTATTGTTGAAAATGCGCTAGTTTTTACAAGCGGGACATGTAGAGAAACCCAAACATTAATTTTTATGACATGCAAAAACCCAAATTAACAATCCTGCAAATGAGGTCTGTCTCCGAACTACTATTTATTTCGTCCTTACAAACACTTACCAAATGATTGTTTTCTCTTTTTTATTGACCTGCGGTTAAGAAAAAGACCAATAACCCATCATAAAAAGATAACCGACGACAACACACCAAACACACCAAATCGGTTATCTTAATTTTCAACCCCTAATAAAACAATAATCCAACTAATATTTTCAACCAAATATTTTGTATGAATCACCAAAACAAAGGAAATCGCACCAACTACCTGTTTGACAAAGGCCATATACAGGAAAATGCAGGACAGTGATTAACCAACATAATAAAATCATCCCTTTCAATTATCACTATCCACACACAACTTGCATTTCTTTTTCGTACATTACAACAATAACAAAATCAACAAACACTTGCCAACAGCTTTTTTTCCTTCTTTATTTACGACTACGACGACCACGACCACGACGAACACGACACGACGACCACCACCACCACGACGACCAACACCACGACGACCACCACCACGACGACCAGCACGACGACGACCAGCACGACGACGACGACGACGATCACGACGACGACGGCCAAGATCGGCTTATAACTTTTCATTTTTCAACCACTAATAAAATGAAAATCCATCCAACTAATTGCATTTTTTTATGAATTACAAATAAACCACACAAATAATCAAAACCATCCCTATAAACTACATTATCATAGTAATCCACCTTCAACCTGCAAATCCTTCATGAAAGCATCCATTTTTTCAAACAACTTCAGCTTCA
Source organism: Sphaerophoria rueppellii (assembly GCA_920937365.1). Classification (NCBI taxonomy): domain Eukaryota; kingdom Metazoa; phylum Arthropoda; class Insecta; order Diptera; family Syrphidae; genus Sphaerophoria; species Sphaerophoria rueppellii. The sequence continues at coordinate 15,361,136 of CAKKXW010000004.1, read as the reverse complement.
TTGTGTAAGAGTTCCAAATACCCGGGTACCCGGGTACTCGGATATACGATCGTTATGTTTCGAGTACCCGGGTACCCGAACACCAAATTTGTAGTTGACTTCTGGCTTTCGAATGCATCAACTTCTTGCATTTGCAGTTTCACTGAAGTCCTTGCATTAATTTCTGTCTGTGTTTTATTTGGGCCTAAGATGTGTAAGTCTGATGCAGAAAAGCAGAATTGAAAATGTCAGTATTAGTTCTTGTTCTGCAAAACGAGAAAGGGTGAACAAGTTTCCACCGAAATGAACCCTGAATAGAATGTTGTAGGTTTAAGATTTTAAATTTCCATTTGCCATTGTTTTCGAAATAAATATTATGTATTGAACTTTTTTTTCTTCTTTTCTGAGGATATTATTTCTAAACATTGCATATGGATTTTGGATAGGTTAGTATGTTTGCGTTGGTAGTGTCCGTAGCTTAGTGGTTAGGTGCGTTGGCTGCTAAGCAGAACGTCGTGGGTTCGAATCCTACTTGGGCCCAAAGTTTTTATTTCATCTTTCACGGACACTGCCTCTTGCGAAGAACTGACAAAACTTCCAAGAGTATCATCTGTCATGAAAAAGTGCTTCTCAACTTTGCCGTTCGGAATCGGCGTTAAGGTCCCGTCAATTCTTCACACGCACCTAGAGAATTGTTGATGAGAGTAAGCCACTTAGGCCTTGGCTCTTCAAGAGCTGTCGCGCCACTCTATTTATTTTATTTATTTATAACAAAAAAATGCTGAAGAAAAATATTTTATATTTTTGAGTGTGTTTTGAGCGTTCGATTTTCTGTTTTCAATCAAGTCCAGTATGTGTAGTGCACTAAAACTGAACTGAATTGATATCCTTTCATTTATCAGCTTCTGTGTAGACTGTACACTCTACAGCCATGGTTCGGGTTGTTTGCTTTCTAACGAGTATCTCAAACCAAATCTTAGTCTTTTGCTTGGCGAATGTACTTCTCCAACCCCTTTAAAATTTCTAACTTCTATACAATTCATATTTTTATGGCTGCCTTTCATATGCTATTTATTATGAGATGCTTTGTTGCGGACTTGGTACTGCAATGAGTTATGTGAAATGGATGGGTAGGTAAACAAAGCTATATTGGAAATCTTTATGGTCTGTTTGACTTGAACTTTAGGCCGTGTGCGAATTGGGTTAAAATGTGATTAAAACTTGACGTTTGGTTAAATTTTGACACTTCGCCATGAATAAAATGAGTTAAAAATTTGAATAGCTGCCGAGCAGGTTAAAATATGACAGAAGTGGTTAAAAATTCATCAATTTTTAACCACAGTTCATCCAATTCGCACACGGCCTTAAATATAAACGGATGATTTTTTTTCGATAGAAGATGCAAACAGAGAATGTTTCAAAGTGTTGAGTCGATGCAAAATTCCGACAGTTACAATAATTTTGAAGTTTGAGTCTTCAGGGTAAGTTTTTATTGGTCGGGTATTCAGAAGGTTCTTTGTTTGATTTTTGTTTTTGTAGAAATATTTTCGAAATAGCAAGGGTTAAGTGGGTTTCATATTTTTAATGCACTTACATTTTTTTTAAGCACCTATAGAAGGGACTGTTTATGGAAAAATTCTAAGAAAACAATGACATCATAGTCAACAATGCATACAATCTAATTAAAATATTTTTGTTTGAACCGAGACCTACTATTTGCATATGAACACAAATCAGACCCCAAATATTAGTCCAATTTGAAATTAGTTTCTCGCTTGAAACACTAAGCTCCAAATCATTTAGATTTTATGTGGGGTGAAAATAATTGATGTATGTTTTCCCTCTGTTGAGCGTAGCGTGCAATCTGCACATGGTCCTCTTAACTGCCCCTAATAAAATGTAATTCAATTTCAATTTTACCAATGCTTCCATATTGATCTAAAATTAAATTTTATTCATCAGTGTTCTTATCTAGCGATCAAACATTTAAAATAGACCGAAAAAAAAAAGAATTACTTAAAAAAATTATTCCGTCGATGAATTAATTGTTATTGCCAGCCAACTGACCTGAACACGTTACGAAAATACGAGAGTATCCAATTTCAGTATTGCTGGTTTTTCCCTTTTTTTTTTTATTTTATTTCATAAATAAATATTCTTGCGTATCTCTACGTTGAGTAGGTCCTATTCATTGGAAGCACTTTTGTTCGCTTCATTGAAGTTGGAGTTTGAATGTGTAAGCCACGCTGCTAGCCACCGGAGAGAGTCACATAACAAATTTTATTTCATGTTGATTTTTTACAATATTTCAACGGAACTGATATAGAGAAAAAAGTTGAAATAGTTTATCGAAATTCATAATTGAATTTGAAATATAGAATTTTTTTTCTTGTCGTGTTCTGAAGTATTCCTCGCTTTTTCAACACGTTTACATGAGGATGATGGTCAATTATCGTTCAGTGAGTGCAGTGTCACGGAATAATCTTGGGCAGAATTTTTGGGAATCCTCTTTTTGTCGATTGTTTCATTCATGTTTGGTTTATTTTGGTGGTATGCCCTTCTGTGCAGACCTCAGAACCTTCTGTGATAATTGTGACAAGCTTAAATAGTTGGTTGGCTTTTTTTTAAATGAAAACTTGCTTAAAGCAGTCTAAAGCTTATTTGTGGTTGAAAGCGGTCGGTAAGCTGGGAAGACTTGTGACTTGGGTTGCATTTTGCAAAACTTGAATTTTTTAAATTTATCTTTGAAAAGTAATACAATTTTGTCCATTCTAATAAGTAAAATTTTAGAAAACGATTTTCGTTCTCAAAAATGAAATTTTCATGGATATAAAATCAGTACCTACTCTCGTGAACTATATTGAAGAAAATTTATTTGTTTCCTGTTTGATGGTCCAAGAAATTCTTATTTAAATCATTATTATTTCCTTTACTATCCAATTCCTAATACAAATATTGTCCCAACATCAAATATCAATGATGTTTACATATCAAACGAAGCACTTCAGTATTGAAAAATAAGTTGGGTGTATAAATCTCAATGTCCAATCGCTTCCATTTCTTTTCCTTGAGAATGTTGGGGTTTGAATTGGCTTCAGAGAGTTAAGAGTTTTGAAGATTTTAATAAGGAGAAAAAGGTTATTTCCAAATCCTGTCTTAACCATGTTTTTCCTGTTCATATACCTTCTATCAAAGAGAAAAATCGTACGGGTGCCTGCATATTTTATTACATTAAATTGATAAAAAAGGAAACGTTTTTTTCTTGAACACGAACTCAACTTTACTTTGAAAGGACAACAGAGTTCAACTATTTAGTTTGCTTGTTTTCGTAATTATATAGGAGAAGGAAAATATACCAATTTATTTCCAGTTTTTGGTTTCATGTGAGTGAGGGTAGGAAGGCTTTAGAACATACTCGATTTCATATTTTATACAAAAGTAATGGAAGACATATTTGAATTTTATAATATAAAGTCTCTGTTTCTCCTTTCTTTTCAAGAAGGTGGGTCACCATGAAAATGTTTGTAAACGATTCCGAGTAACGTTGCCATAATTTATTCTGTTGTCAAATAGTTATTTATATGAGAACTAGAAAAACAAAACAGAATTATTTATTGAAATTGTAAAATTGAGAAAGTTTATGTGTATACAGTTTACAGTCATTTTTTTTAACATCCAACAAGCTTTAAAATCTTTACAAGAAATATTGCGGTCTACAATAATTCAACTGAAAATGAACTTTGAAGATAACAACTTCTTGGATTGACTTTTGACATTACTGTTGAAGAAAAAAGACAAAATGATTGCCAGACATGTTGAGGAACAAGTAGAATAATGTCCTTCAGGAAATTCAGGAAGTAGGAGTTTAATTGAGAGCTGAATCTTCAAAGCTATGTTCAAAATCAAAAAAGAGACAAAATTAGTGGATGGCTCAACTCGGTTCGCTTACTCGATTTGCGTACTCGGCAATACCTAGATCTTAAAAAAAGGAGTCTTACGTTATGTCCGCGAAATCAAGCATTCTATACTGTTTTAAAATTTGCATCTTCACAAATAAAAGAGGAGCAAGTTCATTTTCTACAATGCAATAAAATCTCGTATTAGTTCTTCTGTTTTATTTTCAAATTTTGACAACACATACAAAAATCCGAAACACACCAGATATTTTCTTATCACTATCCAACCAACTTCCGAAGAAAACGAATGCTTTCCTATGTCAGATGGACGAACAAATAATTGAATCGTTAATCATGCACCGTTGATTAATGGAAACGAGCAGTTATACATTTATTCTCTTCCCTTTTGAGTAGTCGAATGGTATTTTGTGTTTCGGACAAAATCAATTTTCTGTTTCTATTCAATTTTGCTATTCATAGACACCACCTGCTGCAAAATACAAGATAACCAATTAAGCAAAATGACTTAGTGGTTTTTTTGTGGTCTTATGATATGAAAAAAAAGAGTACAAACTCATCAGCATAGCAAGTATTTCGATGACGAAATCTGTTAAAAGAACCTAAAATACCTTAATAGACAGAATTCTTGCAAAAAAAAAATCAAACCATTTAAATTAACTTTTTCGGCTTTAAAAAATTATTACTCCCATTGAACTTCAGTCAGATTTTCTGTCTGAAAAATTTCGGCAAATCGCATTTAGGTAAATGTCAAATTACATTTCACAAAACTCCCACAACAAACGAATTCCTCAAATTTAAAAAAAAAGCAGACAAATCGCAAAACAAATCCTCTTACAAAAAGGCTTTACGGCAGAAGAACTGTAATTAATCAAAAACGATTTAACTCTAACCCCATATTGTGTTTAACCATTGACGAGGATACGTCAATCCACCCATTCATATAGGTATTCCGAACGTGGTAACGACGGGTAGGTGTTTAAGGATGAATGCCTCTCTGATGGTGTTACTGTTGTGCCTTTTTGGCTATTTTGCGCGGTTGCAACCCATACAGAAGCGAGTATTACGAGAGTTAGAGAAAGGGGTTCTATAATAAACTGGTCAGCACAAATAAGGGATTTTGAAAATGATTTCCGTTGATGAACCTACATCATGTCATTTTGAATGGTTACAAATAACGTCATCGTTTGATGAATTTTAGGCATCGGAATGAAGTGCACGGACATTTGTGGATTTAAATTGAAGTTCAACTATCTAGTTTGTTAGTGCTTTATCGATATTTGCAAAAAAACACACAAGGAGACGTTTTAAGAGGAATGAGCGTTTAATTTCATGCGACCGGATTAAACGCTTGATAATGTAATATATTCATTACATGATGACAGGAGCCCTAATTCATGTGCAGTAAGTACGGTTGAGGATATTTAATGATTTGACGTAAGGCTAGGATTATATTGATGAACAAAGCGATGACTTGTTTATACCCATAACACTTTGAACTGACATTGAAATGACGTCATATCTTAAGGAGCTATTAAATGTCCTTGGTGGACATTTTTTCTTTTCTGTAGGTATGCTTGCTCTTATGCCATTACATCAACCAACCAACAAAATCATCACATGGTTAATTATTTCTTTTTAAATTTTCTCTTCTTTCGGCCCTCAGCCTTGTCGTACTCCACTTCAATGACAAATCACTTTTCACGTCATGTCATTCATAAAGGACAAGCCTTCAAGTGGAAGCTGTAAGGTTGTTGGGTTTAGAAATTTCTTGTCACTGGAAATTTATTTTATGACACTGTTACATCCAAAACACTCGCTCGCTTGGTTATACCGGCCGCTGTCTCAATTCCAAACGAGAGACCGAGAAACTAAGGGCGACATAAGGAGTCAAGAATTTAATTTGTCTACTTTTGTTATTTGCCAAAAAAATTAAAACAACAACACCAGATGCACACAAATTTTAGGTAAAATTGCTGACAATATCATTTTATGATGCGTGCCCATCGCATCAGTTTGAATCGATGAACTTTGTAACATCTGACAGGAAATCTAATTTACATCCGGAACTTGTAACTAGCTTCAAGTTCCAAGTTGACTGGTTGGTTGAGTCTTGAATATGAATTTAATTGAGTTGAGTAGAGATGAATTGTGAATTTCAGAATTGAGATTATTATTACCAACAAGAGATGGAAGAAAAACTTTTTCTTATTAGTTTCGGTTCGTTTCCAATTTTTGGATTTTGACGGAAGAAAATTAATTCAGCTCGAGTTTTTCAATAAGCATTCAAAATTGCAGACTTAACTTGGTTCTGTTTGTTTTCTTTTACCTTTTTTTCAATAGATTTTGAAGCAGGTGATCATCACCCCGATGAGGTTTACATTTTTGAAAAGTTTATAAACAAATTACATTCGTTCAATTTGAATGAGTTTAATACAATTTTCCATCGTTGGTTTATTTACGAAGAATGAATGAAGTGTGTTATCAGTTTCAACATTATTCTTTTAATCTGTTAACAAATTAATAATAATTTTAAGATATTTCTGGTCATCTAGTCAAGTATGGTTTGCGATTCAGTGGCTCAGTCAAGGAGAACCTTCTGAGGTGGTTTTGTTTTACAAACCGTAAAAAACGTTAAAAAATTAAAAAAAAAACAAAAAAAAAAAAAAAAAAAAAAC
>CAKKXW010000004.1:15313455-15327221 GCA_920937365.1 Sphaerophoria rueppellii | reverse complement strand
ATGACTTAGAGCCGATTTTTCAATCATCGAATAAAAATAAAAATAACAAACTGGCAAATAAACTTATCTGAGTATTCATCGGTCGAATAAATAAGAGCGTTTTTTGTCAGATTAAGTCTATCTGATGATTGAAAAATCCAATATTTGGTTATTTGTCGAATAAATACTATTTGCCTGTTTATCTGACGATTGAAAAATCGGCTCTTAAAGAAATAAATAAATAAATAAATAAATACCTTCAACCGTTCTTACCTGAATTAAGAGCTCCTGTCGTCATATTGCATTATCAAGCGTTAAATCCGGGCACGACTCCTAGAACGTGTTTTCGCGGAAATCGATAAAATACAGCTAGATAATTGAACTTCAATTACAATCCGCAAATCTTGTGCTCTTCGTTCCATTGCCTAACTTGTATGCATTCAATATGACATTACATCAAAGAAAATCATTTTCAAAGTCCCCGCTTTATTCAGACCAGTTAATATTACACTACGTACTTCTAAATCGCGCAAATAACCAAAAAGGTACAACGGTCCCACCATTAGAAAGATATTCAAATTCTCATCCTTCAACGCGCCGCGCCGCCGTTACAACGTTCGGCACATGGATGGGTGGATTGACGTATCCTCGTCGTTTTAAAACGCAATATAGGGTTAAGGTTAAATCGTTTCTGATTAATTACAGTTGCTCAACCGTAAAGCCTTTTTGCAGGAGGATTTGTTATGCAATTCGTCTGCGCCTTCTTTTTTTTTAATTTTGTGGAATTCGTTTGTTGTGGGAGTTTTGTGAAATATAATTTGAGATTTGTCTTAAATGCGAGTTGCAAGAATTTTTTTTAGACAGAAAATTTGACTCAACCTGGACCTGGATTTGGGAGTAGTTAATAAATTTTTAAGGCGACTGGCATGTAGTGATTTTTTTTCAATTTTAATTAGCTAGTTTGAATATTTTTAATGAACTCTGTATTTTAGGTTCTATTAACTATTTCGTCATCGAAAAATTTGCCATGCTGATGAGTTTGTAGCTACTCTATTTTATTTTCATACATTTTTTTCGACATACAAAAACACACTAAGTCATTTTGCTTAATTGGTGTTCTTGTATTTTGCAGCAGGCGATGTGTATGAATGAATATCGAAGTTTAATAGAAACAGAAAACTACTTTTGTCCGAATCACAAAATACCATTGATTTACTCAAAAGGGAAGAGAATTAATGTTCGAAAGACTGATGATAAAGTGAATTGTATAACTGCTCGTTTCCATTAATCAACAATTGTTCTTCTCATCCATCCATCATTAACGACTCAGTTATTTTTTCGTCCATCTGACATGGGAAAGCATTAGTTTTCGTTTTTTGGTTCGTTAGAGATAAGAAGATATCTGGTGTGTTTCAGAATATTTTTCTGTTGTCAAAAATTAAAAATAGAACAGAAGAACAAACACCACATACATATTCCGCGTATTGCATTGTAGAAAGTTTAATTTTAATCCTTTTTTATTAAAAAAAAAAAAAATGAAAACTTAAACATTTTGAAAATAAAGAAAGAACTGTTTACTTTTGTAAAACTTAAGTACTTTGCTGATGCTTTGAAGAAGAGGTACCTTCATAGCTTACTCTTTGTTCTATTTGGTGCTTCCATTTTCAGAAAAAGAATTAAGCCCCCAGCATAACACTATTGCTATTGCGCTCTTTCAGTTGGAAGCCAAGAAGATCGGTGTAGCGGTTAATGAGGGCAAGACCAAGTTAATGCTGTCAACTCTACATCGACGTCTTGGAACAAACGTCAGCATAGACAGATTAAACCTTAAGGCAGTGAAGGACTTTTTCTACCATTGATGTTAAGTGATGTGCAGTTTCGTAAATTTTGTTAACCGAGTTAACCAGAACAGAATTTTTTTTATGGACAATTAGGATAGTGCCTTTTAAGTAGCCCATTTTGTGTGTTGAGTTTATTAGATTTAACAAATTAACAATAGAACATTATATAGAATAAATTATAACATTACACTTGATTTATATAAAAGTAGATATGTTAAGATATAATAAAGAAATATAATATGGTTATAAAAAGTGAATACTGCCCGCCAGCAGTGTGAATTATATAATGAAAATATTCTGTCTTTTCCAAAAAGAAATATTGTTTTAAAAGCGACATCAATTTTTTGAGTTTTAAAATGTCTATATTTTTCATTTCATTTCATTTTCTTTTCATTCTTCTTAATTATATTTAAGACTGAACTCCTACTTAAGCTTTTAGACCAACACAATGTTTACACGCGAACTCTTGGTCACAATTTTCTGTGCATGAGAATTTCGCTTTATATAGGTTTTCAAATGGGAAACTGAAAATTTCAAAATGGTTTTTCAAATGGAAAATAGGAAGTTCTTGTTGAAAAACTCGGAAAACACATTGGTTTTCAAACGGAAAATTTCATGATATCGTTAGTGCACCGATTTGCGAATGTAAAAATGGAATATTTTTGATTGGGAACTCGGAAAACTATGCGAGAGCACGAAGAACTTCAAGATCTAAAATCAAGTTTTTGCATATAATTTAAGGTGCATTGTTTTGTTTGTATGTCCCGTTTCGATAGATAATCCGCTCAATCCTCAATGCATTTTTATAAAATTTTCACTGTAGATATAGCCTGAGTTTTTGGGACAATTTAACGAGAAAGTCAGTCAGAATGTCAGGGGGACATTCGAATGCTATGGAATTCCGATTTTGTTAAATAGTTAAAACACAATAGAAGAACGAGAATTTGTTGAATTTTCAATGAACTTTGCAATTTATTACATGCTTTATTTTTTTTTTTTTTTTTTTTTTTCACACACTATCAGAATTGGTCGTATAGGCTTATAGCAAGCACCATCAAATCTTCTATTGAAAATAGAAAGTTAGTTGTAATACTTGTAAAAATTCAGGTATGTAGTTCTCTATTTGGATTCAAATGAATCACAATGCATTTTAACAATATCTGTGTTAATTTAAATTATTTTGGACCTGCTCTGAAGGGTGGCGAGACGAGGTTTGCATTGTCGGCTAGTGTAGGCATACTTATAGATAAGATATGCATCGTTGATTTTTGACATTCACTTGAAAAACTGTCTACTCTACCCCTTACTCTACAGTATGTCACTTAACCACATATTCCACTTACAGAAATTGCACAAGAATACAATTCAAATGTAAATCTATCAAACACCTTCCACTTCATTGCTGACATTATGACATTTAAGACATTCCATTGCCTATAAGTGGATCCTTGAACACACTCAAAGCTCAAAGGCCTTAAGTCACACACACCACCCACAAAAAAAAAAAAACATTTTTTTATCATTTTTAAGGGACAAGCAGACAAGAACGACAAACCGAAATAAAATCTTTTCATTCTGCCAAATACGCCCTGAATACTGTTTCATTCAGAAAATGTATTTTCTTATGATTTCTGACAAGTGAACAATGACTTAAAATATTTTCTTAGAAAAAAAAAATAAAGAAGACGAAAACGAAAAAGATCTCATATAACATTATGCAGAGCACTACCTCTTTTTGGAATCACAATATAAAAAAAACCTTTTCTTTTCATCATCAAACCTACAAGATTGAATAAGAGTTTTGTATATACATAGAATTCCTATAATAAGATGCAGTTCCGTAAAAGAGCATGCCCCATTTCAAGATGACATTTGAAATAACATTAGGTTGAAGACAGCGCGGCGCGCGGAGGGAAGTGGAAATGTCATAGCATATGGCGTTTACAAAAGCTTGACATAGTTATTCAAAATAACAAAAAAGTTAAACAAAAAAATTGATAGAAAAATATTTTCTATTTTTGATTGTAGCTTTTGCGCGTTCGATTTTCTATTTTCGATATCTATTGCAGAATTTGCAGCGACCACCCTTTCATTTATCAACTTGCAATTCATTATATGCGGGCTTGAAAGTGCAACGAGTTATAAAAATAGTGAAATGGATGGGTACACAAAACCAAACCGAAGAATGAAGAGTTTTGAGTATTCTCAACTTTATCTATATGTCTCTAGACTTACGAGTGTAGAGCCAAATTTCAGTTTCAGCTTCGGTATCTTCGAGTTTCAGCTCAGAAATGATTTATTATACAAACAATTTCAAGCTTTACTTGAAGATGTTTTTATAATTTAGATCTACCTATATGAAGAGGAAATGTTAGGTTAAGTATAGTTTTATAAAGTCTGAAAGCTAAGGGGAGTCTCAACGGTTTGTTTTACTTGAACCTTATGATCGGTGCAAAATGCCGACAGGAACAATTAATTTGGGAGTTGAGTTTTGAGGGTTATATTTTTTTTTAATTCCGTGTGTTCAAAAAATGTCTTCTTGTAAGACAACATGTTTAGGTACCTATGGTAAAATGAAAATGTCATTCCTTTTCTAAAATACACAAACTACTATTTATGATATCGTTCCTTTTTTCGACGACCGAGGCCTACATTCTTTTTCATATATGAACACAAATCAAACCCCAATTATCATTTCGATAATAAATGAATTTCTCGCTTAAAAAGCTAAGCTCTTAAATCGTTTAGATATTATATGAGTAGGAAATATTATTACCATTCATTCTAACCGTTTTCTCTCTGTTGCGTATGCAGCCTGCACATGATCCACTTTACTGCCCCAATAAAAAGTAATTCAATTTCAATTTTCGCAATGCATCCATTCCATTAAAACATAACCAGATTTATCTAAAATTCCATTTTATTCATCAGTGAATTCTTATCCAGCGATCAAACATTTAAAATGCGACGAAAAAAAAGAATTACTTTCAAAATGCATTCCATCGATGAATTAATTGTTATTGCCAACTGACCTAAGCTCGTTATGGGAATACGAGAATATCCAATTTCAGTATTGCTGTTTTATAATTTTTTTTTTAAATAAATGTCATAAACAAATATTCTTGCGTATCGCTACGTTGAGAAGATCCTATTCAATGGAAGCCATTTTGTTCGCTTCATTGAAAATGGATTTTGAATGTGTAAGGCCTGAACTCTAATGCAATTTTGCTCAAGCGAGCACTCTTAAGTGAACTAGCGAATATACACAAACCCTATGAGCAAACCATAATGGTACTTAAGCTACGTTCGTTAAATAATATTCGTTCAACTTTTACTAGTGCGGTCTCATTCGCTCTACCTCTTTTGCTTACTTAAGTTTTTTTCACCTTAGATTCAGTTCACTTAAGCAATTAAAGTCGGGCCTTAAGCCGCGTCACCATCAACAGTATACAGTTAAATTTATTTTAAGTTAAAAATGTACGCTGGTTTTTTGTCGTCAGCGTATTTTTTTCATGTTAGGAATGTGTGTGCAACATTTCAACTGAACTGGAATAGAGATAAATGTTCAAAAAGTTTACCGAAGTTCATAATTGAATATTGCAAAATATGCAATAGTTTTTTTATTTGGTCGGGTTGGGAATACAATTTTTGATTTCCAATACCTACATCTTGTGTGATGAAGAGATATATAGCAATTATCGTTCGGTGAGTGCAGTGTCATGAAATAATCCTGTAGAGAATTTTTTTGAATTCTTTTTTCTTGTAGATTTTTTATTGTCTGTTTGGTTAATTCTGGTGGTTTGCCCGTCTGCGTGGTACTTAGGAATTTGAACCTTCTATGAGAAATGAGACAAGATATCCTTGCTGTCAGCAAGATAACCGCTGAAGTGAGCAAACATCGTTTGTTGGCTTTTTTTTGACAGCAGTTTAAGCTTGTTTGTGGTTGAAAGCGGTACGGAGCTAAGATATTAGATATAAGATCTTGATTGCATTTTGCAAAACTTGAATTTCTTAAATTTATCTTTTAAAAAGTAATAACAATTTGTCCATTTCGATGAGTAACATCCGAAGAGGAAATGATTCTTGTTCTCCAAAAACGCAATTTTGAAGAAAATTATTTCAATTCTTTCATGCATTTTATTGATGTTGAATTAAAGTTATTTGTTTTCGATTTGCTGGCCCAAGAAACTTATAATTCAAATCATTATTACTTCCTTTACTGTCCAATTCGGAACACAAATATTGTTCCAAAATCAAAAATCAATGATGTTTGCATATCAAACGAAGCATTTCAATATTGAAAAATAAATTGGGCATATAATCTCTGTCCAATCGTTTCCATTTCTTTTTTCTTGAAAATGTTGGGGTTTGAATTCGCTACAGAAACTAGCTTTGAGTTCTGAAGATTTTCAAAAAAGGAGCAAAAGGATATTTCTTCTCTTTTGGAATCCTGTCTTAGCCATGTGTTTCCTGTTTATTTGCCTCCTACCCGAAAAGTCGTATGGGTGCCTGCATATTTTATTACATTACCTATATTGAAAAATGGAAAAAAATAGTATTCCTTGAACACGAATTTAACTTTGAAAGGACAACAGTATTCAACTTTTGAGATTGTTTATTTTCGTAATTTTAGGAGAAGGAAAGTAGACCAATTTATTTCAAATTTTTGGTTTTATTTGAGAGAAGGTTGAAAGCCTTTAGAACATACTCGATTTCACATGTAACTATTTAATAATTGAGAACATATTTGAATTTAACAATAATTAAATGTATCTCCTCTCATTCCAGGAATGCGGGTCAAACGATTCCGACCAATGGCTGTTCTGATTGATTCAGTTGTCAAAGGAATAATTTATGAGAAAAGATAACAAAAACTAGAATTATTTATTAAAGTTGTAAAATTGTGTAGGCTTGTCGTATATGTATGCATGTAAGTTAATATTTTTGAAAATCCCCATTTTGGATTGAATTTTGACATTGCGATACCTTAAAAACAACAATTTCATAAACATTTAGGTAATGTGGAAAAAGTTTCTTCAATCAATATGATTATTTCAATCTCTGGAAACATACCATCATCAATCATTTTCACAGTACTGTTCCTTTAACATAAAGAAAAAAAGGAGGAAAAACAAAATGAACCTCTTCTTATTTAGATACAATAAAATCATTATCCCAAAACACATAAAAATGAAGCCATGCCCTGAAGCTTAAGGTCGCCCTTAAGCCAACAACAAAACGCAAATCGAACCCTCTGTTTTGCATAAAAATAAGCCACACAAATAAAAACACAACCATCAAAGCGCATAAAGTAACCCAAATGTTTAGAAATGTTGTATGAAGAAAACAAAAGTTCAATAGATTTATATCCAAAACAATGACAAATGGGAATAAAATGTCGTTTCTTAGATAAATGTGACATTCGGAACACATGTGGACTGAGTTTGTTGCATAATGGGATTTTAAGTTGTTTAGAAAAAATATTCAACCTTCAACAGTCCGTACAGGGCTGATTTTGGTAGAAAACTGAAACCATTTCAATCTTCCTTGTTTTTTTAACCAGAACAAGAACTAGAACATAAGTATTTTTTCTATTTTCAAATATGCTTTTCTTCGCATAAATTCAATGCGAGATGATAAAGTTCTTCTGTCAATCAAGTCAAAAACGACTTGCACATCTTCGGTTAAAAGAAAAAGCAAATTAAAAAGAATTTATTGAGACAAATGCGGAACTGCAAAAGTAAGAAGAAATTGTTGCATTCGATATGGAGAAGTCAGCCCCGGAATGAACGACGATGAGTGACTTATTCTAAATCGAGACATACCTACAGCAAATAACGCGATTGTCCTTTAACCAAATATGCTGCACAGACACAAATTCCTAACAGAATTACGAAAAATACATCATCCTCATGATTAAAACTTAAATTGGCTAGATTTTTGCTGGCACAGCAGGAGCCCTTTCATACCATATTAGACTGTCCGAACTCCAAAGTTGGAGGGAGTTTTAATCTCCAATTATAAAGGATTTGTCGTTTGCCCAGAGGATATCAGTTCGTCAACATGGTTGTCTGTTTCTGTATAGCTACCTTTTGTGTGCTGGAGGAAAAAAAGAATGTCTAGCTGCAAATGTGTAACAAAAGCTTTGAAAGGAAGCAGCATTACAAGAGTTCAGTTCAAAGTTTCGTTTTAAAAGAATGTAATACAAAAAAACAATTTTTTCCAAAATAAAACAAGGCATTCGGTAGAGTATCGTTTGTCTGCAAACACACACATTGTTCGGGAAGTTCATTTCATGAAAACCGGACGCAAGCAAAGGCGAGAACATCTTTTATACGGAAAAGAGATTATAATGACAAGAAACTTCCGTTTTTAGTATGTCCCATTCGCTGGGACCTCAGGGTGATAGAAACACTAAATACAGCTTGAAAACATTGTTTCTTTGTATATTTTTAATTCATTTTGAAGAATGCTCAAGAGAAGTTTTTTGTAACTTGATTATGTGTTGTAATATATTTGTTGGTTACTCATAAGAAGTATTCGAATTAATTAAACGAATTGCCTAAGTAAAACGAATTGCACAAAGACTTTTAATACCTTCCTTCTCCTTGATTCTCATCACTTGAAGTCTTCTTTATTTCAAAAATATGTGTTCTGATCATCGTCCAAATCAATTAAATAAATGGGTGTGAAGTCAATAGGTATATACATTCTCTTCATTTCCAAGTCGTGTCAGGCATTGTCCTTTCCATTCGATCTTGTCTATTAGAATTCAGTAAAGAATTGAAAAAATCGTTTTGAAAGGATTTGACAGAAGCAAGAACTTTCATATTTGTTTGGTTTGCAACGTCTAAAAAAAATCCAATTGAGCTTTGATCGTTTGCAAGAAAATTTCAGAAGTGACAGGACAATCAACTATTGCTTCATTGTATGAGAAATCTCTTGATCGTTCAATTTCACGTAAGTAGTTGACATTTTAAACCAAAAAAAGAAAACAAAAAGAACAATATCTGCTACAAATTGTTTTGTGGTTTATCTGTGTTGCGGAAGGCTTGGGAACGAACTTGGCATGCTTGCTAGCGCGGCTAGATGCGGCAAATGATGGGGTTGGTTCTTGTTCTGAGCTCTCCCTTCGTACCAATAGAAAAAAAGAACATGCCAAGATTTTTGCATTAAAGGACAACAGACGGACTACTATACCTCAACTTCGCTTCCGTGGGTGACATGTAGACGGTCACCCTGAGTACATCAATCCCCTCCCTACGAATGCACCTTGGCAGCTCGCGTACTCGGATTCTGGAACTGCCCCTTTTTTGAACAGCTGTGGAAGTTATTACCTGCTGTAGATCCACATCATCCTACTCTCCACACTTACCCTTCACAATTGTACTTATTTAAAACATAATGTATTCGGAATTCAACATTTTATTCATAATCTAATTCTATTCTAACATTACAGTAAAATACCATGTTTTCTTCGCAATCTCCCCCTTATTATCATATATTTTTTTTCTCGAATTTTATGGTAGTGTCGTTCAGTAAGGTTAATTTACAGTAATATGAGTGATTGAAAATGTATACATAGTTAAATACTTAAATTTGCAAAATATATTCTCTATCGTGATTGTGTCGATAGTCTTGCTTTACGAACAAAAAAGGAAAAAAAATATTGCGGACTTACCGCTTACGGGACATTGTGCACAACTTCCAGTGAGGGGCTCGTATTCCAATGCGCTCTTTCTTGATTGACGTCAAAGCTAGCAAAACTACGGCTAACACAGTTAGACAATGATCTTTTGTTTTTCCTTCATTTACTGTTTTTTTTTTTTTATTTAAAATTTATCTTTTTTGAGCTTTTAACACTTCCGTACACTTCACTTGTATTTTTCTTCTTTTTTTTCTTTTTTTTGTAATTCATTTATTTTCTATATAGATATAATTGTTTCCCCAATATGAACCCTCTTTAATCTTCACTTTTGAACCTCTTTAAACCTTTTTTTTTTCTACTATTCTTTTTTTTTCTTTAAAATTTCTGCTTCTCACACTGCCACTGCGCCCGTTCTTCACTTTGCCAGAGATCGATTCTTACTCTCTATCTGCCACGTGTGTGAACTTGCACTCGCCGCGGTTTCACTTTCGGACCTCTTAGGTCCTTGTTCTTACAACAACTGAGATTGAAAACTGGCAGAGGCAGGTTATTGACGTGGATGGAAAGTGGAACGCCTCTGGGAAGCCGAATTGCGTTTTCTTTAATTAGGGAAATCCTCCGTTGCTGTGGATCTCAACAGTTCTCCTTTGCACTTTCGAGATGAAGATCACTCTGCAAATTCCCGCAATCCCAGAAGAGCTCTCTTATTTTTCTTTATGAATGATGCTCGCAAATCAAGCACGTGGTCCACACACATACGTCCAACTTAATAGATTTCTCCACCACAGTGAACTCCCTCTTCCTGACAAAGATCTTCCTAATTGGATTTCTGTTTCGAGTGTGACCAGATGTTGAAGGACGTATGTTGCTCTCTAACAGCGAACAAATAAGGGTTTAACAAATAAAATAAGATAAAAAAAAACTGGAAACTCACTTAATCGGAAGTAATCCTGTGATTTGTAGGTTTAGCGTCCAAAATGAAAAGAGTTGCTCGACGCTTGAGCTTTCAGCAAAAAGCAAAAAAAAAAAATGTTTGTTGGACATTGCTACCAACCTCTAGAATTATAAGAGACATTCTGTTCGAACTTTCGAATTTCCTTTTTTTTTGGATGAAGTGTAAATTCGAATTCCGGAATGACACCGGGTGTTCGCAGAAAACATTTTGCAACTAACCCTTTTTCGACTTATTTCTTTTGCTTTCTATTTCACTTATTTGTTATTTCTTATTTTTTTTGTTTTCTATTTTAACTAATACAGTTTATAGGAAAATAATGCTTTTTATTATTTTGGATACGTATACGCCGTAGTGTTCAGAATTTCATTCTACGTTTATTTTTTGATTTAATTCAGATTCGTAACATATCTCAAAAGTGTGTCATATCCCATAGTTCAATGTTCAATTCAATCCAATTTTTGTTTTCAATTTTTATTGGAATAACATCATCATTGGTCCAACACTTCACATTTTCCCTCATACTGCATTTATTAGCATTTCGTGCTAACAATTATTAATTTTTATCAAAAATTGAAATTGCCGAAATACAATGCCTATATTAAGCGCTTTGCACTTGTTGCGAAGACGCATTGATTAGTGCTGTCCTTCGAGTCGATGGTATAAAAAGTCCTTTTCCATGTATTTTGTTGAACCCATTCAACAGATATCTCTATAATAAGAAAGGAATAAAAGAAAGTAATTGGCACAGCATGCGTCAGCTATGTCATTTTTGTTTAACCGTGAAAGTTGAACGTTGAACAATTTCGTGCTTAAATTTTTATTTCATTGTGGGAATTTTCGGCAACCGAAATATTTGAAATGAACCCGAACTGAACGCCCGCTGCAAATGTAATACTCAGAGGTTTTTGGTTTGCATTGAAAAATTAAGAATTGTACCAATATGATTGCAAACAAACGAGTTGCCACAACTCGTTTGGATCCAAAGAAAGCAACTTGCTGCAAAAGTGTTATAAACGCTTGTCAAACCAATTTAGCTGCTTCAAATTCTTATACATACCTAACTCTATTTTCATTCCCAAAAAACGACAAAAAAAAAATGAAAAAGAGAATTGGTTTGACAGAGCCAAAGCCATGAAGGTAGGTAAATTTACATATAGCCTCAATGTCGGGATCGGAATAGAGGAGCTAGTCTCCATACATTTTTGAGAGAAAGGGAATATTGATGTTAAGCGACCGCACATGGAGCCAGCCCCAGCAAGAACAGCCTCAGCTGGAGCATAGGATTCTTATCCTTCTCTCCCTGGATATAGTCTACATAGACTAGAAATCGTTCGTCGATGGACGGTGTGTATGCTGAAGGACCCCCACTTAATGGATATGCTCACCGTAGTGGTAAATATTCGTTTTAACCAAGCGGAAGCACTACAAAGATCCATATGCTTTGAACTGTGGTCTAATTTATTTTTTGCGTATTTTTGTTTCCCTTTCCTATCATGCGATTGGTTGTTTTAATTCGTCTAATAATAATAAAAGGAAAAAAAAAACTTTACACATCCTAAAAATGGAGGGAAAAAATGTTATCTCATCGTATTTTGAGTTAAAACAGGAGACCAGGAGCATTCCAAGATCCAAGTTGATCACAAGCTGTTAACAGACTTAATGTGTTTTTGCTAGGTTAAGCTGGTGGGGATTTGAGGGGGGTGGGGCTCTTTGTAATGCGTTCAAAGCGGAACAAAGAACTTCTCTTTAATCGAGTGATGATAATTTGGGTTGAATTCCTTTCAATTAAAATTTATAAAAAAGATTACCTGTTTTTATGCTTCTTCTTCTATTTTGAGAGTTTGACTATCGGAGCGTGTGGAGGAAAAGATGAAAGATATATTTTATTTTAATCCGAGATCTTCACTCTGACTCTGACGACTGAAAATTAAGCGTATGCGTTTTCTGAATAATTAAATTTTCTAACTGCTAAGAAAGGTAGGAAGATGATGAGGGGCTGCTTTTTCAGTTTGGGAAGAAAAGTCACAAAGCCACTTAACGGAAGATTTGAATTTAATACGTAGGTATAATCAGGGGTACAAGGCCTCGCGGTACAAGGGGCCTCGCGCTTCAAAAATGTGTATGCATTGCTTCAGTGAGAATAAAATATAAACAGAAATAAATAACATAATTTTGTGGTGAAATATTTTTTTAGTCTGGCAACATTTGCTTACATTGCGTAACTATCGTGAGTAAATCCTTGTAGCGCCGACCAGTGCTGGGAATCCCTTGTTTTATTTGCTTACATTCTTTACAAGGAAGCCAACCAATCAAATCAAAGTACCTATGATTTTGGATGTGTCCCGAAACTTTGGACCGAAGACATACTTATGCCTTATATTAAGATATGTTGAAAGGCAGAAACGAACTCAAATATTTAAAAATATACATAGGGGCAAAATTATTAGTCCACTAATGAACAGATAAACAAGCAGATATAGTTTATTCGACAGGTAGCAAAATTTTGGATTTTTCAATCGTCAGATAGACTTTATTTAACAAATAACGCTCTTAATTGTTCGACCGATGAATACTCAGATAAATTTATTGCCAGTTTGTTATTTGTAGATTTTTTTGGTGAATAAAAAATAGGCTATTAGTGTAATACTAGCTTCAAATGACGTTTCAATCATGATTCATGACTCACACTAAAAAGCTTCTAAATGACCGGCAGTACGGCTTCCGCAGCAGTAGGTCCACTGGTGATCTGTTGATTATCTCACCGAACAGTTGAACAAAGCTAACATCGTTTTGGAGAAAGTAAGATTGTTGCACTTGATATTTCAAAAGCATTTGATAAAGTTTGGCATCTTGCTCTTTTATAATGAATCCCTCCCTCGTTGGATTAGAAACTTTCTTTCGAACCGTCCAATACAAGTTGTACTTTACGGCTTCAAGACTGAAATCCACAATATAAATGCTGGTGTGCTCCAGGGCTTTTCCCCTTCTGATCAGGCTATCATCTACAAAACTTTCATTCGTCCTTAGCTTGGTAGGTACAACTCTCACGTCTGGGCTGGTGCTCCAATGACGTACTTAAATCTTTTGGACAGCATCCAAAAAAGAGCATTACAAATGATTGGTGACAATACTATCGTTGAGTCATTTACATCTTTAGAACATCGGTGTAATGTCTCATGTCTCACAAATTCATTAAAAATGTTCTCATCAGAAGATGTGTGTCCTCCTCGACGGGTCTCCACCTTGACGTTGGTGAGGAGGCTTACACCCAAACCTCAATCAGGCCAGTTATAGACTTTAGCTCTCGGGCAATCTCTCAGCTACCTGCTAGGGTTTGGGCAAA
>CAKKXW010000004.1:15295959-15312955 GCA_920937365.1 Sphaerophoria rueppellii | reverse complement strand
CATAGGTTAAACCACTTTCAGAAGTTACAACACTTCAGGGTATCACAAAGGATCTATATTGATCTAAGTGTGACGGTAATAATATCAACTGTCAGCCCATATAACCTAACCTAACCTAACCTAATGTCTCATGTCTTGTCCTATTTTACCGATACTTCAACGGTATATGCTCTAGTGAAATAGCCAGTTGCATTCCTCCCCTTAAGATATTCAACTGTAATACCCGCCCTCCAGGAATGTCTATCAGTTCACCTTTGAGCCCAACTTCGTAGGTATTGTCATGTACAGAGAAACGTTTTTCAGCCGCACTACGTGAATTTGGAACTCTCTTCCACATTCTGTCTTCCCTAGTCATTCTAATATTCAAGAATTCAAAACCAATGTTCACCGACATCTCCTTTTACATACTCTATCCTCTCCCTAATACTCGCACTGTGCTTTTGGCATATAAATGGTAAAACAAAAATTAGCGGACAATAATTATTTGCGCCATTAAATTTAGGAGTTATCCAGGTAAGTTTCATTGTTAATTTGATCTTGTTCACGAAAAATAGAAACAACATGCAAAAAAAGCAAACATGGTTACTCTTTTTGTTTTAACCTGGACAAAACGTATAATAATATTCATCACCTTTAATTGCATTACATAAACAACTACTTGCTGACCCTGCAATCTTCGTTCCCTTTAATTTTATGTAGGCAAATAGAGAATAAAATCAAGCTTTACCGTGTTTTTTAGTTTTTTTTTTTTTATCAAAAAAAAAAAATCTGTTATCTTAAACAAAAAAGTCCACCCAACGCCACGCCCCTTTCTTAAAATCTGATTTTTCAATTCAAAAGTAAACAATTTTGTTGTTAGTGATTTTCATGGAATTCTTTAAGGCTTTTGGAATTAAAAAAAAAAGACAAATGGTACAATTACCTCCTTCCAAATAACCAACATTTATTTCGTTTTCTCCAGGAAACCATCATTTCCCATCACAGTTACAAAAACTAACCAGTTGAATGTTATTTCTCATAGTTATATTCTTAGCTTACAACCTGCAAAAAAAAGAACAAAAACCGTCATTGCCCAAAACCCAAATCCTCATTCAATTACATCAAGTAAGGTTATAATATTATATTTTATGAAAAATTAAGTAAAGCCCCTACTAAACCCAACAGAAAAAATTATAAATAGCAGAATATAATAAGAATCTAGTTTACGCCAAACTCGTTTATGTATTGTTTGTAGGTGTAGTATCAAACGATCCACATAATTGCAAATAAGGACATAATACTTATACTCGCACAAAAGGAAAACATATCTGGATCAATAATTTCTCGAAATTATAAACCCTTTCGGAAGCCCTCCTCTTTACCATCATCGCGAAAAGAAATGAAGGAAAAGTATAAAACGACAAAAAATAGTGTCTATTATCTCTTAGAGACGATTGTATACCGGAAAATAACGAAAATGTTCTATTGCCAGTTTGTGGGTGCGTTTGTGTGTGTTTCGCCCTGAAGTGATAAATTGGAATAAATGTGAAAGCTTATCCCTTAGTTCTCGTCTGTCTTGCTTTCCTATTTTTTGTCTTGGAAGAATGGTTTACAAGAACAACAGGTCCCAACAAATGTCCTTAATTTATTATGCCTCTCTTAGACTCGAACACTCCCAACCCGTTTCACATGTTTACCGGGTATTATAAGTTTGATTAATAAGTCAATGTTGGAATGCTTCAAAATTTCTAAGAAAATATTTAATCAACTATGAACTATCCTTGCTGCCGCCCTGGGTTCTGGGTACCACAAGAGTTAAAAAGTTCAAAACTCCAAAATGTAACATATGTCGGAACCATTATACAAAAACCGGATGTTTGTGGTTTTGTGGTTGTGTTTAGTTTAATTTTCAATGAATAAATTAAATTCGAGATATTAAATCAATATTTATGGTTCAAAAGTTTTGTTTAATTTTATCAAATCGACTTAAGAAAATTTGAAATTATTTATCGTCATTGGAAAGAATCTATAAACTCTAATCTAAGGACTGGTAATGAACTTTCATATACGTACCGCTTATCGCACAAAATAAAAAAATTAAGCAATCAATAGAACGATATATGTAAATGAAGATTGCCAACAGCCATTTACCGTTACCATTAAATGAAAGATTTATTATCATAACAACGGACGATGCGCAATTTTCTGGATGTGCCAAACCAGAAGTGTCCCAAGAGTATGCCTGTGCAGCAAGATTTTCTTTTGATGAATTAGAAACAATTAGAGTGAACTACCAAACGATTTATCTCCCAACACCAACTTTTTCGAGTTGAAAGTTGTGCATTTGTTGAAAGCACGAACGGATGGACCGGCCATTTGGTTCCGGATGTGCGGACCTTTAGATTGATTCAATACGAGTTATAACATTAATGCCAACGCTATGAAAGATGGATATATCCTTTTAAGTTCGTTGGGTAGGTATAACTTATTAACGTGTATAAAATATACCTAATAATTTATTAGAGATGGATAGCAAATATTTATGTAGTCATTGTTATTCGCATAGACAATGGACCGCATCTTCAATTCTGGAAACAAAAAATTGCGCTCATCATCCCTTTCGTATGATTTTCCATAAAATTATGATAATAGGAAAAAGGATATGACAAGGTATTGTCTGGAAGATGAAATGGAATAATTATTTTATTGTGCTGTTGTTGGTCTTTTGTCATTGTTTGTTTCTTGGATATTGTCGAAATACCGATTTACATTAATTTATGAATGATTTGATAAAATCTATGAATGATTTTATAAAAGAGCAATTGCTCTTGAACGAAGAATTATATTGCTTGGTTCTCCATGATTCTCAATATTTTGTGGGGCCTTATTCAGGATGGCTAGAAAAAAATTGAAGAAAGTACCAGATTTCGATCTCCTTAATTCTCATAATTTTGAGCGATGAAAAGGAGGAGATTGCTATAAGGAAAAAGTAGAAATTTTTTGCGAGCAAATGATATGCTTGAAAACTTGTACTGCGTAAGAGTACTTTGCGGAATTTCGTTATGCGGAATGATGACCGAGACTTCTTATTAAAAACAGTCCGTCTTTATAATTTTTCCTAATGCTCGCACTGTACTTTGGCATCAATTGTTATTTATGTATACCGAGTTTCAACTTCATTTACCCAACTTTACTTTAGTTAAACGCGTCAAGTCGGTTTCCCATCTCAGACTGACCCTAAAATCAGTCTAGGAAACAATTGAAAAACAGGTTCCTAATCCGTCAAAATCTTTGTCATCCGCTGATGAAATTGAACAGTTAATGGCTCAATAGAGAGATGTGATACGAATCTAGTTCGCCAAAGGTATATTGTGTTCTAAATGTAACCGGATCGCTCCAAAAATCGTTAAAAAAAAAACTCAAGAAATTTGACCATTAGATGGCTATGATATACGAACCCTTTGAAAAATTCACTTCCGAAGCCCAGGTTTGTGAGTCTATAGATCTGTCATCAGCAAAGCAGGAAAGTGGACTAGTAGATTCAGGTATGTGTCCTTAACTATTTAACTCGATGAAAAGCTTATAGTTAATGTCTTAAATTTTCAATCTAATCGATTTCTGACTTCTCTGAACAAAGGCAATTCTGATTTTGCACCAATTGCTCAACGACCTCGGGCGTTCACAAAGTACGATAAACAAGAACTGGTATATGCCATTGTAAGTAGACTTAACTGCTTTTTCCATTGAATTTCAAATTTCACTTTGAGAAAGCTTACCACCAGTCTTATATTCAATTGATGATACAGGATTCAATTGTCTTTGCAGTTTTTAGGTATCTATTTAAAAACTTTTGGTTTTAAATATTATGCATATACCGAGTTGAAAACCAAATAGGTATCCAAAACGAAAACAAGCACCTGTGACATGTTAAAGTAAATTGTTATTTTTGGGTGTTTTTCTGTGTTTGAAGCTGGCACTTGTTCTTTCATGAATTAAATTGTCTTCACCAGAGGATGCAAGTGTAGATAAAGTTGTGATGAAAAAAGCTTGATGATGACAATTGGAATGGGAAATGGGATATAATATACCTACTTTATTCATTTGCGTATTTTCATGTATAACTAAAAAGGAAAAAACTTGTGTGTCAATAATGTCGTCCAACTCAACTAGAGAGAGATAACTTTATAATCCCTGGGAAAAGATATTAACGATAAGCTGTTGTTTTCTTATCTGTCAACAGTTTTACATTTGCAGGACAAATTGGAACACGTCCAGGATATTGGTTAAGCTGAAAGGTGAAAGCATCGCCCAGGGCCTTTAAAAGACAAACTTAATTGTATGTATGTACATACTCAAATTGTACATTGTTTGTTCGCGGAGTCAAACTCACATTGTAATTTTACAAGAGTGCTTGATTGCTTTTTGACGGTTACATTTATCCATGTTGGTTGCTTGGCTTGGGCTATCGCTTTATACGTTCGTCTGTCGATGTTCATGATGGAGATGGAAATGGACACGACAATGAACGACAAGTCCATGGGTATAGTGTATACAAGGTTTGGTTTGCCAATGGGCAGTGCGAGCTTAATTGCGCTATCGAATTCGCCATTTTCGCAATCTCGTTCACTTTGGATGAGTAATTTTTCGACATGTGTATGAAAGACGAAACTGACATGACATTGAAAAATGAACGGTTAAGTAGAGGAATGTTAATGCATATATGCGAATAAATTCTATTTTATGTCAAGATTTTCACTCTTTAATTAACGAAATTCACAAGAGCTTCTCTCTACCCACCCACAATCACACCATTTTAAATACAATTTTGTTTAGAATTTTGTAATACTCGCCAGCCATCAAGTCAGAACCTATTCCTGCTGCTGGCTCTGCTCTTCTCATGCTCATTCAATAAACGTTAAAAATTTAAATAATTGCAAAGCTAAACCTTTCGGGAATTGGAAATAGACAGATGTGCAGGTATACTTAAATTCGTTTGAATTATTAGTTGATTTGAGTTTCTACACGAATTGTTGCTTTTGGGGGTATTTTATTGAACGAGCTTTATGTAGCACTAAACGTACACACAAATATAAAAATATACATACGGTAGGATGTTGCTATGTGCTTCCATTGAAAAGGACTTTTGGAATGTTGTAATTTTGCTAAATCAAAGGATCTGTCAGATAAACTTGACGTGAATTATGTTGTTTTGCTTTTGTTTCCTCCAAAAAAATGTGTTTTATTTTTAATGAGACTCACTAATTTTATTTGTGCTTGTCAATAAATGTTTATGGTACAAACAAAAATCGTATAGCTATAAATACTACTACAAATATAAAAAAAAGTCTTATAAATAAATTAGAGAACTTTTCTCTATATGTATAAAAATGTTTGTTTGTTTGTATGTCTCTTATAGACTCCGAAATGGCCCAACAGATATTTGTGAAATTTTCATGGTTGATACTGTTGTATTCAGTGATAATTTCTGTGGATAAAAAATGGAAAAACCTCATGGAAGAGTGGGAAAACTGCATGAAAATTGTGGATGCATTGGTTTTCAAGTGGAAAACTGGATAATTTCAAATGGAAAACTGGAAAATTTCAAAATGGGTTTTCGAAAATAAAATTACATGTAGTTTAAGATGCATTGGTTTCCAAATAAAACTCGGAAAACTCATTGGTTTTCAAAGGGAAACTGGAAAATTTGTGATGGGGAACTGGAAAGCAAGAAAACGTTTTAAAAAAAATTGGAAAAATGGAAAATTTTAAATGCGAAAAAAATGCCTTTACTAAAATCTCAAAATCACTCTTTTAAATGAAATGCATTAGTTTTGAAATGGTAAAATGGAAAAAAATGGTAAGCGTGTAGAAATAGTTGGTAGCGGGGAACAGAGTAGTGTCGTAACGGGGTAGCGGATATGGGTAGACATCCTGGGTAGCACAAGCGGGTAGCGTTTAAAGGGTAGTGGGTCAGGGTAGGGTGGTAGAGGGGTATCGATTATCGATTGAGGCAGTACTAGGGTCAGCTAGTATTTAATATTTGTCAACAAAATAGGCATTTCTTATCATTTTTCAATGCCGCTTCCCTTAATTTGGAAAAGCAACCACTACACATCTTGTAATGCATTAAAGGGTTTTGAAAGCAGAAGCTGCATTTTAATGATTCATGTTGAGCATCTTATTTCACTCTTGTCGCGCGAATTTTTTCAGTATCACACCCCAATTTGATTCTCTTTTGGGCAATTTATTTCCGCTCGCTTCGCGACTCCCCTTTTCTTAACTGATTGGTCTTAAAATAGTATTTTCTTACATTCTTTTGAAATAGTAATACAAATTATTATTTTGTTTTTGTTTTTGATAAAATTATTTTTGTGAAAATCAAAATTTTGTTTAAGGCAAATTTATTTCAAAACATAAGAAGGCTACCTATAGAACACTGTTTCTTTTTTTATTATAAAGTACCTATAGAAAACGGCAGTAACACCTGATGAAATCTAAAAACATTAAAACTGACAAAGTGAATTGGTGTTATTTCACTTTGCCAAAGTGAAATAAGGCCGAGTGCAAAAAATTGGTGTTATTTCACTTTGGCAAAGTGATATAAGACCTGTTTGCAGAATTCGGCACCAGTAAAAAGGCACAACAACCTTTTTACTATTGGTAACAAAGTGAAATTTAAATTCAGTGCTTTGCTGTATCCATATTTTATTGGCTTATCTATCGAAATTTTTCGTACCCTTTCCCGCCAACGCTTGAATTCTATCTATCCAGGACTTCTTTGTTAGTCCTCATTGTACATAAGACTGGATCATTTTCATTTTCCAACAAAAATAGTCATTTAGAGGTTTAGATGCGAGTTTTGCTTTGGTAAAGATGAGGATGTAGCAAAAGAAGGTAACAACAGTCGTGGGGGCAACGTGTCAGTGAAAAAGATGAATATAAAATTCACACAAACGATTGATTTAATTCTAAAAAGTTGGCCGTAAAAAAAAAGAAACTAGCAACAAAAAGATAAAATGTCTTCAGCCTGCTACAGCATATCCTATTTTTTATAACCACGTTTGTTATTACTTACCTTTGTCAAATTTTTGGAAATGAGATAGGTATTTACTATTTTGTGCCTAAATTACGTTTGTACGTAATTAGGATATGGCGTGATAGGAAAAACTATTTCTATCATTCCCAAAAATTACAAATAAATTGAAAACAAGATAAATTCAAGGAATGGCATGTTCTTACATTCTTACATTTTGTTGCGGTGGCAGCTGGTTAGACACTTAGATATTAATTAGAAGCCTGTAACCTGTTAGTTCTAAGATGTCAAAATTAAAACACAACAAGACTTGCCTTTGACTCTTAAGTACAAATAACTTTACAGGGGACATACGAGTGCAAGCATTTTGGCAAGTTGGAGGTTTTAAGCTTTGCTAAGTGATTTTCAACTATGGAGAAACGGATTAAAGGTGTTTTGCTGAATATCTTCTCTCTTACATCTTTTACATATATCTAGTCACAAACGACCATTAAAGTTTAATGTCTTGATCTTCGAATTTTTCAAACAATTTCAATATCAGCTTCAATCTGCACGAGACATTTTTTTATATTTCACCCTTGATTGATGCCAAAGTAGAATTTAGTCCTAGGAACATACGTTCATAGTTTCAAAGTGTATTAAAATACACTATAGTCAATTACACTTCAAAATCTTCATTGTATATTTCTCGATGCAATTACCAAACTGAGCACTCACTTTTCAACTCAGACCTTGGTCACAGAATCCCTGATTTGTTTTTGATAAACACAATCTCTTATATATAGGGTAGGAAGCACTTAATTCTCCACTTACATCACTCAATGTCCGACATCATTAACCGATAACATCTTCAATCGAGTTATCCTTAAAAAGTACCTCGGGGCCTTGCTCGAACATGTTTTACATGTTCGCCAAGAACTTCCTCTTCAACAAATTTCTAGTTTCTAAATCTTTTCACTTTCTTCCAATCGCTCAACAATTTACCAAGTCTCACGAAAGAATAAATTGCATTTGCATGTTTTATTACAAACACCCCAAGCAATTGAATATATCCAATTGAATAATAAATAGAGGGTACACAGTAAACTCGTCGACGTTTCATTGGGTTAAGGGTTGATTTTGTTTGAAATTTTTTGTTTGGCTTGAAAAATATCATGCGTGAATATTTCTGGCTCGTATGGCTTTGGCAAAGTCGAAGGCAAAAATATTTTTTTTTTTTTTGCAAATACAATTTCTAGCGAATGCTTATGTGGCTACAGGCAATGACTGATTTGATATCTACTTTTCAGTTCATGGCCTTGCATAATTCTCTTGGGTGAGCTGCGTTGGGGAGATTGATTCCGAAATGGAAGAAAAGGCATTTTATTCTAATGGGATTTTTTTGTTTTGAAACAAAATAAAATCAGCTTTGATTTCTATGAATACAATCGAGAATATGTTTCGCTGATTTTGTGTGTTCTTGAAATTATATTCCAATGCAATTTATCAATGTAAATAGCAAAAGACAACTCGAAATAATGTTTAATTCAAAAATAAGTTATTGTAAGAAGGCTTTCCTGAGGCCGAAAGCGAAATCTATTTATTACCGAACAGAACGGCAATCGTTACAACAAAGTAAGCAAGTTTGCATCTTGGCATTTTCGAAAAACGGTGGCACGACTATTAAAAGCCTCCACAGCGTCAGCGATTGAAGAACAAGCGAATCTTGAAGAGCGAAATGGTATTCGGAACTTTCGGAACGAAAATTCTTCGACGGATATTAAGTCCTGTTTGGGTCGAGGGCCAATGGAGTAGATTGTTCAACTGCAACACGATCAAGTTGTACCAATATGTGAATGTAGCAGAGAAAACCAAGAAAGAACGATTGCACTGGCTCAACCACATCGTAACACCTGGGACCAAGACGACCAGTAGAACAATGACTAACACAAGATCGAGATTTCGATAAAAGAAACCAATTTCTCTAATTTGACATACCTACCTATTTCGAATCTCTCATACCCTTGACCTTTGAAAAGTGTGTTCTGGATTGAAAGGTAAAAAATTACACCAATCTAATTTTAAATATAGCTCATTTCCGTAACCTGTTTGAAAAAGTTTTAATGTTATATACATGGGCACTGAATATCATAAATCTTCTTCCACTTGTCTATTTTTGTTTATAAGGGTCCTTTGAGCTTAAAAGAAAGAAAAACTTTAATTCTACTTTTCTAACCTCAACCTCATTTTTTTACTTTACCTATTCCAATAATGTCTTATGCCATAAAAAATAAACAATGTTTTTTCATCTTGTTCCCACGCCTTAAATTTCTTATACTTTGTAGTACAATAAGCGATGGGTTAGTATCTTGAGGCCCTTTGTAAGGCAATATTTCCTAAAATCAAATTTAAAGTATATTTCAAAGCGGTTAGCGTTCAAAGAAATGTTTATACTATAAAGAGATAGTAGAAAATTCAAATAGCGATAATCTTCTTTGAATGACAAGGAGAGCAACGCTTATCTGTTTTTGTTTGTTTGTTTTTTATTTTTCCTAGAAGAGAAAAATTGCCTAGGGCAAGGAATACACTCTTTAATCCTTGGGAAATCTTATTCAAGAAATGTAACAAGAATGATGGACTCGTAAATATTCCAATGGGATTTTTTTTTTTTTTGTAAACGTTTTGCAGGTTCTTCAAAGGTGAGTTCTATGTTTTTTTTTATTGTTAGGAGAGGTTTTTATGGCTAAGGGTTTTCTTGGTTTTGCTTAAACCTCTATTTAAAATATTGTGGTTTTTATTATTTTCCTTCGTTCTCCATGATTCTCAGCATTCGGTGTCTCATAGTTATTTCGATCTCCGTGATTCTCATAACTTTGAGTAACGAAAAGGATAGATGTTCATCGAAAAAGTTTTTGTTGAACTATGGCGTGATTAGATATTGAGAGCATCATATACAAGGAGCCAGCAAAACAATAAGCCATAGCAATTACTATAGCAAATATAAAAACTTGAACTCTCCTAGCAATGCATTTGGTTTAAATGTTGTGCTACTACAATACTTGAAGAAAAAGTTATTTTTTAAAAATATTAATATTTTCATTATCTGACAAACAAATTGTTCTTCACCTGATTCCTAATTCCTTTCCTTAGTGCTAATTTTTTACCGACCAATTTCTTGCTTCAAGCACACACAATATTTAATGTGGCCTGTTGCCACTTGTGTTCGTGTCAGATCTTTTTCTATATAAAAAAAAACCATAATCTCAAAATCGTTTTATCCCTTTTTGTGGAATCCCCATTCCCACAAAAACCTCAAAACGTTCTTAGCTTTCTTTCGCGTTGCACAAAAACACCACTTCATAATTTTTCTACCTCTTCGTAAACAAAATCCAATTGTTCTTTCAAATTTCAAGCAATGCTGCGTTATTGGCGCCACCTTCCCTTTACCTTACCTCGTATCAATTCCTTGAAGAAAAATAATCGTATCCGATTTTGCGAATCTTCTGTGCTATCTGGGTGCCCGATCAGGTGCATCCAGCAAAGGCCACCCCAACTTGTAGAAGGATATGACGTTCCACATATATCCTTGAACATAGGATACAAGTGCATTTAAATACATCACGCGTCAGCACCAGACTTGGTGCGCATATAGCGATTGCAAACGCTGACTCTGAAAAATGTTTTAATGTCTGGAAGTCGACGTGGTGTAAAATCCTGTTTAAGAGAACATATTTGTGGTGCATAAGAGTAAACAGTGCCATTCTCGCACGACTTTGTCGTTTCTTCTTACAAACTAGATTTTTATTTCTTGCTTCTTACTTTGTTTCCGCAAATTATGAGAGATTTTTCAAACCTTCAAATATACCGCCCACATAATGCATCAGATATTGGATTTTGACATCCCCCCCCCTGCCCATCTATATTTCCGAGTTCTTACATCGAAAAGGAGGAACTACTCGAGAATCCCGATGCAATATGTTATCAACACAACAAAAATAAATAAATAAAATACTTCTATTTGTATGGAAAAACGTTGACAAGTGTGATAACAATGACGAAACGTTTCCTCCATGCTGGCTGCTGCATCCATTTCCAAAGAATGGCTGCAAAAAAAAAAACTCTAAGAATGATGACTGCCAAAACGGTGGGTGGAGGGCGGTATACATATTATTTATGATAGTGGAAAATCCTTCGATATAAGCCGGGATTCTCGATGTTGTTTAGCCTCGAGACATTTGCATGAATAATGCAAGAAACTAATGCCATGGTGTCGTAAAAAAATGCAATAGAAGCATGACACTTCATGGTTTGGATATAGTTTAGTGTGTGGTGGTATGTGGAGTGTCGCAAAATTATTGGAGTGATGGTTGTTGTGTCGTCTGACGCATCAAGTTGAATAGACTCTATGCTAACTATTTATTCCTCGGGGGATGATATCATCATTGTTTGGTTTATAGTTTTTTGTTTGCAGACGAAGTATGTACTCTCTCACACTCTAACTTGTGCTGTCGTGGCGTTGGAGAACAATAATATTTGAAAGGCATTCAGCATTCAGACATCAACTATCAGATATTGAAATAACAACCACAAACATGTCATGATTTGTTTTTGGCTTTGTGTGTTGCGTTTGTTAGCAGGAAAAGTGTTTTTTTTTTAATGTGAAATTGTTTAAGGACTTATTTAAGAGTCCTGAAGTGTCGTGCTCCTTAGGGTAAAAATGGTCGTCTGAAGTGTCACTTTTTTCTGGTAATCGTGCGCATTTTTAAGTTTGAACGATACCTAATAATATATTTCGTTTATTTTATTCTTGAAAAGAAATTTGCATTCTGCTCATCCTTATAATCCTCAAATTTCAACAATACAATCCTCACAGACCACCGCGACAAGAACAGCAAATAACTTAAAATGGGTTAAGTCCTGAGGGTTAAGATAGAGAGCTAAGAACACTTTCTGTTTTCTTCTTGTTATAAAAAATTGAGCTTAATCTTTATTACACATTATCAGCTCATTCCGAATAATCAGCTCACTGCGATAATAGTTCAATAGCATTGAGAAAATATTCACGTTCTTTCTATTATCCTTGGCACCTCACTTAACAGGTAATACACCAAAACACCCTCTTAAACTGCTCTAAGCACCTAGGGATTAGACAACAACAAAAAATACACTTGTTTGTTCAATCTTTTATCTTTTTTCGTTTTATTAACTTAAATAACAATTTTTTACATGCACTGCTGTGCAGTAGCTCAAAGCTTTAAAATTTAAATTTTTCAGTAAAATTGAATACCTAAAACATATGCACCCAAACATTCTCGTTCCTTGGGGTATTTCGGCTCTATAAGTAATACATAGCTGGATGAGTGGGTTAGGGATTTGTAAGGTGTATGAGCACAGAGCACCGATGAACTCAAAAGAGCACGTTTTCCGGTTATGAACGCTAGCTTCTATGAACGAATGGGATCATCAATTACAGGAATTCCCATTTCGCATACAAAACGTGATCGGATATAGAAAAAGTGAATAAATTATGATTCATCCTGTTCAGGTATAATGCCTAGCTGGCCACACTATGCTCCTCCACCAACTAGACAAGGTACGACGACTACGTCGTCCAATAGTAACTCTACTGCTCTAGTCCCATCTCTGTATACGAAAGTAGTTCTATATCCCAAAGGAATTTTTTCGCACTGTCCTCTTTCAATGGTGAAAATAAATCAGAGGTATGGAAAAAAAGGAAATAAAAATGTGCCACCGTTTCTTTTTTTTTTCATTCCAGCCGGCTTCTAGTTCACTTCTTGGGAGCATTCGGAATAGAGCATGAGAATTATTTTCAACTCATATCTTGAAGGATATTTATTTTTCTTTTTGCTTTCGGTTTTATAATCACTTAAAGTTCGAAAGAAATTCTGTTTCAATTTAGATATGATGTAAGCAATAACTTATAAAAATATTCATGCATTCAAGTTACATATATGTATAAGTTACTTTAAAAATGGACTAGCTATAAGATTATTTTTTACTTCACGCTGCAATCTTCAAATTGAAACGGCCATGACCACTCGAGGGGATGAATAAAGACGATTTTTATATTTTTGTTGCAATTTTTTTAATTCTTTTCGACATCTTTTCGAAAAAAATTGATAGCTTTAGAAAGCGTTGCGAGAAAGTCGAAGAAACTCTACACACCTACATTACCTTACAACTTTTTGGTTTGAATTTTGTTCATTTTTTTCTTGAAAGCTTTATTCATATTAAAGAAATACAAATTCTTGAAGTAAAAGTCATTTAGCAGAATAACATGTCAAGATTCGAAGCGATGCGATAGTAATGATTAATGAAGATCGAAATTGTTTTATGCATCAGTAATCCACTCACATTGATTGATATTTCCAACTTTTGCATGTTGTGCTTAGGGTAAAGCATTTAAAAATAAAATGAGAATTCGTATTTTTGTGGTTAATGGTTTATGGATAAGTTTTCTTTGGAATCAATTAAATAAACTGTTTTTTTTCTGTCATCGATAAATACGGAATGTAATTAAAATGAAATTATTCAGAAAGTTAGGCCGTGTGCGAATTGGGTTTAAAAGTGGTTAAAACTCGACGTTTGCTTAAATTTTGACATTTCGCATTGAATAAATTGTGTTAAAAATTAGACAAGCTGCGGAGCAAGTTAAAATATGACAGTAGTGGTTAAAAATTCATCCATTTTTAATCACAGTTCATTCAATTCGAACACGACCTTAATAGCAAACATCCTTAGGTCAACTTTTTTTTTGTATTTTGTTAAGCATATATCAATTTTGCTTGAATAAAAACCATTGTTTTCAGAGATAACTTGGAATTTTTGTTTTTGTTTTTTTTTTTTTTACTATTTTAAAATTGAAAACAATCAGCCTTATTTATAAACCGAACATAGACTTATTATAAGACTTATAATGCCTGTATAAGGAAAATCCTTATTTACAAAGTTATCGCTACACTACATAGGGATTGAATAAGCTATACAAACGTTTAGGGTTGTATAAAGCTTATTATAAGGTACTGTACTACGTATGTGTCAGACATCATACGTCAATCAAAAAAATAATTATTAATTATCATCATAATCTGTCAAGAAATTTGATTTTTATTTGAGTCTTGTCAGCAACTAAAAATGTCATACCAATTTAGCAGTGTTTTGAATGACATGAATTCGCTTTCCTGAAGGCCTAAACTTTATAAAAAACTGTTTGACCCAATGACTCTTCGTGAAAAAGAATTTTGAAACAAAAATGAATTTTCTAAGAAAAATATGAAACAAATTTTATTCAAACACATCAACTGTTGACAGGAAATAATATATTTTTTTAATTCAAATGTCTGTCGAATGTAGTAGATCATCGTTTTGGTACTTTTATTTGACAGAGATCTAACATAACTATAGGTCTGTTTAATGAATCTGCTCCGCACAGAAAAGTACAGAAAAGATCCGAAAAGTACACGTTTGTGTGTTACATGAGTAAAAACCTTGTCCCAAACTGTTCTACAATCTATCATTTTGTGTTCCATGAAGTTGTTCAGCTCAGTTTAGTACACATTTTTCTGCCCCTACTTTTTTGCTGGTGTAGCTTTGTGAAAACTATCAAATGTTAAAATTACAAATGCCAAATTATTTTTATTTTTTTCCAATCAAACAATTTTTTGAAATTATCTCGATTGACGAGTTTTCCGAAAAAGTAAAAATATGTCTACTATACTCCTAAGTAAAAATTCCTCAAAAAAAAAATCTTAAAAGATATTCAGAATCTTGTTTCCAACAAATGAAAATTTTATTCAATTTGATTTGACCTGGAATATTTATTTAACAGCTGATTTTATTCTGTCAAAAAGATTAAATAGGGAGCTGATCTTTTCTGTTCTTACTTGTTCTGACAGTTTTCATTAACTTGTGCTGTTCTGTGCTGCTCTGATCTGTTTTTCTTCATTAAACAGTACTTATGCTATATTGAACAAGTTTTTATAAATAAGAATTTATTCGACGTAACATAAGAGCTTATTCATAGCATAGCTAATATACTGTATAGAGGTGTATAAGGAGAATCTAATAAATACGGCTGAATATGTTTCAACACTTTAAACTTCAAATTGACTTCAGAATTTAAAAGAAAATTAAACGGGCACGTTTTTTTTGAAAACACAAATCAATATTCCTTGAAAGATTTGAAACAGACTATCGGTAGTATCCAAACAAAAAAAAGTCTGAACAAAACTCAAATAAAATTGAACACCGGTGTAGATAAAACTTTTTGAATAGAATATAGATGCGAAAAGGTAAAGATATTGAAGTGAACCGACAGAATATCTACGGAGAATAATTTCCATTTGAAACAAAAACCATCCATGTATGAATCGCATCGACACTACAATACGAGCTGTACACAGATAAACATTTAAAACAAAATGTACCTTAAAAACCATGAATTGCCTGATGCGAACCCTTGATTGAGAAGCAACGCCATGCACCAGTGATTTCCTTTCTTATATACAACACTAATGAATTGATTCCTTCCTTAAGGCAGAATTTTCCTAGGAAGGACCTAAACTTCATGCACACATACGTACTTAAGTCAAAAACGAAGTTTCTGCTCCCAGTGGCAAATTTCCCAATTTTCACCAAGGAATCACCATGCGATTCACCAAGGAATGGAAGCTTCACTCATGAATTTGAGGGTGAATCATTTGGAGAAATTTACACAGGGCTGTCATTGGAGTTCACCATGTGAATTTCTTGGTTAATATGCATAAGTGAAATCATTGAATAAAAGTGTTCTGTGTTTTCATTTGTTCTCTAACTCCGATGAAATGTTAAATGATAGTTCATTGGTGAACTTATCCCTTTTTTGAAAGTTGAATTTTCCACTACTTTTTTCATGACTGAAAATTATTTTAAAAATGCAGCTGTAAAATCGAAAACCACCAAATATACCTAAATATCAAAACAAATTTATTAGTTGTTTATTGAAATATTTCTGAAAAGAATATAAAACGGTTTTAAATAATAATCTACTTTTACTTCAGTTTTTTGCCGCTAAACGACTCCTTTATGTTGCTCCACATTCCAGATTCCAGAATACCTTTGAAAAATGTTTAGTTTAATTACATTTCTATATAATGTCGAAAATAAATATCTACATATATTTGAGGATTACACTCACGTTTTCTTCTGCGCTGTTTGTTATTATTACTTCACTTTTCACACTGTCTAACTAAGATTTCGATTGCACTGATCGAACATAGAAAAAAACATATTTTTAACGATCACAGAGAAAAATAGTGGAAAAAACCAAAACCATTGCGTCGTCACCGGTCGTCGGTCGCCGCGTCGTCCTCGAGCAATAAAAGTTGAAAGTGCATAATGTTTATATACACAGATTCTTGCAGTCTTATGAATACAACACACAGTGCTCTGCTCAATGCCAATTGCGAACTCGTGAAGTTGTGCAGGACTTTTCCTTACTGAAATCACAACGTTAAGGCATGCGAAGAAACGGAAGCGTTAATAGAACAGAGAAATTGTACAGAGGAAAAAGGACATTACTTTATTCCTATGAAATCATTTCTTTATTTTTCCTCTTAAAAGTGTGGAATGAATTCCTTGCTATTTTCACCAAAATTTTTCATCAAGGATGAAAATTGCCACTGGGCTATAGCAAAAATTCCAGAACCTTACACGCATAAGGAGCTGTGTGTGATTTCAACACGACAAATTGCAATATCCCAGTGGCAAATTTCATCCTTGGTGAAAAATTTTGGTGAAAAGAGCAAGGAATTCATTCCACACTTTTAAGAGGAAAAATAAAGAAATGATTTCATAGGAATAAGGTAATGCCCTTTTTCCTCTGTACAATTTCTCTGTTCTATTAACGCTTTCGTTTCTTCGCATACCTAAACGTTGTGATTTCAGTAAGGAAAAGTCCTGCACAGCTTCACGAGTTCGCAATTGGCATTGAGCACTGTGTGTTGT
>CAKKXW010000004.1:15213951-15286046 GCA_920937365.1 Sphaerophoria rueppellii | reverse complement strand
CAGTCGTCGACTAGCATTTGAGCAGTACACATCGTAATCCGATCGCTCTATCCCAAGCAAGTTGATACCTTTCCCTCTCTTCACAATTCTTTTCTAACCTTTCCATTTTCCCGCCTTTTTTCTCCGCGTTGTGTACTGATACAAGCAACCTTCAGTGCAATTGTGATTGTGAAAAATGGCCTCAGGGCCACAAGTGCTTTCGGGTAACCGATTTGATGTATTTAACCATCAATCCGACCCCCCATCTAAAAGAAAGAAAAAAAGTTCCTTCTCCCCAATAGAATCAACCTTTGATCTTCCTTCTAAGCTTAATACACCTAACCCTAAATTCATAGTGATTTCCCCAACTGATCCAGACAAACCCTTATCTTCCTTCAGTGTATTTTTAGTGAAAAAAGCAATCGATGGTATAAGTACCTCTTACGAATCTATTTCACAACTTCGCGATGGAAATCTTTTGATCCTCGTAAAATCGACACGTGTTGCTAACCTATTTCTCTCTAAAACTTCACTTTCCAACATATGTCCCATCAAAGTTTCTCTCCATAATGAATTAAACTCATCAAAAGGCACAGTATATGCTCCATGCTTAATCAACGTCCCAGAAGATGAAATTGTCGAGGAAATGAAAGATCAAGCTGTTACAGCAGTCTACAAATTTAAAAGAACAGAGAATCAGGTAGAAAAGCCCACTGGTCTTATTCTATTTACATTCGACGTCTTCCGCCCCCCAACCACTGTCAATGTCGGATGGTACAATTTCAAGGTTCAGGAATATTTTCCGAACCCAATGCGTTGCAAAAAGTGTCAGATTCTTGGACACACAGCCAAAAGATGCAATCGTGAACTTTCTTGTGACAATTGCAATCTCCCTCCTCACTCACCCGAAAAGTGCACCCGCACTTCATGTGCAAATTGCGCAGAAGAACACCCTGCTTCCTCAAAGCATTGCAAAAAATATATTCAAGCTAAGGAAGTTCTCAAAATCAAGACAGTCAATAAATGTACTATGGCTGAAGCATCAAAAATTTACAGAGAACAAAACCCGGACCTTAGCAACCTGCCATCTCTTTTCTCTTCTGTCACTAAAAATACTGGTCTGTCCAGTTCATCTCTCTCAAAACCTCCTACAATTTCATCCAATACAACAACGCAGGCACAAATCAATCAAACTCCTTCGATTCCACCACGTTCCACAAATATTGTTTTACCTTCCAATCTAACATCTCATTCCAGTTCAAAACACGATATATCATTATCAAATCAACAAACAACATCAAATTCCAACATACTCTCTCCTGACTCTATTTCCACTCTTAATACAACACCCATTTCATCTCTCTCGAACTCAAGCGCCCCATCCTCTTCCAAAAATAATAACAATAACTCTTCTAATCAAAGTCAAAATAACAACTCACAAAAACAAAACAACACCTACAATCAACACCACTTAACTACTTCCGATTCAAATTTGTCCCTAAACAAAAACATCTCTCCAAATTCAAATATAAACCAGCAACAATTCCATGAAACTATATCAGATGATGAAAGCATCTAAACATTCCATTGAAACCCAAAACACTGACTCCGTCGCCTCGGAACTGAGACCTTCTAGTCCCACTAGGGACTTGCTGGACTCAGCATCGGGACGACGGAGTCTAACCAATCAACCAATATTATTGCCAACATCGGATTTTCCGCAGTATAGAGTCCCTTATACTGCTCGTAAGTCTTGCACATATAAAAACTCACTCCTTAAGATTCTACAATGGAATCTTAATGGATACATAAATAATTATCAAGAACTTGAACTTATAATATACGATCAAAAGCCCGATATTATATGCCTACAAGAAACGCATGTCCTAGACAACGCCAATGCAAAAGCCCCCAAACAATACTCAAGCTACTTTCATAATTTAAGTACAATCACAACATCTAAGCAAGGCACTGGTATATTGGTTCACAAATCAATTCCACACAAAGTTCTACAATTTAGTTCCAACATTTCTGTCATTGCCGTAGAAATCCAACTTGTACTTAAACTGACAATTATATCATTATACATTCACCCAACCCAACCCTTCTCCTCTCTGGATTTAGAAAATATTCTCAGAACCGCGACTTCACCTGTAATTATAACTGGAGATTTTAATTCATGGAGCCCTCTTTGGGGTTCTCCTGTATTAAATACAAGAGGTAAAGAAGTAGAAACTTTTCTTACTAACTCCGAACTCTCCCTTCTAAACGACGGCAGTCCAACCCACCTATCAACGCACAACACCTTAACTCACGTGGATTTAACTTTTATTTCACCTCAACTACTTCCCTCAACAGTATGGAAAAGAGATGCATTTCTTCACGGAAGCGATCACTTTCCCATCACTACGAGTATTAATCTGAGTAATCGGAACAAACCGTCAACACCAACCCCTAAATTTATAACCGATCGCGCAAATTGGACTCGATATCAAGCAAATTTAACTCAATTTTTAAACAACTCTCCCCAATCAAACAATTTAAATCAGGAAGCAGCAAACATAATCAAAAGTTTTCGACATGCCGCAAACATTTCTATCCCCCAGACTAAACATATAGAAGTTAAGAAAGTTGTCCCTTGGTGGAATTCAGATATTGCCTTACTTAGAGATCAAAAGCAACGGCTTTGGAAAATTTTCAAGAAACACCCTAATGACTTAAATCTTATCAAGTACCGCAAAGCCAACGCCCAATTTCGCCGACAAGCCAAAGAGTCAAAAAAACAAAGCTTTCAAAATTTTACAAACAACCTTAATCCCAATACTTCTTGTAAAAAAATCTGGTCCGATATAAAAACTCTCACAGGTAATTATGCACCCAATTCAATCAAACTGATAAATACTATTTCCGGCCCTATAACAGAACCAAACTTAATTTCCGCTCATTTCGCTCAATGCTGGTCAATGTACTCAAACGACATTAACTTTACAGCCACGTTCTCCAATTCCAAGTTATCCTGTTTAAATAACAATAACATTTCGTTTCAACCTTCTAGCTCAGCGAAAATAATTGAATTACCTATCAATTATATAGAATTCGAAAGTTGTTTGAGCTCAGTTAAGGGCAAATCACCTGGGTACGATAGAATTTCCTATCCACTCCTAAAAAATGCTCCATATGAAGCGAAAAAACGTATACTTACCCTGTTTAATAACATTTTTGACCAAGGCATAATCCCCCAAATGTGGAAAACCGCCACAATTGTTCCGATTCCCAAACCGAACAAAAATTTGTCAGAGACCGATGGATACAGACCCATTTCACTGCTACCATGTATCTCCAAACTTTTGGAGAAAATAATCTCCAAAAGACTGATGTGGTACGCTGAAAAACACAATCTTATTTACATGAACCAAGTCGCCTTCAAACAGGGTAGAAGCACTAGTGACTGTCTTCTACATATCGACGAATTTGTTTCATATGCTCTTTCAAACAAAAATCATGTATCTATTGTCTCTTTGGATTTTGAGAAAGCGTTCGAAAGGATTGGCATACATGTTATTTTAAAAAAACTATTGAGATGGAAAATCGGACCAAAAATATACAATTTCATAAAGTCCTTTCTTTCTCACAGAAAATTTAGATCTAAGGTAAATAATACACTCTCAAAAACTTACAATTTACAAAACGGCATACCTCAAGGATCACCGCTCTCGGTTATCCTTTTTATTATAGCCTTTGATGATTTAAGTGAAATCATATCAAAATTCAATAATATTGAACAATCGCTATATGCTGATGATCTTTATATAATGTCGAAAAGTAACGATTTAGTGTACTCACATAACCAATTTAAAGAAATACTGATTAAAATAAACGATTGGTGCGCTTTTTCGGGTGCTTTACTTTCTTCTACCAAAAACAAACACCTCCATATTTGTCGGAAGCTTAACTGTTCTAGTTTCAGTTTCAATTTAAATTTTATCAATGTTCAAAACGTAACCGACTTAAACATTCTAGGAATCATATTTGACAATAAGTTTACATTTAAGACACAATGTATAGAGCTAAAAAAGAACTTAGTTTTAAGGCTAAACATTATAAGATACTTATCCTCTAAATACAGTTTTGTACATACAAATACTCTTATTCATATAACTAAACAAATATTACTATCGAAGATCGATTATGGTTTAATCATTTTTGGCAAGTGCGCAAAAACGAACCTGCAACTCATCCAACCCACTTATAATGCAGCCATTAGAACATCCTTAAGAGCCTTGAGAACAACACCAATTAAAAACTTAATGACGGAAGGAGGTTTTTCAACCCTCGAAGATCGAAGAAGTATATTAATATCGCTTCTAATACCAAAAATTTGCTGCTCATACAGCTCCCCCATCCATAAAGACGCTACTAAAATACAAAAAAGAAAAAAAATCCCGAAGGTGCCTTCAACATTGTACAAAGCCTTATCATTTGCTAAAGAAATAAATCTTCGCCTCGAAGTTAAGAGTTTGGACATTGAAAAATACCCCGCATGGCTCCTACCACCTGACGCCATAAATACCAATTTGTCAAAGTACCCCAAAGAGAAAACTTCCAAAGAAATATATACTCAACTATTCCAAGAACTAGTTAGCACGTTCCCAACTAATATATGGAACTTTCTGTACACAGATGGTTCCAAGTCCGACGATAATGCAGGAATGGCAATTGTAAACAACAACGGAGATCTTGTGCATGCAGAAAAAGTTGTACCCTATTTCAGCATTTTCAAAATAGAGTCCTTGGCCATCCTTAAAGCCACTCAAATTGCCTTAAAATCTAAAAAGAACACTTTAATACTTACAGACAGTCTCTCCGTACTCAAAGCAATGACAAACATAAAAAATCGTGAGCCTGTTATTAATAACATTCGAGACAACATAATTTCGTCCAGTTCTAAAACACAGCTAGCATGGGTTCCCTCACACATGGGGTTAAAAGGAAACGAAGCAGCTGATTGCCAAGCAAAGGCTATCTCTACAGATCCTCACGGTGTCTTAACACATCATCGACCTAGCAAAACCGACCTCAAAGCACTGATAAAAACCCATTGGATGAACAAAAAGCAAGAATCATGGAACTCATATAACCACTACTACAGAGGAATCAATCCAGGAGCAGTTCAAGCAACCTACCCAACAAAAACCAGCACAAAGATGAACAAATGCTTCTCAAGACTTCGACTGGGACACACAATAATAACTCATGGCCACTTAATCAATAAGCAACCACCACCGATATGCCACTTCTGCCAAACCAATGAACCTCTTACGATCACTCACTTAACCTCAAATTGTAATAGAATTAACTCTCTCACATTAACATTATATAACCAGAAACTGTCAGAACTCTTAATGGTTCCATCTGAACTAAATATTATAAATGTGTATAAAATTTTAGAAACCTTAGATATTGTGAATAAAATTTAAAACAGTATACCTAATTTAGAATTTATTCACACATATATCAAATAAATAGATTCATTTTTTTGTATCTACAAATATAAATTAAAAATTTAATTTACTGCAAACAAAATGTGTAAACATATTATAAAATTGTAATATAGAATTAACCAAACATGTAAAGAATCCCAGCTGAAAGCCTAAGTTGCTATAGCTGTAGTTTTGTATTTTTCTAAACATTAATGTTAGGAAAATAAATAATAATAATAATAATAATAATTCCAATGATGGTGCATCTTCTTCTTTTTTGATATTTTTCTCATTGCAACTTTTTTGAGCTGCTTCAACACTTTTTGTCTCATTAAGTCATTAAACTTTTTTGAGTGAAAAAGCAAAAAAGATTGTTTACCTAACACTATCCTTTTTATTTAATCCACCAACAGTTTTCACCAAAAAAAAAAAATGGATCCACAAGAAGAACAAGAAATAGTAGGAAATGACTTCATGCTCGTTCTTCTTCGCCTTCGTTACAAAAGCAAACTTACTCTAAGAGTTAAGTCAATGGGTTTTTGCTCATTAGTATGTTAATTCATCGGGCCAAAAAGGGAGGAAACTTTGCTTTTTATATTTCGTCCAGATTTGATCAAGATTTGCATTTCGTTATTAAATTCGATTGCTGGTACTATCCTTCTCTTTAGATGTGTGTGCCTGAATGATTATTAAAATTTATCGAGTTTAATGGATGAATTGTAGAAGTTTTTGTTTCTTGTTCTGTTCACGATCGATAATGGAATGGTAATGTTTTGTAGAAGTGTTTTGTCAAAAGCTTAACCTCAAC
Source organism: Sphaerophoria rueppellii (assembly GCA_920937365.1). Taxonomy (NCBI): domain Eukaryota; kingdom Metazoa; phylum Arthropoda; class Insecta; order Diptera; family Syrphidae; genus Sphaerophoria; species Sphaerophoria rueppellii. The sequence goes on along the minus strand of CAKKXW010000004.1, from coordinate 15,279,779 downwards.
AAACATCCTATTTATAATCAGGTCAGGTACAAGTGTAAGGAGTTTTGTTGTTGATATCGTCCTCGTGCGTCGTCATCATCGATGGAAGGAAAGTTTATCTTTGTTTTTGACGGCTTTTCTTGCTGACGAAAAGGAAATGATGGAGTTGATGTTGTTTATATTTTCATTGGAATCGATTAAGTCAGGAAATTAGACATCTCGTAAAGTACATAGAAAGTTACATTTTCTAGAAGGGGAAATAAGTTTGTAAGTTATGGGGCTTATAAGTTTTAAGCTGTTACTTAAATTTATTATTAAGAATGTTTAAGAAGACCTTTTTGTTTATCGACAAGATGGTGCCAAATAAGTTGTTGTCCTGAATTAAATATTCATGAATTAAACAGCCCAAATGAAGTTCCTTCTTTCTGAAAAAACACACAAAGTTCTGAATTTTTTGTTTCCCCAAATTATGTTTTAATTACAATTTCCATGTTGGATCTGGAGCCAACTATATTTGAGTCAGAACAAATATATTTCCTAAACAACCAAATTACAACCAAAGTTTTTCAAAAAAAGTTGAAACTTGTCTGACCACACAGATACACTTGTTCCCATAAAGTGTAAGAAAATTACAGCAGGATTTATGATACAATACTTTGCTAAAAGTTTTTTTTTCTTCATATTGCAAGTAGATATGCAAATACTGTGAATTTTTGCATTCGCTTTGACTCTTATTATACCGATTAAAAGCACTTAAAATTTGTTAGGGATGCGGAAAAGTAGGATCCATTAAGTTTACAGGCATTTTGTCTGTCGTCACAACGACGATGGAGCGTCATCGACGACGCGACGAAAGGAACGCCATTTAATGTTGGCTAAAGGGAAAACACTGATTTCAACATTGCACATTGTAAAACAAAGCAAAATAAAAAATCAGGAAAATGTAATTAAGGTTGCATTACCTACAGTTTTTTTTATTTGTGCGTGTTTTCTGTTATTCATTTTACTTGTGAATAAAACAAACGTTAATAATTTCATAATGCATTTATAAAATCGAGAATTCAATTGCATGGATGTACCTAAGTGTATTTTTAAAATGATAAAAAGGCTCTTAATTGAAAAATTACACGTGAGGGAAGAGGAACAATGCAAAAACAATTTTTAACAAATTATTTAATTTTTTTTAATGGGCGCAAGGCAGTGTTCTTTACTGTTTCTCGAAAAAAATACAGGAGCTTAATGCAGTGCATTGAAGAAGAAGAATGTGACGATACACAGTGGTCTGGAAGCTTTGATCTTTGGACATGCATTCCTCATTTGCGTTGTAGACTCAACAAATAACTCTTCTCTACGTTACGTCCGATGTTGGGCTGAAAGGTAAGCTTAAAGCAAAAAAGCCTTTTCTGCCACTCGAAAAAAGGTAGTTGAGAATGAGTTTGAGTCGAACTTTAAAAAAAAATGTTTGTTCATTTTTGACGGACAGAATTGTCGTTCGTTTCTTCATAAAACCAACATTGCACTGAACATACAATCCTCCTGAGTCCTTGCAAGTGTTTTTCGTCTACAACATTATTCGTTTATTCACAGTTGGTTGGTTGCGTTTGACAAATGTTTCCTTATTTACCGTGTTTGTACATGCCTCCCTAGTCAATTGAATCTCTGCATATGTTCTTTCTTATATTTCCAATAATATTTCATTGCCCCGAGCTTCTATTGTTTCCAATTACAGACGATATACAATTCCCAAAAATAAATAACATTCGACTCTGCTCACTGTGTACAAGTATTGTGGCTATAGATAGTAGTTTTTGACAACTTTTGACATTGACGATCACGATGTCGATGTGTATGAGTTCAATTGACTTTTATTTTTACTTTGGGTTTCTTCGAAAATGAACAGGATCCAGTCAAAGTGTTTGCGCTTAATTCAGCCTGGAGCAACAAACAAGTACCTACTGCTTGTACCATAGAGAGGAGAATATGGCAATGCAGCACTAACATCACCGGTAACCGGACTTGCAAAACAATATCATTATTCTTATGTTCATTTTTCTGCTCCTTTGGCATTGTCTTAATAAACCTCTAGACTTTGTCTTTACTGGTCATATTCCTTGTCTTAATTAAAGTGAGTTTGTGTTGTAATATTTGGGAACCGCTTTATTAGAGCTACTCAAACTCAAAACTTGAAGTATTTAAAAAATCTAGAAAACAAAGAATTGGAGATTTGTATAAAACTATCTTGTCGTTAAAATCCAATTGTCACCTTAGTCAAGGGTAGAATATGGATTAATTTTTTGGTTTTGTTATATACTCTCAGCATAGGTGCAACTTTCAAGTAATTACGCAAAAAAAGGAGTTTGTTTGGGAGCTTAAAATTCCGGTAAACGTTGGATTTATTTTTCAAATGGTGATTCAGGGTTTCAGGGCATGGATCAATAACAGAAATTCAGAAGTGGGATGTTATTTTTTGCATTATCTGCAACTTGTTTAGATGATAACTCATATTTGTATTGAAATTACAAAATTTTTACGTCAATTCTGCAAACGACGACTTAATTTATGGATTGCCCAGAATGGGTTACTGAAGGAGGTTCAAGCTGGTTTCAGATCTGGTTACTCCACGGCCGACCAAATATTTGTACTTAAGAGCATTGCCGATAACTTTCTACGGAACCAAAAGAAACTCTATTGTTTCTTCGTGGATTTAAAAGCTGCGTTCGATGCGGTAGACAGAAATGCGCTCTTATACAAGCTTTATGGACTGGGGATGTCCAGGAAATTCGGCAAAGTCCTCCAAAATATTTATAACGATACCAAAGCCGCGGTTTGGAATGGAGAGGAAATCTCTGAATGGTTTCAGACTGGAACAGGCGTCCGACAGGGGTGTGCGTTAAGCCCGCTATTATTTGCGCTCTTTATAGATGACCTTACCGACAACATTGGCGGAGGTGTGGAATTCGCAGGGATAGTGATTAAAGCACTTTTCTATGCCGATGACATTGTGATGCTTTCCAATTCACCCCAATCTCTGCAACTGATGATAAATCAATTACATAGGTACTGTGTAACGTGGAATCTAAAGGTCAATCTAAGTAAATCCAAAATAATGATTTTCAAGAATGGAGGTGGAAGAAATTGCACAAATGAAAGATAGAGCTACGATTCGAATTTGATTGAGGTTATGAAGGAATTCACTTATCTAGGAGTGTGCTTTACAAAGAATCTTAGTATGGAAAGACATCTTGGGATAAACTTGTGAAGGCAAAAAGTGCAATTGGAACATCCTGGGCAAAGTGTTTCGCAAACAAGAATATAGCACATAGTAGCAAATTTCGTGTATTTGAAGCATTGTCTGAGTCTATTATGCCTTACGCAGCGCAGGTTTGGGGATACAAACAGTACGAGAGTGTGGAGAAACTACTAAGATTCTTTATTAAAAGAATATTTCATCTACCCTACAACACACCAAATTACATGGTTTTGCTGGAAACTGGACTATCACCGCTTTTTATTCAAACTCTCAAACTAAATATAGACTATATTCTCAAAGTCTTGCAGATGCATAGTGAAAGATTACCCAAGAAAGCAGCCCTCTATGTAATCAATCAAAGAAGCAGTTGGTACGCAGAATGGCACGAGCTGGCCTTATGGTGTGAAATGTCAATAGATCTAGATTTCGACAACGTCAATAATTGCAAGGTTAAACTATACAATCTTATTGCGGCGGTTGATGAAAAGCTCCGTAGTCGCTATATAGAAGAAGCTTCAAATTCAACTCATAGATTAATTTACAAGCACCTAAGTCATAACCTTGGTCCAAATAATTACTTTAGAGATGAGAACAATGTTGACGTTATTTCTATGATGCTGAGACTTCGGGGGGAGCTCATGCATCTTAACTATATTCCACGTAGAGAGGATCGTCCTGGACAATGTAATTTATGCAACCTAAGAGAAAGAGAAAATGTTTTTCACTTTTTAGGAAAATGTCCTGTGCTGGTAGAAAGCAGGAAAGCCTTCCTGGGATCTAATTACCTCACGGAAGTGGAAATGATAAGTCTTAACGAGATGTCGGTGGAAAAACTTTTCACGTATTGCAAAGTTGCAAAAACCTATCGTGACAGAATACTCGGCGAGAGCTTCTAAAAACTCATCGAAGTCAAATAATTATTGTATATACATGGTTAATTATGTTTTTTTTGTCTAATAATTTCTTGCTTTTTGACATTATCGTAGAACCAATAAGCTTTATAGTATATTAATTTTAACTTATCAACCTGGCAGACGGCATTGCCATGCTAATTCTAATTTTGTTATTTATAAATAATGTTAAGAAATGATGAAAATAAAATCAATCTAAAATCTAATCTAATCTATTGAAAATAGAAAAAAAGAAGAGTAATTTAATATTTTGAAAATTGTTTTCAAGAGAACAATTTTGAACTTTTACGATTCACCCAGAAGAAATTGTTCAGAATTTACTCAACTGCTAATGTCTCGAAAGCCTTACTTATTTCCGAAAACGTGTTCTTCATTAGAAATATATCCCATTGAAATTCATTTTGCCGCATCCAAAGTGTTCCTGGAACTCCTATTTATCCAGAATCCCTCTTAAACCCACAAAAAACAGCCTTTTTCGGCTGTGCCCTGAACTGTAAATAATTTTGATTGCTCAGCAGAAGAAAAAGGCATGTTTAATTTCTCCCAATGCTTATTCGAATGATTTCAATATATGCTGATGACGTTTGTCGTTGTTCAATCCATCCAAGCAGGATACGCCATCATAAAATTGATTTGATTCGGGATGTGGATGCCTAAATTCTAAATCTACAAAAAAAACCAAAGCAAATGCCTTAATTCGTTGATTCGATGTTTTAGGATTTACGTCTTTCATTCAATTTTGTGTTTTTCTTTTTTTTATTGAAGGAAGAATTCTGGTAGTCTATTACAAAATTGTGAATACATCAAGCGAAGAACCATATTCAGGATCCGTGAATTGCAAACAAATTGAACAAAATGGTTTCCTGATTATTCTTAGCTTTGTACATGAGCAACTTTTCTTATGGCTGATGCTAGAATGTTGAATGTTGAATTGGATGCTGCGTATAGACAAAGTGTTGTAGCATAGTGAAATAAACGTGAAAAGGAAAAAAATGGTTAAGATTCTGCACTAACCCAATTGCTAGCCGGAGTGGAAAATTTAATGGAAACGAATTCATGACCCGGACATAATATGGAAGAGGTGGTTATTCAGAAATGAAGTATTACACTTAAAAGGAATTCTGATGTTATAGCAGCAAGAACAAGAATACGAAAAAAGTAAGGAGTAAAATGTTTTCTTGTTTTTTCTACAATTAAATTTGTTATTCAATTTTTTTTTTAAGTTTTATTTTTCCGGTGCCTGCTGTGATGCTGTGTCTAGAAGTAGGTTATTCTTTCTCTAACTCACTCTCTGCTCAATTTCAGTAAAGACGTCCTTCGGGATGAGCACTACAATTTTCTATGTGAATAGTGAAAAATTCTCTAGATTCTAGAAGAACACACGATGATATTAACTTCAATGTAAGACTAAGAAAGTGAAACAAACCCAAATGCATGGCTTGGTAAATGAAATGTTTTGCTTTATTTTTATTTTTTTTACTGGAAACAATATCGCGATTCTGAGATTTAAATATAGTTTTCATTTCCTATTTAATAACAATAAAAATGAGATAGGATTTTGTATTTTAATATTTATTTTTGCATAAGAAAAAACTTAATTTATTTAGATTTAATTGCCTGCTATTAACACATATTTAAATTTAAATCATTTTTTCAAATTAATCTCATCTGTGAAATTATGCATTCCACACATAAAATTAAGAAACAAAGAAAAAAAGGTTCGAATATTAATTTATATTTATTTAAACATTTTATTTTGGATTATTGTTTCACTGAAACTATTGAACGGATTTTTATGTTAGCAAACTCTAGTCGTATATTCCGAGCGGTTTCTTTAAGTGCTGAGCCTACAACAATTTTGAAAAGTGGCAATTAATTTTTCAGTTAATTCAATACACTTGACCCTTCAAACTTCTTGTTTTTTTACTTTGCAAGGTTGGCATTACCACCTTATTTTTGAAATTTCCAAAGTTTAAAATTGTTGGATATCAAGTAGTTAAAGCAGATAAGTGAGAAAATGTTCGTGAAGTTATCGTGTTCGATTATGGAGTCGTAGCAGCGGCGGGACATTTGGTTGATATCGTCTTCCATTGTCGGCTGACTTTCATCTTTACAATGAACACGCATCGTTTTATCTTAAGAAAAAAGTTGTATATAATACCAAAAGGAAATCCACATCAAAATAATGATTTGCTATGTAAAACTCCAGGAGTTGTCATCCAAAGTAAGATCTTACCACATGGACAATTCTTGGTGCATTCAGTGGGACAAAAGGTTTTAACTCCCGATTAAGGTATCACCTTCGTGAAACAGGTTACGCAACAATTTTAACTTCAGTACAGCTAGGAAATGTGAAAGAAGATCACATTACTGGATCAATTTAAAATTTGGAATCCGGATTTAATAGCCTTTTTCTGCCTATCGTCTCGCTTTCCGCAATGATTGTTTAGTAAAGATATTTGTATGGGAACAATTGAGTTAGAAAGAAAAATGATCGGATCCCCTTAAACACCAATTCAATTAAAAATTACATCAAACTACAAATGATTTATATTTCTTCTTCCCTTGAGTGAACGTGGCTAATTTGGTACTTGTTTTTGTCATGTGTCTCTTTGGTTTCCACGTTAAAAAAGTTAAGTTGATCGCTTGTTTTTTGTCATAAAATTGTTATATTCGGTCGGAAGTGTGAAATAAAGTTGATCTCAATCTTGTGTTGATAAGATTTTTTTTAAAAAGAATGTGTAATATCTCGTCATTAAAAATATGTTTTCTCGGTTATAAAATTAGAGAAATTTCCATTGTATGTATTGGTTTTTTTCCTTGCAAAAAAGTTTCGTATTTGTTTAACTGTGCGGAAGCGGATAGTAGAGTCGACGGTAAAGTCGTATAGTCACCGAAGAGTGTCGCGTCTGTTGGTGGGTTTGTAGAAAATGGTGTTGTAAATCCAAAAAGAAGGCACAGAAATTTAAACCAATTATGTGTGTATTTTTCGGCGTTCGTTATTGTTTTGTTTTGAAGCGGTTGCCATAGTTTAAATTAATGTTTAATTAATCTTGAAAAATTTGTTTATTCTGTGCTTTCCGTGTTTTATTTTTGGTATTTTGTTTCGTAAGCGGAGATATCTCTTACTTCAATTATATAAGGACTTTAAGATGGTGAGGAATTTCACAGTTATAAATTTAAATCACACTTGACTATTTAAAACTTCGTAGTCGATCTAAATAACAAAAAAAAAAAAAAATACGATTTGTGTAAAATTGTAAGATCTTTTATTTGTTAAATTCATTTTTAATGGTTATTTGAAGTATCTGTTTCCTTTTACAAAACCGGAAGAACTCACATATTATGTAATTTATGGGTGCTTAGTTGAATCCAATATTAAACCGTTTAAAAATAGTATAGTATCTAATAAGCATTTTTTAGAAACTTGGTATGGCAGAAATATTGATAAATGCTTTGTATATGAAATAGACTAGTACTACCAAGATTGGAAATCTAGTACCACGGTCCTGGCATCGATCCTAGAGTCATCTACCTAAAAGTTGAGAACTACTGCTTTGGAGAATTTGGAGATTATTTTCAATGGGGAAATTCATGAAAAATGGCGTAAGGTAAGAACGAGAACGCCTTATAGAAAATATGCTTGCATAAGAACGGCAAGGACATAATAATAATTTTGTTATGAGACTTTTCTGTGGAGATATTTGTTTGGCCTTGAATATAACGTAGAGTGCTTTTATACACAGATCTTTGAGAGTATGTATTTTGTATGTGTAGGAAGTAAGAAAACGCAGATGGATGGATTTTGGCAAAATTTGATGCAAACTGAGTTCTGCGTTACCACAGTGTATTTTGTACTGAAATTATCAAAAGTCCACATAGGAAGACAATACAATTTAAATATTAAACACCTTTATACAATCACGTAATACAAACTAGAAAAAAGGAATCCAAGTTGATTGAGAAAAAGGAATGTAGATCTGAACAGTGTATTTTATACTGAAATCATCAAAAGTTCACAGAGAAAGACAATACAAATAAAATATTACAAACGTTTATAGGTACCAGCATGTAATTCAAACTTTGTGTTTTTTTATGGGTTGACAATTGTTGAAACAAGTTTCTTATACGGATATACCCTGGAGGTGTCAAACATTTATCCTAGGCTAAATAATTGACACAATTCAAACACTGTCTTAAAATTTATCAGTAAATAAATAAATTTTATTTAACAAAAAAACAAGAAGCAAAAAATCACAGCGCAGTTCTTTTTGTACTTTTGTACCTTCTTATTCAAGCCTTTATCTAACTCTTCAAAACATATAATCATCAATTGTTGATGGCGCTTCTTGACAAGAATATCTTCGATGTTATGTATGATGTCATCAATTTTAATTTTTTCACAAATTTCTTTACGACTTTTTCCCGACTTGATTTCATCTGAAATAACTGTGGTTAAAAATTGATGAATTTTTAACTACTGCTGTCATATTTTAACATGCTCTGCAGCTAGTTTAATTTTTAACACATTTTATTCAATGCGAAGTGTCAAAATTTAACCAAACGTCAAGTTTTAACCTCTTTTTAACCCAATTCGCACACGCCCTTAGTTTAAATTGAAATGTTATTACGCGACATTTTCAGAAACAACGAGGAACACAACAGAAAGAACAGAAACACAAAAAATAACAAATTTAGGCCGTGTGCGAATTGGGTTAAAAATGGGTTAAAACTTGACGTTAGATTAAATTTTGACACTTCGCATTGAATAAATTGTGTTAAAAATTAGACTAGCTGCGGAGCAGCTTAGGCCGTGTCCGAATTGGGTTAAAAAGTGGTTAAAACTTGACGTTTGGTTAAATTTTGACATTTCGCATTGAATGAAATGTGTTAAAAATTAGACTAGCTGTGGAGCAGGTTAAAATATGACAGTAGTGGTTAAAAATTCATCCATTTTTAACCACAATTCATCGAATTCGGACACGGCCTTAAAATATGACAGTAGTGGTTAAAAATTCATCAATTTTTAACCACAATTCATCCAATTCGCACACGGCCTTAAGCACTATTCACATGAGCATGAACAACGACAAACGAATGAACAAAAATTCGTCGATTTTGACATTTCTTTCACATGAGAGTCTTTAATTCGTCGCGAATGGACAACCAAAACACAAGGCAAGAATGATTTTTGAGGTTATACGCGCGCGATAATTTTATTCGTTGGGTGTGTGGATGATGTGGAACGCGATTAGGGTTTGGCAGTTCGTATCAACTACAATAATTCTTTTCGCGACGAATAAATTTGTTTTCTCAAATTTATTAACATTTGAGATTAAAAATTTAATGTATGGATTACAAATCAAACATTAACTTCACTTTTATCGTTTTGTTGACAATTTGTAAAGAAATATGGCTCCAAACGTATCTAAAATCAATTTTCTTCATTCATTCGTCGTTCGTTGGTCGTGCTCATGTGAATAGTGCTTTAATGTCAAAATGAACACTGCACTGAAATTCATTCAATCATTCATTCAAATATCAAACAACATCATAAATGTACATAAATGACATTTGCGTCGTTTGTTTTGAATTTCGTGATTTGTTTGCAGGTTTCTTATATCCAACCATGTGTTTGAGAAATGTTTCTTATATCAGTGTATTTCTTATAAACGTGTTTCTTATAAACACACAATTCGACATTAAAATATATGGGAAAGTTCACGGTGCTTTTATTCAAGTTTCTTCTAAGCGAGGTTTTCTTATAAGCGTGTTTCTTATAAGCGATAAATACTGTACTAGTCTATTTCATATACAAAGGATAAATGGACTTATGAAAACTGACAGCTTAAACGAAACGTAATTTCGAATTCTAAAGATCTTTTCCCCTTAATTTCAAATACCAAATTTTCGTAACAATAGAACAGATTGTTTCTCTTTCCAAGCGATGGGAGGATCTCCCTCATTAAGCTAAGACAACAGATTCATACGAAATCAATTAAAAAACTTATTTGCTTATGAGACAAATATAAGAATAAGCAAAAACCGAAGTAATTAATATATGCAAAATTAAATTTTTTCATCTATCCTTCTTAAATCCTCTTACCCGTGTTTCTTTTTAATAAGTAAAGATGTACATAAATCCATAACAAGATGGCGATAAAAAAGAACTACCAAAATACTATGAAGGCGAGGTTTGGGTGTTTGTTGGGCGGAAGTTACGACAAGCATTATCAAATGTTCCTTTTATTTTGTATTGTTTGTAGAAGGACAAATGAAGAGGTAATCCCCGCAAGGCAAAGAAATTGTCCTGTCTAGCCGTTGGATGGATGTCTCCGTTAGATTTCCTTTCAGGGATAACATTAATCTATGGCAATCTAAACAATACAGAGCGACACAACCCGGGGGACAATCTTGTGGGTGAAAAAAATAAGACACAAAACTTTAAGTAGATATACTCAGGCTACTTGAGATACAACGCTTTTTGCCATTATTTTACTTTCTGAGTTGAAGTATTATTTTTTTTCTTTGTCTCTTGTCTCCGTGTTGTATTTTTAGTTCTCATGAAAAAAAAAAAAAAAACATAGAACGAGATGATTGTTAGGGTTATCTGAGGAATTGTGAAGGACAGTCTTTAAGCTTAACCACAAACGGTTGTGGATATTAAGAAATATTGTAATAGTTTTTCCTTTTTAGATTTTGTTTGTTTTAGTTTTCAATCACCATTTTAAATGTGTTCTTTTCCTATCGAATGAGAGGGTGATTGGAAACGATAAAAAACAGTAAACAAAAATCATCAAACGACTGAATTTAAAAGGATTTTATCTTCTTTGTTTGGTCGACGGTTTTTTTTTATTTTAGAGCACTCGTACATTTGGAAATTGTGTTTTTTTTTTTTTGTATTACAATCAATAAAACTCCCGATCTGAGCATGACCAACGATAAAGGATTGTGAAATTGTATTTTATGTTTTGGTATAATTCATATTTTTTTTAAATATACAGGACCTCCGGTTATTGTCGTTATTCTTATTTTCGTAAACCTAACAATCACTTGCAGGTTTCTGCTTTTGTTTTCCTCTAAAAAAGGTAAAAAAAAACAACTTTTATTGGAATGACACACCCTCAGGGTTGAATATTTTATCGACAGAAATATGTATTGTATTCAATAAGTCGCAAAAAAAATTGCACATTTCGACGACCAAAAACGATAAGCAGGAAAAGCTCCGGACCAGGTAGGTACAACTACAAGCATGAACAACCTGAGTTTTTTTTCAGCTAGCAATACATAAACGAACGTAGATGATGCAGTAATTATAAATTTAGAATTCGAGATATTCATTAAAGATGACGTATCGATGCCAAAAACTCGAACATCATTAAACTTGTTCAAAGGAAATATTCCCTTGAATTATGGAGCCATGGCACACCCACCACGCGCTGTTTTAAGGCGTGAGAGTGCTGAAACAGTAGGTTTTTCAAACGATCGCCTGGAACATATCCTGCTTGAAATTTTGAACATGACAAAGCTGTGGGAATTATGGTTTCTTCGTTTACTCATTCCGTTCAGTTTTCTTCAATTAATTGTCAAATTGTTGCTTACGGCTTGTCTCACCCTCATTGAGCGTCAAGCTGATAACACATTGTGTTCCTGGTCGTTCCAGTGTAGTTGAAATCTCGTTTGGACTCTTTTAAACAGCCTCTTTAAAAATATTGCACTTACGACTCGATTGAGTTTCTTGACAATTTCCACAACAAAAAATGTTTACCATTTTGTTTCAAAGTACACAAACCAATCATGCAATTTATTTATTTTGACATTAAAGTTAATCGATATTCTCAACAATTTCGATGTAGGTATTGCTTTGAAAGCACGAAGTCAGTAAATTATTTTCTAAGAAATTACTTCAAGGTACTTTTTCTAGGAAGGGAACCTACATCTAAAAAGCCGTTAGCGTGAAATTGTTTCCTTCCATTTCACATGCTCATTGATAAATAACGTCAAACTTTTTCTTGCCTTCTTTCAATACCCCAATTGAGTTTACATGCAACATCAATTATTTAAAGTTTACTGTGTGAACCTGTGAGGTAATTTAAGCACATCTATTTTTCATTCGAAGATAACAAAATTATAAAACAGAAGTAAAATCTTCAATCGTCAAAGAGACTTGTTCTCCTCCATTATTTGTATGATACCGTTTATCCATACAATAAACAACTTTTTCGATTTTGCCAAGAGATTTGTCGAAAGAATAAATGTCCTTACTGTTCACTCAGAATACGAACTTGCTAGTGTGAAAATTAATGTAAAAAGTTTTCAGATAAAAGTCAAACCCTCACCGCTTACCACCTATATGTCGTTTTTGTCACTGTCACATCCAGCTCAGGTGCGATATTTTTGAACGAAAGTGGAGATCTCCATACCACTTTTTCTTCAACGTCGCCGTGTGGGTCGGTTGGGGTGAATCACATTTGATTTTATCTTTTTGGAGTTTTTTTTTTTTTTGTTCATTGTTATTTTATTTTCTTAAACAAGAAATAAAAATGTTTTTCGAAGTTTTCACATAAATTCATTCCACGTGTACATTTCCCGACTGATGGTTAATGTTTTCGTCGACCTTTTTTTGATGAATTTTAAGAGAACTAAGCCGCTCTCAATATTTTCCGTACAGAAACAGTATCGTCAAATTACAACAAATATCGAGAAAACTCAAATGGTCTAAATCAGGGGTTTGGCCTGAAACCAAAATCTACCATATCAGTCTTAGCTGTTGAAAGAAGAAATTACTATATAAAAAGCACTTCCTGATAACCCTCTTACCATGATTCCATGAATTCCAACAATCTAAAAGAGTTATTAATAAGGATACTTATTGTGACCAATTTAGTTTAATTACAAACACATGGTAAAACTTTATCCACCAAGTGACATCCGTTCACGTATTAAATAATGCTTCCCCTAGCGTTCAAAAGCGAAAGATCCTTAAACTTAAACGTCGTAAGTCGATTGACAGTTGCCCTAATCGTGTCGTTCTTTCTGTTTTTATCACACGTTATTGTATTATCCAACAGCTTGATTAAGGGAGAAAATTTAACATCAAACTAGGATAATCAGTAAGCCTATATTTAAGGGTTTTGCCAGTGCGTTTATTTACTTACCTCTTTTGATTACAAACAGTCGACCGCAACTGTTCAATGGATTTATATCCTTTTCGACGATGACTCTTTAACCAAAACAAATCACAGTCCTGGTTTGTGGCGTGTGTTTTTTGGAGAAATAAAACAATTACGTGAAAAAAACTACCTCATTGTAGCTACTTTGTATGTGGGAGCGTGCAAGCTTATTAGAACGTTTTAAATTGGTGGTTTAACATGACATTGTGGCAAGGCATCGCATCGCTTGGTTGGTGATCTTTATGGTTTCTATGTGGACTCAACGATTACAAATATTCTCTGGACTCGTAAAGAAGAATGTTTCGAAAGAGCTCTAGAAGGAAGGTTAATAGAAATACAATTCTTCAGTTAGACAAAGCAAAAAAGTAGTATTTTTGAGTACAGTTTTAATTCGACGTTCTTGTCTTGTTAAAAATAAAAGTTGTAGACAAAATTTACAATTCGAAAGCAAATAGAAAAATGAAGAGTGGTTAAGCTTAAATATTCCAAAAAACATTGCTCTGTTCGAACATTCAAAACGCACATATTTACATTCATAATTATGAAAAGGATATCTTGTGTCTCAAACTCAAATTTCACTATCTTAGTATATGACAATACTCAACACATCCGTTCACCTTTACAATTCCGACTCGATGAAAACTTCGTTGATCACAGAAAATACTCCAAAACCTCATCTGCATCGGCTCCAAAAATACACGACTTAAATAAGTTCACATAAAATAGACAGACAGACAGACGAACAAAACAGAGAATGTGAATATTTAGAACACAATTATGTGAAGTTCCAAAAACGTATAAATTTAACATGCGCCTCGGGAATTCCAAGTAATGTACGATATATAAGGATTGTGTATAATTGTATATGCCTAGGTCAAGCCATCAACTTTCAACTACCATTGCAAAAGGCTTCTGCATCCTGCTGCACATGAAAAACATAAAATGAGGATAAGTTGGAATCTCAATCTCTCTCCTTCTTTGATGGGCGACTACGACTACAAACTCTCTTACAACTGGCACTCATTGGAGGATATATATAAGGGGTCCGCAAAATAACTTAGTTTCTTTGAAAATGCTATAAAAAAAAAATCCGAATATTTTCTCAAATTTCTTTTTTATTTGAAAGAACAACCTTTCCGGTTACTAATGGAAAATAATTTCTTTCAAATGGCTGCCTCGGCTGGCCATGCAGTAGCCTACACAATCGGTCCAATGTTTTGGGAACATTATTTATTTTGTGCAGCTGTATTTCACCAATATTATCCTTTAAAGCGTCAATTGTCGCTGGCTTGTCGGCGTTAGACTTATATTTTACGGCACCCCACAAATAATAGTCCAATCAAACAGTTTCTCATTTGAAATTTTCCAGTTTTCCAATTGAAAACCAATGCATCCACAATTACGTTCAATTTTCCATTTGAAAGCCAATGAGTTTTCCGAGTTTTTCATCAAGAACTTTCTATTTTTCCATTCGAAAACCCATTTTGAACGAAAAAACCAAAAAACAATCTAATTTCCGAAATCATAACTGAATACAACAGTATCGACCCTGAAAATTTCACAATTATCTGTTGGGCCATTTCGGCGAGTCTATAAGAGAAATAGAAACAAACAAACAAACTAGTGTTCCTTAAACATCGATAGTCGGCACTTGCGATTAACATCCGATAGTATCGATAGTCTATCGATAGTTTTCAAAAATAAAAACAAGATTATTTAAATTCTATAAATATAGTGGATCACTATTGAAGTAAGAATGACAATGAAATGAACGTTAGTATGTAAATATGCGTGTAATATAAAACATCAGTTACTTGGATTCTTTAGCAGCACTTGCAGTTATTTCTTACCATTGTGTTAAACAACAGAAACCGATTCCGTATAAAAAACAATACAAGAGCACTAACACTAACAAACACAGCCTAGGACGAAGCTTGGTATTTGGGGATTCCCCATTCTTATTTCATAGACAGTGCGTTCAGTGCTCACCGTTTTTCAATAGCGAATGGAAGTGTTTAGTAATAAAGGAAAGGGGAACTTAGGCCGTGTGCGAATTGGGTTAAAAATGGGTTAAAACTTGACGTTTGATTAAATTTTGACACTTCGCATTGAATAAATTGTGTTAAAAATTAGACTAGCTGCGGAGCAGGTTAAAATATGACAGTAGTGGTTAAAAATTCATCCATTTTTAACCACAATTCATCCAATTCGCACACGGCCTTATATGCTGTTTCCACTGAACGATAATCTGAGATTAGCTCAAATCTACTTGAAATCTCTTCGAAATCACTTGATTTGCCATACAAAAGTTAATCATCTCGATTCGAGATTTCAAATTAATCAACTTGATTGGAACTGTGCTGAACGGATTCACTTTCCCATTTCCAACGAAAAGGTGGATGAAAGAGAAAAAAAAAACAGTTTCTTGTCAGACTGAACCTTTGTATATACATTTGTAGTAGTAGATCTAGATAAACAAAGGGCTGAACAAAAAGAAAATAAAAAAAAAACTGTAGGTAAACAATTTAAAAATTTTTGTTGCCTTTTGGTTAAGCAAAATTTTGTCCATCTGTTCGGGAAAATGGACTTACAACCGAAAAATGGAAATAACACATTGTGCAATTGAGCGTTTTTATGTGAAAAAAAGAAGAATTCTTGGAGTAATTTCCGATCGATTACCAATTTTAATTTGCCTTTAAATCAAAAAACTTGTTATTTTTCTTCATTTAACACTAAAATTTAAATTTTATTGGAGGTCATCCTTGCATTTTTGTGCAAAAAAAAAACTTTCAAAATTCAAATGTGAGTTTTTGTAACCAAGATTTTGAATGCAAAAATTAATCTAACAAAATCCAGTGGAATCACTACTAGATTATTTTTAATCAAACTGGAAGATAATCTAGATTATCGTTCAGTGGAAACGTAATATTATATTATAATTATGACACATTCGATAGATCGATAGTTATAATAACCATCGATGTTTTTGATAGTCATTTACTATCGATAACTATCGATAGACTATCGATGTTTAAGGAACACTAAAACAAACACACATCCATTTTTATGTATATAGAGATTAGACTAAACGATGTGAGGAAAACTGGTTCGAAAATCAAAGGTTCCTTAGGAGGAGGAGACAAATTGGACACAGGTAAGCTGACGATTTTTGTAGAAAAGTATTGCTGAGCCGCAACAAAACTGGCTGTTGCTCTGAATTTTCGCATAAAATGCTGCTTGTTTCTTAAGAATTTTGACTGCAAATTGTTGTGCAGCGGTAAGTTAATTATTTTGCCAAAACATGACAGGCACAAATAGGGGTTTCTCTTCCATACAGAGCTCAATTTTCCATTAACATTTTTCTTGTCTGTTTCACAACTTCGTCTAAAATTCTTTTTAAAACTTCAAACTTTGTGTATCAGGTGAAAGTCTGCAGCCATCATAAAGAAACAAAATGCAAAAGCAAGAAAAAAAGAACTTAGGCGGAAATAAAAAAATGACAAAATTTCAAATGCTCTTAATTTGGAAGTTTCATCTAAGCATTCAGTCTTTGTAGTTTGTTTAATTTCCTTTTTTTAGAATAGCAAAAAAAGAACGGAACCAACGCAACCCAACAAACGGCCAACGAACGACAAACTCTCTGTCTGAACATTAGAGTAATTGTGCAACAAACATACACAAATACAAAAATGAACGAAAAGCGAATTGAATAGGAAAAACCTAAGATGCTGGTCCTTCAGCATTGTGAAGGACCTTACAAACCCTGACTGTGCAATGTGTAATGCCGGTTGTGATACTGCCTCTTCCTCCAAATGATAACTTGGTTGGTAGGGTGCTGCATACAGCAAAAAAAGAAAAGAAAAACGCTCAATCTGAAGTTCTTGAAATGAAAATTCCCTCTGCAGTTAAGCGTATTACACAAAAGAACTCATTTGCGTCAAGGTGCTCTTTCAACAGGCATTAATTTTCAGAATTCATTACAACTATTTCTCCAGCAAAAAAAGGAAGGAAGGATCTTGACTTCTTCACCAGTTACCATTACCACTCAATGTGAGCTTTTAACGGTTCACCGCTATTAAAAGCCATAGAATCCATCCGAAACGTACAACGAACGAAAAGTCAGTCCTCTCGTTCATGTCATATGGCTGTGTTTGTATTTCTATCGTTTTGGCTTTTCGAATCCGCATCGTCCTTAAGCATTTTTTTTTTCTGTATTTGCTATTGCAGTTGAGTCTCCTTGTAAACAGAGTGATAACTGATTATATATACGTTAGAAGGAACTTTTGTCACTTGAACATTTTGAACATTACGAATACTATTTTGTACTGAGTAACAGGGTATTAGGATAAATTAAAACTTGGCTTTTTAACAACAATTATTTTATGAAGGCGGTAAACAGAAATCAAAGAAAACATGACGATGATGGCAGCAAAGTTAAGGAAGTTATTATTATATAAGTTCTGGATTTTCGAAAGCTGCTTTTTGGTGTGTTGCAAAATCCGTAGAAAGATTTGTGTAAGAAAACAAATTCTAATAAATACATTAGTGCCAGAATAACGATATCGAATTGAGGTTGTGAATCAGAAGATCCACCTTTGGAGTCTTCAGTCAGCACTTGATAATGAGTAGTCGCGGTGAGGTTTTGAGCCCTGGGTAGTTTACACACCTGGGGCTTACGGTGTAGGTATAGTTAACATTGGGACCCGACTTATATTTAACAGAAATATCAACCCTCTATTCCACATTAATTCTCTTCTAGCACGAAACCCGCATAAAGATCCTCGGCAAGTATTTTTTACTTGGATTTATGGGTAGCATGCAAAAGGATATACTCTGCTCCTCCAAAAAAGACACTTGAAGCAGTTTTTGGCATCACTTTTAAAGTTTATGTGTCGTGTCAATAATGAATAAAGAATGCTTCCTTAGCAAAAATTGCTCCCTCTTTGTTTTGGTAGCCATATAGGCAGATACTGTTTTCTCGAAATGAAAAATTTAGAAAATACGAATATGGTTGTCGTTTTTTCTTCATTTTAAATTTTCAAAGGCCTTTTTAAATTGAAACTCAATTCGAACTAAACATAACTTCACTTCATATTACATTACCACCATCAATTAAAATCACACCATGTACCCCTTGCTCCGAGGCGAGGGGCAGAAACAAAAAAAAAAACATAAAATTAAAAGCTAGTGCAATAACACCACTAACGACTTTATTTTTTGTTGTCGTGCAACAGGGCTCATGTTTTAAAATGAGTGTAACCCGAGGTGATTACTGACACGGATTCATTTGACTAATTCTATTTTCCGTGACAAAAACAAATCAAAATCACGCCACCCTAAATATAGCCTAGACTTTATAATGCATACTGACTTTAATCCTTCTTGATTATTTCCCTAATCTACATACCTACGACATGAATATGTGCTCTAGTTTAAGCGTGTTTTTAATTTTCAAATTTTCAAATCTTAAAGACATTTTTTTTACATGAGCCTGGCTGGCGCGAGGTCTTGATGAAAGCACACATGAGTGTCTCAAGACCAACAATATAATTTTGATGGAATAAAGTGCTTAACCCGGTCAAAGTTTGTTCTACACAACCCTCTCGAGACTCGAACAGCAAACCTAACCGTTTTTATAATGTACCTAAGTTTTGTTGTGGGTTACTGGTGTTGTTGTTGTTGTTGTTTTTGTTTTCATTGTGTGGAGACGTGCGATAGCAAGAAGAGTCCTCTTAACAATGTAAACAACACAATCACAATGCAAGGACGAAAATAAAACATCGTCTTCTTTGTTTATTACGCTCGTACATCATCCCATAAGGAGAATAAGGACACAACACTGCACAATCACACTGTAGCCAGTGACCATATCCCAAAGCATTCCTTAAACACAATAAACGGAATTCATCCGAAATAATCCATCACAAACAACAATAAAAGGAGGCCCTTCTTCATCCTCAAAAGAAAAATGCTTAACACAACAACACTGCTACACACAACAGCAAAAGACAAGGCAGTGCCATCCATATATATAAAATCACTCCTGTCCTGACTCCTGAGTCCTGACTAACCAACACAACATAGAGAGCAATTGAAGTGTAAGTGGAAGTCCAAGTGGAAGCTGGGAGAGATCATCCTCATCCTTTTCAATAAAGTTTAACGAAAATTCCTTTTAACCTGTTGTTGTTGAGGCCAAAGCTAAACAAGCAATCAAATTCCATTCTATTCAGAGAGTAATATCTCTCAAGCTCTTAATCGCAAATCGAATTTAATTACTTCAGTCGGAATTTTCGAAAGATAAGGTATTTTTCAAAAAAAAAAAAAAACAATGAACAAGTAGAAAAATAAAATCCATACATCGGCATCGCATCGGCCCCAACCGACTTCTTTAATATGTTATCCCATCAATTTAAATCGCTTCGAATGGCATTTTCATTGGAATTTTGAAAGGCCTAAGGCAATTTTTATTTTCTTGGCTTCGATGCAAAAAAAAAGAGTATTAAAAAAGCAGAAGCCAAGAAAACGATTGATTTAGAGAGTGGGGCTGATGGATGAGCAGTGGCAGGGTTCACTTGTCAGTGTGGGCAAAACCGGAAAAGCGTAATTAAAGCAGATGCCAATCAAATAAAAAGCCATGTATTGTTTGTTTTGTTCTTGGGTGTTGAAGGCTAACTGGGTGAACTCGTGTCTCGTGGCGATTTTTTGTGAAAAAAACATGAATTTTAGGAGACACCAAATACTGAGAATCATGGAGAACGAAGTATTAAAATTCTTATTTGAACAATAGTGCCATATTGAACATGCTGCAGGTAGGACACTTCAATTGTTTGTTTTAAAATCGAAAAAACATCTCCAATGTATAGAACAAATTTTCTTAAAAACACAACCTGACATTCGTATACGTACTTAAATCATATACACAGACGGAAGTCAAATGTATTATCATTTCGGAAAAATAAAGAGCGCCCTCAATTTTTTTATCAGCCTTCAAAGCCACTTTTAAGGCCAAAGCTATATTATTTACACAATTTCCTCAGGAAACGAAATTAATATTATGAGAGTTTATATCGCCAAGAATATTAAATTGTGTGGAACAAATACGATAAAATCTACAAGGCACTCATAATCCCATTGAAAGAAAGTCCTTCAACGTTTTCTGTTGTTTTTTTTTTTTTATGTGTCATAAAAGTGTTACAAACTTATACCCACCATTCCTCTGGCTTTTCTGGCTGCTCAAAACGATACTTATGTAAGTTAATAACACATTCCCAACAGATTGCTTCCTTTTGCTTCACCGATAAGAAACACCAAAGGGCGACAAGAAAAAAAAAAAAAAACTCAAAAGAAAGGACGAACACGAAAATATGTAAGTATATCAAAATCAGGATATAAAAGCGGGACTAGCTTCTATCAGGTATCCCCCATAGCAGCCAGTGAAGAAGGGAATGAGCGATAATAGAGGAATGCATTTGCATGCGAATTACCTTACAGCCAAGCAGAAATCGATTAACCAACATCGCAAGCGCTTTTTGAATTAAATTATCCAAGTGTACCCACAAAAGCTTTAAGAGCGCATCATTTGCACGCAGACAATATGCTGTACATTTATCGTTTTTATTATTTCTTACGTCGACGATGACGACAACTCGCTAAGGCCACACTACTATTCGTATCTTTGAGCCTCAAGCCGTGAAGTTTGACGGGTGGGATGGAGGTTGCGATTGCGAGTTGTGTTTGGTTTAGATGGTAAAACCGAGAAACGGAGGGTCCTGCTGTACAATGCAATCGCTATTATACTGAACACATTAACGATTAACGTTGTGAAGTTTAGCACACTGCAAGGTTGGAAGTTGAAACGTGTACTCATGTTATTCTTTTTCTGTATTAAGACTCCTTTTTCTTTTTTGCATAAAGACTCCTATTTCTGTTTCTTTTTCTTTTGTTTTTTCTTCTGTGGACCAGGAGAATTGTATAAGGGCACATACAAGAGAACAAACGTGTACGTTCGCGGAACATATAGATATGTATGTTGACAAGGAGGACTTTAGTCTTGAATAAGTTTGCTCCTTTGGGCTTAAATATGGGCTTAAGTATGACTTTATTTACGCTAATTTAAAAAGGCTCTCTTTTTGTAATTATATTGTTGAGCGAAGATGGCAGATGAAATTGCAGAGAATCGCCGATATAAAAGGTTAATCAGGAAGAGTTAATTTGATCTTGAATACATTTGCTGTCGAGTAATTTATGTTTGATTTAAAATTGAACAGGGTAAGTGCACGAAAATGATGTTAGTTCATTTAAAAGATGAAGTGAGGGTCCCGGGAGAAGATGCTTACTTTCTAGGCATTTCTCATACGACTTGAGAGTATGCATCTGTAACGTAAGTAAGAAGGTAAGCACTGCAGTGGGTGATAGATACCAAATGTTAGTAAGAAAAATAATCCATCAACATCAATTTTGCCTTTGTTGATAAACTATTCAAATATTTCACCAAATTGAGAAGTAACATCATCTATCTAACGCACACATACCCACAATGACCACCATTCGATTTACCAAAAACCAAAACTGGAGACTCCGTTAATCATGGCGCTCTTCCGTTTCCCTTAGAAAAGGACTTGATACTAAAAATAACAAAAACAATAAATGCAAGCCGCGGCATCGAAACACAATTTCTAACTTGGCTAACGTAACAAAACAAAGATTGCCTATGCCTAACCATGTCCATAACCGCATTGCGCTTTAAACGAACTCCACAAAAAATGAAAAATAAAAGCGAAAAAGGGGGAGACAGCAAAAAATATGAACAACTTTGAATTGTTCGTCACGATTTATGAACTTCCTTTGTTATCTTTTGTCAGTTGCGTAGTTGAAATTGTATAGACTAAGGTAAAGGTATGAAAAATAAATCAATACTCTGCCCCTTATGGGGTGTGTTTGGTGTTTTCTTATTGCGCTAGAATTGCCATCAGTGAACCTAAATTGGTGAAGAGTTCGGGGCAAACTCGTATCTCTCCTAACGATGGTTTATTCCCAACTCAATGTAGCTAAAATGGACCAGAGGGATTGCCACTATTTTACTATGCTGCAATATGATGGTTGCAATGGAGAATCAGAATTCAGAATTCAGATAACATGTATGTATGTAAATGGAATGGCTCTTCTTTTGCTACAAGTTCTCCTAGTTCTCCATCAGAATCACTTTGAGAATACGTGGAACTAGAATAATAGTAGGTTATTTGCGTCTTAGATGGTTTTTCTTTTGTATTTTCCAGCCCTACGTTTAGTCTCAATGGACATCACATCGTATGTTCTTTTTACAAATTGAAGAGCTTGTTATTCTTTCCCATTGCTGATTAAGCAGGAACAAGTTTGAAGTGCTTTGATTTTTTAGGATTAAGGTGATGTTATCTTATCCACACCATTGCCACAAATAAGCCAATTACAAGTTAAATTTGATACCCACTGAGTGAAATTGGAACTACCGACAATTACTTCAGAATAATCATCTGAAAATGATTTGTTTATAACTAGATTTATGTAATAATGAAAATGAAAACAGATCGGAATACGGTTACATATATATCAATACGTTTATTCACGTCTAAAGAACATTCGATTATAATAATTTCTAATTGACATTTTTTATTGACTATATTTTTCATTTATTTTGGTTGCTAATATATTTTTAGTCTAAGTAATAATTTTCTTAAGTGTTTTCTCTTCGTACTTCCGTACATTCTTCCGCCTCGAAATGAAGTTGAAGGTGATTTTAACATCTCGATTGATTTATGGAATTATGGTTAGTTTTATGCATTTTATTATTTGTTTTGGTACATGCAAAAATATGAAAAGAGAGAGAAAAAAAACAATGTTTAGTGACAACATTCAAGAATACATTAAATAGAGGCAAATAGTATAGCCTTTTACAACAAATACTATAAATACGTAAAGACGGAAATTTCATTCATCAAACAATTTCATGAAGTTAGTTTTGTATTTAGGTTTTTTTTTTGTTTTTAAATGATGGCGGTTTGTTCGAAGGCATCATTCGATGGTAGAAGACATATCTTGGTGATTGGTCTTTTCATTCTTCCTGATTGTGTTTTGACCGTGACTACACGAATCAGTCCATCAGATCCAGCATGAGTTTCTTCGATGCGAGCTAGGTTCCAAAATGTTGATGGAAGTCGTTCATCCTTCAGGAGAACAAGATCTCCTACTCTTGGCATTGCTTGGATTTTAGTCCATTTTGGGCGTTGCTGAAGTCTGGCGAGATACTCGGAGTTCCACTTCCTCCAAAAAACTTCTGCCATTGCTTGCACTCGTTTCCATCGGTCAATATGAGTAACTTGGATATTAATTTCACCTTGTGGTACGGCATGCAGAGATTCTCCGATTAAAAAATGTGCAGGTGTGAGCGCGTTTAAATCATCGATGCTGTCGGATAAAGGACAAAGGGGCCTCGAATTCAGACATGCTTCTATCTGTGAAAGAAGCGTTGCTAATTCCTCGAAAGTTAACCTTTCAGTTCCAACAACTCGCTTCAAGTGGTGTTTGACTGATTTCACACCTGCTTCCCATAAGCCACCGAAGTGTGGAGAGGCAGGTGGAATAAAATGCCAATTTGTTCCGTGGTTTGCCATATTCTCTGCAACTTCTTTCCAATCGTGGGCTGCTTCGGTCAACAATTTAGATAACTCATTATTGGCACCAACAAAATTAGTCCCGCAATCGCTGTAAATCTGGCTGCAGCTTCCTCTTCTGGCAGTGAACCTTCGAAACGCTGCCAAAAAGGCTTGAGTTGTCAAATCTGACACTAGTTCCAAATGAATGGCCTTTGTTGACAAACAAATAAAAATGGCAAAATAACCTTTTAATATTTTTGCACCGCGGGCTTTCCAAGATTTCATTTCTATTGGTCCGGCGTAGTCAACTCCAGTGTGACTGAACGGTCGAGACATACGTACACGAACGCTGGGCAAATTTCCCATTAGTTGGTGCATTTGAAATGCTCTTTGCCGGTAGCAAGAGATGCATTTATGAAGTTGATGCTTCACACTTCGTCTAATTTGCCCAATCCAATATCGTTGTCGGATGTAATTTATCATTTCTTGGATTCCACCATGAAGAGTGTTCTTGTGGGCATCTCTGACTACCAAACTTGTGAAGTGGTGGGGATTTCGCAGTATTATTGGATGTTTAGCTTCATACGGAAGGAGAGAATTTTCTAAACGACCTCCTACTCGTATTATGCCGTTGTCATCAATAAAAGCATTTAAGGTGCGCATATTTTTTGACGTCTTGTTTAGGGCAATTTGTTGAATTTCATCCTTGAACATGTCTTTTTGGACTGCCTTCACGATGAGAATGTGTGCTGCATCCAATTCTTTTAAGGTTAATGCACCTTTTGTAGTCTTTATTTTAGGTCGACACTTTTCGATAAATCTAAGACAGATAGCTATTACTCGAACAACTTTGAGAAGACTCGAACAATTGAAGACAGCTTGTAAAATAATATCGCTTTCATCGACCTTTTGATTAAAAAATACTACCTTTCGCTTTTCTTCGTCAGTGTCAACGTCAATCAGTTGATTTTGAGTATTAAATTCCCATTCACATCTCAAAAAATCAGGCCCGTTCCACCAAATATGTATAGATTCAATTTGTGATGGGTATACACCTCTTGATGCAATATCGGCTGGGTTATGATGCGTTGCAACATGTCCCCAACAATCGATCCCAACAAGTCGCTGTATTTCTGATACTCTATTAGACACAAATGTTGTCCACTTTGTGGGGATTGCGCGTATCCATGCCAGTGCGATCGATGAGTCAGTCCATGCATAAGTTCTTACTTGATGGCTGGACAAAATCTCTTTTGTATACTGTAATAGTTGTGCAAGAATAACAGCTCCACATAGTTCAAGTCTTGGAAGAGTGATTGTCCTATGATTTGGTGCAACTTTGGTTTTTGACAGAAGAAGATTCACGTGGATATTGCCATCGCCATCCAAAACGCGGACATAAACAGCTGCATCATATGCCTTGGTTGAAGCGTCGCAAAAACCATGAAGCTCGACTGCTTGGTTACTCTTGCTCATTTTAACCCATCTTGATATTCGAAGCCGTTCAATTGAAGAAAGTTCCCGGTGAAAAGTATCCCAATCTTCTTTGATAGGTTCTGGAATCGGGTCATCCCAATCGCAGCCAAGTTCCCAGAGACGTTGTATCATTAATTTTGCGGTAATGATGCATGGCGATATCCAGCCTAGAGGGTCGAAAAGTTTGGCTATGGTCGACAACACAGATCTTTTTGTTGTGGCATCTGATGCGGTCTGCAGATTATGGAAGGAAAAGAAATCATCGATAGGAAACCACTTGATGCCGAGAGTTTTGACGTGGGACTTGTTGAATGGAAGATCAAAGTTTAGTTCTCGGTCTTGAATTGGTATATCTTTGATTAATTCTGGTGAATTACTTGTCCATTTTCGCAAATTCATTCCTGCAGACGCCAACAATTTCCTCGCTTCATCACGTTTAATTCGTGCCTCTTCGATCGAATCAGCACCGCTGATAAGGTCGTCAACATACATATCCTCGCGCACAACATTCGCCCCCAGCGGAAAATTGTCTGCTTCATCATCAGCTACCTTTTTCAGGATTTTAATAGCAAGATATGGTGCACTTGCAGTGCCGAATGTAACAGTTTTCATTTTAAAAAATTTAATTGGTAAAGTCTTCTGTTCCCTCCACATGATAATTTGGTAATATTGATGAAGAGGGTTCACAAATATCTGCCGATACATCTTCTCGATGTCCGCCGTAAATGAAATTCGGTGAGTCCGCCATTTTAGTACGAGATCTATGATACTCGACTGCAATTTTGGGCCCACGAGTAGACGATCATTCAAGGATTTTCCGTCTGATGTTTTTGCGGCAGCATCAAATACAACACGGAGTTTAGTCGTAGAACTAGCTTCCTTAAAAACTGCATGGTGTGGTAAGAAATAATGAAATGGAGTGTTGAGAACCGCATCATTCACATCTATTTCCTCCATATGATGGAGTTCTTTATATTCTTGAATACATTTGGTGTAATCAACATAAAGCTTAGGATCAGAATCGAGCTTCTTCTCTAGATGGAGAAATCGTCGGAAAGACCTTTTTCTCTGAAAGGCAGTGCCACTTCATACCGCCCATTAGATAAGCGCTTGGTATGCAATTTAAAGGATTCTTCACACGCGATATTGTCTTCGGTGTCTTGTTTCTGGAATGGTACTTCTTCTATCTCCCAAAACCTTTCTAATTGAGAGTTCAAATCGGTGATCTGGACAAAACTTCGAATTTGCTGAGGAAAAACAACTGGAATTTTTCCTAACACAATCCACCCAAGATTTGTGTTTTGTGCAATTGGACCGATATCATCATTTGACCTTCTTATTTCAGGAAGAAATATTTCGGCACAAACATCGCTTCCCAAAAGCAAATCGATGGGAGCGGGCTCGAAGAGATGAGGATCTGCTAATTTAAGATTCTTAATATGATCCCAATTGTCAGGTACCACTCTGCGGGTCGGGAGATGCCCAGTCAACGACTTGAATACCAGAGCCTGAACAACAGTTTCGAAAGTCGAATGGCGGGAAGCAAATCTTACTTCGACGGAACTTTGCGTAGTGCCACTGCTGACCAACCCCAACCCCGATACTTGTGCAATAGTACATCGTCTTTCTAGCTTGAGAAGTTGTGCGGCTGCTGCAGTGATGAAAGAAGTTTCCGAACCGGTGTCGATGAGTGCTCGTAAGAGATGAAGTTTTCCGTCGGCTGCACGTGCCTTCACAACAGCTGTGGCTAAAAGAACCTGGTGTGCAAAGCTACGGTCAATATGGGATGTGTGACAATTAAAATTTTGTCCATTTGTTGGATGGATCTGTTGTTCGGTCGTTGTTGGCTGGAACTCGGGTGCATTTGGAATCACAGAAACCGCAAATGTGTTTCTACCAGGACACTGATACTGTAATCCTGTTGATTGTTGTGGTGCATGCATACTGCTCGATTGATTGTTATAAATGTGCAACAAGGAATGATGCCTTTGTTGGCAAAAAGAACATACGGTGACACTATAACATGTTTGAACCAGTTTTCGCAAACTTGGAACTGACGAACAATGTCTCTTCTTTGCATGACGTTCATATTCAAGAAACTTTGGCATTTCCGCAAGTTGTGCTTACCGTTGTTGCATAATCTGCAGAGGAGTTGTTCTGCACTGTTATTTTTGGCTGTTGATTTGGATGGTTGATGGACGAATTGCTTAGAATGAAACAACTTCGGTTGGTTTACTTGGAAACGTGATTTTGAAACAGCTTGTTGTTCTTCTTTGTTTCGAGACACCGAAGCATGTTCTTGTTGGCCTAAAACCTCGAGAGTCCGGAAACTTGTCTCTAAGAATTCGGTAAATTCATTAAAATTTGGTAAATCCTTTCGATTTCCTAATTTCTCTTCCCATAGTCGTTGACAAGAATTCGGAAGTTTTTGGTACATGAACCAAATAAGTACTGTATCCCAGCTAGAAACAGGCACATTCATGTTTTTGAGCGCTAGAACACACTCTCTTGTAGTATACAAGAGGTCTTTCAACCCTGAAATTGTTTCACGAGTTAAAGATGGTTGGCCAAAAAGCGTCTGCATCTGAATGTGGACCAAAATACGCTTGTGGTCATATCGCTCTATCAACAGATTCCATGCCGCCTCATAACTTGCAGCCTCAATTGAGATATTTTGTAAAAATCGACTTGCATCACCTTCTAAACATGATTGCAAAAAATGCAACTTATCAATGTCATCTAGATTCTTGTTGTTGTGCACAATTGCCTGAAATTTGTCGTGAAATGACCGCCAGGTGACATAAGAACCATTGAACTTAGGAAGATCAATTCGTGGAAGCCGAATTCCCGATGACGATTCTTTGACATTAGTTACTTGACCACATCCATGGATGGATGGGGCTGCAACCCCACTGTTTGATGCGACCATCACATCAACTAGTTCAGCCCTATAGTCCATGTATAGTTCATTAATTTGATCATAAACTACAATTAATTCTTCCTTTCTAAGTTCTTCTTCCAGCTTTCCTCCCCCAACAATGGCATCATGGTACTTTGCAGAAGTCAGCATATCTTCTTCCAATTTGCTTAACCGACCAGAAGTGTATGCGCGACTCTTACGCTCTTTTGGGGCCTTTTTAAAATTGATAAAGTCTTTGCTTAGTTTTGTTAAAATACCCTTCTGCAATTCCCCATACTTGTAATCATTTTTGTCAGTCATTTTGTTTTTAATAGACAATTATTGTTTGCACCAGAGTGAGTTTAGGAAAAGGAACAAAAAACTACTTACTGCGTAAGTTATTGTTGCTGTTGCTGCAAATGATGCTGAATATGGTTAATGATGACGCTGGTTGTAGTTTGAAACTGCCGCTGTGTCTGGATGCACTTGGATAATTTTTCTTTTGAATTTGTCTTTTTTTTTTTTTTTAGTTTTTTAAGTTTTTTTTCACGGATTCGTCTTTGCCAGAGCAAATCGTTTTAAATTTGTTTTTTTTTTTTTTTTTATCCTCGATGAATCGTTAATTCGACCGATTTAAATGTTCAATGTTTTTTAGTTAAAACTGATTCGGAAAAATGCTCGAAGGACCAATGTTTATAACTAGATTTATGTAATAATGAAAATGAAAACAGATCGGAATACGGTTACATATATATCAATACGTTTATTCACGTCTAAAGAACATTCGATTATAATAATTTCTAATTGACATTTTTTTATTGACTATATTTTTCATTTATTTTGGTTGCTAATATATTTTTAGTCTAAGTAATAATTTTCTTAAGTGTTTTCTCTTCGTACTTCCGTACAGATTAGAAGACCTTTCTTCAATAATAAAAATATATACAATTGGTCACGACGAACAAATTGTTTACTCAATTTAACCAAAAGAATTTGCAAATTATTTCAACTTCTTCAAATAGTTGCTGCAGGCTCCAAGAATTTGAACCTCTTATCCTTTAAAATAAACAAACAAATAAAAGTATAACAGTTCTTTTTATCTCCCTAACGATAACATTTTCTATAAACAAATTTTTTACCATTCAAACTAAGAAAAAAAAACAAAACAAAGGCATAATGGTAAGTTGCACAAAGAAATGTTCCAATCAGGCAACTCCATAGAAATGTTAAGGTTAATATTTCATGAGTTTCAACTTTTTAGCATTTTGCATTCAACGGAAAAGAAATAACATCAACTCAAATTTGACTCCGTACAATTCGTCGACGACATTGCTGAATCCAGGATCCTACACATCAATAGAAATAAGAACGAAACAATGGTCGTTGCGCTGTGCTACTAGTTGTGTCGTAACCGTTCGTAAAAAAATAAATCTACATTCAATAAAAAAAGAGTTTCCAACTAAACAAATGTTTCCCAGCAATCTGCATTACTTATACGAATCGGGACAAGAACAGGAACAGGAACGGGATCTTTATCTTCCGCCCTCTCAACTCGTCTTGTGATACAAAATTCTTGCATGAGAGACAGGAAGAGTAGGACCAACCAACTCAATCCAACCATTCATACAAACTTTCAAGCAGTCAATTTTCTATCGAAAGGTAAACTTCAATCCTCAATTTCTTGTTCTGCTTGATGTTACTCGCATCGCAATTGTCATCCCGTCGTCGTTTCTCATCTTTGCCACCCAATTCTAGTCAAGCTTTAAGCATCAGAAAAGTTGTTCGGAGTCAGTAAAAGAAATAAAAATTACTCGCGCAAATGCTTGTTTATTCTTCGTTGATTTATCGGCAAAATTTATGCGAAGGGACGTAAATTCTCGAGAGAGATTTTTGCAAACAAGTCGCAAAATAGAATTTCAGATTACAGCGTTTAAGAATCAAACACAACATGAATTATACACTAAGGACGAACTAACACATACCTTACTATTTTTCGAATAAAAGAAGAATTGACTTTTCTACAGATCGGCTTCGGCCTACATCGAAGCCAGAGAAAGAGAGAGAGAAATGTCTTAGTAGGTTGTTCAGTTTATTATAGTAATAACAATGGGGATGTTTATTTCGTGTGACTATTTGCCTCATAAATTGTATTTTATATAGCTTTTAATCTAAGACTTATCGAATGAGTTAAATCAATTACAATATTGTGTCCTTGCATAACAATACACAGTATACAGCAGTCAGTTAGTTGGTTTTATTACATTCATATGAGGTGCCTGTTTGTAAATTTTATGTTTGGATAAAAGAAGAGAAATATTTTATTTTGTCGATCTTTATTATTCACTAGCCGAAAAAACCCTGCGTTGCCGGGTTCAGAATTTCTGCGAGAGAGCTGTAAGTAATAACGCCAGAGGGAGGTACCGTTTTGGACCAATACAAAAATGTTTTTTTACATAAAATACATGAACGTTTAAAAAAATTAAACTCGAGGAAGTTTAAAAAAAATCGTAGGAGGCGTTTTGAAGCTAATTGAAAGTTTTGGTTTTTGGCCAAAAAAAAATCGTAAATATTGATCTTAAAACAAAAATAAAAAAAACTGGTACATATATGAGTCTTTGCTCAAACCTGTAGATGCCTGTAAACTTCCCGACAGACAGACAGACGGAATCGCCGGACCCTATTTTTTCGACTTCCCTATCATCGTAATGTCATATCTCATCCTCACTTAATTTTTTTTTTTACAAAAAATATGTCGCAAGTAAAAAAGTTGATTTTAATTTACTCACCCGCAAATTTTGTTTTTAAATTCAGGAAACTGACAGCCGACATCAATTTTTTGAAATGTCTCTCTAGTTTTCATTTCATTTCATTTCATTTCATTTCCAGTTCATTCTTCTAAATTATATTTAAGGCTGAACTCCTACTTAAACTTTTGGACCAAGACAATGTTTACACTGAACATGAACGATTTTCTGTGCATAAACATTTTCGCTTTATGAAAATTGGGTACATTTCGGTCTCTGTCAAAATTAGTTATAAGTTATAACTAACAACATTTTAATAAGATTTCAATGTGACTTTGACAAAATCATTTAGTGGAACACAATTCTGAATTATCAGTGAGATAGTTACTGTGACATCACACATGGAATTGAATTGAATCCAAAATATTTTCATCTTCGAAATCTCAGAAAAAAAAAATCAGTTAGGGATGCATCAGACCAAAGTGCAAATACATAATAGGGTCAGCAGTGGACACAATGACGTATACGTAATAATTTTTTATAGCATTGCGTTATGGTGATAATAAAAAGTTCTTCATGAAAAACTCGGAAATCTCATCGGTTTTTAAAGGGAAAATTGCATGTTATTGCAGGTGCATTGGTTTTCAAATGGAATACTGGAAAATTTCAAAATGCGCTTTCGATGAAAAACTCGGAAAACTCTTTGGTTTTAAAAGGGAAATTTGCATGTAATTGAAGGTGCATTGGTTTTCAAATAAAAAACTGGAAAATTTCAAATGAGTTTTCGAATGAAAAATAGAAAGATATTTTATGAATGAAGTCATATGAACATTTCTAAACAGTGCATTGCACTGGTTTTCAAATGGAGACCTGAACCCATTTTGAAATTTTTCAGTTATTTATTTGAAAACCAATGCACCTTCAATTACATGCAAATTTCCCTTGTAAAACCAATTAGTTTTCCGAGTTTTTCATGAAAAATTTTCTATTTTCCATTCGAAAACCCATTTTGAAATCTTCCAATTTTCCATTTGAAAACCAATGCACCCACAGCTACATGCAATTTTCCCTTTTAAAACCAATTAGTTTTCCGAGTTTTTCATGAAAAATTTTCTATTTTCCATTCGAAAACCCATTTTGAAATCTTCCAATTTTCCATTTGAAAACCAATGCACCTACACATGCACTTTTCCCTTTTAAGACCAATTAGTTTTCCGACTCTTTCATGAAAAATTTTCTATTTTCCATTCGAAAACCCGTTTTGAAATTTTCCAGTTTTCTATTTGAAAACCAATGCACCTACACATGCACTTTTCCCTTTTAAAACCAATTAGTTTTCCGAGTTTTTCATGAAAAATTTTCTTTTTTCCATTCGAAAACCCATTTTGAAATTTTCCAGTTTTCATTTGAAAACCAATGCACCTACAGTTACATGCAATTTTCCCTTTTAAAACCAATTAGTTTTCCGAGTTTTTCATGAAAAATTTTCTATTTTCCATTTGAAAACCCATTTTGAAATTTTCCAGTTTTCATTTGAAAACCAATGCACCTACAGTTACATGCAATTTTCCCTTTTGAAACCAATAAGTTTTCCGAGTTTTTCATGAAAAATTTTCTATTTTCCATTCGAAAACCCATTTTGAAATCTTCCAATTTTCCATTTGAAAACCAATGCACCCACAGTTACATGCAATTTTCCCTTTAAAACCAATTAGTTTTCCGAGTTTTTTATAAAAAAATTTCTTTTTTCCATTCGAAAACCCATTTTGAAATTTTCCAGTTTTCATTTGAAAACCAATGCACCTACAGTTACATGCAATTTTCCCTTTTGAAACCAATAAGTTTTCCGAGTTTTTCATGAAAAATTTTCTATTTTCCATTCGAAAACCCATTTTGAAATCTTCCAATTTTCCATTTGAAAACCAATGCACCTAACATGCACTTTTCCCTTTTAAAACCAATTAGTTTTCCGATTTCTTCATTAAAAATTTTCTATTTTCCATTCGAAAACCCGTTTTGAAATTTTCAAGTTTTCCATTTGAAAACCAATGCACATAAAGTTAAATGCAATTTTCCCTTTTAAAACCAATTAGTTTTCCGATTTTTTCATAAGAAAATTTCTATTTTCCATTCGGAAACCCATTTTGAAATTTTACAGTTTTCCATTTGAAAACCAATGTACCTACAGTTACATGCAATTTTCTATTTTAAAACCAATTAATTTTCCGAGTTTTTCATGAAAAATTTTCTATTTTGCATTCGAAAACCCGTTTTGAAATTTTCCAGTTTTCTATTTGAAAACCAATGCACCTACACATGCACTTTTCCCTTTTAAAACCAATTAGTTTTCCGAGTTTTTCATGAAAAATTTTCTTTTTTCCATTCGAAAACCCATTTTGAAATTTTCCAGTTTTCATTTGAAAACCAATGCACCCACAGTAACATGCAATTTTCCCTTTAAAACCAATTAGTTTTCCGAGTTTTTTATAAAAAAATTTCTATTTTCCATTCGAAAACCCATTTTGAAATTTTCCAATTTTCCTTTGCAAACCAATTTACATAATGCGAAATTTTCGTGCACAGAGATTGGAAAATAAAATCCATGCTTTTTTTGAACATCGATGTTAAAATTTTCTTTTGTACAGAAAGTCGTGTCCAAGAGATCGCATGTAAACATTGTTTTGGTCCAAAAGCTTAAGTAGGAGTTCAGCCTTAAATATAATCTAGAAGAATGAACTGGAATGAAAATAGAAAGACGTTTCAAAAAATTGATGTCGGCTGTCAGGGTTTTTGAATATCCAAACAAAATTTTCGAGTAAGTAGATTAAAATCAATGTTTTTTCCTATTAATAATTATTTCTTTTTCTTTCAGAGTATCCTACTGCACATTCAGTGCATCGCACAATGCATCGATAACATTTATAAGGTATGACTTTTGTTTGTTTGTTGGTTTATCGACTACAAACATACAACCGACAAACAAACAAAAGTCTTACTTTATATATTAGTATAGATAAACAACTCGAACGAATATCAAAGAAAATTAAATGCGAGGCCGGGATATCGCGAATAAATTGCCGGAAGTTTAAAATTGTCGTAAAGTGTGTTGAATTGACTTTTTGCAAGAGGAAGTGTGCTTACACAAACTTTATTCTCCGCTTCCATTTGTCGATTTGAGTTAATGGCGACGATGTGAGGAATTCGGTCACTGCGGCGTATGAGTGATTTTTTTTTCAGTACAAAGTCAATCAAACATAAACATTGTCAATCAAACATAAACATTCTGAAAAGACTTGACGCTGTGAATATTGTAAACTTGCTTATACATACATTTTATATGTTTAAACCCGGGTCGCCATAAACTCCTACATGAACGTGAAAAACATATCAAAATAGACTCCACGGTGTTGTGCCTTGCTGTCATTTATCGGCTTTGTTCATACATATAATACTTATACAAAATCTAATTGAATTTTCAAAATTATCTTCTTTTCTTTATTTTACCCATTTAACAGTTTCCTTAAAAAAAAATAAAAATAAAACCTTTTTTACATTTAAAGTACAAAGGAATAGGTAGAAAGCAACTCCAATTATATAACCTCTTTCAAGTGTCTTCCTTAAATACCCTATTATTATACATAAAATACTATTAACGTCATGTAATGCTTTAGCTCAGCATCCAACGACTGATTGAATTCAACATAATCATGCCAACATCGAAGCCAGGTGATGACATTAAAATTATTACTTGTGTGGTCTTGTCAACCTTACTTGCCACTGCCAACAGTCTCTGAGTTCCCTTCCTGCATTGACAACCGATCCAATGATTATTTTCAAAAAGGAAATTAATTAATACTGCTTAAAATAATACAACAAAGACGTTCGATGACGACTTTACCCGATGCCCACATCGCCACTTGGCAATATGAATATGAAATAAATTGCAGTGCAAATGCAAACACACAAAAAATATAAAAAAGTTGGTAAAAAATAAGAAAACCAAAAAAAAAAAAACAAAAATAATTATGGCTGCGAAGATATTAAAATGTTTTTTTTTTTTTTTTATATATTTTTTCAATTAAAAAAAATGTGCACGACTGGGTCGTACGAACTTGCTCCTGTATGCTAAAACTAAATATTTATGATTACTTAAATTGCAAAAAGTAGTGTTAAAATAAGAGATAAACTCTAAGCAATTCTGAATACACTCTTGCTTACAGCTTACACTTAACTCAAAAAAAAAATATATATATATATATAAAAATAATTCGAATTTATTAAAAAAATTAAAATTTGGAAATGTACCTCGTATATACATTTCATTCCAAAAATTTAAATGCCGAACAAATTCAAACCTTATTCTTGATTTATCGAATTTTTTGTTGAAAATCGTCGGAGCCGTTTTTTTTTTTAAATTAATTTTTTATATATAAAATTTTTCAAAAATGTTTTAAAATTAATTTGGGTATGCAGTTTGTAAGACCATGTAAATATACATATTATACTCCAATTTGGGTTTTTAAAATTGATCCGTTTTTGAGATACAGAATTTTGAAAAAAAAGTTAAAAATATTTTTTAAAAATCCAAAAAAAAATTTGAAATTTGTTTGAAAACAAAATATTATCTCAATTATATATACGTACTTTCGAAAAAAAAACTTACGCTGATCGGACTTTCAGTTTTCGAGAAAATCTAATAACAAAAAAACGGTTCTATGGGAGGTACCGTTTTGGAGCAATACAAAATTTTTTTTTTTTACATAAAACACATGAATGTTTAAAAAAATTAAACTCGAGTAAGTTTAAAAAAAATCGTTCAGGCCGTTTTTGTGAAAAAAAAGTTTTGGTTTTGGCCAAAAAAATTGTATGGTGGCTACCCTAAATTTTGATCTTAAAAAAAAAATAAAAATGTGCACGACTGGGTCGTACGAACTTGCTCCTACATGCTAAAACTAAATATTTATGATTACTTAAATTGCAAAAAGTAGTGTTAAAATAAGAGATATAGTTTAAGCAATTCTGATTACACTCTTACTTACAGCTTACACTTAACTCAAAAGAAAAAAAAATATAAAAATAATTAGAATTTATTAAAAAAAATTAAAATTTGGAAATCTACCTCGTATATACATTTCATTCCAAAAATTTAAATGCCAAACAAATTCAAACCTTATTCTTGATTTATTGAATTTTTTGTTGAAAATCGTCGGAGCCGTTTTTTTTTAAATTAATTTTTTATATATAAAATTTTTCAAAAATGTTTTAAAATTAATTTGGGTATGCAGTTTGTAAGACCATGTAAATATACATATTATACTCCAATTTGGGTTTTTAAAATTGATCCGTTTTTGAGATACAGAATTTTGAAAAAAAAGTTAAAAATATTTTTTAAAAATCCAAAAAAAAATATAATAAAATTTAAAAATAAAAATATAATAAAATAGTAAAATATTATTTGAACAATATATACGTACTTTTGAAAAAAAAACTTACTCTGATCGGACTTTCAGTTTTCGAGAAAATCTAATAACAAAAAAACGTTTTGGAGCAATACACAAATTTTTTTTTGCATAAAATACATGAATGTTAAAAAAAAAAATTAAACTCGAGAAAGTTTTAAAAAAATCGATCAGGCCGTTTTGGAGAAAAAAAATGTTTTGGTTTTTGGCCAAAAAAATCGTATGGTGGCTACCCTAAATTTTGATCTTAAAACAAAAATAAAAAAATTGGGATATGGCTTTATGCTCAAACCCCTAATTTTCAAATTTGAAGTCAATCGGACCAGTAGATAAGGCTGTAGATGCCTATAAACTTTCCGACAGACAGACGGAATCGCCGGACCCACTTTTTTCGACTTCTCTATCATCGTAATGTCATATCTCATCCTCATCTCAATTTTTTTTTTTTTACGAATTCAATACTTGCCATTATATTCTATATGTCGCAAGTAAAAAAAGGTATTGAAAAACTTTGTGCGTCTTGCAGAACCAGTGATTTTGTTATTTCTATTTGACCACTAGCTGACCCTGCAGACTTCATACTGCCTTAATCGATAATCCATACCCCTCTACCACACTGCCCACTACCCTTTAAACGCTACCCGCATGTGCTACCCAGTACGACTACCCATATCCGCTACCCCGTTACGACACTAATATATGTTTGTTTGTTTAAATGTGTGTTTGTATGTCTCTTATAGACTCCAAAATGGCCCAACAGATTTTTCCAAATTTTTTTTTTTTTAAGAAATCTTTACTGAATACAACAGTATCAGTATATTGCCAAATATTTTATGACATCTATCAGAGAAAGCACACGTTTTCTATTTGCTCTTGATAAATGATAAAAATTGTTAATATATAATAAAATTAAAAATAATTTTAACTAATTCATAAAGTTGAAAAATAAAATTAAAAACTGACTTATACTACTGTTTATAAAGAAAATAAATCAAAAAAAAATTGATCTCTACAATGGTGGCAAAATGTTTTTCTTGCAAAAATAATGTGACCAGGCATAATCCAAGTGTTCATTGCTATGGTTGTAATAATCATTTCCATACTAAATGTAGTGACGTTGATAATTAGTTGTACAAAAAGCTAAAATCTGATGAAATATCTCCAATCACCTACACATAACCTCAATAATGTCAGCTTGGGTGATTCAGACTCTGAACCTGAAGTCGACTTTAGCCAAGCTGTTCACAAAATGCAAGTGGAACTTGAAAAAATCAAGGCCACTCAATTAGCATTTACTAATTCTCTTTCCAACGTGAGTAAGCAACTCTCGGAGATCGAAAATATGGCAAAAACAATAACAGAAAACAAAACCAAAATAGCCGAACTGGAGTGTGAAAATCAAAAACTTAAGCAACACGCCGAATCCCGCAGGTACAATGCAAAAAATGAAATATTCACTCCGGGCCCAGTGGATGTTTTTGAACCTCCTTAAACTTTATTCGCTTATAAAAAAAAAATAAAAGGATTATTATATTTTGTTTTGTCAAGTGTAGTGTCCTTTGAAAAGGATTTTAATGTTTGTACTTGAAAGCCATCTCTACTAATTTTAAAGGACGACAAAAAGTAGATATAGTTCATGGGTCTTGGTCAAATTTGTGAACAGATTGAAAATTTTTTGTGAACTTTTTCAGTCTTTGGTGAAGAAAAATATTGCCAGGTTTTTTCCAGAAACATGTAAATCGGAAATTAATCAAGACGTTTAGCTGGAATGCCCAATTAAAACTTCACATGAGAGAAACTTTTTCCAAACATTGCTTGCCCGAAAAATGTCGCCAAGGTATAATTACTCAAATTGAATAGAAAGATTGACTACCGGCAAAATTGTAATTATTTTTAATTGGTTCGAGTCTTTGAGAAACTTCGA
Organism: Sphaerophoria rueppellii; assembly: GCA_920937365.1. Lineage (NCBI taxonomy): Eukaryota > Metazoa > Arthropoda > Insecta > Diptera > Syrphidae > Sphaerophoria > Sphaerophoria rueppellii. The sequence continues at coordinate 15,241,336 of CAKKXW010000004.1, read as the reverse complement.
AAATGTGAAAGTGAGCACATGTTCATATGCCAAGTTTGAAAAAGTCCAGTGGATGTTAATTGTACGGACAAATCCTGAAATAAGAAGAGATCATCAAACATTTTTCAATGTATGGCATTTGATTAGAGAAAAACGTGACGTTAATTTTTTGGGGATATCCATTGATGTGAATGCCGGTGAATAGAAATCTTCTAAAAAGTTAGCTTCGCTGCAAAATCTCAAAGTCCTCAATAGAAATAAAGGAAAGGAGTGAGTGAGTGAGTGACTAAATTTCTCAGGCATCCTCATACGTTTTTGCACTGTTTTATAATATGATGTGAGCAGTGGGAAGTCTGGCCCCATTACGTATGCCTTGGAAGAAGTATAAAGCCGTCCACTTACATATTTCTATTATTACCAATGTTCCAAAAAAAGATCGATAAGTTTAAGCCTTGAACCAAAAATGTTGAGTAAGAGATACCTATTTTGAATTTAAGTCCATCGTCTTCTTATTCATTGTATTCAAAATTCAGTGCAAATATGATAACATTTTCATATTAAAGGCGAAAAATCTAATCTAGCAGACCCTTAAAGTCCCGGCATCCAAGAATCACCCAAAATATGATTATTGGCATTATTACTTGTCAAGAATTTCCTTTTTTTATTTCCATTCTCGTATCATATTCTCTTAAAAATATATATCCACAGAGAAACGAAAATAAAAATAAAAATAAAAACAAAAATAAAAACCATAGGTTACGAAAAATTTATGTTGGAGTGTGGAATCCCGATTAGTGTGAAGAACGTTTATGCTATGTTAATACGGCTTGGCGTTCTCCGGATTGTATGCATGGAGCTCAAGGACCCATTCTCATCCTCCTTTGGATGAACAGGCGTCATCGACCGATGCGACATAGCAGCGGGCGGCGGCATGGATGTCGGTACCATGAATAGAACTTTTGTTTTTCCACCCCGAAGACATTTGCATGAATAATTTGGCAAGCTAATGTAATGGTGTCTGAGATAAATCTATGCAAACATTTGTTGTGATATTACTCCGGAGTTTTGTTCTACAATATTTTGTTTGAAGAAAAATATGTTCAAAATACTGTAGATAGATATATGTATGTGTTTTCCCCGAGGAGGTAAACTTTTGTACATTTTATAGGTTCTTTCTACTCCTGCTTACACTTTTTCGTCTTTCAACATGAAAGTGTATCCTAGCCTTATGTCTGAATTTTCATGTATGAAAAGCTGAGAGCCAAGAATCTACTCAAAGAATGCGAATATTTCTATTCGATTTTAACATTTGGGGTGTTATTTTTTATTTCTTTTATTTATTTAGACGAAGACTTTTACAGAGAGTGATGATGTTGTTCGGAGTTAAATATTCAAAGACAAGGCATTAAATGGGAGAATCAAATGGCCCAATGAGTGGGAATGTTGAAAAGTTTTCGCAAGGGAAAACGTATTCGCATTCGAATTTCATGTCGACTGTGAGGGATTTTTGAATATTTTTGAACGGCTTCACAGTCAATGTTGCGGGCGACACGATGTAAAGTGTAATGTAAGGGTAAACTTGGGATGATACACCAAATAATTTTCAACAACAAATTATTTTAGCAAACAAATTTACATACGAATTTCTTTTATTTTTGTGGTTTTCCTTATCTTATGGGAGCTGTGTGCGAATTGCTCAATTTTTTGCCTTCTCGTCTCTTCAAGAAAAAAAAAAACTCAAATACAATTTAAATTCTAAGAGGGAGTTCAAATTAAGAAACTATAAGGAAGTACAAAAACGAAAAAACAACACAATATATATGCAATACCCCTGAAGTGCATAGTAAGGCTTTTCCACGTTCGTGGTAATGTCTTGCAGTTCATCTCATAAATCCTTACATTATTTTTTAGAACGTAAGATTTTGCCCTTCATAGAGTTTGATATCAGCCCTCTGATCGTAAAAACCTTTCGGACTATTCCATATACAAGTCATATTAGAAGGCACCCATGCAATAAAGGCTGGTTTTACCCAGAGATCCGTATTGCCTTCAACACTCTTTCTAGTTTTTTTAAATGGTCTCCTGAAACTTCTTATCAACTTTCTGCCTACGACAGTTCACTCGCAGTTTTTCGTAATCATTTTTACAGGCTCAACCTTTCACTTAGGAAGTGAATCTTCAATGGCAATGTATGATAAGCTCTTAATTTTTGACCTTGTCTGCATCTAAGAATCTTGGATGAAGATATTGCTGTTGTTAAAGCGCAATTTACCACCCTTGCTGCTATTCATGAATGTCACTTGTATTGAGGTTACCACTTTTTGCCGAACGATGGCTAACACCAGTCGCCAAAAATGCCGCAAAATGTCTAGGTTTTCTAAGATTGGGCAAATTTGTCTCCTTTCTGATCTATGAAACGAAAATTAAACTTCCAAAGCTTATGTATAGAGGCTGCAGTTGATTTTTTCAAAGAAAAAAGTATTCCTTAAACCTTACCACTATGATTGACAGTTTTGAAAATAGACAGGTTTGAAAACTTCATTGAATTCAAACTTATGAAGACAGCCTTAATTTTCAGAACATAACTTTAAGGAAAACTTTGGAAAGTCAATTGAAATTGAAAAACTTCAAAAACAACTCTTTCCCATTTCAAACAATTGAACTGTAATTTCTGGGGACATCACATATAACCCAGAAACCAACATCGTATAACATCGAGAGCATAGTTATACAAAAAAGTAAATTGTTAAAATCTATGAAACTTTGTGTGCTCCCGAACTTCATGCGGCTTAATTTCATTCATGGGTAGAGCGTATATAAGTTACAAATATTAATGTATTTGTTATTTTATTATTGATCTTTATTCAGTAAATGTTCCTTAAGAACTAACTTAAAAATAATTTCATCTACCCCAAGCACCCCAAGCAAGCAACCGAATTTCATGTATTTTGCCGCTCGTGCAAGATATCAAATTCATATTCTTTTGCATTTGATTGAATTGTCGTCGTCTAGTGCCACTCTAGACGCTCGTGATAGCATTGGATTGCATTATTGTCGTTTATGGCTGACACCTGTGGGAACTACTTCGTTGATAGAAGTAGCCGAGTCAGCACATACTGTCGACGTCGTCGTCTCGTTTATATTCTCGTGATAACTTATATGCAAATTCCAGTATAATTATCAGCTGTAGTCAGGGGAACTACTTCCAGCTCCCTGCTGTGCTAACAGAACTTTCGAAAGTTTAGTAGTGATAACGATATTTTTCAATCCTCTTAGGCAAAACGCTGTTCCCCGGCTACAAAACAAACATAGATATAGATAGATAAAATATCTATATATCTGTTTATATTGAAATACGAAGCTTTTCATGGAATACCCTTGATGCTGATGCTAGATGTCTACATCGTACCATAACTATTAAGAACTATAAACTTCAGATAATAGGGAGGACCTAAGGTAAAGAAAGATCTATGTGAAAGTGCGGGTGCAGGTACTTTATATGTTCCTGGCGACGACGATGCCATTTCCACAAATCTTTTGCTCTCCAACAACAAATTACACATAAACGAGTATACAGCGAGCAGAGCTTATGGTAAGGGATGAGCGAGTATAAAATACGAACGAGCGAACGTTTGTGCAACATCAGGTGCAACCGTCACTTCCGTTAATTAGAAAGCCAACAAGGACGTCAGTTTTCCCTCGAGGCTTCAATCCCAACCACTTCTTATTGTCGTACATTACTCTCTCTCTCTCTCTCTCTCTCTCTCTCTCTCTCTCTCTCTCTCTCTCTCTCTCTCTCTCACACTCACTCACTCTCTATCCAAGTTCCAGTTCCTTGGTACAACATGGAGATCTCCACGTCTTCTAACGGTTGCTGTTAGAAACTAACAACTTCGACTGCACACAAAACACATATCGTTCAGTTCGTTGGTAAATAAATATCCTGCCACCACTCCTTGTACGTTCAATCAAGCGTCGTTGAAGTGCACAGTTGAATTTGTTCGAGTTAAATATTTACAGGACTACACTACATACTCCCATATAAGCTTTAGTGACAATAATGGTGTTCAAGATACCCCACTGCATGTCAAGTTGAATTCATTGCAAGTTTCTCTATGTGCTGGACTCAACACGAGTATCTTTGATTTGATATCAATAAATTGTGTGGCAGTCGAGGTTTAGTATTACGTTTACGTGTAGGCGTTGGCGTTGCAATTGCAAGCAAAGGTGTGTCGCAAGAATGGTCTGAGTACTCGAAGAGATAATAGGGAATGCAAGAATGGTCTCAGTACTCGAGACATTAAAAATTTGAATTACCCAATGTAGCTTGGTTTTCCAAGATTCTCAGCATTTGATGTTAAAATTTCTGCTATTCAAACAGTTTTAACTATTTTTTTTTGTGTGTTTCTATGCTTTCGGGTTTCGGGTTTCAGTTTTCTGGTTTCAGTTTCAAGGTTTTCGGGTTCTTTTGGTTTGATCAGATTTCTTAAGAGTGTTCCGGACCAAAACTGGGTTTTTTCAAATGGTATTGTGAAGCGATTAAATGTCGTATTGAAATGATTAAGGTGTCATTGTATAGATTAAAAACTGTTTCTAAAAAACTATTGGAGCACAATTTTAATTTAGTATTTCGTTATTCAGTAGTAAAGGCTCAAAAACTCCAAAATGGCCAAAAATCGCACTTTTTCAAAGAAAATTACATCAAAATAAAAATATTTTTCGCTAACATTTTTTAATGAGTATAAAACTCGACATTTAAACTGTATAACTACTATTGGCGAAAAATTAACTTTATAAACAAAAAAGAATTAAAATACTATAAATAATATTAGTATTTTTCAGAAGCAATTTTTCTTATTTGGCACGTACTTGTTCTCAACACAACAATCAAAACATTTTGAAAAAAACATTGATCAAAAACATTTTATTTCAAAATTAAGTAATAGCAAAATCTGCCTAAATTTGAAAATTTAAATCAGTAACGGCTGGCGGAAGTCAAGATTTTCATAGGAAGGCGATTCTCTCTCTCTCTTAGTAAGATACATTTAGTTCAAAATTTGTCGTCTGCAGTTGGGTGGCGCTTTAAGCAGTAAGAATTTTCAGTTTCAGTCCGGAACACTCTTAACGCAGAAACGTTAGATGTATAAAAGGGTCACCTGGACAATCTTCAGCCTAAACAGTAGCTCAAGTAAGTCCTATGACTAGATTTGACTTCAATATCTCTCCCTAAAGTAAATGCAGAATACAATTGTTGCAATAGGAAAGCTAAGAGAACCTTGACAAGACAAACAAAAAACCTAATATTATCAACCAGAAGGACTTGATTCAAAAAGTTTCATAAACATTCCAGTTGCTGGTCAACCCGAAAAATTGGAATCGCAATCACTGTACCTGACATGATGTTGCATATTGTTTTGAAAATTAAAACCAAAATCTGAATACATTATAAGACGAACAATTCAACCAAAAGCATGTCCCACAAACCGTCTCCTCAAAAACAAGGACATGAAGGAATATTTGTGCCCACAGTCAAGCAACTCTGTTAACTTCCGTTCCGAATCGCATTCCAAAAGGTCTAAAACAATTCATCAGTACCTTAAAAAAAATGTTAACAAAAACCAATTATGCCTGCGCTTTGTTTTGTTTCGTTTTGTTTTGTCGACAACTTTCGGACTAGTTTTCGAAATGGTCGGGATTTGGAGAGCGAAAACAATTGCAAGTAGTAACAATAATAAAGTTCCACATACGAGCCCAATAGTTGGCTTGGTTATTCCCCTAGAGTGCCCAGATAGTCTGCAGGACGAGGTATTACGGAATTTCGAAAGCATAGAAACACCATTATTGGATAACATTGGGTTGATCATTACCTCGTTTGTTGTGGCCAACACATTGGACTCGGAGTCTTATTTGCATTTTGAAACGAGCTGATGAAGTAAATGGATTCGTTTAGCGACTGTCCTTGGACAAGAAATGAAATTGCTGTATGACGGTTCGGTGGTTGGGTTCAATCAATCTGAAAACCAAATGCAGGTAAACAGAATTTATTAATCCTATTTGGAATGTTGCTTCTGTCACTTTGTCTGTCAGTGAATATGTTTTACCTTCATTTTCGAAATTTTATTCTCACAACGTCGTCCATCTACAAGGTTAAACGGTGACGAAGAGGTGTTTGGACTTTTTTTTTGGTATTGAGGTTATTTGTGACACGCTAACACTTGCGTGTTGATTATTTTAGTCACGTTCTTCTGGGGGACGCGCAGGAATGGAATTATCAAAAATCAACAAAAGAAGCAAAATAGAAATGGAAACGAAAACCGAAGTGAAGTCAGCTAAAGAAAGCTAATTAACGACGGTTAAGGCTATTTCCACATTATAAGTTCTATTTAAAGTGCGTTTTGTAAGGATATCAGATTGCGAAATCTTGTGGTTTTGAAGAGGGCGTTTTGAAATATTTGCGTGCACTTAATTTGGTGGTGGATCTTAAATACAGGAAAAACCATATTTCCCTTATATCCGGAAACGGACATGCATCATTATTACTAATTTTAACACGAAAGCAACCACAAGGTTGTTTAAATGGACCTCTTCCAATTTTTCGAACATGAATGCATTGCCCTTCCAAGGACTTCTATATAAATTCCGTAAAATTCATTCTTTCAAGTGATAGCAAATAACTGACCTATTTGAACTGTCCACTCAAACCTTTTCGATCAAATAACAACCCATAAGCAATAAGTCTCCAAAAAAGGAAGACTCCATTAACAACTCCATTGGCATCGATTAGTTGTAAGTTGTAGACCCCTTGAGCATAAATCTCACCCTACCAATTAACGTGGGCGTCCGACATGACCCAACCTCAAGCACCTCTATCACCGAGCATCAGCTCGCATTTGACCGGAAATGGACTCTCTCAGAAATTCCACTCCAAAGTGCTAAGCATCACTTCAAGCACTCTCATGTGGTTCCATTCCATTTCGAAGATGCATTTAACATAAATTTGTTTATAATTACACACTTCCCCGAGCCCTCTGTGATATCCCAAAAACGACATTACCTATAAATGCATTAGAAAGCCACTTTGCTTCTGAGGCGGCGATAAGTCGAAATCCCCAAAGAATACATAAATTTATACTAAGACAAGACTTAAGAACAATACCATAGTCTCATTACAATGGCAGCTTATTTTGTCGTTTAACAGAAACTAAAGTAGATTGAAGTCTTCTCCATCTCCCTGACGACCAACCGACATATCGGATTGAGAACAAACATGAAGCTTTCACGATAATAATGTACTCCAATTTCTGAACAAGGACGACTCCTAAATACCACCCATAACTTTTAGTTTACAAGAATATACAATTCCCAACTGAGTGAGCTTCACTATAATGAACTGCTCTCCCAATGAAACCGAAAATGTCGAAAGAACAAGCAAAACAGCTTATACCTTTTTTCCCCAAAAAATAAAGATGTGAAGACTAAATTAACAAGAGTTTAAAAATGGAATGGGCAGGACATAAAATAGGTTGGGTGAGATAAGGTATCTAATCCGATATTCGTTGGAGGCAAGCAGAATTTAAGCACCAATCTACTTTGAACGAAGAGGTAGTTCATGAGAATGAAAAAGAAACAAGAAAATCAACTAAAGGTCGGATGCTAACGATTTCAAACGTTTGCTTTAGTTGTGCCCATATACCCAGCACACATTGTAAACTTCACAACATAATTCAAACTCGTAAAGATACCTTAAGCTTTTTGGCCTAAAGTTCCTCCTTCCTCCTTCGTCCTTTGTACTTTATTCTACTTCCTCGTCGTCCACAAATTGTTCAACTATCATATTTTGATAGGAGAGTCAGAGCATACAATCGAAACAAGCCTTTTTAGATAACGGGGCGAGTTGTTTCTTAAATAAAGTGCCAACTTTCGTTTATATCGACTAGGTCGGTTGGTCTTCATCAGCTTCGTAGTCGTCATCGTCATGGTTTGAACTAGCAACTGTATTCCACTTTAATAGGTTCGTGAAAGGTTTCTAAAACAAAAGGAAAAAATCGAACACAACATGGAAAATAAGGAAGGCTACAAAAGACATGGCTAACGGGGATTTATGCATTGCTCTTTATTACTTTTGTATTGCTATTTGGAAAATGATTTCAAGTCCAACTGCTTTCGGATAATCTTAAGCTGTTGTTTTTGTTCCGTCGGTCGCTTGCTGCTTGCTGGTGTGGGGAGGTAATTTTGAGCCTATTGAAATTTCTTTCGGGGTCATTAATGAACAATGAAGCTTGAATTCTTTTTTGATGAGCTTCGAGACGGAGTATTCGAACGAGGAGGTGTGTATAAATGTTTGTTTTTGGGTTAGAAGGAAATTCTTTTAGGTTCATCCTTTTCAAATAGGTAGATATCGGCCGGGAGCACTTTGTGTTGAACACACACATATGTAAATGATGAAGGGGTGGTTATTTTATGTGACAGAACGGTCAATGTTATAGCAATTATATCAACAGACAGGTGTTTGAGGTAGAATCATGCATGAGGTCAGATAAGTTTATATTTTTTGATGAGCTAGTGTGGATTTCCTCTGAACCTTTAAAAGGAATGTGTTGCCTAAACGTACATTAATTCAGAAGTAAATCGACATGTATTTTTATTCTGAAATCTAAATCAAGCAAAAAGTTGGAAACATAAAAGAGAAGAACAGGAATTGTACGAATTCCAAACTGAGTAAGGTTTTGTTAAACGAATTTATGTGAAATAAAATTTCACATGAAATTTAGTGACAATTCATTTGTTGTTAAAAATTGAAGACAAGAAATGCAAGCTCTTTTGTCTAATGAAAATGCTTGTATGCTTAACAACTTGTTAAAGCAACAAAAATTTTCAAAGGTTTCGATATTGCTGTAACAGACTTTTATATAATAAAAAATTTCCAGGGCTGATGAAATTTGACAGTTAATAGAGGGATATTTTGTTCTAAATATCACTGGATTGCCCAACATAGCAAACAAGTAGTATAAACCGACGTCACGCATCGCTAAACTTAACATTGTCTGAATACATTTAAAACCTATCAGTCAAGTGCCTAAAAAGGAGGCACTTTGTCAGGATAAGTGTGTACTGCCCAAAAATATATTGCTGCCTCTGCTAGTCTCAAGATGGCGTCACAATCGATTTGCAAAAAACTAGCCCAGAAAGAGGGTGACAGATTGGAGTGTTAGCAACTAAAAAAATGGAAAATAAGTTACCCTGTACTATTTACGATTTTTTGCTTAGAAAAGCTTAAGGGCAACACAGTTCAAAAAACTTGAAAAAAAACTAAAAAATCTGCTTTTTCTTCTACCAAATAAAGTGTTGTATTCAATAGCTTGTCTAGTTTTGGCATCACAGAAAAACTCGTCCGTCTGTGTAAGATGACAAAACTCACGGTGTTCCATCGTGTCGGAAAAAAACAGAGGCACAATCTTTCAAAAGTCCGTCCAGCTGACATAATTATAAGAACACAGCGTGATGTGTGTAGTGTCCGTAGTTTAGTGGTTAGGTTCGTTGGCTGCTAAGCAGAACGTCGTGGGTTCGAGTCCTATCGTGCCGATAGTTTTTATTCATCTTTCACGCGCACTGCCAGTTGCGAGAACTGACTAAACTTCCAAAAGAGTATTAATCTGTCTTAAAAAAGTGCTTCTTAAATTGTAGGTCCCTCAATTCTTTACACGCACTATGGAGAATTGTTGATGAGAGTTATAGCCAGCGTACTCAATTTTTTTTTACAGCGGTGATGTCAGTGAGCTTTTGAGTCTTGAGACGGAAGGCCAGGGAAGAGGGTCTTGCGGTTAACGGGGGCTAGACCAAGTTAATGCTGGCAAACAACATCGACGTCTTGGAGCAAACGTCAACATAGACAGATTTAATTTCGAGGTAGTTAAGGACTTCGTCTACTTAGGATCCGATATTAACTCAGACAACAACACCAGCCTCTTGCCAATGGCTGGTTCTTTTGACTTAGAAGGCAATTGAGTAGTAAAGTCCTGTCCTTACTATCCCGGTCTTAATGTATGGTGCAGAGACATGGGTCATGACAACATCGATGTAACGCTTTAGGGGGTGTGGGCGGGGGGGGGGGGGCCTGCTTTGAGAGAAAAATCTTCGAGTGATTTTTGGTCCTGTCTGCATATTGGAGAATGGAGACCAAGATTCAACCAAGAACTTTACGAGTATACCAGCAAGACTTACTTAGCCAGAAAAGTCAAGGTCCAACATTTAGATGGTTGGGACATGTAGAGCGAATGGAAAATAATGTTCGGCTGGATAGCGTCTTCGAAATGCAAACGAAGCAGCGCAGAAGAGAAAACCGCGACTCAGGTGGAACACACAGGTGGTAGAGGACCTAGACTAACTTGACGTGCAAAACTGGAGAAAGCTAGCTAGGCACCAAGCTGGCTGGAGACGTTTGTTGGATGATGGCCTGGTCCAACCTGGACTGTAGCGCCACCATAAGTAAGTAAGTAAATATTCAGTAGACTGGAAGTGGAGCCGGATTTTAACAAAATTTAATTGAACTTAAAATAATAAAAATAAATAGAGTGCGCGCGACACCTCTTGAAGAGCAACGCTAGTGGCCTACTTTCATCAACATCTTTCTCGGTGCTTGTGATGAAAGATATTGAGGGGCCTGTAATTTAACGCCGATTCGAAACAGCAAAGTTGAGAAGAACTTTTTCATGACAGATGATACTCTGGAAGTTTTGCAGTTCTTCGGAAGAGGCAGTGCCGTGAAAGATGATATAAAAAATCCGATGGGCACGGAGTAAGACTCAAACCACGACGTGCGGCTTAGCAGCCAACGCACCTAACCACTAAGCTACTGACCTTACCTGAAACCTGATTTTTATAAATTAGATTGAATTTGGCCCTCAATCCAGATTTCTAGATTTCTATAAATTTCAAGGATTCGTCAACTATTGGGCATCTACAAAAGCTTATTCTAAGAAAATATAATATAACCTTTCTAACCAATTCTTAAACAAAACCCTCACTTCCGTTTTTAATTCAAGTTCGAAGATGTAGGCTTTACTAAACGTTTTAAAATAAGATCAATCTGTGTTAAGTGTTTAGAATGTAAAGAACTTGTTTTAATAGAGCTTACAAAGAGGTTAACTCTTTTGGAGACAAAAATTCTAAATGCATGCTGTCTAGACTCTCACTTGGAAACACATGATATTATTTAAAAGGCAAACAAACTAGGCACTCAATGTTGGACCCTCTACAATAATTTACAAAAAATCCAAATTGATATTGGCATACTTACTCTTCGAAAGAGAAAGAAAAAAGTCGCTTTGTTTACCGGTGAAGGATGGAACCTTTTCATGGTTATTATGTTTCCTGGAACCTCCGTTGCTTCCGGCAATGATAGCTTGGTCGACAACATCGCTCGGTTATGGGCCCACCAGCTCCGTCTGCTTCTGTTGAAAGTGATTAAAAAATAAAAACCCAAACAAAAAAATCACTTTTATTGATGCTTGGGTGTTAAGAAAGGCTGTTTTTTCAAAAAAAAAAAAAAAATGAAAAATTCAAAGGTGGTCATAGATTTTTTAATTAAAACACAAGCGCAATGAAAAATATCGCAGTTCATATTCTTCTCTACTGAAAAAGTCATTCGGCTTTTTCTCTCCTTTTTTCGGGAACTATACCGGTACTACAAGTAGCTTTCACAAAGGCCAACAATATTTGGTGATGTTTTGTTTCATTGTTCTTTTTTTCAATGTTGTTTTTTTACATTAACGAAAAACCATGCCAAGGGCTTAGTTCGGAGTGAAATTTGCATTCTGGCAACAAAAAACTAATATGAGAACTTTGAAGTAGGAAAAACAAACCGACAGATCTGAATTTAATAAAAAGTGTTCTCATCACACATTCAATTACAAGACCGAAGCTTGTGAGTGGGGTGCCTATGTTAGAGTTTTGAGCATCATCATCATATAAGCTATCAAAGATAGTAGTTTAAGGTTACTTGAGGTCAATGTGAGCACTTGTCGCAAACAAAAATATGGGTTTGAAGCAGGTTAGGAGATAGACGAGCATTCGAAGTAAGTAAACTTGAGATTTTCCAAACAAACATTTTCGTTTTTGCAAAATAATAACATCCCAAGCTAACCTGGCTGCATAACATCGTCCAAAAAGCGAACAAAATCCTCCAACAAAATATGATATCCATCAAAGTAGTAGTGAAGCAATATATTTTATATGCTCCTGAAAACGCTTCCCTTAAAACACCTGTGAGTTTAAATAATTTAAACACAAGATAAATGACTCTGTTTCCGTTGCTGTTTTTGATTTATATTGACAGACAATAATTCTGTTTACTGGGAAACCGCATAATGGAGTGAACGAGTCCACATTCTCGCGCACTTCAAAACTGCGCAGCAAAACAATTTTTCAAAAACAAACCCGGCGATGAAGGAAAAAAATCAAGGTAACTCGACAATATTTCAGTTTGCTGTTGTCTCGATTCGAGTGGAAAAGTTGCCAACACATTCGATTATTCTTTCTTACCATATCTGGGAGCTGGAAGTTGAAGCTGGAGCGTTGAGCAGAGCGAGAGATCCTCTACAACCGGTTTAATCCATTAAACTTTCTTGAATGTGGAATACATTTCTCAAAACAACAGAATCCAGAGCTTTCACAAAAAAAATTACATGCAATTTGTTTCCGTATCCGTTCCGTTGGATGCTTTTTACGAAACGAACAAACGATAAGGAAGGATGGAAGGAAGACAACCTCAGACATGCTGCTTTTTCACACACTCGCTTATTTTAAGCACAAAATGAACACAATCTAAAATCCTTTAGAATCCTGTATGAGGAATATACAGCAGATCCAGGATAAATCTACTTTGGTGCATTACCAGTTTAATAAATTATACCCCTGGGTATTTGAAAAGTTATTTAAAGTGAATGAATACCTGGGCGACGTTTTGTTGACGATGACAATGACGATGGAAGACAGTAGATTTTCTTCTTTTACATGTATGTGTATGTATGTGTAACCTCATAATGAAGCAGTATGAGTTGAAAAAATTGTTGTATTGTGGCTGTTTGAAGACATATTCAGTCTCGGACACATTTTAAATTAAGAGCAATTTGTATTGAGACCATTATGACAGTCAAAGTCAGATATTTACTTTCCCAACTCTTAGCAAATAAATGCGAAATCTCAGTAAATGAGCACAAAACAGTTAATTTTTCTTTTTCCTTCGAGGCTACAAAGTTTTTCCTTGATGTGTCGTCTGAGAAGTTAGAAGAAAGTGGCAAAGTTATTTCTTTATAAAGGTTTTTGACACATTTTTAAAATTTAAAGTCTTTTCGACTTGAATCGTGTCTCGTAGAAGGAAGTCATTTTTTTATAAGAAGAAGAGTGGCTGTTAAATTGAGGTTCTGATGAGTAAACATTTGAGACTATTATGAGTTGTAACGAGGTGAAGATTTAATAGCTTATTATGAAATTGAATATTAATTCCAAAAAATGAGCGTATTAGAAATTTGTTGGGAAGCGTTTTGTGAAGAAGTGTCACCAACATTTTGTAGGTGTTGCATGCCGCTTAAAATGTATTCGCACACCAAGTTGATTGAAGTGATCTACCAGTGTGCTCCACTTGTGTCGTGGACTGCCTTTTCTACTGCGTCTTTCCGGGTTTAATTCGAAGACTCTACCGTCCGGAAAAATGTTGTCTATTCGCTCTACATAACCCAGCCATTTTACTCGTTGGGCTTTAACTTTTGGGACAAGTTCTTCTGTGCAGCTCGTACAGTTTTTGGTTGACTCTTGGTCTTCATTCTCCATTTAAGCAGACGGGGCTAAAAGTCATACAAAAACTTTTCTTTTGAAACAACCTGAGGCCATTTAATCGAAGGTCTTAAGCATGTATCTGCACCTTCCATGAGAACCGGAATAATGAGGGTCTTACAAAGTGAGACTTTAGTTGCTTTGTACTCTATTGTCAAAAAAGCAGTGATTGATAAGAGCGATTCGCGCTGGTGTCGTTGTCTTATCGGCTTATCTTTATAGTTGCACAGACTCTTTAAGGATAACCCCATCAGGTGCGAAAAATTGAAGAATCCGTCAAATCATGGAAAAAGAATCGACTCATTTCATCGACCTCAACTTTGCCGAAATTCCTTAAAAACACTTTTTATCTTATAAAGATTAAGACTTCTCCAATGAAATTTGGTAAAAATATCAGAATTCTAAAGTTTAAACTTCTCACCAAAGATATATTGTAAATAATTCTCTCTCCTCATAAAGCGCATTATTTACCCCCAAACACAAAGTTTGCGCCATCGAAAAATGCATCTTCCGCAAGCCCCTCTGCGTGCAATCGACAAGCTAAAGTTAATCCACGCAGCCAAACTTTTCGATTAAGTCCCTCTCAAATCTCAATCTGAGTGGGTTGAATCTCTTTGTTGGTTTTTTGAATTTGTTCACCGATAAAGGCTTCAGAGTAAAAAAAAATAAAAAAAAAAACACTCTGCTTTCACACCGTGAATCACGAAAAAAAACTTTCTAGGTAGGATACGAAGTCGTGAAGACGTTTTTTTTGTTTGCTGTTGTTCAACAACAAATTCTCTCTGGTTTCTAGGTATTCCCAATGCTTTCGTGTTGATTTTTACATTGTTTGTTGTTTCATAAAAAAAGTTGTTCCACCAGCAGGATCAGCCAGTAGCTTTGCTCTCTCACAGGACAAGTTTTTGAATTGAAAGTATTGAACAGAGCAAATGAAAAAGAAAATTCAAAACTACTAGCAAGGTAGTTGCCCTTTTTTTCTTTGCAACAAAAAGTTTTAAGAAAGTTAAAAAAAAGCTTAACAAGCCAGAAGCTTGTTTCTCCAATAATTATAGTTTTAAAAATACAAATTCTACAAAATTTTAAATTACAAAAAAAAAACATTTGAGAAACTTAAATCCTTTTCTTATCAACACTTAACCCAATTCATTCATTTTTCATCGTATTAAAAAAGCGGTCACAAAAACTGTAACAAAAATTCGTCCAGCCACACAATGCGAACAAAGCTATGCTGAAGAAAGGTGGAGAACAAAAAACGCAACGCATGTAGACAGGAAATGCCTTTAAAATAGGTCAGCTTTTCAACCTTTATCCCATACTCGACTATCCTTTATGATTTTAATTCAACGTGTCGTGTCCTTGCGCTGGACCGGGGGAATTCGAAAACAATAAATCACAAAGAGAAATGTGTTAAAGTTCGGTTGATTGAATTAATTTCGGTTGTTAGTGAAAGCGGTTGGGCAAATAAAAATCCCATAGAATCCAAAACCCTCTGAAGGCGGATATAAGCTCGAAAATAGGAAATTTAAGAGAGGTAAAGGAGAATGTTTGGTTGTTTGTTTAACCTACGCCATGTGCCACAAACCGAAGGACCTAATAAATATTTTGATAGTGATGTGAAATAATGTCGGTCATTTAAGGAGCGTCGGCAGACTAGGTAGGTAGGTACTAAATGACTTCTTACTCATTTAGACAAAAATCATTCCATTTTTGAAATTGTACAGAGTGGTGCACTCAAAGGAAAGAGGGAAGAAGGTGCAGATTGTGTGAAGACGAAGAGTGAAGTTTCATATTGATAATTAGGTTCGTTTTGTTCGTGGAAATTTTCTGTCGCGGATATAATATTTTTATTGTGTAAAAAAGATCTCATTGGAAAGAAAAATAAGTGAAAAAAGACGAAGAGACTCCCAGACATTCGTAATTTTTTTATGCGTGTATAAGTATCTTCAAAACGTCTACACACTGCCCAGCACAATTTTATTTAATAAAATGAAAATCGCTCGCTTTGAATTATGAAACCTCTCTGTATTCATAAATTGTGTATATCCTCTTTAAGAGGATTAAATAACATTTTGTAGACTAAGCAGTCCTTAATACCTGCCACACTAATAATTATAATCATACACAGTTGGGTACCCCTTGTTTAAAGCTGGTTGATGGTCTTCCCTGCCAACACATTAATTCGGGTTCGTTCAACAAATAGCTTTAAGCTTTAATCTATCTCTACCTACCTCTCTTCCTCTGAATGTTAAAGAAGCAAATTACGTTTTGTTTATTGCATGAAAGCTCATCTACATCTAATGGATAAGTAAACACTGCAATAATACTTGTATATCAAGCCATCAAAATTACCTTTAAGTCTGCTTAAATGGCCAGCAATTATACCTACTTGCTTTCCAAAACCAAATAGGATGTCTCCCCAGATGCGTGTTGCAACAAATAGTCATAAATAGAATAGAATCCCTACAATATGTGGGATTCTATGTGTGTAGGAGGTTAAAATCTCTTTTGTATTTAACAAGGAAATTGTCCCGTTTTGTATTGTTTTCCTGATGACCCAACTTCTGTCTTAGACTGTCATATCTACTTATCTAGCCAAAGTATTTCCGGCAAAAGAGGAAGGCAAGCCTTTTGTATTATAACCTTGCCATGGAAGCCATAAATAATATATTTCTTCTATCTCCCTATCTCTGTCTCCCTTTTGGTCTTGCTATCGTTAGCAGAGAAGAATAAACGGAAAAAGGAGTCGCTTAAAATGGTCACATCAGCTTCAGGCTTGGAAGGTAAGACGGAATATCTCTGGCTTCTAAGAATTTATGATGTTGCTATGAACAGAGTGGAGAAGACACTTATTTGTAGGTCGTAGGAAAATTTTGAGGAATTTGTTGAAAATATTTGCGGCTCACTTCAAGAAAATTCTAAAAAGGAAACCGTCAAGGGATATGCTTCTGTATGCCATCATAACCGTGACATCCTTTTATTCCGTTCGTTGAGCATTTTTGAGAGCAATATTTCATTTCAAATCCAACCCAGTTTAAATGGCATGTTAAAGACATTATGGGGAGGTTTTGTTATTTGATTTATGGATGGTCAGTTATTAAGGAAACTGTGCACACATAGTTTTCTTTTTCAATCGAAGTATCATTTACTGTACCAAAAATGCTGGTTAGATTGTACAACTCTTTTGTTATCGTCTCATTATCATTTATCATTATCATTAATTTGTGCATCTCAATGTTACTCTCTTGTGCCACATTCATCCTCTGCTGCGATATTTTTCCTGTTTGACTGGAGCGTTTTGCAGTAAACCTTCAAAAAAATTGTAAAAAATGTTGACTAATAATAATTACAGCACTTTATAGTTTTCAATTAAACAGATTTCACACAAAACGTGTTCATTATCCTGCATTTGAAAATAATAAATCCTTCGTGCTGACACTTTAAAAATTGTTTCAAAACATATAATCTAAAAAAAAAACAGATATGACAAAAAAATATACCCAGGGCATTCGTTTCATCTCGTCTGTTATAAGTTAATATCAACAACAACAACCAACATTGATTTTGTACGTAATATGACGGCATCAATGCTTTCCTTTCAATTTGCTTTATCCCTTAGGGTAGAATTCCAATCCGGTTGATATATCCAATGCGTGTTTTCTGTGGCCATCATCATTCTTCTCTCTCGCTCTCAAAAATTTGTTAGTAGTTTCTCAAACGATACACTACGTGAAGATAGGATACTAGTCGATAGTGGTACATCGAGGATAAGGATTCATCTATTATTTAGCGAAGAGTTTTTAAGGCCAAAAGTTTTGTTTTTGCTTTCTACGAGATTCGGGTGTTTGCTAGGATGGAGATTGTTTCCTGCTTCGGGAAATTCAATT
The DNA here is from genome assembly GCA_920937365.1 of Sphaerophoria rueppellii. NCBI lineage: Eukaryota > Metazoa > Arthropoda > Insecta > Diptera > Syrphidae > Sphaerophoria > Sphaerophoria rueppellii. The sequence continues at coordinate 15,223,643 of CAKKXW010000004.1, read as the reverse complement.
TATTTCCAAAAAGGACATCTCATACACAAAAAAAGAAGAGAAAAAAACTGATGGAAAAAATTGTGTAAATATATACATTTCACCACACCGTCTGGGAATATCCTTAACGATTTCCTTCGAAATAACGAACTAAAATGACCACGATTTCGACGAGGACGAGTCGTTTTTGCCTTAACTGATCGAATAAATAGTCTTGTGTCATTGTTTTTACACAGAAAAATTACTAAATTCTATTATGTATAGAAACTCAGAAGTTTTGTATATCCTTTCCCTTTTTTTTTGTGGAGTGTTTGCGGGCGATTTTTGGAGACGAAGCTAAGGGAATTTTTGTTTTGTTTTGTTTTGCATTCTCGATCGGATTTTGGTTGATTTATTCTATTCAACATGAGTTGTTGTTCTGTTGTTTGGCTGTAGTGGATTGGAATGTTTTTAATCGATTAATTTTAATTTGACGGTTTTTCTAATCTTTAGCATTTTTTTCTTATATAAATTAATTTTCTCTTAATTTTACGTTAAATTTGAAAGTATTACAATTCAACAACTTCGGAAATACTCATTGTTCCCGAAGGCATTGTTTGCCCTTAAAGTTGTATATTCTGTATTAAAAAAGGACTCTGCTTAGTTCAAGGTTCGTAGTTTCATTTCCATGGAAGCCATTGGTAAGCAACTGTGTTGGTCCCTAATGGCTGAAATCCTGAAGGGACGCTCTTGGTCTATTAAGTTCAAGACTCAGGAGTGAAGAAAAAAAGTTGTTAATTTTATTTAAATTGCAAACTGAGAAATATAAACCTTGAGGAGGGAATTCCTCTCATTTTCATTAATTTCGGTTTTTGTCGAAAAATAAATTATCACTCGGAATATTCATGGAATTCGTTCCAAAGAATTAGATGCAAAATTAATTTAAATTGTTTACCGCATAGTCAATTGCTTTGAAAGAAATTACCGCCAAGCGCGGATCCAAGGGGGGGGGGTCACGGGGGCCAGGACCCCCCCCCCCCAAACAGGTCACATTTGAAAAAATAGAGCTAAATCGATATTTTGCAAGCCGAATAGAAAAAAAAACCAAACAAACAAAACCTAGTTTTTGCTAACTTAAGAACCGGGAAATAACCAAATAATAACTGTAGAACCAATCCACACGACCAATGAAAAATGTTGAAAAAACTGTAAAACAAATAAAAGTGGTAATCTTTTTGAGACATTAAAAGAAATAAAACAAATTAATTTTCCATTATAAACAACTGTGTAGTTCAGTCCTCATTAATATACTTTTTATGGGAAGATACAAACATTTATTTTTAAGAAAGAGAAAAGTTAAAGCACAATTTTTTGAACCTTCATAGAATAAGCTGTATTTAAAATGGCCGGGCTGGAAATGCCAACAAATGGCATCCAATTCACTCGTTTTTTGGAGTTAATTGTTTTTTACATGTTGCAGATCCGCAAAATCAAAAAATTGATGATGTTTTAATGGTTACTGCACCGAATAAATACAGAAATACAAAAACTTGCTACCAAATTCATCTTTAGTAAAAAAAAAACCCTAAAATTTACTCTGATTACACGTCGAAGAAATTTCATTTGTTTCGAATTTCAAGTTTTGAAGTAGTCATTAGTCAACTGATTCCAAAAGTCAGAATAATTGATTTGAATTTGACAATGCCTCTTTTGATTTCGTTCGGGACTTATGATTATAATTTTTTCGTATTCGTAGCGGAGCTCTACGTTCGGCTAGGAGGAACTCTGCGATAGGGGTGTCTATGAAAAAACATCACCTCAATTAAGATTTATTTGATTTGCTGTGATCGGGTACGGTAGTTTAGCATTGAAGCATCCGTCAAATTAATCCTTGTTTTATCTTCTTACTTTTTTATATTATTTTCTGGTTTTAATTTTGTTACCTACTTTTTTTATTGCAAAATTCAATAAAAACTATCTTGATTCCAACGACACTGAAATCAACAATGGACTGTTGTTCTTTCAATGTTTTGATTGCAAACAGTGAAGTTAGACATGCTACCATAAAAGGCGCCAAGTCATTTGAAAACACACGAGAAAACGGTTCAGAAGAAAATTCATAATAAAAATATTTATTAGCTAAGATGTTTCTTACAGCCCGATTCTGCAGTTGTGACGAGTCACAAGCGCTTGTGACTGATTTCTTTTGAGGATAGTTGTGACTCGATTATAAATAGGAATTCTGAAATAACAGTCACAAGAAAACTGACAACAATATTCAACTCAGCATGGTGAGTAAAATTATAGTTGTTTCAACCACAGACGAGTCAAAAGGGAGATTGGAAATCAAGCTGTCAAAATGACAATGTCTACAAGTTTACTGCAAGAGTGTGTGTGTTTTTACCACCTCAGTAAACTGCGACATACCACCAGACTTTTGTTGCTTTTTTTTCATATACACGAGGAAATGGTTAAATAAAATTTGTGGTATCCGGAGGGTAAAACGTAAGTCAGTATCCGATCTTCTTTGTCTCTGGTGTCAACTGTCTAGTTGAAATCAAAGTAATTCATTATTTGTTTTCGAGTTTCTGCTTTCTGAAGAAGTGAAAAAACTATTTAAAATTAAAAAATGCAAGGTAAAAGATGTTTTTCTTAGCAGTTAATGACCAGTCATATTGTAAAAAATTTCCTGGATAGCAAAATTCAACTTCCATTTTTCTTCATTTACAGATATAGGAATCGTTAACAACAAACATGGAATCTCCAACCGAAATTTCCAAATAACAGCAATATGTTTCTTGTTACCTGGTCTGAGACAGGTCACAAATTTTAAAATTTGTGTGACTGTCACAAGTCGTGACTCTGCACCAGAATATGAAAAAAGTCACAAAAATCATTTCACCTCACAAGTCAGTGAGGGTCCTCAGAATCGGGCTGTAGTTTTGAGAGTACCTGTCTACATATTTTATATCCCTTAACAGTTTATAATTGTATATACACAATTTATATATTAATGTTATGAATTTTTTTTTATTACTTGAAGAAATTTGGTTTGCTTCGTTTATTTGGTTATTCTTGGTGTTTTTCTTATTTTTAATTTTTTTCTATCCGGTGACCCATTCCAGAAAAAAATTCTGGATCCGCGCCTGATTACCGCAATGGGGATGATATGGTTAGTAATTTCTATTGTGCAAGTTTTTAGGAAAGAATTGAGTGTTGAATGATAGTGGAAATAATTCGGCTTCTTGCCAATTTTGAACACTCAAAACATCAGGGAAAAATCAGAAGGGTCAAGGTCCAGCGACTCAGACGGCTTCGTCATATAGATCGGATGCTCCGGCCCGGCAATCCTACGCCGCCATTTCCAACTGTCACGTGAATCAGGTGACACACTCAAGTTGAAAAGGACTTCAATCAATTTAGAGTGCTAATTTGGGAACAGTTAGCTAGGGACCCAGCTTGTTGGCGTAGACTGTTGGTTAAGGCCCAAGTTCATAACATAGTAAAACGCCTACTTTAAGCAAGCAAGTTTCAATAAGGACTAAGGATTAAAGTCGGATGGGCTTAATTTGCCTCAATTATCATTTTAATCACTCGTGCAAAACCAGTCTGACGGCTCCGTTAACCTTTTAAATGACAAAGATCTACCATTAATACATTTCCATGTTTCCACGTTACCTAAAGCTGTCAGTATTTTTGTTAACCTCTCTTTGAAATAAAAACATCAACCAAAACCCTTAATTGCAAGACTTCACATCCTCATGCAAAACGGAAACAATCGAGCCTTCGAGTAGTTTATCGTTTTTCTTCTTTTTCATAACAAAAATTATATTTTCACCGAATATCAATCGAACAGTGCGATAACCTCGTTAACGGAAAAATAACCTCTGCCCATCCGCATCCTGCTGTCGTCATAACTTTATTCATCATTGTCTCGTTCGTAAGCCTTTTTTTTTAAACAGTTTTATCATGTCAGTTACTGGAACTGAACTCAACAGAAAAACCAAAATAACATCCATAAGGAAAAAATATTTTATTGAAAATTGACTGCAGGCAGACACTGCTCCTATCACCTCATGAATATCATTAAAGTGTGTGTCTGGTGCAAAGGGGAGTGTGCAGTTATTAAACAAAAAAGTTTATCAAGACTCCCCACAGGGAGCCAGTCATGAAACGTATAGAAACAATGCACTCCCTCAGGTGCAATTATTATGAGCTTTTAATGCCAAAGTAAATCGAGGACTGCTGTTTACTTGTGTTGCTTTATTTTTTATTCAATGGTACGCGAACACCATTCATATGAAACATACCATATGTACATATATGTCTTGCCTTTTTATGTGAGTTCAAATGCAGGACGAGGAAAACCTGTGTAAACATGAACCAAGACCTTAAGGCTCTTTATTGAAATTAAAAAGCGATGAGCAAACAGTATTAAGAATAAGATTATGTCTATAGAGAAGAACACGGCAGGTGATTATTCAAAAAATCAAAGACAAAGTATGTGAGCAGAACAGAAACAACAACAATCATTACCAACAGTTGAAGACGGTTCGCTACCACTCTCCTGTTCCCGTTGTCAGTTCCTTTTCAAAAATCTCAAATACTTTTTTTTTCTTTTAAACCTCGGTAGGTACGAACATTTCCTCAAAAGTCACCAATGTTCGTCTTTGTTATGCAGTGAGAAACCGGCAGTCTACTGAACCAACAATACTCCTCCTTCTTGACAATAGCTAGCAGAACTGATTTTCACGACAACCATTTTGCGTATGGAGTCTGGTGGAACACATGCTTCTCTATTTTATCATTTTTTCTAATTTTCTCCGAATTTTTCGAAGGCGCCCTTGTGTTTTCTGTTTTTTTGGATTATTGAACAACGAAAGAAAATTATAACTGACCACGCCGCCGGCCGCCGATGGCACTGGCTGACTGACTGGGTCGGCTTTTGGGTTAACTATCCATCACCATAGCAACTAGCAGCCAGCCCAAAGTGTGCCACGGTTGGTTTTTCTGTGTTTTTGAGCCGATTTGAGGAACTAGGAACAGGAATCACAAAGCAAAACCCGCCATCCCCCTAATGAATGAACTGACATTTTAAATGCCAGACTGGGCTACAACAACGATTATGGAGCACTCAAATTTCACCCCACAAAGGGGTCGTGAAGGCGGGTGGTATGATGTCGACAATTACGATGTTGTATTTGGCTATGTTGGTTTCTCGTATAGTATCTTGTCTCTGGCCCTTCGTCCTTCTGTCTTGGTTTCTCGTGGTTTTAGTCTGACTTGAAACTTTTTGTTTGTGTTTCTTCTCGTTCCTGTGGCTATAGGAAAAGAAAATGGAGATTTAACAGAAGTACCTCTATAAGGTTTATGGCTGAGAGGATATACAATTTTTATGATTTATATTTTCGGCCACCGAACGGCTATGGTGTTGGCTTGATTTTCTTACTTAGGAACTTGGGGGAGGTAATTGGGATAGCACGCAAAGGTCGTCATTTAAAGAATTAAATTGCGGAGTCCTGTTCGATGAATTCTTAATTGTTGAAAAGGTTGTGGCAATTTGTCCACTTTTAATGTGCAGAAGAAATGTTTCAGGTTTTTTGCCTAGTCATTATTTGTATTTGTGGGAGTTAAGTGATTAAATCAAAGTGATATGATTTTTTGGCAGCGTTTTATTTTTAAAACAGAAGAAGGTTATTGGGGTTGTGTGTGGGAGTTCAGACAGAAGTACATATTTAAGGATGAGTAAGCTCTTGACTCATCTCCGACACACCAAAGAAAACGAAGGCAGCAGGAGTCGCTGGTATTTCAAAGATCAAACGCCGTACTTAGATTTTAACCGCCTCCACTCAGATACGTGCAGACAAAGCAAACATTCCTGGTTATCAGATTGGGTTGATTGAGAGTTATGACCGCCACCTCTAAACTCGTTTGATATCTAGTGGAACAAGTAAGGAATTTGTGTAACGCGCACTCTAATTGCCATTATTGTTACCATTTTTAATTATTTTTCATTTTTCAAGTAATATATCACATCATTATAATTTTGAATAGGTAATAATACATTTTTAATAAAAAAAAAAAAAAACAAATTCTTAAATATAACGGAAACAGAATCAAAAAAACAAGAATCTAACAAGCCGAAAGGTACACCTTGATGAGCGTTTGTAATGTCGATTCCAAGGAATTCTTTCTCTTTTTCCATGACTCCAAATTGATACATAGGACCTTTGGCATAATAAATCTCGCCTTGTACAAGTTGGAACGTGTTTTATGATTGCTCCGGAATCAAAATCCACATTTGTCATTGTAATCAATGCAATACGTTATAGAGAATCCAATGGGGGTGTTAAAAAATCGACAGAGTTTATTGGTAGGTATATTTTCCGGTAGTGAATGTATATGTCGAACAATAGGGGCATTGAATATAGGTGCCTTCCCAGTTCAAAATGACGATTTTAAGAGGTTACCTTTTTGGTTAAAGGACAACCAATAAATATCTCTTATATCCCATTTATTAAATTAGGTTTCTGCTTTCACTTTTGCTAATTTGGGGCAAGAGTGAAAGACATGAATTATTTCTGAATCAAAAATCATTGGGACTAGATTTTGTAACACCCACCTGGGAATAAAAAAAGAAAACAATATTTTAATATTGTTTTAAAATTTCTGGATAGAAGTGCTTTCAAGGCTTTCATGTGAGTCTGGGATAGGCATATACAGGATGTCGTTAAGGTCAAAGTTCATTCGGATATAAAACCAAAAATAAAGAGCTCATAAATGTTCACATAGGTAATTTAGAGGATATCTTTTGCAATAAACAAATGATAACATTCAAATAATGAAACATTAGACAACAAAACTTTTGTGTGTATTTTACTGTCATACCAATTTTAAAGGAACACGAATATGTGGGTGGTCTTATTCGAGATAGACTTATACTTCCTTCATCTTATGTTCCAAAAATTACATCATGTCAATAAAAAAATTGTGTACGACTGGGTCGTACGAACTTGCTCCTGCATGCTAAAACTAAATATTTATGATTACTTAAATTGCAAAAGGTAGTGTTAAAATAAGAGATATACTTTCAGCAATTCTGATTACACTCTTACTTACAGCTTACACTTAACTCAAAAAAAAAATATATATATAGAAATAATTAGAATTTTAAAAAAAATTAAAATTTGGAAATGTACCTCGTATATACATTGCATTCCAAAAATTTAAATGCTGAACAAATTCAAACTTTATTCTTGACTTATTGAATTTTTTTTTTTGAAAATCGTCGGAGCAGTTTTTTTTTAAATTAATTTTTTATATACAAAATTTTCCAAAAATATCTTAAAATTAATTTGGGTATGCAATTTTCAAGACCATGTAAATATACATATTATACTCCAATTTGGATTTTTAAAATTGATCCGTTTTTGAGATACAGAATTTTGAAAAAAAAAGTTAAAAATATTTTTTAAAAATCCAAAAAAAAAATTTGAAATTTTTTTGAAAACAAAATATTATCTGAACAATATATACGTACTTTCGAAAAAAACTTACGCTGATCGGACTTTCAGTTTTCGAGAAAATCTAATAACAAAAAAACGGTTCTATGGGAGGTACCGTTTTGGAGCAATACAATTTTTTTTTTTACATAAAACACATGAATGTTTAAAAAAATTAAACTCGAGGAAGTTTAAAAAAAATCGGGCCGTTTTTGTGAAAAAAAAGTTTTGGTTTTTGGCCAAAAAAATCGTATGGTGGCTACCCTAAATTTTGATCTTAAAACAAAAATAAAAAAATTGGGATATGACTTTTTGCTCAAACCTCTAATTTTCAAATTTGAAGTCAATCGGCCAGTAGTTACCCAAGTAACATTGCTGGAGCTAAAAGTTATTTAAATGTTCCTTTACAGCTTTGGAAGAGTCAAACTCATAGCTCTAGCTCTATTTAAAGAATGTGTGCAGCTCTATGTGTTTACTTTGACTGACCCTACTCTATATCAGAATTTCATATCAGTAAAGAGCTCTAATTCCTTTAAACAGCTTCTAGTTCTACAAGAATGCTCTTAAAAAATACGTCTCACTTCTTTATCCGAGCAATGCCTATTCTGTAAGTGTTTGCTCTATGAAAGTTCCTTAGAAGTAAAAAAAAACATGCTAAGAGCTAAAAAAGAGCTGTTTGTTGTTATAATACGTTTAGCATTATAAAATACATTTCAAAGACTATTATAAAATTAAACGTATTCACTAAAGTCATAAAAGAGCGTTGTTCTATTCAGGAAGTATAAAAGAAAACAAGGTAACAAATAGGCGTTTTTCTTATTTTGTTCAGAGCTCCGAACTCTGAGTCTTCAGAGCATGCTGAACAGACTCTGAAAAAAATTATCTCTGAACATTTTCTGAACGTTCTGATTTAATTTTGAAATTTTGTATTGCATATTGCATATTGTATAAATAATACTCCAGACTTTTTTTATCACAACATTGATATTATCTGCCATATCACTTGCTTCCTCCACCATTTTAATAATTTTAAACATTTCTTTTTATTTTATCAAAACTCACATGTTGATATTTCATTTTGCTCACAATGCTCGTCCTCTTTTTCCGAGCAGGTCTGTTGAATTCTTAATTCAGAATCATTGCTCAGAGCAAAAAAAAGTAACACAACTTTGATGCTCTGAACACACTTAAATCAAAAGCAAACACAACTTTCAGTTTAGCAGTGCAGGCTCTGTTCAGATGTAAAAAAGAAAAACGCCTAATAAAGAGCCAAGTACTAATCTGACGTCTCTAATGACAGCATTGACACTTTGAATTTTTCTTAAAGCTCATGTAGAGCTCCTTTCTTTAAAGAAGGTTTTAATGGGTTCCTGAGTGAAACTCACAACATCTGTCTGAATTTCGATTTTATATTGAAGAAATAGAATGTAATAATATAATATACAGGGTGTCTCTTCAAAATTAACGTCCAGTTTTAATAAAAATTGTAATGCAATTCACTTGGACTACCGAAATTCACAGCAAACGGCTTACCATTTGTAATCAATTTTCAAAGCTTAACCAAGCTATAAGTTTTAATAAAAATCGGTTTAACGCATTTCACACAGAAAATGACTAAATTTCAAACCAAACGTCAAATTTTACCCAAACGTCAAGTTTTAAGAATTAATCACATGAGCACTACCAATGAATGACGAATGAATGATAATAAGTTATTTAAGATAAGTTTCAAGACCTAATTCCTTACAAATTCTCAACAAAACTATAGAAATATAGATATTTATGATGCATAAACCTAATTTTTCATCTCAAATGTTAAATTTGAGAAAACAAATATATTCTTCGCAAAAAGAATTTGTTCGTGAAGAATAAACTTGTTTTCCCAAATTTATCAACCTATGGGACAAAAAAGTGAATGATACCAATACATAATAAATCAAATTAAAAACTCTATTCCTGCACCAGAATTTATTTTTTGATTCAAATTTTCTTTTTTATTTTCATATTTTGAATGTATTACACGTTCTTCCTCAAAATCGAAACATCAAACGGTAAAAAAAATCAGGTAACAGTTAAGTTACACTTGGACAAACTGTGTAGAAGTGACATTATCTAAACTAGAATTCAATACGAATGCGATAACAAGAAAGTCGGTGACTTCATAATTTCCTCAGTTATAAAAAAGAATAATTTATATTTTCTTATTCAACTGTAGAGCACCCTGTTTCATTT
>CAKKXW010000004.1:15179684-15205438 GCA_920937365.1 Sphaerophoria rueppellii | reverse complement strand
CCGTAAAGTTCGCTGTTGTATCTTCTTCGCCATTCCCCTTCAATGTTTCAATGTCAATTAACTCTTAACAGAAAAAAATATGTTGTACGTGTAGCCTTTCAGTACCTAGTTAATAATATAAAAATAAAAAATTGTATATACACACATATTGTTTCCCCTACGTATAGACTGTCGGTGTGAGGTGTCCATCCACTACATTATAAGTTATCCATTTATATATATTATCACTTAACGAAAGAAACCATGTTTATTATGTATAAAACAAACAAGCGAACGAACGAGTCAGTTGTAGAATCAGAATGACCGTCCTCGTGAACGCACGCAAATAAAGATCTACAATATTCTTTTAAAATAAAAAGAGTTTTTTTTTTATTTAAATTAAAGAAGTTTTCACTACTGAAGAACGCTTACATACGTGTCAGCTGCATTATTGCATATTGTATTTAGTTATAAGTTGAAAAATTCTATATCGAATTAAAGCCTTCTGCTTCTAAAGAGTCCTTAATCTTGAAGATTCGATTTTTAGAACGCACGCTAGGACGGTTGCTGTGGAATAACATTGATCGAATTTTGGCCATAGCGGGATTCTCCCGCAGGTGAAGTGTCATTTCAAACGCACCAAGCAGGTCGTTTCTCTGCAATTATATTTATTTTGAAATCAAAATTGTGATGCTTGAATTGTATGACACGTATCCTTATCAAAATCACCGTCATTTCATGTAGATAACGCAAATAGAATTTTTAACAACTTGTCTATAGGATTAAAACTTATAAGCAAATGTCTGTGGAAATGTTGTAATAAAAGTATTATAAATTGAAGAGCATGAAATTTCGTTGAAATCTCTGTTCAATAAAATAGATTCGACGTGGCTATAAGACTTTCATCCCCTATTTTCACCGCCTCCCCCCCCCCCGCAGTTAAACTTTGAATGTCGTACTTATTCAAAAGCCATAAACATGAGTTTTAAAGATTCTAACCTTATCGACCTCCACACAAACTTTGACCAAATATTCCAACCCCTTGTAAACCTTTCAACCCCTTTAATTGTGTTAAAAAAATAGCTATGCCCTTTCTCAGGTTCTAGTCTATCCTTGTACCAAATTTTATCTAAATCGATCTAGTAGGTTAGACGTTATTAAGAGTTAAAATAGGCGTTATTAAGTCAATTTTTGCAACGCTTATTTTCATACCGGGGTCTTTAATTATATGAATCGATTCTAAAGGTGTAAACTCCAAAAAAATGAAAACCAATTTCCATCCCGCAGTGTGCTCTTGCCTTATTTGTCCCCAAGGAATCCTACGTTTTTTCAATGCAAACTACTCCTTGATCTCATGGTAATGAGATCAAAATCTGGTAGGTACTATCCTTTTGATTTTCCTTACAGCCCTGAATATAGCCACACAATTTATCAAAAACAGACAGTTTATAAGACTCAAAATGATGAGAATCATCGAGAACGAAGCAAAATAATTCTTCGTTAAAATAATTCGATGTAAGCAATTACTTGTTCGACTTTTTTCAACTTTGGCTTATCGTGGCCCTGCCGAACCATTTCGTGTGAGTTCTAATTTTTGGACAAGCATCCTTTTCCAATTTACCAAAAGAATTGAACTTTGCCCAAAAGAAAATATACAAAAACACAACAAAACAAGACAGAACCGAACAAACCGAACCTAACTCGTGTGTAAGACTGCAAACCCTTGTGGTTACTATCAAATGGAATGAACGTGAGTTACTTCTTGTCATCAGTAGAGAAATTGACCTCAATTGAGAGATATTTGCGGCAAATCTCCACAAATTCGTAAAGGATAAGAGTTCCTTATTCTTCTCCTCGTCTCTTCCTCATCCTCTCGTGTCCCACAATCTTTGCTTTTGTATATTGTTTTGGTTTGGTATGGTGACGCTTGGATAGCTGCCGCATTGTCGGTTGAGTGCTAACGACATAAAATCAATCAGGAACGTGATTCCTTGTTTCATTCCAGGAAAAATCAATTTTATTTCTCTTCTGTTTTCTATCGCCCACAATTTTACCTTTCCGTCATGTCAACTTTAGCTTCATTCTTCGACATCAATATAATTTACTTAATACAATTTAATCTTTTTAACTTTTCGTTTTGTTTTCTTTTCTTGTTCTGGTTTTTCGTTTATTTTTTTTATTCAAACGAGAAAGTTTAAGTTTCATTATTTATTAGGAAATTTTTTGTTTGGACATGATAAACGATTGGAAAGATCTAATTTGATTCATGTTGTTTTTGTTGTAATGAATAATGTAATTGTCTGGGGTCTCATTGGAAGGTTTAAGAATTGTTACAAGTCGTCTGAAACCTGTTGCAAGAAAAAGAAACATACAAATAGAAATGAAAATGGAATCAACCCATGGAATCAAATGTTGATGAACTGAAATTTAAGCACAAGATTTGTTGTTTATAACTCGTAAGTGAAAGAAAAAGAACATAGCCGTAATCAAAAATTTAACAATCACCAACACAAGAGGCGGAAATATAATTAAACAGGGGTTGGGCTACTCTTTAACACAAAGAGCTGCTTTGCGTCAACCATGATAACTAATTAAACTACCGGCATTCAACTGATCATTTCCAAAGCTATCATAGGTAACTGTAGACATTTGAACTCTGAAGAGCTTCTAGTACTAGTCTGCATCCGAACAGAACACTTAAGTGAGGTAGCTCAACTGGCTAACGGCCCTTATGGCCATGCCTTAAAATAAAGAAGTACCTATAAATTAAAAAAAAAATGTCAATATAAATAAGTAGGCACTTTGGGAAATAAAATAATCTAATCTAATCTAAAATCTAATCTAGTTCAACGTAAATGCATCATCCGCTAAAACTGAGTTCATGACTACTATCCTTTTGAATCAGTTGGGAGACATTAAGTCCGCTTTAACGTAGACTTCTTTTCGGTTTTTTTGTGCAATTCCATTGGTTACTTTAACAGTTTTTAATTAAAGTTGCCACTTTCTTTCATCGGAGGATACAATGAATACGTTACATTCATTGTACCTCCTCATCAATCAAAGAACAGAAGGTGGAAACATAAAAGTCACACAAAAAAACGCATGTTAAAACACATCAGAATTCTATATTGCTGTCATTGTGTATTATGTCAAAGCAATGTTTTAATGAAAAAAAAAAAAAAACATACTGGCCGACCACAGGAAGGTTATACCAGCTTTCAAAAATTAGAACTTTGGTGTACATTTCTTTTCAAAAAATGATTCCAAACGTTCTTTTAAAATGTGAAAATGACCACATTATCGTCCGTGTGCACCATAATTACGATCATCATTTTATACTATAGCATATCAGTCTCAACAGATCTCAACTAAGGGAGAATCGACTGTACCCAACCAAATGTGTAAATGTGTGCTATATAAAGGGGTTTTCAATAGATACGATACAAAAGTTTTCTTAAATAAAACAAAAACGGTTTTGGAAATCAATGAAATTCTTTATTCCTTTGGAAGTTTGATGCCATTATATATGGAACTCGATTTCTTTTGCATGGCCACCACGGGCACGCTTGCAGAAGTCCAGACGCTGAACCCAATTTTCGACGGTTTTCAAGCATAAATCGGCCGATACTGCTGCAATTTCACGTTCGATATTCGTACGAAGTTCATGAACCGTCGCTGGCTTGTTGGCATAAACCATAGATTTGCCGTAGCCCTACAGGAAATAGTCTAACGGCGTTAAATCGCAGGAACGAGGCGGCCAATTCACAGGTCCATTTCTGGAGATAATGTGGCACCGTCCTGTTGAAACCACGTATCTTCCAAGTCCATATCATCCAATTCATTCTAAAAGTAATCGGTTAGCATTGGGCGGTAGCGATTCCCATTCACAGTATCTAACGTGCCGGTCTTGATCATCACGGAAGAAGTACGGCCCAATGACACCTACATGCCGCACCAAACAGTGATTTTTTCGGGATGTAATGGTGCCTCGTGAAGCACATGTGGATTGTTGTCTGACCAATAACGCATATTTGCTTATTGACGAAGCCATCCAGCCAGAAATGAGCCTCATCGCTGAAGATGATTTTTCGATAAAAATCCGGATCATTTTCAAGTTGTTGCTCAGCCCAATTCACGAACATACGACGCTTCTGGTGATCAAGCGGCTTCAGTTCTTGCGTCAATTTAATCTTGTAAGGATGTAGGCCAAGATCTTTTCGCGAAATTCGCCACAACGACGTCACAGAGATGCCCAACGCTTGAGAACGACGTGTGAGAGACTGATTTGGATCTTCCGCAATTGATGCGCTAGCGGCAGCAATATTCTCGACGCTACGGGCACTTCTTTATCTCTCTGGCACGGGAGCATTTTGTACTGAGCCTGTGGATTCAAATTTTTCCACTAGACGCTCAATTGTTGATCTGGCAGGACGATTATGACGACCATAAATTGTACGTAGCGCTCTTAAAGTGTTGACCACTGACTACGAAGTTCTGTAGTAAATTTTAGTAATTTCGACTCGTTGTTGGATCGTATACCTTTCCATGATGAAAGAAGAGAAATGTCAAGAGAGCGGGAAAAAATATGGCGTCGTTTGCTGTCCCTATCGGTCTACTTTTGTAGCGTCCCTATTGAAAAACTCTTTAGCTTACCTTCAAGTTTTATCCGTCTGAGAAGTTATGAATCGAAAAACTTCAACGTTCAGCCAAAATCAAAAAGGGACAAAAGAAAATCAACAGGATATTCACAACGTCCGGTCGCTCGTGTGAGCAAATTCAAGTGATTTTGACTTTTTATCAAGTCGTACATATTTTTACTATGAAGCAGAAATTCGTTACTTTTTTGTAATGGAGTCGTCCAAACGGCATAGTCGAGCACAAAATTGTGTGTTCATGCTTTGAGGTCGCTTGGGAATCGTGAGTTGATTTTTTTCTGGAAAGTTCCATTGAAATTTCGGTTGTGTTCTTAATACATTAAAAATATGAATACTCCTCCATGAACATTTGAATGGATTGTAAAGGTCACCTAATGTTTACAAAAGAAAAAAAGGTTAAATGCATTTTATCTTCTCATGTATACGCTTTTCATTAGTATTAAGCCAGTTGTAACGGAAGACATTATTTTTACGAGTTGAAATGAAAATAAATTTTGTTTGGGAGCAAAATTGAAAACAACTCAATTATACATATAGAATGCGTCAGAGATCTGTTCTGTCTCCACTATTCTTTTGAGATTCTAACTCAACACAATTCCGATATAAAACAGAAAACAAGTGACTTAATAGAATTTATTTAACTCAAATAAATATCAAAAGAAAACTAGTCCTAGTCGAAACAGTAGGTATACTTAGCTGCTGAACGCGCCCTGCAGTTAAAATGATTTAAAAAGAGACTTTTACCTATCAGGCCACCCTGGGAAGCTGTTTGTGTTTTGTTTTTCATTGATAATTTTACAAAAGCTTAATTTTGTCTGATTTCCTTCTTAGCGCTGTGTTTTCATACAGCAAAAATCAGAATTACTCTGATAAAAAGTCAGCTCCCAATACAAACTCGTCCAAGCATAAAATCCTTATATTTGACCATAAAATAAAATTTTTCGTTTGTGTGTGTGTTTTTTTTTAACTTTTCTAAATCGAAGAGGAAACTTTTAACGACACAAAAATTGTATCCTTCTGGAGCCATTAAACCAGTTTATGGCAATATTTTTTTGAAGTTATAAATCGACATCTCAATACCGTGTACGATACTTTATGTGCACTTTATTGACTTATAAAGGACAATTTTGTCGTAAAGTACATTTTCAAACCAATGACATACAGTGAATATAATCGATTTCAACTTTAAAATTGGCTATAAAAAGCGTACAAATGCATTAATGATGGAAAACAAAATGTTCATGTGGTTTAATAATTTGATGTTTGTTCGTTTGCTTGATCTTCTTTATGGACTACTAGTGTACGAATGCTTAGAAAACAGGACTCTATCTTAGGAATCTGTTCTATGAAAAAGAATGGAAAGTCTAAAAATTTAAATTATTTACAAATTAATGACATTCCATTAAATATTAGATTATTCACCGTTCGTGCGTATACTAACGTCTTATACCTAAGCACTTCTGCTGTCAACTAAATAAGAAACACTTCAAAGACAAATAATGACAAAGACAAAACTTTTTCGCTGATGGAGAAAATTCCTTTGAAAAGAAAATGTCATTGAGAGGCAACTTGAAATTTCTTCGAAACAACAAACTCAAACAAAAAGCTCATATATCTTCGAAATAGATCACCTGAGTCACCTCACTGAGGATGATAAGGAGTAATAGCCCGGCCCGACTCCATTGATTACTGGAAATTCAATTACTCAAATGAGTTTTCAGAAAACTAAATGTTAACAACAACAATTGTCAAAGAACAAGAAATTCTCAACTCTCGAGCTCAAGAAATAATGAAAAAAAAAAAAAACGATTCTACATAGGTACATACATACATACATTCTCAGAAATGTATATATTGATTGTCTCACTTTGGGAGGGCGGCACTAGTTTATGTATTTTTCGGTTAAAGCTTAAACCCACATAATGGGTTATGAATTTCTTCAAAAAACCATACTCAAAACAGAAAACATGCAAAAAATATATGAACTTCAAAGCTCGTCGGAAGTGTATCAATTAACTAAATTCTATAATTGATTCAATAAATTGTATGCTCTCTAAAATCATCCTCTGAGTTAATTTTTCCTCTGAATTTTATTCGGAAAATGTTTTCGGCTCAAAACGACTTCAAGACGTCTTAACTAAATTATTTCAAAAGAGGATATATCTTTCATGATTAATATCTTGTCTCTCGTTCTATTTATATTTGTCGAAACAAAGATCGTCTATACGAAAATGATGATGACGACCCACTGACTTCTAGAGACAACTCTGACAATGACGACAAATATTAGATATTCCCTTTCTTGAGTGCCTTTGGGGTAACGAAGACGAAACAACAATTAAGCTCATGTCCTTGGGGAAAGGATTTTCGAATAATTGTATTGTTTTTTGGCAAAAGTCTTCTATATAGCTTGTGCGTAAGGTATACACAAATACACATACAGAAAGTTATATTTGCATATTGAATTTGTCAACCCTCTGTTTTGATAAGATTAAGGGATTTGTAAATGTGTTAGGAAAAAGGTTATGGAGGAAGACGGATGAGACGTAAAGCTCAAGTAGGAAGTAGGTATTATAATAATAATAACATTTTCGAATTGATTTTAATGGCATAACAAAACAAATCTTGTTAGCTGGAAGGCGTCTGAGAGATAACCTTTGATAACAATTCCGAAATTGGTTCAATTTCATTCAAAGTTCTGATAATAGTTTTTGCCAAATACATTCATATTTTTTGGAGAAAAGCTGTAGGCAAACGATATGTTTTAATGGTTATTACTTAAAAGGATCATAAGATGTGAAAAACGACAAATTGAAAAGTTTGCAAGTGTCCTTTTTGTTACCAAAATCAACTGAATTCATTTTAACAACTGGATTTAAACATTTTTCCAACCAGCAAATCGTTTTAATAAAACTCTTTTAAACTCTATTTTAATTGCTTAAAAGATTCATTGCTTAAGTATTAAATTTGTGTTTGTTTTTAGTTCTGGTCCACTTCAATGTGCGATGATGTACTGTACATTATGTCATTATCATTAAATGGAATTATAAGTCTTTGCATAAAACAAGACACAATTCACTTATATCTGAGGCCAATGGAAATGTTGAAGCAAACATCAAGGACACGGCTGGTTGTGTGGTGTGTGCTCTAATGAATATCCTCGCATTAATTTTTTTCAGTAAATTACATCGACACTAGGATAAAATTACCTTCTCATCTTTATCTTTAGGATGTGTTTCATTTTAATGTCAATGTTGAAGATATGATTTGAGATCTTGATCTTAATAGAAAAAAACGACGAAATAATGTAGGTAGTAGGTAGCTATTTATATTTACGAATCTTTGAGAAATTTTAAGAATCCTTGTGATGCTAGTATTTGTTTTGGACTTAAGGCTAGGTTTCCCATTGAAAATCTCGTTGGTCTTGAGCATAAAACTATGTAGCTGAGTAAAGATTATACATTCAATAAGCTAAGAAGTTATTTAGCTAAAAAAAAAAATATATTTCAATGTTTGGAGACGTTTGCGGTGGAAAAGCTTTATTGCCTTAAAAAATCATTTTTTATTCTTTTTATATTTTTGATATTTCTTAAAATGTCTCACGACTCAGTAACGTATTTTTTTTTAATATTGTGTCCAGTTTCGTCAAAAAAAAATTAACAAAAACAAGAAAAATGGGGAAAATTTAGCAAAAGTAGATGGATTTATTTGGAGTAATTTCTAAAGTAGAAAAAAAAAAGTAAATATTTTTTTTATATTGTCGAAATATACATAATACACAATTATATTTTAATTTTTTTTAATAAATTATTTAACTTAATTTTTTTGAAGTGCAAAGTAAGAAAATGCATGTCTTTCTTAGAATAATCTGCGGCGAACGTATTGTTCGTAGCTTAGTGGTAAGATGCGTTGGCTTCTAAGCAGAACGTCGTGCGTTCGAGTCCTACTCGTGCTCATAGTTTTTATTTCATCTTTCACGGACACTGCCTCTTGCGAAGAACTGACAAAACTTCCAAGTGTATCATCTGTCATGAAAAGTGCTTCTCAACTTTGCCGTTCGGAATCGAGAACCTCCACACGATTGCTTATCAACGAGAGAAGGAATTGTTGCCATTTAGTATTCCACCGTTTCACAGAAAATGTAATTTAAAATCATTCAAAATTCCAGAAATGACTCTTTTACACTCGATTTCAAAACAAAACTCAAGGAAACTCATTAAATTTGTTTTTGTGCTCGCCTCAAGAAGCACGACTTGATTGGTTTTATTGTTTCAAGATTGATTACCCCCACGTCAAGGCATTTCATTATGAATAAAATCTCAAAATAAAGACACTTCTCGGGGCGCCATCAGCCATAATTATTTGCATTCAAAGCCCATACACCAAGTTGTTCAAATTTTGGACAGAGAAAATGTATAGAATTTGAATTTGTATTCCGTGTACGATTTTGACGTGTTATCATTTCCTATTTAGTTTAGTTTTTTTTTTTTTTCTTGATAGGTCATCGTGTTAAAGGGCAGCCTCACGCTACTGTGAGTGATTTTATACCTCAAAGCGTTTCAGATCAAAGAATTAGCTTTTCCATTCTTCATCAGAACTGTCCCTCCATCGTGCCGTCTCTCAGTCCACACACAAAATTTTTAAAGATAATTCCTCCTGACAACCAATGGATTAAAAAACAAAAAAAAACTTGTTTTTCAATTTTTAATGGGACACCCTCTGGAGATTAACCGGCGAGATTCCCCATCACTGTATTATTCATTCCCTGCCTCAGTCCTTTGGCTTTGTGTTAAAAGTCTCATTTGCTGGGGAACAACCCTGGCCGGGCTGATTTGTTTTGTTTGATAAACGATTTATGAAAGTGCGATAACCACTTCATCAATCATTAAACTAAGGTGTCCTTTAACAAGATAGGTAGGTACCTACTAGGTACTAATGATGACTCTTCCAATCGAACACGTTTTAATGTCGACCAACGGGCAACGGGTTTCATTTGGAATGTTCTCTACGTTTCCGATTTAATTGTTTTCAATACATTGCACATGATAATAATAATGTTAGGGGTATTTAAAATTCCGTGGAGTGTTACGTGCTATGCTTATCCCTTATAAATTCTCTCGTCAAAGTTAAGGCGAAACATCGAACAAAAATAATAAGGCCCCTAGCTTTTAACCTCATTTTTGGTTTCCAACAATTCTCGAGTTATTTTTCTGTATTCCCATAAAGCACCACGTCCTCGTTTAATCGTCATTGTCACCAAAATTACCAGATTCGCAGCTGAGATCACCATAAAACCAGACACCACAAGTCAGACATCCTTAATGTTTGGCTGATTAAATAAATGTATATTCTTTTGGGACCGAATTAGGTTCATCTTTGGATACCACACTCAGTTGAAAAAACAATTTTACGTTTTGTGTTCCTAACCTATTGCCTTGACTCATTCTTGAAGCACAAACAGTCGAAACTAATTTTTCGAAAAGTCTAATTCACTTTGCATCGCAAGACTCTAGACTAGACGAATAGAATACCTTCTCTTTGCATGCCTCTCTCCGTCATTACCTCAGTCCCATTTGTTTTGATATTGGGGACGATTGATGTTCTGTCTCGTATATCTTGGTACTGTTGCTTTTAAAGGAGGTCCAAGTCGGTCACTTTGTAGAAGGTTTTTCTATAATCCATCGGGATTATTATTTCGATTTAATCCAGGATGTCAATTTATTCAGCAAGTGGAGGGAGTCAAACAGAATTTGAATAAAAAGTACTACTTCATGGAAAACTATGGCAATGTTATTATTTAAACGTCTACCAGCAACGACTTTATGATTTATTTTTTGTACGTATCGTCGTCCTTGAGACAGTCTAGACAGTCTTTGTTGTTTCGTGTCTCTTTTCATCAAATTTATTTAATAACACCCACTTTACAAGTCATTATCGTCATTTTTTTTTTTAAATCAAACAAGAGACAACATTATTTAATTTTATTGAGAGCATCTTTAATAACACTTTTTGCCGAGTTTCTTTGACACAAATTTTGCATTACCTTAAGAAAGTTGCCCTAGAAAATTACAGGTATCTGTATGTAAACCAATAAGGATACCGTACAGAGCGATATGAAGAAGTGAAAGGGAGTCCCTTGCAATGTCAAGGCTTTGTCTGCAAAAGTAATTTAACTTGATTATAAGTAAGAAGTCTCAAATGTTTTGGTCAATTGATTGAAATTCCATTATTTGGTATTGTTTGGACCGAACAGCAAGGCCAGAAGTTGAAGAAGTTTTATTTTTTGTAATTCTTAATTATTTTCTTATTAACTTGGCGTGATACTTTATTCTTTTTTCCAATATGCTTACAGTGGTGGTCCAGTATAACGAACGATATAATGTCCAGAGTCAATTCGTTATATCGAAAATTCGTTATATCGAAACGTTTTTTTCATACAAATCTTTAGGTTAATAGAAAATGCAATTGTATTTTTCATCATTTTATTTCATCCTTCATAAAAAAAATATGTAAATACAAAAAGAAACATTTAACTTCATTTACATATAACGAAACGTTTAAGGAATAGACTTATTAGTCTTGTTCTTGTTCTCAAATTTAAGAAAAAAAATCGTTAATATGCATCTGTTTTTTTGGTCGTTGAATGTTATTATTGAATGCCTCTGCCCGTAAACTTCTTAGAACTAAGACTTTAGAGTTTTCAATGCCGTTTTGTTCAGTTTTGTGCATAGGGAACGAAGCAACTGTTTACATACACAAAGACAAATACGTAGGACAAAACAAGCGAAAAAAACACTTGTGTAATGGGAAATTGTGTATGTATCTTCCAATATTATCATGAACATACATGTTGGTAGATATTAAATCATTTACAGTCAATTTTTTTTTTTCATTTTCTGAAATTCGTTATTTTTTCGTTATATAGAACACCTAATGGACTAGAAAAAAGTGTTCGTAATATCGATCATTCGTTATACCGGCATCAACAACTAAGCCATCTACATGCTTCAGTATTTTCCCTTTTTTTTTATTTCTTAAAGCATTTTTCGTGATATCGTATCGCAGGATTTTTGATTCTCATCTTTGCAAAACAGAATTTGTGTTCCATTATGTCCTTACAAAAAAGAATAAGAACTTTCGTATCCAATTTTTGAAATCATTTAATACTTTGGAATACCTCCAATGTTGGATCAGCAACTCCAAATAAAAACCAAATAGATGAAGAAATAACGTTGCATTTCTGGATCAATATCACGCGTCAACTCCAGGCTTTGTGCATAATGCAATTTTGAGCGCTTACTCTGAGTTCTGAAATTTGTTTTCTATCACAATAAGGACGACCAACGACGACAACCTACGTAGAGTAACATTCTGTTCAGGAGAACGTATTTTGGGTACACTATGGAGTTTCATATTTTCACTAGTTGCTAAGTTTA
Organism: Sphaerophoria rueppellii; assembly: GCA_920937365.1. NCBI lineage: Eukaryota > Metazoa > Arthropoda > Insecta > Diptera > Syrphidae > Sphaerophoria > Sphaerophoria rueppellii. The sequence goes on along the minus strand of CAKKXW010000004.1, from coordinate 15,193,368 downwards.
ATGTGTTTTTTGTTAGTACCTTTTCAATTTTTTGGGTGCAAATTATGGATAATTTTCAGTTTGGCGTGAAACAAAAAAGCTCCACCCAGATGATGATGCATTTGTCAGTCTGTCTATTGAAATATAGTATCCGGAAAAAGCGATAAAGTGATTACTGTTGACGAAAACGAAAGGAGATGTTACATTCTCGCAAAGCAAACAAAAATGTTCCAACAAAACCCTCTTGATTCACGCATTTGTATGTCCTCGAGATATTTTTTGCATGAATAATGCAACAATTCAATGCCATGGTGTTGCAAGGAAATTAGCATACAACAATAGTGGCATGATACTTTTCTGTTGATGGTGCTTCATACAGGGAATTTTTATTCAAATGAAAGCCTTTTTTGAATTCAGGTTGAAAGACAACTAGAATAGCAAATTGTTTTTCTGAGGACTTTTTGATTTTTTTTGACACTGGAAAAAAGTATTGGTGGGCGTACAGTTAAAGTGCTAGTTCGGTTAGGCTAAGGACTTGCTTTCAATGTCCGCTATCCAATTATTATTCATAATTCCTACCTTGGATGGCATAAAACCCAACAATTTGCTTCTATTGAAATGCCAAGTAGCTAAACTGGTATTTTTCTAAAGGCTCTCATTATATTAAATTTTCTTATAATTTGCTTGTTTGCTTGTCCTGAAATTAATTCAATTAAAAACTCGTTAGCGTCAATATTGTGCAGAGTTGCACGTTAATCTTGCAATTTTAACCCAGCCTCCTATGCTCCTATCAAAATGTTTGTCGTCATCATCGTAACAAAAAACAGATAAGAAGGTTGTAGTGAACAAATAATTTATGTCTCCATCAATTTTATCGATTTCTAAATAAAATTTAATTTAAGGTAGGCACCTACAACACATTTTTTCCTTCTGTAAATTAAAAAGGTATTATGAATGAAGAAATTTTAGCTAGGTGTATATCTAGCTTTTCATGTAGTCTTTAGTGATTGATTCTTGAATGCATGTTGTTTTTTAATTTGACTTGTTCGGAAGATCAAAATTTTATAGAAAACAAATCTTAATTGAATTTCCCAAAATAGAAAACAATATCATCCTGTTGGCCACTGCAAACAATTGCCAAAAATATATGACTTGATAATAAATGAATCCTTAACCACAAAATATCCTCACGGAGTGTATTTTTTCCTTGAATAACACCTATCCCACAGGCCAGAGACGAACATGATGTTCACAAAAATCACACTTCAAACACAAGCAATATCCACCGGATGAAGGAAATTGAAAGGAAAGCATTGAAACTGCAAATCTATTATGAGCGAAATCAATGTTCAGACACATTTTTCTTCCATTTTTAAGAGAAGACTAAACTCACACACGTTGGGACTGGAGACTGGGCTTATCCAGAATATTGAAAAACTTTTGTGTGTTCAGTTACATTAAAAACTTTATAAGCTAGATGGTAATGCTGCGAAAAAAAGTCATAATCTAGTTCATATGAGATTTACTTTAATATATTCTTTAATCTTTCTTAAGAACATGTGGGGTAGGGAGAACTAAATAAAAAAAAGGCAAACTTTTGTTCAGCCTTGAATGTGCTGAAAAAAATCAGGGATATCTTTTTCTTTTCTTGGGATGGAGATATAAATTTTTATTAAGGACAATTTCACGACTGGGTGTTGAATTTTCAGCCTAATTGGGTAATTCTTCTTTTGGAAGACTTACAACTTTGATGGAAAAGTCTTGTGCGGAAATTAATTTTCTGTCCCAAGATACACCCGACAAAAAAGGAACACGAAAATGGCTTCTAAACAGAAGCTTAAAATTAGCATCAAGTTTTCGGAAATGATTTTCAATTTTTTGCGAAAAAAGGTTCATTTTGTAAGGCTTATGTTTGGTTTTTTTTTATTATTTTCTAATTTTCATACGTCAAACTATCAACAAACAAGGTTTCACTTTATTTGACATTGCATTTCATTCAAAACCACAGAGACACACACACATGGGTATACGACAAGTAATGTAGCAATGAAAAACCCCTTCATGAGACAATCATTAGTCATTGCTAGTCCTTAAAAGCCTTTTTAACGACACAGTTAATAGCAATTCACCCGAGTGGAAACTATAAAATAAATCCTTCAGGAAGGCCCCCCCTAAAAAAACATTAAATCAAACTTTTTTCACTCCAACTAGAATGTTAAATCCCCGCTCCCCCTCCTATTCTAATTTACAACCTCTCCAAATAATATGACAGAAAAATAAATTCACATATTTAAGTCTTGAGGGGTTAGTAGATGCACAATATTCAGCCAAAATAAAAAGTGAAGACGGTTTAGTGTCAGAGGGGCTTAACATAAAATTAATTTGATGTTTTAATTAAAAAACTTTTTCAACACAAAATATATTTTATGAATATAATAAACTTCATAAGTTTACGCTGTGCTGTGCTTTGACATAATCTCAAATCCAAGACACGTCTATGGTCGTCACTTTCCTTAATAGCATCCGCTTCCCACGCATACATTTGCCACACGACCGTCAACGACGAAAAGGATGTAGGGACTAGGTACATTATATTCATAAATTAATTTTTCTGCTTTGTTTTAATTGCATACAAGCTATGACATTTCGGAACTCACACTATAGACCTCATGTCGACATGGCCAAGGTCAAACTTTTGCCAAACTCATTTGGAGAGTGAGTAATTTCTTGTACGTGTTTGCATGTCCTTGTCCTACAAAAAAAGTCAAAAATGTATTTTTCTTTTTTCCTATTATTTGTTTGCCAGTGAAAAATTCCACCTAGGTTGATATTTTTAATTCGAGTGAACCGATTTCAACATAGCGTCCACCAGGAGTAAATTAATTGTGGCATTTACCACACCAACATGTGGTATTAAAAGCCATCCAAACACGCAATCTATAAATAACTTGGCGCTTTGTAATGTGCGAGCCGACTCGACGCTCTACTTTACGGCCCGGTGTATGGCATGTTGGCAGTGTTGGGCGGTGCGACACGAAACGGTTGTACTGGTAATATACTAATAATTATAATTATATTAAGTTCATCAGTGGTTTACAAAAATTTTCTGTATCGTGATTAATTTAATGGCCGATTGCGATCGCCACGTTAAGAAATATTGTTATGTCTCTATCACGGGAGGTTTAAGTTAAAACTTCTTCTTTCTTGTTCAAGTTGAACAGAGATGCTTTTAGGAACATCTGATTCCTAAATTGAAATGGAAGCAATTTTAATTTGAAAGACAGTTTCACGCAACTCATGTCGCTTGTGTTTGTGAGTTACGTTCCCGACAAATTAAACCATTTTCTTGAGATCAAGGAGTTTCCAAATTTTTACCATTTCATTGAAAAAAAGCGAAAGTATGTCAGTTGAAACATCATCTTTCGAAAACTATAAAACTACTTGTTTCCCTGTGTTTTCAGGCCAATTCATCCCCTTATCTCTGGAATGGTATTTTTTCTCAGTTATACTATAAGGACATTCATGTTGCTATCTCTGCAAAAAAGTAGCTCTCAACTCAACGCCCCTTAAAATGCCCTCTACCATTTCAATTTCAATAGTCGACTGAGACCAAACAGAAAAGCCAAAAGCTCTGAAAGCAAAAGCAAAAAAAAAATAACAAAATGATCTGAGCCGAAATCTTTCACTAAAAACCCAAATTTAATCAACCGAACTTTTGGACATTTTTTATTGTGATTTATTGTTTTCACATTCCCATGGTCGTCGAGGGAAAACCAGTTAAATTTGCTTGTTGATCGAACACACACACAAGAAACCCTTATAGAATTTAAAAAATGATATATTCGAGTATGGGATTGCAGTTGAACAAAACTGACTTATTTTGAGGGCATTTCCTGTCTGCATCGCCTCTTATTTTTTTTCACTTTTCAAATAGCTTCCTATCAACTGCAAAAGTGAACGCAAAACGGAGGATTATAGATTTTATTATGCACGAGCATTAGCGATATGCAGCCATGTTAGTGCTTACCTAACCGCAATTTTCAACAAGCTGAATAGTAAAATAGGGTAAAGCCGGATTAAGATTGACCTAAATTCTATTTTTCCAGGAAGCAATAACATGGATAAGTAGTGTCCGTAGTGCTTAGTGGTTATGTGCGTTGTGGGTTCGTATCCTACTCGTGATCATAAAGTTTTTATTTCATCTCTTACGAGTACAAAACTTCCAAGAGTATCAACCTGTTATGAAAAAAGTGCTTCTAAGCTTTGCCGTTCTCTCAATTCTTCACACACATTCAGAGAGTTGTGATATGAGAAAACCTTGGCACTTCAAGAGGTGTCGCGACACGGTATTTATTTTTAATAACATGGATTAAGCTTTGGTTTTCACTCGAAAACACTTTTTTTTCAATTTTCAATTATTCATGCCTCTAAAACAAAAAAAGAGTTAAAGTTAAAACTATTTATTAGAAGAACATATACAGTAAAGCTTTTCTCTCTCTTCAAAAACAACGTGTTTTTTCTCGAATTCTATTTCAATTTCAACCAAGAAAAATATTTGAACTTAAAAAATACAAACAAGTTTTTGTCAGATCGTTTTTTTTTGCAATTTTGTTTCTGGTTCAATAATTTCAATTTTAGAACTTGACTTTTCAGAGAGAAAGAGTTACTGACTGAGACGATGAGAAAAACTTTCTTTCTCAAAAATAAGAAAAGTAACAAACAATGCAAATTCAAGACAAAAATGCAGTGGAAGATCCTTGAAATTGAAACCAGTGGGAATTTTGTTGTTCGTATTCATAATAAACAGGTTGGAAGCGAATGAGGGCGGTTGTTGGGTTCATATTTTCACTTCACTTTAATATACTACCTTACACCTTGAGAGTTTTTACTAGAGCTTCTACATCATCCACGACTTAGGGTTTGCGGGAAGTTTGTAAATTTTTATCTGAAGTTTTAATCGGTTTAAATATGTACTTTATCGGTTACACGCAGGGGAGAAGACACAAGATAGTAACTCTTTTGAAAAATTAAATCCTCTAAGTGATATGTTTGGCGGAAATAATGCGATTTGTATTGAAAAGTGGTGTTTCTGATGAGGGCTTCAAAGTTTTGAAACATATATTTACAAGGCACTCTATTACTTTTCGTTTATAATTTGCTTATGAGTTTTGTTTCAATGAGGTTTTATTCTTTTTAGAACTTCATAGAATCAAGTTGGTTATTTCTTCAAAACAATTATGTAAATACTTTTCCAATTAAGAGCAACATGTTCTACTCAGCATCCTTTTATGCAGTGCTGAATATTGTTCGATCTCTTCGAACATTTAATGGACAGGCATATATATGAGCCAAGTTTCCCAGTGTTGTGTTAAAAGACGAAAGTTTTCAATAAGAAAGTTCTTTATTACAAGACGAATAGCTGAAGACTCAGTAAGATAAGTTTATACATTAGAATTTAATAGCAAAAACGATTAGGTGGAGCTACCGTTCTGCCAAAACGAGTAACATACTCAGACGTTGGAATATGACTGGCTGAATCACTTGGAGGTGATGCAATTTTCAGATCATTTTCTGGTTCAGTCAATGAGGAAGACGATTCTTGAAATTTGTCTAAATCTTGAGATTCAATTTGATGCTCGTTCACATTTTCTTCTTTAATTTTTTCAGTTTCAAGAATATTTTCCCTATTGAGACGGTATAGAGAATCATCTTTAGAACTGCCAATGTGGGATCTTGGCTCAGAACATTTTTGCAAGATTGTACCTGGTTCTCAATTTGAGTTTGGAGTTTTCTTATAATAAACACTCTGACTGTTCGTCAAAACTGGCAAAGCCTTAGCGTTTTGATTATTATACTCCCGCGTTTTATTTTATTTTTCTTTTATTTTCTCTTCAGAAGAATCAAGGTCAATGTTTATAGATTTAAGATTTTCGAGTAAAATTGGTAGCTTAGTTCTAAGCTGATGAGATATTAATAGTTTGGCCGGAGAATTTAAACTTCCCTTACGTGTTGTCGATAGTGCAAAAGAGCTATATAGGGATCAGATTGTTGTTCACTACATTTCATAAGTAGTTTTTTGATGGCTTGAACTGAGCGTTCAGCTAAATCGTTGGATCTAGGTAGGTATGCACTGGAAGTGATATGATCGATATTCCATTGCTCATAAAATCTTCTAAACTCCTCCAAATTAAAAGGAGGACCATTGTCACTCACCATAATGGCTGGAATTCCATGATTTGCAAAGATTGATTTCAGATTATAACTATAGAACTTGAATATTTTTTGTTTAACTGTGCTATTTCAATATATATTGCTAAATAATCAACAACTAATACATACGTAGTGTCCGTAGCTTAGTGGTTAGGTGCGTTGGCTGCTAAGCAGAACGTCGTGGGTTCGAATCCTACTCGGGCCCAAAGTTTTTATTTCATCTTTCACGGACACTGCCTCTTGCGAAGAACTGACAAAACTTCCAAGAGTATCATCTGTTATGAAAAAGTGCTTCTCAACTTTGCCGTTCGGAATCGGCGTTAAAATTGTAGGTCCCATTAATTCTTCACACGCACCTAGAGAATTGTTGATGAGAGTAAGCCACTTAGGCCTTGGCTCTTCAAGAGCTGTCGCGCCACTCTATTTATTTATTTAATAAATACATGCATTTATTCAACTCAAAAAAATCCATACCAATTTTGTACCAAGGAATTGAAATGATATTATGAAATTGTATTGGTTCTTTCTGATTCTTAGAGCGGTGGCGCATGCAAACATCGCAATTTTTAATACGTTTGAAATATCGTGATTAATGTTAGGCCAATAAATTGAGGTTTTTGCCAAAGTTCTACAAGCTATACCCAAATGTCCTTCATGTATGAGCATTAAAATGCTGTGACGCATTTTTGAAGGACAAGGCGGTTTGCTTTGTATTAAAGTTACGAATATTGTAATAAGGCATTAGCACCCTTTCGACTTTTTGTTTGTTTGTTGGCCAACCACTGAAGTGATATTCCTCTGACAATATTACATCATTTTTAGTTTCACTTTTCAACTCTTCAGAGGGAGGACGACAAGAAAGAACTAAATTACAATGAAGACTAATGTCTTTGTCGAACTCCGTTAATTCTTCATTTGGCATTGGCGCACGGAATAATGTATCGGCAACATACATATATTAACCAGGCTTAAAAATAATTTTCAAGTCATAGGCTAAGAGTCTCAGCATGAAACGCTGTAGCCTAGCTGTAACTTTGTATAAAGCCTTGTCAAATAAGGGAGCTAAAGGCTTATGGTCCGTCTCAACGAGGACAGAGTGACCAAAAATATAAGAATGAAACTTAGTACAGCCAAAAAATATCGCAAAAAGTTCTTTTTCAATTTGAGCGTAAGATTGTTGAGACTTTGTAAAAGTCACTGAAGCATTGGATTTCCATCGTGTGAAATCACGGCTCCAACTGTATTTTGTGAAGCGTCAACTGACAATGTCAATGGTTTGTTGATATCAAAAAAAAGTAAGAACTGGTGCGCTGCAAACAAGCTCTTTCAATTTGATAAATTCTTGTTTATGTTTTTCAAACCAATGCCATTCAGTATCTTTTTTTAAAGACTTCGCAAATTTCGCAATTTATTAGTTGTTGATTTTGTGAAGTACCTATAAATAACGTTGAAAAAACTGACTCTTTGTCAGAAATATGCTGATCCAACTCAATGTTGCGAACCTGGAGATTCTTCGAACACATCTTTGAAGAATGATTTTTGCCTCTACACTTGAAGCACGTTACACCAATAGCTGGATAAGTGTATTTGTGTACCTGACCACAATTTTTACAGATAGAAGTACCGTTTGGTGATGAGAACTGTGTCGACTGCTGATGTGAAACTCTTGAGAGAGCTAGCTGACTATAATGAGGATACCGGGAAGCATTTTGGCGGTTAAAAAAAAGGCTTTGAGTGATGAACAGCTGACGAAGATGATAACGACGGCGGCGTATGACTATGAGATGGCTGACGATGACGACGACTTTTTGTTACCAAGGACGAATTTTTTTGAAGGGCACCAATGAAAGGACTTGATGTACTTTGCTGCAACTGTTGGATATGTTCCTTGTTCAGTTCCATACTTCGTGATATTGAAATGACGTTTTCCAATGAATTTTTTTCTTCATTAAGAAGTCTTTCTTTCAAATGAGATAGACGACTATGAAGACCGCAAATAAACACATCACGAACTATAGTTCCTCTTGCAGAGACCCAAAGTAACAGGTTAGACTTAAATTCTTAAATGACGTGACGAACTCGTCTATAGACTCCTCTGAACCTTGTCTCCTGGAGAAGAAACAATAACTTTCCGTAAATATGCTAACCTTTCGAAGAAAATATTCATCCAATTTTTTCAATAAGCTGTCGCAGGATATCACGTCCAGATCTCCGTTAAACGAATTGAAAATATCGAGCGAATCAGGTCCCATGTAATCCAAAAGCAATGCGACTTTACGGCTGTCTGGTTATGTTTCTAGGGTGGAAGCACGTTAATATATTTTAAAAAGACTTAGCCAATGTTTCCACGTGGCTGGAAGGTTGGTGCTTTTAAGATTAAGTGGTTGCACTGCACAGACTATAACTCAGATTTAACAGTCAAGTCATTGTATTTTATAATTTTTGACAATTTCAATATTGTGAGTATGGCTTTTTAATTTTCAGAACTTTTAGACTAGGTAACACACACTTGACACCATGTTGTGTTAAAAGACGAACGTGTTCAATAAGAAAGCTCTTTATTACAAGACGAATAGCTTAAGACTCAGTAAGATAAGTTGGGTAATACATGATTAAATAATAACGTTATATAATCTCAAATATAAATAATAATAATAATAGAGTGGCGCGACAGCTCTTGAAGAGCCAAGGCCTAAGTGGGTTACTCTCATCAACAATTCTCTAGGTGCGTGTGATGAATTGAGGGGACCTAATACAATTTTACGCCAATTCCGAACGGCATAGTTGAGAAGCACTTTTTCATGACAGATGATACTCCTGGAAATTTTGTCAGTTCTTCGCAAGAGGCAGTGTCCGTGAAAGATGAAATAAAAACTTTGGGCCCGAGTAGGCCCACGACGTTCTGCTTAGCAGCCAACGCACCTTACCACTGAGCTACGAACACTACAACAATCTCAAATATAAGTACTTATTTTATGTGTAAGTATAAGAGAGTGCAATACAAAGTATTCACTTGTAAGTTATACTTCTTGTAACACCCAGAACCGATTTCGACTTTCGTCGCTGTTCTTCATTCTGTTCTTATCAAATCAGATCCAAAACCAAACCAAACACTTTGCTTTGAGATGGAAAAGCTCTTAATCTTTGTGAAAATGAAAATGGTATTAAAGGATATTCTTATAAAAGCGCTTTATTTGAAAATTCTTGATGACTCGCTTTTGTGATGACCAAGCGAATGGCGAACATACGAAATCTTATTTGCATTTTGAATCGAGTTGATGAAATAAACTCGGATTCGTTGAGCTTTTCATTGAGCATTGAACAATAACCAAATACTCCGTAAGACGATTCGGTGCTTACGTTCAAATAATCTGAAAAATAATTGCTGGGTAAACAGAATTTATTAATGCCTTTAGAATGTTGCTCTTCAGTCCAGCTACATTTTTATTTTATTTTTCGTTTCACCGCTGCCATAAGTAATAATAATAAGCAAAAGACTGATATTCGTTTGAAAACAAGTCATATTTAAGCACCAATCTAGAGCAATCAAGAGGTTGGTTTCACAGAAACAAAAAGAAAATTCACAAAATGTCGAAGAATGGCCATCAAAACGTTTGCCTTGGTTCACCAGCACTGCATATTTGGTCTCAAGGACCAAAATTATTCAACCCTCGAGTTCCATTCTTCTATTATAAGAATACACTCATATCAATACCCTACTTCGGAGACCGTGGAGCACGTTTGTTCCCATTTTAAGTGCTTTTATAGCCTCCATCGAGTCCTTGAAGGAAAACCAAACAGAAAAGTATGAGTGAGTACACTTGCAATGCGCTTAACGTCAAAGCGTTAATCTAAAATACACCCACTCAAATTTATATCATAATGCATTGTACCCATTTTCCTTCTGTCAACTTGAACTAGGAGCACAAGAAAACTATAAACGAATAGTGCGACAAGATGTGGCGGCTGTTTTTAGGACCACTTTACAAAGCTTTAATTTTACCTTGTCTAGTCGTCGTTCCCTACCTACCTACTACTTTAAAATGTTTAATGTTAGCATGGAGGGTCTGGGCTAGGGGAGTTGGAAAACAGTTAGATAATTTAATTCAAAAAAATGCTAACTGATTATGTTGGTTAATCGATTTTCGCTCAGCTGTTGGTAATTTTCATGCAAATGCATATTTACATTATCGGACTTTCTTTCCCACCGCCGCTGCAAACGCGATAATATTATTTTTACCTGGTGCAGGAAATTCTTGTCCCGTAATTTCCTTAATATAATTATTTGGATTTTCTCTCTTCAATACCCATTGCATCGTGTTTTATTATCTGTTAGTCTTCGTGTTCATGGGAGTTTATTGGACTTGCACAATGACTCCTAGATCTTTTCAAAACTTAGAATTGCTAGAAATAAAACTTTGACACTTTAGAGATTATGAGCCTTAGAACAAACTTTTGGATTAAACTAAAACGATAGCCTCAAAAACGTGTCAATTGCATTCGTCATTTACATGCACCTTATCCCCTTCCAATTGCAAGCATAGAAAATAACCATTAACAGAGCACTGACTATAGCATGAAATAATTTTTTTTTTTTAATTGTCACCATCAACTTCATGGCCGTCTGCATCTGATGATGAAGAGGAAGACTAACAATTTTTACGACAATTTTTTGTAAAGACATTAAGTTTTGTTACGAACATGTCCTGTAAAAAAATGTCACATCGTCGTCTTATGGTCGTTCTCGTAGTCGACGTCGTCGATGGCAACGTCCATAAAGAATTGTAGAACGCCCGGCTTTTATATTTCAAACGTGTTTAATAAATATCAGCTGGCGAACAGGAATTTCACGTATTTGTTATTGCGTTTGACGTCGCAAGAGAAGGAAACAGAATTTTAAGGACTTCAAACTGCTCCAAAAAATATAGAAGAAAGGCAGAATTTTAAGTTGAAGCACTTTTTATGATGAACGAGTTTAAGATCGTTGTAGAAGAAGAAGAAATTTCAGGTAAGAATATAAACTAAAGGTGTCAGTTAGGCTTTTCGACATAAAAACAAAACCCTTGAGAAAGTAGCATTGTGCAGCTTTAAATTATAGTCCCATTAAAATGCAATAAAGGCAACTTGATAGTTTTTTTTGAATTGAAAAAGTTAAAGACAGTTGTTAAGTTGGCTATTTAAAGTGATGTAATGAAAGTGTTAATGTTGGTCCTTAGAAGGTCCAAATCTTTAAATAGAATTCAATAGGACCAAGACACTTTCTTTATATAAACTTGTTCTTAGAGGCAATAAGAATCAACACTGTCAACATTACCTCCAAGAGGCGGGCGCTAGAAACTAGAATCTGTTTAATATATGATGAGACTAGTTAACTTCCTCAACGAACTCGATATAGAAAGGACCCTCAATGTCATTCGAAGATATGACTTTAAAATCATCCTTGATTAGTTCAAAACAAAATGAGGTGTTGAGTAAGTAGAACACTCATGACATGAGTTGGCGACTATGAGAAATGGAAGCATCGAAATGTATGGTAGTTGCTTGTACAAGTATAAGGACTTCAACAAAGAAACGTTGGTATAACCTCATGGAGTCACGCTGAAACAAATAGAACATATTTGATAGATCATGTACCAACTCTCGATCTCGATGGCGATATGCTCTATGTACGGACATCGGCAATTAATTTAAAGAAAAGACGAATTTTAAATACTTATAGAAATTATTATAATTATTTTCATAGTAGTCTTCATCGTTAGAATAACCCGTTATTACTGAACCAATGAATTCTTACCTCACTCAAAAAAAAAACTATTCATAGAGTCATGATATTGAAACACGTTATCATAGTAATTCTTGTTAAAAATCCATTGTACAAACAACACACACCAGCTTCGAATGATTTATTAACTTCCTTTGTAAAAAGTATAGGAAGTATATTTGTATACTTGTAACGCAATAGGAGTTTTCCAGGAATGTAAAAGCATGAATTGTACTCTTTCATTGTAGTTCTGCTCGTTATTACTTTTTTTTTTCAATACTGTGTTAGAATGGCCGACAATGAGCCTCATTCTCCTTTCACTATTCCACCAGTCCTTTAAACCCAAACAATGTTTTATTTCCAACTGAATGTAGTTGAAATGGACCGGAGGGATTGCACTGTTTCACTATTGCCGATAAATATTGGCCGTAGTTTGTGGCTGGCAACAGTCAGTTATCCTTTTTCAATATGCCCATTGAATGGCTGTTGTTTACGTTTTTTCTTCTTTTGACCCACAATGGACACCAAAATATATCGAGCGAGATATTATTTTAGTATCTAAAAAGAGGCCTTCATTTTCTGAATTTTAAAAAGTCTCGAAATCGTCAGAAAAATTTTTAAAATTTTTATTGGAAAAGAAAAACCTCAATCATACAAAGCATATAAAATTGAACCAATAAATCGTGAAGTGAATCCAAACATAAAAGGCAACAACAAAAATCTTGGTCCATCATTTAAAAATTTCCATCTTCGTTAAATTTGTGTTAAAATTTTCAAAAACACTACAAAAACCAAATAAATTAAAAAAAAATTAAGTAAAAATAATAAAAACACAAAGCTAAAGGAATGTACATTCTACAAAGGTACATATTATTATGGCGAAAAGTGGTTTTGATCTTTCCACTTATCTGCAGTAATATCGCGTGGGTGGTTAATAATGTTTAGTTATTTTTATTCTAAGAACAATCCCTGCCTTTGCTTAAATCGAAAAAGTTGTTTATTGTAGTATGTCATCAAAATCAAATTTATGGATAGTATTTCTTCAAATAACCATGATAAATAGTGAGTCGTTTATTTGGTGTGTTGGCTTTTCATCATTTTCATTTCAAAACACAAATTTTTTGGGTGATGCGTAATTTTTCCAACATGTTAAACATGTTCGAAGTTGTATTTTACATCTTCAAAGACGGATCAATCATGGTGCAGTGAATTAACACCCATGGCATTAACGCCCGCGGGTGTTAATTCCAAAAACGAAAGGAATTTACCCCCGCGGCTGTTAATTCCTTTTTGAATTGGAAATAAGTCCCACCATAGAAAAGAATTAATGCCCGCGGGTGCTAATGCCAATTGGAATTGGCACTAAGACCCGCGAGTGTTATTATCTTTTGGAAGTGATAATTTCACCTTCGGGTGTGAACACTTGCGCGAATTTCATTTTAGGACTTACCCACTATGATGGGTCATTAGTCTAGAAATCAAATTCAGGGCCTCCGACCTTCGCGATCAACTTTAAACATTTTGTAAAATAATAAAATAAGTGGACAGTTTTTACATATTTTAAAGGTTTTTTCTGTGCATTGTGGCTGAAACATAGTGGGCTTCCACTTTAATAGTGAAGGTTTTCTATTATTGTGAGCGCCCAGAATCACGGTTAAGGTTAACCGTAATCGTGGGCGCCCGTAATTAAGAAAAGATACCACCCTGAATAAAGGTTAAGTTTTTCCTTAATTG
>CAKKXW010000004.1:15150434-15171185 GCA_920937365.1 Sphaerophoria rueppellii | reverse complement strand
ATTCCTTTTGTCCTCGCTGTCTTATATATAAAGGATATTTCTAGCCTCTGATGATCAATATCCGAAGTTGAGGCAGTTAAAAGGTAATTCGCGAAACTACCAAAAATCCTTTTTTTACCCAAAAGACTCAGGCAGATCAAAAATCAACTCTTCTGCCTTTTTCTATAAGTCAGGCAAAGGACAATAAAAAAAAGGTATATTTCTGCATGGTGTGCCATATATGGTCCATTCAGTTTTTGGTACTTTTTACTAACTATTCGGATCGTAAACACAAAAAACCTAATTATATGCAATAAATACATAATCAACTTTCTGAATAAATTTTTGTTTCAAGGAAATACCCATTTTTTATATTTTTTATGGAATTTTGAATTGCACGTTGGTACTCATTTTCGATTTTACTGTCTTTTCTCTTTTGGATGATCAAAAAATTAGCTAAACTCATTCATAAACTCATAATTTTTTGTAAAATTCAGTAAATAGGTGTATTTTCTTGATAACACAATACGAAACATAAATATTATTTAACAAATTTAAAATTTATGAACAAACAATTGGTTTGGCTCATATATGAGCCACCATGCAGTAAGGGGTTAACAATAGCAAAGATGCTGAGAAATGGAGTCAAGCGATAAGAGATGAGTACGATTCTCTAACTTAAAATCACACATGGACAATTGTCGATTTATCTAAAAATAGACACGCCATTAAGTCAATGTGGGTATTCAATATTAAGCGGAATAAGGAAGGAGACATTGAAATCTATGAGGCTAGACTTCGTGCCAAAAGCTGTGGACAAAAGTATGGAATTTATTTTTATGAAACATTCTCAGACTCGGTTGACTTTAAATTAAGAGAGAATTTCCAACATATATCCCATCCTCATCTACCCCGTCGAAGACAACAAAAGTAAGACAAAAGGACATAACATTCCTGAAAACTCATGAGTTAAACATGCACCATGGGAATTATATGTACAACGAGTTGCAACACTTGTGTTTCCAATGCCAGACCCATGGACCCATGCTTTGCATGATAATTTTTTTTTCCTTGAGGACGATGGTAGATGGCCGAAAAAAACTGAATGTCTAACTACGATATGGCATACTTTTCCAACAGATAGAGTTAACAGTCATGAGTTGAGTTGAGTTTGTGTGCTTTGCTATTGAGTTTATATTTCAAAAGTACATTAAAATTGAATTATTTTGTTCTTAGATTATACATACATACCATTTTGTATTGTGGTTTGTCTTCGATATGAATTGTTTGCAAAGCCACTGCCTTACATTTTATACATATATTTTGAGCCTTGTTCAGTTCACGGGAAAAAGAAAATTGGGATAGAGGGAAAAAAGCATTTAAATACATAAAATATGGAAGAGCTAATTTTCGAATTTAAATACCAGAGAAATGCAAAATTTTGATTCTTGATTCTTGATTCTTGTAAGAAACTAACTGAAAGTAGATACAACAAAATGGTATAATCTCTAGATTTTTTGAGATTGCTATTTTAAAAAGAGGTGGCAGAGGAAGGTGGAGGGAATATTTGAAGCTTCAATGTTTACAATATTATTATTTTAAGTGACAAGTATTTTCTCTTTATTTATTTTTAGCTATTATTGTACCATGATTGAATTTACTTACAAATGTATAGCAATATTATTGTTTAAAGAAATAGATTTATAATAAAATAAAATAATTTCCTGTAACTCTCACTTGAAATCTTATTTTAGTTTTCAGAAATTTTAAGCTCCTCTAACGAGCTCTTAAAACGTTTGAAATGTATTTTTTTAAATACCAATTCGTCTCATTTTAGATTTTGTTTTTTTGTTTGAGTGTGGACAAAATTTCAATAAACTCATTAAAAAAATGATCTAGGGTAAACTAAAGTCGCTATAACATAAAGTCTTAAAATTTCACCAGACACCAAATAGTGAATACAACCAACATTTCAGAAAACCAATCATTTAATTATGTCCGTAATAATTTATCAAGCGACAAGTTAAATAAGAAATCAAGCTTAAAAAAATATATAAGTTCCTTATGCAAACAAAAATTATAAAAATTTGACATGCAAATTCCGTTCACATTTTTTACTCTCATTGAATCTTGAATCCAACACAAGAACCAGGAAGGCATTAGGACCTACAAAAAATACCAAAAGCCAAAGAGGTTGAAGGGTGGGGAGGAACTTACGACATGCATTATCAAATCTTCCTTTTATCTTTTAGTTTCTAGAAGTACAAATGAAGAGGTAATCCCCTCAAGCTCAAGGGAAAGAAATTGTGCTGTTTAGTCGTTGGATGGATGTCTCCAGAAGGGTCTTTGCTCTAAGGATAGCATAAATCAAATCTAAACTATACACAGACAGACTTAGAAGAAAGAAAAAATGGACACAAGACATGAAAAAGTCTGAAGCTACTCAAGAAATGTCGCTTTTGCCTTTATTTTCTTTCTCAAGTTGAGATATATTTTTGGCTCTCATGAATATGGCACGACCAAGGATGAGAGATTGTCAAGGGAAGAGCGTTAAAATCTATGACAAATAATTTGTAGCATTGAGAAATATTGAAATGAGTATTGAACCACGATAAGACCTTCACAATGCACATTTTTAAAATTCATAAAAAATATTTTATCAAAATTGTGCCTAAGAAGTCAGAAAGTTCGTAGGCTAAATACAAACCGAAGCGGACAAAACGTTTGTTCGCTCTTCCCCGGACACAGGTCCATTGCTCTTATAAGGCAACACACACAGAAACAGACACGACACGATAAAAAGTCTTGTCCGCTCTTCAGTTGCAGTAAATACATATGGTTGTATAGGAGCAAACCACACCAAAGAAGACAAACAGTCCCGGACAAAATGTCGACGCCTAAAAGTACACACCGTCTTATGAAGAACCACAGACCAAAGTGAACAAGACAAACAAAGAGATTTCGACAAACGGACATATCGGTTGCTCATACTTGGATTTGTATTTAATTGCGATATTTCTTGTTGTATTTTGTGCAATTTGGTATGGATGTTGTTGTAATGGTAACAAGAATTGAGAAAAAGAAAAACTAAGAAAAAAAGAGAGATTTCTTATGTGTGGATGTTTGTGGTTTCAAAGAAGTGTGCATGAAAACTCGACTAAATTTGTTCGTATGTATACATATGTATGTAAATTGTATATACACATGTAATTCCAAAATGTGTCTGCAGAGTATACCTAGTAGGGACGCTCTCCACATGCTTCATTTTTGTTTACATTTTTGGATCTCACGTACACGAGAAATAGACGGCAATGTATGTATGCTGTATATTATACACATGAAATTCCAACAGTTTGTCTGTTTCTCGATAAATGTGTTTGTGCCATTCACCGAGGAATAAAGAAGCAAAATAAAATCAAGGGAAAGCGCTACCTATTTTTTTTTTTCAATTTTTGTCTTCTTTGTTTGTCCGCTTGCAAAATACACCGAAGAACAAAATATTTTGTCTTTGTCGTCCTCGGTGTGGGGTGAATTACGACAGGATATTTTGTCTTGCGACAAGCAAACAGTTTGTCCGCTTCGGTTTGTGTTAAGCCTTAATGGACGATTTTTAAATGGAAATACTTGAGGCAAATAAGGTTTAAGAACTATTGTTGAAAGGCACTCAAATATGATAATATGTGCAATAAACAAAACCAAACTCCATGCTGCCTTGCATCATTGAAGCGGGGTAAGCCCCTGCTCCCTGTCACTCTTAATGAGCGGCACTCCCATCTCAAGATTATTGTAGCAAGGCTGTTACTGCCTCCTGTATAACGACACACGAAATACCTAGAACTAGAAGTAATGCTCTTTAGTTAAGATCAAAAATCCGTTTTTTAACCGCACTACGGTTATGTGGAACACCAAACAAACAAGCTTGATACTCGGTGGTGGCGAAGCACAAGCAGATAGAGCATTAACTCGAAATGAAGCAATTCAAATAAACATATTAGAATAAGAAATTTAAGGCTTGCCTCACAACACAACTTTGTCCTTCCCCTTCGTTAAAGTTGAAATCCAACATCCAGGGAAAATAAATAGAAGAAACCCGACCTTTGCTCGGTTCGTTTTATTCATCTCTATGAACTTTTGTTCCTTATGTTCGTCTTCTATTAAACGAACATGCAAACACATCCTCTGTTGTACACCGCTCCGTGCGTCGCGTCGGTCGGTCGTCAGACACAAATGAATTTACAGCCGAATAAGTTCACTAAAAGAAAAGGGAAATGAAATTACTTTCCTTTGGCAAAAGTTGTTGCATTCGTAAGAAGAAAGCAAAGTCACAGTTCGATTCAAATAAACTTATGGCTAAAGGACAACGACGATGCAAGTTAAACTTTATTCCAAAGCGAGCAACAATTTATCATTGTCTTCATTGTAATTGTAACATTGGTTCTTGCAGACAGGCGTATTTGAATATAATATTTAAATCTAAAATTGCTGCCAAGGTCCTTGAAAACAAACCATATTCAACGGTCCGATATATTGTAGGGAATTTTAATCTCCAATTAAAGAAGGATTTGCTGTTTGCCTTTGTGCTTTGAAGAATTTCCCCACTTGATGATGACACAATAGCGAATTTGATATTTTTGTTGTTCGAAATCTCTCTGTGGTCTTTTTGTGTGGTATATCCAGTTAAGAAATGATATAAAAATTAACTGTCAAATTAAGTTTCAGTGATTTTTTAAAGCCTTAATGACGCAAGTTCCCTCGTTTTACTTGTATCTAATGCGGGGTAGTTGATTTCAAATTCACCCCTTTACACCTGCCAAAAATGTATCATCTACATTAATTATTCATAGTCAGTTATATCACATGCTTTGATTATTTTGCCTTTTCAATCTGAGGCGGTGTGGTCGTGGATTTAATATACTTCTTTCATCTTCGTTTTGTTTTGTTTAGTTTAGTTTAATCAAACCAAAAACACCTTGTTAGAGCTTTTAAAGATGTTCGAAAATTATAAAAGTAATTTGTTAGATCGAACGCATTGCACGAGTCCATTTAATCAAATTAAGTCCTTTTAGCAGCAAATTATGTGCTGAACTACTTTCGATCGTTTTTGAGTTGCTATGCTAATTACATATGTGCGACGGCATTCTTTATTGTTTTTTTTAAAGATTAAGTCTGGTAAGATGGGGGTGGCAAGGAAATTAAAAAAAAAACATTGGTAGGTGCACATCTAAAAACAAAAACAAATCTATTACTTCCATGCGGTTGGTCCAATGATTAAATACACACAACACTAGGCTGAGCAGACAGATGAACACATTAACAGTGGGGGTCCTACAGCTGCAGTAACTACAATCTTCTTGGCGGATTTCAAGTTTAAGGTTCTTAACTTGAATATGCATTATACATTATTTTGTATCGCTGCATAGTATGAGAGGAATATGAACGCCCTGCATTTGAATCATAAAGAATCAAATTTGACTTATGATGAACTACATTTGACTCATGATGAATCACATTTGACTCATTATGAATCATAAATGACATGATGAATCAAATGTACGAATAAATAAGTGGTAAATTGTGAGTCTAATATCATCCAGCAAGGATTTCACATGAATTGCAATTCAGATGGAGTTCATAATGTGTCTGGACGGAAAATAAGTTAACCCTTTGAGGGCTTTCATATTCAAAACTTCCAAACAGAATACAATTTTTCCAAGAAATGTCAACATTGTCACTAAGTTTCTACTCAAATAAGGAAATAATTGCAATTTAAAGCACACTGACACAAATCCATCTAATACGTCATAACTACCTTCGTTTAAAATATTTATTTGCTTGCTATTAATATTGATAAGCTATGATGTAACTGACATAACAAGGAACCAGGAGCAAACGTAACATTAATTAATAAAGGAATTTTAATAACAGTGTGGAATGCTATAGTCTCATCCCGATATTTTATCTTATCGTTTGGTGTATCAATTTCAGTGAATATTCAGCTCCCCAACTATTTCCTAGACGAGGTGGGAGTAAGGTTGATCTATGCACTCGCCTTCATTTCAAACTCAATTTATTTACTCTAATAGATAAGCTGTGAAATATCTCTCGATATTAATGTCGTGCAAAGTTTGATCGATAACGAACATTATTTTAAATTGAGTGCATAATTGTACGTTTCAAGTTGAGGGAGAGAATTAAACAACCCTTAAGGTATAGAGAATTTCAATAACCTAAACATAAGTTTATTCTTTCAAAAAGAAATAAAAACGGAATGCAGACAATCTACTTCTACTGCGATATTATGAGAGTTCGAACATTTGATTGAGGGCATTTATCTTCGGTCTTTTTTCATAAGTTTATCATGAAGAAGCGTTTAAAATTAATTCAAAAGTGAAAAAAAAAGTTTGCAGCCACCTTTGCTACGCTACAACTCCAAAACACACAACCCTGCTAACACCCAAGCCCTTCAATTAATAAACTATTATTGTTGGAATAAATCCTAAGACTACAATGGTCATAACAGCAACCAAAATTACCAAAGTGTTCCTGCTTCACTTTCAGTACTAAATAAATTCGTTTTCTTCATTGACTTACTCGATGCCCTCGACTACGGAAGTTCTCAGTTTCCCATACACACGAAATTAATTTCATCCGCATCCTGAGTTCCTGACGTAAGCCTTATCCATCATCTCTCAGTTTGAAAACAATATTCGATCCCAACCGCAGAGCGGACAGACATCGACTTGGGAAATGGACATCCTGTCTGGATTTGCCGAATAATTGAACACTTTGGAAAAAAAAAAAACAATCATAAATCCACAGACTTAACTAAAAAAATAAAAGAGAAAAGAAAAACAACAAAATTATTGATTTTGTTTTCAAAAGGTACATAGTCCTTCAATTTATCTCCATATAAGAATGGCGTGTGTGTGTGGAGGTTGGAGAGTTATTAAAAAATCCATTAATTTATCAAGTCGTGAACCAAGCAGGAAACAGTGAAAAATCCCCTCTGTGTGCTTAAACGAGCTTTTAATGCCTAAGTAAATCGAATGCACTGCACTGTGTTCTTTTTTCATCTCTATCGTTCAAACAAATCAAAGCAGTTCCCTGAGTTCGCATACGTTACATTTGAGTAAATAAATACAGGGGTGTGAAGAGGGACACAAAAATGCATGCAGGTATCATAGCCTTTGGACTTAATTCCACATTCTTGCTATAATTTTGAAAAAAAATATCAAAATCGGTCCATAACTTTTTGAGAAAATAAGATAATAAAACGGTTACTTTCCCGAATGCTCGAATAGTGTCAATGCCCATCGCCAATTTCTAAGATTTTCTATTTTAAAGAAAATTTCAACAACTGGAAGCTGTTGAGATCGAAAAGTCTGAATAAATATTGCGCTACTTCAAAACGTCAAGAAAACTCTAACTCTTGAAAAGAAATCACTTCTATTCTCTTCTTCTTCAAAAAAAAACGGAAACGAAAACACATTTCTTCCATTCTTTGCTTGAGGGAACAAAGTCATAGACGATAGACAATCCGCAACCATGTGTAGGTAGTTATATGGTTGACAAAATCTTTATTCAATTTGAATTTGTGCGAGAGTATATAGACGTGTTTATCTGTATATGTGCACACATCCGGATTTATCCTCCAGACACTGGAAAATCATAAATTTTCCTTGACTCTGTATCAGAAACTAAATAATATAGTTGGTGCTGAGTGGGCTGTCAAATGGTATTGGAGGCTTAGCACTATGAGAATGAAATCATTTCTATCCGAACAATTCGATTACTGCAGAAAATGCACATTTTATCCTTGAATTGTATTCACCTCAAACAATAAGGAATTTTTCCTGCATCATCCCTTTTTTCACTAGAATGTAAGATGCCATATACTTCTTCTAAGCTATAACTTCCTTCGGGATGGAAAGGACTGACTGGCAGACAGTGTGATAACTACTGCAATTTAGAATTGGGATTGCGAAAAAAAAAGAACGAACCAGAATTGGATTGCCTCTGAAGCCTTGTCTTGGCATTGGCTGCTCCTTATTATTTCCGCAAGCTTAAAGAATTTGCATTCAATTTTCAGTGTTTATTCAAATTTGGAATTGTTTACTTAACGATAGCTATGAGGATGATGATGAGTTGCAATGAAATGACTGCAGCGAATGCGATGACTGGAGATGACGATGCTGGCTGATTGGCTTAACTTTGCCATAGCTTGGCATTTCGAGTATTCCCCATTGTTCGGTCGTTATTCGTAAGGAAAAGTCACGGTGTACTTAACGTCCATAATTGATTGGGAAATTTAAATGGCAAGCCACCGCGATTATACGTTACTCCGTGTGCCCTACAAGCTATACAGCCGTGATACTTGATAATTTCAAGAAGAAGTTCGCTTTGTGGGACGGGAATAAATGGGAAAAAAGTTTTTCTTCATCATGGAATTTGCGGATGCATGCAAATTCCGTCTGTTGCTTCTTTTTACTTTGGTGGATGAAGACAAAAAAGTAAATCACGAGAAAGGATGAATATTTATATGCGAACAGACCAAAAGGGTGCTCTGAGAAATGAATCTATTGATTTTCTCTTTTTTCGTTTTTGCAGAGCCATTGGAATATTGAAATGGGATTTGTCAATTTGAATATGTAATGCTCTCGAAAACTGCTTTTAGGAACTTTAAAACTTGCTTTTGGCCTAGACCCTAGAGGAAATAAGTAATTTACTCTCTTGACTTTCGGAATCTTAGTTTTAATTTAAGGAAGAGGCACTGATGACATTTTCCTGGTTCAGCTGAAACGGCTACAACTTTGTGTTGGTGCAGGAGATTGCTTAGACATCATGTCGCGTCTAGAAAACAAACGCAACCGTAAGACCTCTTCTGTTTGAGTGTCGTCTAGTGACAGTCGACCAAGATGGATCCACTTCGGATGAATCGGCCTTCAAAACATGATATAGAAAAGACAGCATTTTCACTGAACTTGATCTCAGTTTTATGTCGTTTTTTGCCAAATTTAATTTTAATGGAGATATGAGATGTTGCTTGAAATTCGTCTGAGTTTATAACAGCGCTACTCCTGTGGAATTTGAAAATCTCCTGTTTCAAAATCGGGAAGCTCGCTATGGATATGTAGTATATGCGCAGAACAAATGTACTAGAATATTTATTTGAATTAGATTGTATTTGGTTTTCTTTGTTTTTTCGTGTAGTGTGTGTGCAGCCCTATTTTTCTCTGCAAATTTCTGAATTTTATTCTGCATTTTTTTTTCACTGGCAGTGTAACTGAAAGAATTACGAATAAGCCGATTTGCTTTTGGAATTTTTTTTTTGTTAAATAAAAAATGCAATTTCAGTTCGGTTTCCTCAACTGAAAATTACTTGGGGCTGCAATTTTACATATAATCTCCTTTATGACTTTGGGTGATATATCCTTTTTTTGTCCAATTGCAGGTAAGTCTGGGCATCCTTTCCCTGGATGTAAGGAAAAGTTGACTGATAAAAAATGTACAATTAATGAGGATGTATGCTTCATAGTTTGAGTTTTATTTAAATGTTCATCAACCAGCCTACGAAGTCTCAATAAAAAAGGAGATGGAAGCGGATCCAACTCACTTTAAATGTGAATAAAATAGAATGTCAGTTTGAAGCTAAATGGAGCTAAAACAAAATGAAATATTACTGTGTGTTGGATGTAGATTTTGCAGATATTTAGTATTCTTCTCTTGATTTATTACATCTGGTCGTGTTGTTAATTGTGTAGACTTAAATTGGATTTTCCGACTTAGTGATTTTTTAATCTAACAAAAGTCATTCGACAAGAACTGAGAAAGTTAAAATATAAAAAAATAGTACGTATCCGCCATAGTGAACCAGCTGTAGTATTAAGTACTTATATGCAAGATTCCAACATATATTATGCACTTGGGTGAGTAACATGTCATAATAAGTAAAAAAAACCTGAGAGAGACTCCCCTTAGTATTGTTAAAAACAATTTAAGCCTCTTAATCCAACAAACATTCTTACGTTCGACTATTAACTCATGCTTAGCATTTTCATAAATACTCATCATTTCCATTTTGGTTTGGTTTGGTTCAAGGTGCAAGCAGTAGGCAACCTTCACACAAAATGTGTGTAACGCAACACAAAAAGGCCTGCCTAAGTCCCTGATTACATTCTTTGTGAGAACAAATAATGTGTTCCTTTACATCTTTATCTGTCGTCAGCTCATCCTATCTTTGCCTGACCTTGGCTCTCGTGTGTGATTCTCTTAAACGGATTTTAGGTCGTGCAGTCGATTTCAATTTACTTTCATGGATTTGGAATTGGAATATGTTAGAAATTAATTTATAATTTTTATTAGGAACAATATTCTTTGTAATGCCTTCCATGCAATGCTGCCTTAAGTTTTAAGATCACAAACATTTGTATGCCCAAATTTTGGACATAAAAGTTGAGGACTTAAGTAAACTGACAAAGTGCATTGAAAAACGGGTTTAATTAAATAAAGGTTTTAATACAGGACTATTCGGTGCTGTACATTTTTAAATGGAAGTCTTTTGTGCCAGTATATCCACCGCAAAAGTTATATACTCCAGCCATTCTTCATGTCTTTTATACTAATTTATGAAAGAGCGACTTTCTGCTTTGCAATGTAAATTTTATATTTTTATATATTATGTTCAACTTGCGTTCGTATTTCAATCGCCCTGTGTTCTTAACACATAAAATGTACCTTCTATATACCAAAAAAAAATTCAACGACAACTTATGCTGCTTACATTTTCTGTTCAACGAATTTCCATTGCTCATGTGAAAGCCATTACTTTGTTTTTAATTAAACAGGGGAAATTTAACGTCTCTCCCATCACGCCAAAAATAAGAGAAAAAATTTTAATATTATGCAGGTAGGAATGTTGTCGGTTTTATAGGCTTCTTGTAAAAATTAATTAATTCTTCGGGTTATCTTTGGCCCCGTGTGCATTGAAGGGGAATGGCGAAGAAGATACAACAGCGAACTTTACGGATTGTACAACGACATGGACCTAGCCAGAAGGGTCAAGGTGCAGAGACTCAGATGGCTCGGTCATTTAGAGCGAATGGACACCAATGCTCCGGCCCGGAAAGCCTTCGACACTATTCCCGAATGACGTAGGAGGAGAGGAAGACCGCGACTCAGGTGGTGCACTCAAGTGGAAGAGGACCTCAATCAACTCGGAGTGCAAAACTGGAGACGACTAGCTAAGGATCGAGCTAGCTGGCGGAGCCTGTTGATTGAGGCCCAAGTCCACAACGGACTGTAGCGCCGCCTTAAGTAAGTAAGTTGTAAAAATTAACAAGAACTTCATCGTGATATAGATTTGTTATTCGGAAATAAGTAAGTAAGAGTTACTCGAGACCCATACAAAACACACACAAAATACGTTCCTGCTGTACACACACTGCAATCAAAAATTAAATGCTGCTTTATCTTACAATGTTCTTGGCAGGCATATAAAATGCATTAACTCCAAATTTATTTCTCATCATAGTTTCCAAATGCTATTTTTAAGCTATAGTGAAAACAACAATAAGAAAATTATATTATTTTAACTGCGATTGTGAAATGAGTCATAACGCAATTTTATTTTGAATGGAGAAATATAAAAAGGAAGGAAACAAAATTAGTTCAGAATTAAAGAAAAATTATAATAAAACTGTGGTTTAAAAAGAACATTCTAGTAGACATGAATTTAAGGACGGGTAAGGCTTAATTTATTTTCCTCTTATTCCCTGTCCCGAGACATCATTTTTAATTTTCTTTTTTGTACTTTCAAGCCAAAAAGGGTTGAATTGCAAGTTCGTTAAAATGCTGATGCACATTGCACAATATATTTTTTAATTTTTTTTTCATTTCGATTGAAAGTCCTGAGTCCTCGTTATGCTTGCATTAAAACGAGTATGATATCAAATGAGGAAGGTAGAACAACAGCCACTGGAGTAGTTAAAAAGAGTTTAAGGGTAATGGTTGTACAACCGAAACTAATTACTTCACTGGTATTTAGCAGATCATTTCTAAAGAACATGTTTGTGAAAAGAGATTACATTAGATACGACAAAACTCAAGGCGGAGATCATGGGTTGGGTTGAGACGAGAAATACATATAATGCTTAAGTACATAACTCAGCAAGAATTATGCTACTTTTTGATAGTTTTCTCTTAAAAGATTTCTTAATTAACCGATTGAAGGAGCACTGTACCATGTAAAAATAGAAACAAAAAGACAGCAACTTAAAAGTTGTTTTCATTTGCATATAAATCTACTTACAAGTAATACCACCGATAACTTCATTTCGAATTTATTTGCCAAAACCACTATTTTGAAGTCATTACCGATGTGAAATCTGCTCACCTACTTGATACCCCTCGAAAGAAAATTAATGCATTTTTAACATTCCAAAGAGATTCAAGCCATTCATATGGTAATTACGTTTAATGCCAACCAAAGCGTACTAAACTTTTGAAAAATTATTTTCCTCACTTGTTAAGGTTTACAAAAGGCATATTCATGAACAGGATTTTATTTGAGTGGACTGTAGATGGGGGAAGAAGAGGGACTTGCAAAGGTTCATGCTAACCGAAAATAAAAATTCGTATTCATCGTCACACTCACAGTCGTGCGTAATGTTGTCGCTCATCGTCGCTCATCCATAAAACGGATCGAAATATGTTTGGATGTGAATAAGTTGTTCGAAATGTAAGGAAGAATTTGCATTTCGTCCTTTTTTGTTGTGAACTTTTGCTCATCTACAGAGTAAGAAAAAAAAATGTGTCTAAAGGTCTAATCCCATTGACGGATCCTTGAATTTTCATTTTCAGATGTAAATTATGCCTTGTGCCATTTGAACTTTAAAAACGAGCTTTCGTCGATATTCCGATAAAAATGTGAGTCTCCTTAAATCTAACCACCGCCGCCGACCAAAGCGTTTAACCAGACTATCAGATATACTATAAAAGAGTCGAATGAAAAAAAAATGTGAGTAATTTATTGTTTGAGGCTGGCGACCAATTAAAAATTTTAAAATTGTTTACCTGCTCTTACCGCCATGTTATATGGGGTTAACTATAACAAAAATATATGAGGGCAATGTAAATGTGACACTGATTGCGTGAGTACTGACCATCACTATACAATCCATAACGTAACATGCGATCCCCCAAGAGAGACAGAATTTTTTAAATTGCATTAGGTAGGTCTGATTATTATTATTAGTTGTACTTAAAATTTATTGCGCAGGTGGGAAATCCTGTATTTTTTTGTCTTTTGTTGTGTTTTGATTTAATCTTTAGTTTTTTAAAATCAAATATTTAAAAATTAATGCACGCAAATGTGTAGTGCAATTTGCTGAAAGTATTTTTATTTAATTATAATCTGTTAAGTGGTATTTTTATGAAGCTTTGATTTTTGTTGTCTGAAGGTGTTCATTATATTTATTTTTAATTTTCGACTTGCGTTTTCAATTTTTAATAAATAACGAAATTGCTTAATACAGTGGTTATTGGCGGTATCAATCGATTGAAAATTACAATCACAAGAGTGATACGATTATCCAGTTTGCTTGTTTTTTTTTTAATTGGATATATCGAATTTTTAAATTATATGAAAAATAAATTATTATAAAAAAATGGAATAATAATGATCTTTATATAAAAAAATAAAAAAAAATTACCAAAATACATTATTATACAAGATTATACTGGTGCCAAGAAATTGCATTGAAAGTGTGATTCTTCATCATCATCAGTATTAACCTTGCAAGATGGTTAGCGGTTCAAATCCAACTCAAAAAATTATCCCACACGAATGGTTCTTATGGTCCTTTTAGTCTTTTTGGTCCTTTCAGATTATCTGGCGTCTTTTTCGATTTTTCTATGGGTGTTGAATTAGGCAATACCCCTTTTCAAAAACCGAAATTTTATGATACACCAAATGCTTAGAATCATGGAGAACGATGCAAAATAACTCTTCGTTCATATATTTTTTCATTATATATTTTTTACTCGTATGATTGTGAAATCAGAAAAAAACACATGTTTACACCGAAATCTAAGTTAAATGGTTAAAAACTAGCTGACAAGACTTCCTACTGGCTCAATTGATAAATAAAAGACCTAAACAATACACAAATATTTAAACCACCTTAATGTTTTTACACTATAGGTTCTTGTCGTTTTCAGTCTAATTTTTGGGGAACCCATTGAGTCCTCTAGTGTCGGAATTGTTTATGTCAGCATTTGAAATTCGGTTGAAGAATGAGAATTTACTACCGCGGTTTTGGTGCCGATATGTGGATGATGTGTTTTCTATTGTGAAAAAAGACAACATAGATAGTACGTTGAGTGTGTTAAACAGCCAATTTGAATCAATAAAATTTACAATTGAAACCGAGACAAACAGAAAAATCTGTTTTCTTGATCTCGAAGTAAGAAAAACGTTGAAAAATAAAATAGAGATTTCGGTTTACCATAAACCAACAAGTACACTCCGGTTCATTACAAGTGATTCACATTGTCCGACTCAACATAAACACGCCGCGTTTCATTCAATGATAGGTATATAAAATGTGTAATCTCCCTTTATCAGCTTTAAACTACAAACCTGAATATGAATGCATTAAAAAAGTTGCAGATGTAAACGGCTACAGTTTAAGTTTAGTGGATAATTTAATCAAAAAACATTCCAAGAAAATTAAAAAAGCAAACATGTCGACGGTTTTCACGCAAAACATAGAAAGAAGTGAAGTTAAACGAGCCGCATTGTGTTATGTGCCTGAAATAACCAACAAAATATCAAAAAATCTCCGAGAACATAATAATCAATTGGTTTTTTCAAGCAAAACAAAACTCAAAAACTTACTCGGGTCAACAAAAGACAAAATTGACAACATGAAAAAATCAGGCATATATGCAATCAAATGTGGTGACTGTGAAGGAGTTTACTATGGTCAAACCGAAAGAAATATAGAAAAGAGATTTAAAGAACACTGTGCGTACATTAAACAAAATAAAAATCAAAGTTCTGCCATTGCAGACCACGTCTTAAAGCTCAACCACTTCAACATAAATGCAAGCAGTGTGAGTCTCAAAAAACACATAACAGATGAGACATGAGAGAAAATTGGATGCCTATGAGAGCTATTTTATACAGAAAGATAGCAATGCTATCAATGCTGATAACGGCAACATATCTTCGAGCCTCTTTTCTCTAATCTGATTATAAACCCAACAAGATAACACCAATTTGATCAGTCGTGATGCTGATGATGGACTGCATATAGTCCGAAATGCATTCAAGGTAAGTGTTTTTGATCGTTCGTTGGTTTTGTTTTTGTTTATTTCGTTTAATCGATTAATTAAAAACATTAGACTGAAAACGACAAAAACCTATAGTGTAAAAACATTAAGGTGGTTTAAATATGTGTGTATTGTGTCCGGTTTTTACGTGTTCGGAATGGTTTCATAAAAGACCTAAACATTTTTACCCCGCTACCACACTATTCCTACCCGCTACCAAAACTACCTTAACACTCTTTACCTGTTACCCTGGTACCCTGTTACCCGCCACACTACTACCCGCTATCTCTCTACCCGCCAACAACTACTTCTACTACGCTACCGCTACGCTTACCGCTTCCCCGTCAAACTGCTACCCGCTACAGGGTAACTATCTTCACAGGTACTGATAATTGTGAACCAAACTCGAGTGCGATATGTTCATTTTTTTACACCTTGTGTTAGATTATTCAAGTTTTAGTAAGGATGCCTATTTTTTTTTGAAAATTAAACATAGCCTATGTCACTTGGGAATAGTGTAGCTTGCCAACGGTGAAAGAACTTTTTAAATCGGTCCAGTAGTTTCGGAGCCTATTCATTTCAAAAAAAAAATCAAACCTTTCCTCAACGTTTCCCTTCTGATGGAAGTCTGCAAAATTATGGCCTATGGGAATATCGATGTGCAGAAACTCTAAAAGCCATTTTGAAGAACTCATCACATAGAGCAAAAGCGCAAATAAAGATTGATTGACGCAAAGGGGAGTCACCTTGGTGTAGAAAGGTTCGAAGAAACGTCAATTACAAGAAATATATTTTTGATTTCAACGCTTGCTAGGACTAAAGGGGCCGACCCATAAAATCCGTCAATCCGTCAGCGTCAACGCATACGTTGCTGACAACGTATTTGCCGGATGGAACCGTCTCATAGAATACGTTGTAAACTTTGACAATCTCATTTGTTTGATGTAAAAATTATTCCCAAATCCCAAAACCGCAAATCTGAACAAAAAAATTTAAATAAAAATATCAAAATCGTATCAAAATTATTTTTTTGCACATAATTTTGATAATTCATTGTTTATCCTTGTTGCTGTGGGAACACATTGAATTGACTCCTCGTCAAATTCAGTTGTCAACGGATCAACGGACGCAAAAAGTAGAAAGTTGAGCAACTCTATCCGTCGTATCCGTCACATGCGTTGCTTATGGGACGAGTTTCATTAGAAAATGTATATTCTATTGTGCTGTCAGTTGAAATCGTCAACGCTGACGCACTGACGGATTCTATGGGTCGGCCCCTTTACGTATCTCACTTTATTTGAAACGCCTAGCCTGTTTCAAATCATGATTGCCAGAGAAGTTTTATTCAAAACTTCAACACTTCAGACTTGAATGCTCCCAGTATGGTCGTTGCAAATGTGGTTGTACATTTTTTCTGGTGCGAGTTTGAGCGATTTCTTTTACTGTACTTTCGCAGCGGAGATAATTGGCTTTGAATTACAAAAACACGTCGTGATTTTACTGATAATAAACACTTCCAAAAGTTCTTCCTTTTTTATGAGGAATCAGCTAAATAATAACTACCGGTCATGTGAACTCCAAAACACGATAGCGCGCTTCGAGATCCGATAATAAAAGTGCTTCCATGTTCAAAAGAAAAAAATCTCGCACTGTTTATGAAAGCACTGATACCATTTCAGAACTCATGCCACCCTTAAAAACTCGTTCGCAAAGTCGTAACGCATTTTCCATGCCATAAAGTTTACTGTGTGTGATGGTGTGATTTGAAGCTGTGAAGGACTAAGGCTGCTCAGTTGCTCAATATTGAGTGCAATCGAACCAATGTCTTTTTGTTCTTCTTCTTCTTCCTCCATTCTGCCTCTTCCACACGCTTATCATTTGTTTTTTTTTTCTTGAACGCAAAAAGGGATAATTCAATAGCGTGTGGTATAGTTGCGGGCAATTTAACCCCCGACAGTGTGACGATGGTGATGGTTGGCGCTTAAACTTGAGAGTCACGAAATGCACACAGGAGAGCTAAACTTGGCTCTGGGCTTGTATGTAGATTGGTGGATATGGTTCGAGAGCCTTCTCAGAATGCTGAAGGTCTTATATTGTTTCCCTATAGCTTGGTTCAACAGGGATTTATGTGAATTCGCTTGTGATTAAGTATGTGGATAGATAGTGTGGGAGTGATATTGTTTTTGTTTCAGTGGACAAGACACAAAGACACATTGCATTTGAAAGTGAATATTTAATTTATTCCATTGAGTTTTTTTTTCATTTTTAGTGATTATTAGATCAACTTGAAAGTCAAAATCCAGTTCGATTAGGGAAGTGAAAAAAGAAAAAGGACTAAACTACTTAACCTAATTGAGAAATTGTGGCTTGGTTACAATTTTCCGAAAACAATTTTTAAAGGCCTCTTCCTGGATGACCAATAAAATTGGAAACTTTTATTTATTTGACATTAAATTACTGCAATTGAAGCTACAGTATAATTTGCTCTCTAAATTCTTTAAGTCTCTGTCTGGTTAACAATTTTTTTGTGGCTACACAGATATCATAATGCTCCTCAGATAAT
Source organism: Sphaerophoria rueppellii (assembly GCA_920937365.1). Lineage (NCBI taxonomy): Eukaryota > Metazoa > Arthropoda > Insecta > Diptera > Syrphidae > Sphaerophoria > Sphaerophoria rueppellii. Next base: position 15,153,310 of record CAKKXW010000004.1, on the reverse strand, counting down.
ATAAAAATCTGCATAATAGATGATGCATTCTAGAGTATCCATCCCTATAGACTTGAATACAATCGTGATCGATGATGAAGCTGCCACGTCCCTGCAACAGAAATGCTATTGAGCTTCTTCAACTGAGCAAAGCATTCAGTACTTGCCCGCAAAGATTTACCTCATTACTTTTCGATATTACTAGCCATTATGCAGATATCAACACGGAGTTGGAAGGAGTATCTCAATGTGCATTATTTTTCCATTCGGTGATAGTTGGAGGAAGTTCTTGTTCAATAAAATCAATGGTTGGGTATAGCAATTTTTCTCCGCATTATAGAGGTACTCTTTTGAATAGAAAAGGGATGAAACCAATAAATATAGTTATCATTTTGATATAACAGATAGAAGAGCGAACGTGATCCGATAAGTTGGTTACGTTGCAATCACATTTCTGGTGGATTAGACAGTCTTCGCTTTCTTATGAGCACGTTTGCCGACTGTATTCCACTGTTTCGACTGTTGTTCGGTGTCTGGTGTGTACCAGTTGATCAATGTTTTATCGACAGTCATCGAAACAACGCATAAACTTCCTTGCATTGCGAGCAATCATCAACGTCAAACTTTGTTCTGACAGCTTTCGCCTGCCCAAAATTTCAATCAGGATGATACCCACGCAATTTTTTGAAATGCTTTCTTTCTCAGCTATGTTGCGCACCTTCAATTGGCGGTTTTCCAGAATTCTGAAAAAACTTCCCTTTATTCAATTTTTTTTTAAATTATTATTGCAAACAAAGTCATCCACTCTGATAGCATATTCATAAAATAAATTAATAGAGTGGCGCGACAGCTCCTGAAGAGCCAAGGCCTAAATGGCTTACTCTCATCAACAATTCTCTGGGTGCGTGTGAAGAATTGAGGAGATCTACAATTAAACGCCGATTTCGAACGCCAAAGTTGAGAAGCACTTTTTCATGACAGATTGATACTCTTGAAAGTTTTGACAGTTCCTTGCATGAGGCAGTGTCCGTGAAAGATGAAATTAAGACTATGGGCACGTGTAAAACTGGAACCCATGACGTTCTGCTTAGCAGCCAACGCACCTAATTGCTTCTCTTCCAACAAAACTAGCAGCTTATCGTTAATCTCAGTCAGCTTTTGTCGTACCATTTGCTACTTGCCAAGAGAAAGTGTTTAAATCTCGTTGTTAATGTTTCATAATTTAACAGTTTACCTTTTGCTGACAAAATACACCCTACAATCATTAATTAGCTACCAAAATGAACAAAAGAACGCCGTCATTCCCAATATTAAGCTTCTTGCTGTTGAATGTTGATATATCTGAACGAGCACATTCAATATTGACGACAGCGACGACGACGCGACCGACGCGCTCAAGGCTCTTTATTGCAACAAGAACTTTTATGACAGTTCATCACGAAAAGCAATTACTTTGTAGAGAGTCCTTTGTGTCGATGTCCGCCTTCCGGTCTCTATGTTTATTGTTCTCCATATAGCCCCATCATCATCGTCGATTCAAGCAACATGAACATAAAGAAGTCTAAGAATTAGAAGTCAGAATCGTTTGACATTGCATTGATTTACACTTACTTACTTAAGGTGGCGCTACAGTCCGTTGTGGACTTCGAGTTGATTGAGGTCCTCTTCCACTTGAGTGCGCCACCTGAGACGCGGTCTTCCTCACCTCCTACGTCCCTCGGGAATAGTGTCGAAGGCTTTCCGGGCCGGAGCATTGGTGTCCATTCGCCCTAAATGACAGAGCCATCTGAGTCTCTGGACCTTGACCCTTCTGGCTAGGTCCATGTCGTTGTACAACCCATAAAGTTCGATTTCGTATCTTCTTCGCCATTCTCCTTCAATGCACACGGGGCCAAAGATGACCCGAAGAACTTTCCTCTCGAAACAGCCTAAGGCACTTTCATCCGATTTTGTCAGGGTCCATGCTTCCGCACCATACAGCAGGACTGGGATGATGAGTGTGTTGTACAACTTTACCTTAGTTGCTCGAGGGAGGGTTTTTCCACTCAATTGCTTTCTTAGCCCAAAGAAACAGCAATTTACAAGAGTTATTCTTCGTCTGATCTCGGTGCTGGTGTTATTGCCCGTGTTTATAGCGGAGCCTAGGTAGACAAACTCCTCTACTACCTCGAAGTTGTATGTGTCTATTGTGACGTTCTGCCCGAGCCATCGGTGTTGGGTGTCCTTCCTCAAAAACAGCATATACATGCTCCGTTTTTCCCTCATTTACCGCTAAACCCATTTTTGGCGCTTCTGTCTCAATTCTCTCAAAGGCGCCATTGACATCACGCTATGTTCTTCCCATTATATCAATATCATCGGCGTACGCGAGAAGTTGAACAGATTTTTGGAAGAAAGTGCCTCTGGTGTTGACGTTGGAGTTCTGCACTTTCTTCTCAAGAACGATGTTAAAGAAATCGCAAGTGCATCGTCTTGTCTGAATCCTTTTTGACGTCGAAAGATTCCGTGAGCTCGTTGCCAACCTTGATGGAGCTCTATCCAGGAAGTCGTAAAAATCCTCTTGCTAGACTCCTCAGCAACATCGGTGTGCACATATTTTTTTTTTTTCTCATGAGTTTGATTTCTGTTCCGATTACATCAGAAATATTTTTTCACAAAATTACTTTGATGCCAAAAAACAATTTCTTCAAACGTAAAGTTTTGGAGTGACATTTAATTTCTGACACAAGACTATTTTATGCTGTAAATTTTTATTCATTAAACTCAAATCCTTAAAGCCCGTATGATACTACATTTTTTTCTTCATTATTTTAGCATTAATAATATGAAAATGTCAGTTTCAAGAAAGAGAGACAACATTATTTTATAAAGACAGAGAAAGAAATCTTCTGACAATT
>CAKKXW010000004.1:15136821-15149934 GCA_920937365.1 Sphaerophoria rueppellii | reverse complement strand
TATTAAAAAATAAAAAAAAAATTACCAAAATACATTATTATACAGGATTATACTGGTGCCAAGAAATTGCATTGAAAGTTTGATTCTTCATCATCATCAGTATTAACCTTGAGAGATGTTTAGCAGTTCAAATCCAATTCAAAAAATGTGCACGACTGGGTCGTACGAACTTGCTCCTGCATGCTAAAACTAAATATTTATGATTACTTAAATTGCAAAAAGTAGTGTTAAAATAAGAGATATACTTTAAGCAATTCTGATTACACTCTTACTTACAGCTTAGGCTAGCCGCACATTGATCCGCGTTCGACACGAGTGACGCTATACAGCACAGCACTTGTTTTTGTAAACAATATAATTAAACAGGACAACGCATATTGATAGAACGACATGACATGACTTGACGAGCGTTTTCTGGAAATCGAGTGACACGGTCATTGAAGCACAGTTTTCCTTGCGAGACTGCTATGAGTTTGTTTTATGTCAAAAATAAAATAATATTCAAAGAAAAATGGAATTTTTTAAAATAAATGAAGGTATGCAGCTAATGAACACAGCATCGGCCAAATGGCCGCCACGACCACGCTCACAGGACCATATCCTTTTTATGAAATTTTCCATAACCAAATCGCAAAGTGGCTGCCCTATGTCCTCGATAGCCTCACGAATTCCATCTTTGAGGTCTTGAATCGACGCTGGGTTGTTGGCGTAGACCTTATCTTTTACGTGGCCTCAAAGGAAGAAGTCGCAAGGTGTTAAATCACAAGATCTCGCTGGCCAATTGTGATCACCTCTTCGAGAGATAATACGGTCCGGAAACTTTTCCAGTTTTACGAACCGTCTCTGCTAAATTTTCAACATTTTTATGGTCAATTTTAATAATTTTAATAATTTTAATGCGTTGTTGAAGCGAGTATCGTTCAATTTTCATCAATGGTGTAGTTTCTTTTTGTCAAAAGTCAAAAAACGACAACTTCAAAAGTGATAGCTACCGAAATAGCGGGCTATTCAAAATAACACCTCTTATTGGAAAACCCTTTAAATTAACGTTGGCTTCTTCTTCTTGAAAGATATTTTGCATTCTGGGATTTTAATTTTTTGGCCTTCAAGGAAATCAGCAAAGGTTTTTCCTCCTCGTATTCTTCCTCAGATTCAGAACTCAAAAAATTAAAAAAAATAGTTACTTTTTGACAAATTCATTGTGATGTTCTTGCCCTGCTCTAATATTTGTGATTTAATTAATATAGATATGTATTTTGACACGAGGCACGCAAATCAATATGCGGAGGACAGCATGACATGTTTCTATAATCATGTCGTGCGACAGTTGTCAGGTCACGTCACACACTTTAGACGCGTCCCAATATGCGCCTAGCCTTACACTTAACTCACAAAAAAAAAACTCAATATATAAAAATAGTTAGAATTCATTAAAAAAAAATTAAAATTTGAAAATGTACCTCGTAAAAATATTTCATTCCAAAAATGTAAATGACAAACAAAATCAAACCTTATTCTTGATTTATTGAATTTTTTTTTGAAAATCTTCGGATTCGTTTTTTTTTAATTAATTTTTTATATATAAAATTTTTCAAAAATGTCTTAAAATTAATTTGGGTATATACATATTATACTTCAATTTGGATTTTTAAAATTGATCCGTTTTTGAGATACAGAATTTTGAAAAAAAAAAGTTAAAAATATTTTTTAACAATCTAAAAAAAGAATTTGAAATTTTTTTGAAAACAAAATATTATTTGAACAATATATACGTACTTTCGAAAAAAAACTTACGCTGATCGGACTTTCAGTTTTCGAGAAAATCTAATAACAAAAAAACGGTTCTATGGGAGGTACCGTTTTGGAGCAATACAAATTTTTTTTTTTACATAAAATACATGAATGTTTACAAAACTAAAACTCGAGGAAGTTTAAAAAAAAATCGTAGCAGCCGTTTTGGAAAAAAAAAGTTTTGGTTTTTGGCCAAAAAAATCGTATTGTGGCTACCCTAAATTTTGATCTTAAAACAAAAATAAAAAAAATTAGGATATGAGTTTTGGCTCAAACCTCTAATTTTCAAATTTGAAGTCAATCGGACCAGTAGTTAAGGCTGTAGATGCCTGTAAACTTTCCGACAGACAGACAGACGGAATCGCCGGACCCACTTTTTTCGACTTCTCTATCATCGTAATGTCATGTCTCATCCTCATCTCAAATTTTTTTTTTACGAATGCAATACTTGCCAGATATTCTATATGTCGCAAGTAAAAATCATCTCACACGAATGGTTCATATGGTCCTTTTAGTCTTTTTGGTCCTTTCAGATTATCTGGCGCCTTTTTCGATTCTTCTATGGTAGTTGAATTAGGCAATACCCCTTTTCAAAAACCGTAATTCTATGAGACACCAAATGCTTAGAATCATGGAGAACGATGCAAAATAACTCTTCGTTTATATATTTTTTCATTCTATATTTTTTATGATTGTGAAATCAGAAAAAAAAAACATGTTTACACCGAAATCTAAGTTAAATGATTAAAAACTAGCTGACAAGACTTCCTACTGGCTCAATTGGTAAATAAAAGACCTAAACATTTTTACCCCGCTACCACTCTATTCCTACCCGCTATCCACCACCCTAAACTACCTTAACACTCTTTACCTGTTACCTTTGTACCCCGTTACCCGCCACACTACTACCCGCTATCTCTCTACCCGCCAACAACTACTTCTACTACGCTACCGCTACGCTTACCACTTCCCCGTCAAACTGCTACCCGCTACAGGGTAACTATCTTCACAGTTACTGATAATTGTGAACCAAGCTCGAGTGCGATATGTTTATTTTTTTACACCTTGTGTTAGATTATTCAAGTTTTAGTAAGGATGCCTATTTTTTTTTTAAATGAAACATAGCCTATGTCACTTGATGGGAATTGTAGCTTACCAACGGTGAAAGAACTTTTTAAATCGGTCCAGTAGTTTCGGAGCCTATTCATTTCAATCAAACAAACAAAAAATCAAACTTTTCCTTTTTATAATATTAGTATAGACAACAATTTTGCATAAGGGGCAATTTTCAAAATATTGTATTGTCTCCAGCTTGGTTGGGATATGTAAGGTCTTTGATAGTTTCTAAACCAACTGCTGTTGTGATCTTAGTTTCTTACATCTTGGTTTAACCCCTTTTGATAGCCTTCCTGTTCTATTTGAAAAGGACATTTCTTTCATCTGATTTCTGAAATGCATTTATCTCGTTCAACGTTTCCTTTCTGATTGAAGTCTACAAAATTATGGCCTATGGGAATTTCGATGTGCAGAAACTCTAAAGGCCATTTTGAAGAACTCATCACATAGAGCAAATAAAGATTGATTGACGCAAAGGGGAGTCACCTTGGTGTAGAAAGGTTCGAAGAAACGTCAATTACAAGAAATATATTTTTGATTTCAACGCTTGCTAGGACTTACGTATCTCACTTTATTTGAAACGCCTAGCCTGTTTCAAATCATGATTGCCAGGGAAGTTTTATTCAAAACTTCAACACTTCAGACTTGAATGCTCCCAGTATGGTCGTTGCAAATGTGGTTGTACATTTTTTCTGGTGTGAGTGCATTTTACCATTTGAGCGATTTCTTTTACTGTACTTTCGCAGCGGAGATAATTGGCTTTGAATTACAAAAAACGTCGTGAATTTACTGATAATAAACACTTCCATAAGTTCTTCCTTTTTTATGAGGAATCAGCTAAATAATAACTACCGGTCATGTGAACTCCAAAACACGATATTGCGCTTCGAGATCCGATAATAAAAGTGCTTCCATGTTCAAAAAAAAAAAATCTCGCACAGTTTATGAAAGCACTGATACCGTTTCAGAACTCACGCCACGCTTAAGAACTCGTTCGCAAAGTCGTAATGCATTTTTCATGCCATAAAGTTTACTGTGTGTGATTTGAAGATGTGAAGGACTAAGGCTGCTCAGTTGCTCAATATTGAGTGCAATGGAACCAATGTCTTTTTGTTCTTCTTCTTCTTCCTCCATTCTGCCTCTTCCACACGCTTATCATTTTTTTTTTTTTTTTTTTCTTGAACGCGAAAAGGGATAATTCAATAGCGTGTGGTATAGTTGCGGGCAATTTAACCCCCGACAGTGCGACGATTGTGATGGTTGGCGCTTAAACTTGACAGTCACGAAATGCACACAGGAGAGCTAAACTTGGTTCTTGGCTTGTATGTAGATTGGTGGATATGGTTCGAGAGCCTTCTCAGAATGCTGAAGGTCTTATATTGTTTCCCTATAGCTTGGTTCAACAGGGATTTATGTGAATTCGCTTGTGATTAAGTATGTGGATAGATAGTGTGGGAGTGATATTATTTTTGTTTCAGTGTTGAAATTGAGGACGAGGACAAGGACAAAGACACATTGCATTTGAAAGTGAATATTTAATTTATTCCATTGAGTTTTTGTTTTTCATTTTTAGTGATTATTAGATCTACTTGAAAGTCAAAATCCAGTTCGATTAGGGAAGTGAAAAAAGAAAAAGGACTAAACTACTTAACTTAATTGAGGAATTGTGGCTTGGTTACAATTTTCCGTAAACAATTTTTAAAGGCCTCTGCCTGGATGACCAATAAAACTGGAAACTTTTATTTATATGACATTTTATTTGAAGTCTAAAAAAATTACTGCAATTGAAGCTACAGTATAACTTTCTCTCTAAATTCTTTAAGTCTCTGTCTGGTGAGCATTTTTTTGTGGCTACACAGATAAAATAATGCTCCTCAGAAAATACAAAAATCTGCATAATGGATGATGCATTCTAAAGTATCTATCTGCATAGATTTAAATACAATCGTGATCGATGATGAAGCTGCCACGTCCTGCAACAAAAATGCTATTGGGCTTCTTCAACTCAGCAAACCATTCAGTGCTTGCCCGCAAAGATTTACCTCATTACTCTTCGATATTACTAGCCATTATGCAGATATCAACACGGAGTTGGAAGGAGTAGCTCAATGTGCATCATTTTTTCATTCGGAGATAGTTGGAGGAAGTTCTTGTTCAATAAAATCAATGGTTGGGTATAACAATTTTTCTCCACATTATAGAGGTACTCTTTTGAATAGAAAAGGGATGACACCAATAAATAGTTTTCATTTTTATATTACAGATAGAAGAGCGAACGTGATCCGATAAGTTGGTTACGTTGCAATCACATTTCTGGTGGAGTAGACAGTCTTCGCTTTCTTATAAGCACGTTTGCCGGCTGTATTCCACTGTTTCGACTGTTGTTCGGTGTCTGGTGTGTACCAGTTGATCAATGTTTTATCGACAGTCATCGAAACAACGCATAAATTTCCTTGCATTGCGCGTAATCATCAACGTCAAACTTTGTTCTGACAGCTTTCTCCTGCCCAACATTTCAATCAGGATGATACCCACGCAACTTTTTTTAATGCTTTCTTTCTCAGCTGTGTTGCGCACCTTCAATCGGCGGTTTTCCAGAATTCTGAAAAAAGTTCCCTTAATTCAATTTTTTTTAAATTATTATTGCAAACAAAGTCATCCACTCTGATAGCATATCCATAAAATAAATTAATAGAGTGGCGCGACAGCTTCTGAAGAGCCAAGGCCTAAGTGGCTTACTCTCATCAACAATTCTCTGGGTGCGTGTGAAGAATTGAGGAGATCTACAATTTACCGCCGATTCCGAACGCCAAAGTTGAGAAGCACTTTTTCATGACAGATTGATACTCTTGAATGTTTTGACAGTTCTTTGCATGCGGCAGTGTCGTTGAAAGATGAAATTAAGACTATGGGCACGAGTAAGACTCGAACCCATGACGTTCTGCTTAGTAGCCAACGCACCTAATTGCTTCTCTTCCACCAACTCTGTCAAAGCTAGCAGCTTATCGTTAATCTCAGTCAGTTTTTGTCGTTCCATTTGCTACTTGCCAAGAGAAAGTGTTTAAATCTCGTTGTTAATGTTTTATAATTCAACCGTTTACCTTTTGCTGACAAAATAAACCCTACAATCATTAATTAGCTAGCAAAATGAACAAAAGAACGCCGTCTTTCCCAATTTTAAACTTCTTGCTGTTGAATGTTGATATATCTGAACGAGCACATACAATATTGACGACAATGACGACGACACGACCAACACGCTCAAGGCTCTTTATTGCTTAGAACTTTTATGACAGTTCATCACGAAAAGCAATTACTTTGTAGAGAGTCCTTTGTGTCGATGTCCGCCTTCCGGTCTCTATGTTTATTATTCTCCATATAGCCCCATCATCATCGTCGATTCAAGCAACATGAACATAAACAAGTCTAAGAATTAGAAGTCAGAATCCTTTGACATTGCATTGATTTACACTTACTTACTTAAGGTGGCGCTACAGTCCGTTATGGACTTGGGCTTCAATCAACAGTCTCCACCAGCTAGCTCGGTCCTTAGCTAGTCGCCTTCAGTTTTGCACTCCAAGTTGATTGAGGTCCTCTTCCACTTGAGTGCGCCACCTGAGTCACGGTCTTCCTCTCCTCCTACGTCCCTCGGGAATAGTGTCAAAGGCTTTCCGGGCCGGAGCTTTGGTGACCATTCGCCCTAAATGACAAAGCTATCTGAGTCTCTGGACCTTGACCCTTCTGGCTAGGTCCATGTCGTTGTACAACCGGTAAAGTTCGATTTCGTATCTTCTTCGCCATTCTCCTTCAATGCACCCGGGGCCAAAGATGACCCGAAGAACTTTCCTCTCGAAACAGCCTAAGGCACTTTCATCCGATTTTGTCAGGGTCCATGTTTCCGCACCATACAGCAGGACTGGGATGATGAGTGTGTTGCACAGATTTACCTTAGTTGCTCGAGAGAGGGCTTTTCCACTCAATTGCTTTCTTAGCCCAAAGAAACAGCGATTTACAAGAGTTATTCTACGTCTGATCTCGGCACTCGTGTTATTGCCAGTGTTTATAGCGGAGCCTAGGTAGACAAACTCCTCTACTACCTCGAAGTTATAAGTGTCTATTGTGACGTTCTGCCCGAGCCGTCGGTGTTGGGTGTCCTTCCTCGAAGACAGTTTTTCCCTCTTTTACCGCTAAACCCATTTTTGCCGCTTCTGTCTCAATTCTCACAAAGGCGCCATTAACATCACGCGGTGTTCTTCCTTTCAATATCATCGGCGTACGCGAGAAGTTGAACAGATTTTTGAAAGATAATGCCTCTGGTTTGACGTTAGAGTTCTGCACTATCTTCTCAAGAACGATGTTAAAGAAATCGCATGACAGTGCATCGGCTTGTCTGAATCCTTTTCTGAGGTCGAAAGATTCCGTAAGCTCGTTGCCAACCTTGATGGAGTAGCATGAGTTCTCCATCGTCATTTTGCACAAGCGAACGAGCTTGGCAGGGACGCCAAAACTAGACATAGCTTTGTACAGTTCGTCTCTGTAGATGCTGTCATACGCGGCCTTAAAATCGATGAAAAGGTTGTGGGTATCGATTTGGAGTTCATAGGTCTTTTCCAGGATCTGCCGCAACGTGAAAATTTGGTCGATGCGATGGGTTGCTTGAGAAAACTACTCAACTTAAAATTACTTTAGTTCCATTTGTGTGTGTGTATGTATAAAGTTTTTGTAGTACCATTTTGTGTAGTTTATAAGTGTAATTGTTCAGTGTGTTTGAGCAAATGTTACAAGTTCCATGGTGATGGTATTCTTAATTGTTAATTCTTTAGCCAATTACAATGTATTCAAAGGACACCCAAAACTTTTGAAATTTGACTAAAAGTTTATTTTTTTCAATAAAAATTTGAGCAAGAAAGTTTGTTGTGTGTATTGATAAAACTTTTAAACTGTATTAGTCCTTACCTTACATTTTACCTTGTCATTTCGACTTAAAAACGAACGTATCGTTGATAGGTATGTAATAAATTCAAAATAACTTTTGAGTTCTTATAAGAAAGCAATCAAGTTGCTTGCATTTCATTTAACGAATATAAAGATAAATATCAACGATATTTACCAACATCGTAACACATTTAGAAAGAGTTTGACTTGCTTTCCCTTTGACAATTCCTGTTTTCATATCCTTGCTATGCAAAAATTTTATTCTTTTTCTAATTGAAAGAAACCTCCGATTGTTTATGGAAACGACTTATCATCGGTCTCATTCAACTGCATTTGCTCAAATTTCCTCACCAAACAAACTGCGGTTGGAATGCTAACCTCAATACCGAAGTGCGTGCGTCGTCGACATGACTGCTTACTACAAACATACATTAAGATTTACCCAAAAACCCTATAGGTATAGCTCTAACGAAATAATAGTTGAACCAGGACCGTGCGGTGCATTCCAGAATTTTATACTCAGCCCCTTCTGTTTGAGTTGGTACACAAAGAGGGTCCTTTCGGATATAAGACATTTCATTGCAAACGGTACAATTTGATGTTGGACAAAGCTTAAGAGTCAATAAATTGCTTCTGATTTCGATATGCAGAGATATCCTGAAAATCTGTAGAAATGAGACATTTTGGAAGAGGGTGATTGCCTCAAGTATGTTGTCGGTATTTACGTGTACGTGTGTTATAGGCAATAAGCAATTTCATGCAGGATATGAAAGTTAACTGCCTAAGGCTAAGGCCGAGATGCATACACAGTGTTAGTTTGGAGTGCAAATAATAATAATAATTTTGTTGATTGGGGCATTCCTGAACTTGGATATTTTGGACAAATGGAACGCTTGGAGAATGGCTATTTTGAAATGCGAGATTGCAGTAATTAAATTACTCTGTTACTCAGTTATCTATGAAATACATTTTCGATTATTGGCAACATTCGTACGGTAATTAATTAAATTGGACGAAGTTTCATGTCCCTTGCGTAGCATTTTAGAAATAGTAACAGCATTCTTGCGGGCAGTCTTCAGGCAGATACAAGTGAATGGAAATGTTTCAATTCAAAAGCTAGGTTGCTAACGAGAGGGTATGGTTCGTTGAAATACCACCTCGATGATAAGGGAATGCAGCAGGATTTGTTAACACGACGGAAGAGTTTACTACGAAACAGGATATTAGTGTATTGGAAGGGGTCTGCAAAACATTAATTGATGATTTAAAGTTTGTGGACTATAGATTCTTTAAATGGGATTAATCTTTATCATAAAGTCGAAGGATGTTTAGGAGTCCTGCAGTATCACCCAAAAGAAAGTTGATATAAGGTTTGTAGTTATCAAGGGTAATATAACGGGTTGTACCCGTATCACTCCACTGTATATTGGGGACAGGAATGCTTCCTTGTTTCCCTTCTACGATAAGTTGGAGTTTTATTTTTAATAAAACAATAAAATTTGAAATGTTTACCTAGCAACTTCTCAAGTTATACCGAGTATAAGTCCAAATGAGACTTTGTCAACTATGAACAAGCTTGACGCTTTTTCCAAAACTTTGCCTGAATCACCTCAGTTGGGACTTCAGGCAAACATTTCTTTACAATAAATCAAACAGAAGAGAAAAGCTTTAACATGTCAAGTCCAATTTTCATAAGATAATTCGTCCTGACAACCCAGGATTACAAAAATTTGTTTTCTTATAATCCTTATTGGAAATCCCTGCGGGGTTTGACTGGGGGTGTATCCCCATAATTATCTTTCATTATGCATCACTCTTAATTCACTCTTAACTCTCAGTTTAAATCCCTCTCACTGGTAAACTGCTTAAAGTTTTTCGGACTAATGTGTTGGGTAAGTGAACTATGGAAATGCGATAAGGGCTCCATCAATCATTTAGTAATGGTGGCATTTTATACAAGGTATGTTTTAATGACTTTTTCGTGGGTCTTCTTGATATGCAAAAGTGTATATCAATGGAGTGGTGTTCGAATTGTGGTTCTTGTGGGTGGTAGTTTTGTTCAAATTTTTGTAACTATGAAGTTCATTATGTATTATCATTTAACTGTTTGATAGGACCTTTAATGATTTCTTCAGGGTATTTAAAATTGTAGTATCTATATCAAAGGAAGAAACAAAAACTACATGGACGTTAATGATCATGATAAGGCTATACATGAAATAAATCTACGATTTTCCTAAAGCTTTTTTTTTTCTTGTCTTATGGCCAGTTGCACCAAAATCCACTACAACCAGTTTTTGTTAAAATGCTTATAAAATTTATCGGTCTGATAAATTAACTGGGTTGCACCAATGTCTTTCACTGTTTTTTTTTTTAAACTAAAATGCTGTTTGCAAACCATCCCTGCTTTTTGTCTGCTGATTTTTAAACTCAACGAAAATGTGATGTCAAAACCGTTAGTTCCTATTTTTGAATTCATGTTTTGCCCAGTTATTTAAATAATATAAATAAAAAAAAAAAGAAAAATGGATGCAAAGAAAAAAATATGCACGACTGGGTCGTACGAACTTGCTCCTGCATGCTAAAACTAAATATTTATGATTACTACTAATTGCAAAAAGTAGTGTTAAAATAAGAGATATACTTTAAGCAATTCTGATTACACTCTTACTTACAGCTTACACTTAACTCACAATAAAAAACTCAATATATAAAAATAATAAGAATTCATTAAGAAAATTCAAATTTGAAAATGTACCTCGTAAATACATTTCATTCCAAAAATTTAAATGCCAAACAAATTCAAACTTTATTCTTAATTTATAGAATTTTTTTTTTGAAAATCGTCGGAGCCGTTTTTTTTTTAAATTAATTTTTTATACATACAATTTTTCAAAAATGTCTTAAAATTAATTTGGGTATGCAGCTTTTAAGACCATGTAAATATACATATTATACTCCAATTGGGATTTTTAAAATTGATCCGTTTTTGAGATACAGAATTTTGAAAAAAAAGTTAAAAATATTTTTTAAAAATCCAAAAAAAAAATTTGAAATTTTTTCGAAAACAAAATATTATTTGAACAATATATACGTACTTTCGAAAAAAAACTTACGCTGATCGGACTTTCAGTTTTCGAGAAAATCTAATAACAAAAAAACGGTTCTATGGGAGGTACCGTTTTGGAGCAATACCAAATTTTTTTTTTTTTTTTACATGAAATACATGAATGTTTAAAAAAATAAAACTCGAGGAAGTTTAAAAAAAAAATCGTAGGAGCCGTTTTGGAGAAAATAAAAGTTTTGGTTTTTGGCTAAAAAAATCGTATGGTGGCTACCCTAAATTTTGATCTTGAAACAAAAATAAAAAAAATTGCGATATGAGTTTTTGCTCAAACCTCTAATTTTCAAATTTGAAGTCAATCGGACCAGTAGTTAAGGCTGTAGATGCCTGTAAACTTTCCGACAGACAGACAGACGGAATCGCCGGACCCACTTTTTTCGACTTCTCTATCATCGTAATGTCATATTTCATCCTCATCTCAAAAATTTTTTTGTTACGAATTCAATACTTGCCATATATTCTATATGTCGCAAGTAAAAAGGGAAAGAGGCAAAAATTATGTGGAGGAGGAGAAAAATGCTCTTATCTGTGGCATTGAAAGGAAGGTAGATCTTAGCATGGGTTAGGTTAATGGAAACCTTTTCGTAGATACTATTCGACAAATTGTTGATCTATGAACATCGAACACATCTCCAACACAGATTTGAAATGAGCCTGTGGCATTAAAACGCAATGCAGTAAGAAATTTGTTTTCCGCACTTACGGGGTGGTTTCTCAATTTTTTCGGCTCCAAATGAGTATCAAATAATCCCCAGAAATTGATCTACGCACTGTTTGGAAACTCAGAACCTAAAAATGAAATCCAAATCATCGAATTCACTAAATGGATTCCTATGAACTCGTAGAACTCTTGGACGTCTTGCTACTTCCCCACATAAATCATCATCAGATGAGGAGGGGAGGATGACCAATCTCAAATATCTGTAGTATTTTTTTCACTGAATAAGAAATAAGTAAGGAGAACAATAATGGATTTTACGTATTCATATCCAGCGATATTTAATGTAAATATATGTTTTTTGAATTGTAATTTGTAACTTTCAAATATCCTGTCAAAAGTGAAATTTTTATTTTAGATATTTTCATTAAAACTCGGTTTTAAAATTTATCTGAAGGAAATTGGCATTTTAGTTTATCGGCTTGTTTATCGGCCTTTTAAATTTAAAGTTGGTTGGTGCAACCGATAAATGCCATTTTAAAATTTAACGAAGCTATAAATATTTAAAAGCGTTTGGTGAAACTGGCCATTAATTTTCAAATTTATAGTACGACTACATTAAATAAGGTCTACAGGAAATAGAATTAAATAAATTCTTATCTTAATCTTTACTTTTAATTGATTTTTTATGTATTTATGTTTAGATTTCAACAAAATTTTGGGTTAAATATTAATTCTAAACTCAATTATTTTTGGCATGTTTCATTTTTTTTATTGAACACGAAAAGTTGTTTGTTCCGTTTCATAAAATTTGGTGAACCCCAATTTTGCCATTTGACAACAATCTGCTCTCAAAATGGATATTATAACGAAGATGAGGATTGACGTTTTTTTGCAAAACCTAAAACTAATAAACCTAATTTTCGGTTTTCGATTCAAGATATCGAATGAAATAACAGAATACATTTATTGTTAAATGTTTTTCCATTTTTTATTCTTTAATATGATTTTAACATGAAAATAATCTTCCTAATAGGACCACGGGCACTGCCTCTTACGAAGAAGTGACAAAACTTCCAAGAGTATCAATCTGCCATGAAAAAGTGCTTCTCAACTTTTCCGTTCGGAATCGGCGTTAAATTGTAGGTTCCCTCAATTCTTCACATCCACGCAGAGAATTGTTGATGACAGTTAGCCACGTAGGCCTTGGCTCGTCAAGAGCTGCCACGCCACTATTCTTTTTTTTTTTTTTTTTGTTTTTTTTTTTTTTTTTAATTGACCATCCATGATAATTTTTTTTTTTTTTTTTGTTTTTTTTTTTTTTTTTAATTGACCATCCATGATAATTTTTTTTTTTTTTTTTGTTTTTTTTTTTTTTTTTAATTGACCATCCATGATAATTTTTTTTTTTTTTTTTGTTTTTTTTTTTTTTTTTAATAGTACCTACCAGTTAAAATGTGTTTATTAGATCATCGGCATTTTTATTAAT
>CAKKXW010000004.1:15076792-15136811 GCA_920937365.1 Sphaerophoria rueppellii | reverse complement strand
TTCTTTTTTTTTTTTTTTTTGTTTTTTTTTTTTTTTTAATAGTACCTACCAGTTAAAATGTGTTTATTAGATCATCGGCATTTTTATTAATTTTTCACGAAAAATGAAATCACCAAGAAACTCATGTACTAAGGTAAACCTTATTTTTATGAACGCAGCTAATTTTGTTCCCTGCTTTCCTTATTCTAGATAAAAAATAGCCGTTTTTCATGAGTTCAATTTTGTTTGGATTGAGAAGATTTTAATTTCCGGTATACTGCTTGAAAGCAAAGGAAAGAAAAAATGTGAGGGTGAGTGTTTTTTTTTTAATACTGAATATTCCAAAATATTTATTTTTTGCTTCTGATAGAACAATTTAAAAAATATTTCCCATTCCAATGCTTATAAATATTTTTGAGAATTTGTTTTTTATAAAAAACAAGTTGTCGAGTTAGAGAGCAATATTTCGAAGCCTGTATAAAATTTGCACTTAAACACACTTCGAGAGGGTGGGCGGTTTTTTGTCAGAATTCAGGATTCAGGGAATAATGCCCTAAATACGGCTGACTCATATTCCAGTGGCATCCTTTGTTCCCATTTGTCGTACGCAAAGCAGGTTTATGGTAGGTACAAGATCATTCAAGCTATAATTGCAAATAAAATAAGGAAGAGTCATAATTCAGCCACCTCTTTTCCCTTAGGTGAAATTAATAACGCCTAGCTGATTTTCTGACAAGGGATTGATACAAAAAAAAAAACAGTGGCAACACGTGTTCCGCCTTTACAGATAAGAAAACGTGCTACTTTTTCACTAGTGTGGACAAGCAATAACAAGTTTGAATCACCCTTATTAGGAAGCCTTAAAAGTAAAGAGTTTAAGTCAGGAACACCCCCAAACTCCCACAGAGAAAGAAATATTTCAATTATAGAGGATCGTTTATAAGACTAATTTTTGTAACATGAATTTTATAACCTCAGTTTAAAAGTTCTTTACAGTTATTGAGAGGCATGGTTGAACCCTTTAAAGTCTGGTCTCATCAGGCGTGGTCTACTACAACTGAAATTCCAAAAATCCATGCGAGTATTTTCTACCGCCGAAACGTATTACCAAAGTAAGTTGTTTATTATTCAAAAAGGGTTTATTAAAAAAAATCCGTCAAATTTAATTTCATAAGGAAAAAAAAAATTCCTCACCACTGCCACTCTTACTTGCATAGGTAGAGAACACTGTTATTGTGGACGCACGTGCCGTTAAAAGCATATATACAAAATTAACTTCATCAAAAAACTCATTGAAAATATTGCAAAGTTTTGGTTACCAAAAGACACATTCCTTTCTTGAATTTTTCGAAAGGTGAATGCGGAGCAAAAAAAACATAATCTACTTATGCAAATGCAAACAAAACGCATAAAAGGATAAACGAACAAAAGGAATGAGACCAACGACACTAAGCAAACATGCGATGTTTTTTTATCAAAAAAAAAAGAAATCGCATTGTCAAATGCAAACAACCAACAAACATATCTATACTCCCGATTCTGTAAAAAGTAAAGAAAAAACATTTGAATAATTTTTTTTCCAAGCGAAGTGTGAACACATTTTTATTTCAAATTCGCACTTTACAAAAGTACACTTTGGGAGGCGCTGGCGGGTGTTGGGTGTACGTCCTGTTGTTTGAGTACTTCCTTCATTTACTTTTCATGAAGCACGACATTGGCGTGGAGTTTCTTGTATTTGTACCTATACAAACGTTCAATTTCTTTCCTGCACGCGTATGATAATTTCATTGTACTCTTGTAATTGCTGCCACTATTAAAGAGCTCTACCAAAGGAATGCAACATAATTCTAGATTCACTTAAATTTCATTCATAAATTTCTCCACCACGTTTAAGTGTTACCTCAAGTCGGACCAGTCACTTTTGTCTGACGTGCGTTCTCACATCAACACTAAGGCTAAACACAAACCGAAGCGGACAAAACGTTTGTTCGCTCTTGCCCGGACACAGGTCCATTGCTCTTATGAGGCAACACACACAGAGACAGACACGACACGATAAAAAGTCGTGTCCGCTCATCAGTTGCAGTAAATACATGGAGTTGTATAGGAGCAAACCACACCAAAGAAGACAAACAGTCCCGAACAAAATGGCGACTCCTAAAAGTACACACCGTCTTATGAAGAACCACAGACCAAAGTGAACAAGACAAACAAATAGATTTCGACAAACGGACATGTCGGTTGCTCATACTTGGATTTGTATTTTATTGCGTTATTTCTTGTTGTATTTTGTGCAATTTGGTATGGATGTTGTTTTAAGGGTAAAAAGAATTTAGAAAAAGAAGAATTAAGAAAAAAGAAGAGATTTATTTTGTGTGCATGTTTGTGGTTTCAAGGAAGTGTGCATGAAAACTCGACTAAATTTCTTCGTATAAATGTATGTAAATTGTATATACGCATGTAATTCCAAAATGTGTCTGCAGATTATGCCTAGTAGGGACGCTTTCCACGTGGTTCATTTTTGTTTACATTTTTGGATCCTGTTAGGTCTCACGTACACGAGAAATAGACGGCAATGTATGTATACTGTATATTATACACATGAAATTCCAACAGTTTGTATGTTTCTCGATAAATGTGTTTGTGCCATTCATCGAGGAATAAAGAAGCAAAATAAAATCAAGGGAAAACGCAACCTATTTTTTTTTTTTCAATTTTTGTCTTCTTTGTTTGTCCGCTGGCAAAACACACCGAATGCGACAAGGACAAAATATTTTGTCTTTGTCGTCCTCGGTGTGGGGTGAATTACGACACGATTTTTTGTCTTGCGACTAGCGAACAGTTTGTCCGCTTCGGTTTGTGGTTAGCCTAACCACACAATTCCCTGAGCCCATTTGGGACCTCCATTCAACTAAACCCGGCACACAATATTTTAAGGAATCCTTCAGTTTGTTCAATTAAATAAATGTAGCAATATCCTTCTGAGATTGAATGAAATACGCCTAGGGCCCAGCCTCTTCATCAACCCTCATTTTATACCCTCGAATTAAGGTAATGAGGGTGACTTAAATTTTTGCCGCAAAAATATTTCAAAAAAATAATTTTGTTGTTCCATGACAAGGCAAATGTTTCCGTCATTAATCTTGGACCCATTACGGCGTTTGGTTCAAGATTGTTGCTCTTCCTAAGACTGTAAGGACTGTGGCACGTGTCGATTTCAATTTTTGAATAATTTGGGTGATTTTTTAAAAACTTAAAACAAGGTCAACTGTCAGCCATTGGTTTTTTTTTTTTAACTGCAGTCGCACGCTGTCTTTTGAACAAACATAATGAAAATCTAAATTGTTAAATTCCTTTCTCTTTTCTTTTCTGGCATTGAACAGTTTTCAATCTTTCATTTTTCAAAAACATCAGTTTAAAAACATAACAATTTTCCTTAAATCCGCTTCCCTTCCCAGTTGCAAGGAAAACATATTTCCAGTTTATCGAAACTATAAGTAACTTTCATTGAAATATGATACAACTGTGTCTTTGTCACAAACAAGCCCTAATCTTTCTAGTTTCTATTCATCAAACGTTTTATTTACTTTGAAGAAGGTTGAAACTAATATTTCAAATCAGGCTTAGTTTTGCCGTAGGATTACGCTCGACTACATGAGTTCGGGTTTGTGTACCGGTACGTTTCCAGATCAAGGCCCTTATTCAAACCAGCTTTATTGGAGTTTTTGGGAACGCAAACCTTTTGTACTATTCCAAAGATACTGAATTTTGGTGAGCGCACAAGGATTATTCCTCATCCATAGTATGGGATGCAAATTTTAATACAAAAACAAAGCATTAAGAGACCTTAAAGGCACGTTAATCTTGCTGTCAACATAACTAAAAGGAACAGTGCAGCATATCCGTAGTTCTCCTGGGACAATTTTAAATGTATAGTACAGCTGTAATGAAATTATGCAGAATATTTTGAGATAATTCCGGGTTACGAAACAATTGATTGCCTTCACCACAGGCAATGTTTTTGAGACTTCTGAATAGAAACAGCTTAGGCTCATGGGGAGCTCTCATCCAGAGTGACATGGTGGACTTTGTTTTCTGCAGAAGAAACTGCAGCTAACTTCCATGAAAAACAGGATAGTGGTGACAGAGCCTTACATCACATTTGCCTCATTTTTGACGATAAACTGGAACGTTGGAAATGTCACATACATTGAAAGAAAATATTGGCTGTTTGCACAGGCATATCTACAACCGCACGGCATCGGTGTATACCTTTGTTGAAGAGCACTTTTTTTAAACCTGAAAAATTTTGTATAAAAGTGTTGTCGGTTCTTTTTCTAACCGCCCGTCTCTCAAAACTGTCGTTCAAACTTAAAACAGCTCTGCAACATCATAAGTATGTTAAGGAGTCCTGAAACTGCCCCAAAACTTCGAGAAGAAGCTCACCCATGGTGTATTCAAGATAAAAACTTAAAAAACGATATTAATTAAAATTGCGAACCCAAAGTATTTCACAACAAGCATTACATTAACGCCAGAAAAAAGTCGAATATTCATTTACGTGCATCATAGTCATTTTCCAACACGACTATGAGATGCGAGCGACGCTGGTACGATGACGATCAACGCACCCTAAAATATTCTGCACGACCAAGAAGGAGTAATGAATAAAGTTGCTATCTCTCGACGGACTTTAGAAACTTTTCGTTCCAACCCATGGCGAAATTTTGAGAAAGGATTGATAGTTGTCGAAAAAGATCTCCATATCACCTCATGTCGTCTTCTTATTTGGTCGACATGAGCGACGCACGGTAATGAATATCCCTCTCGGCTGATGGGAAAGAATAATGATGACACAGATACCCTTTGGGGTAGAGCCGTGAAATATATTGTTAATTGCACATTCTAAGGAAAGCATTTCTTGGATATGCTCCCTGTTTTCTTTCTTTTCCTCCTTTTTCTTAATATGAGACGTAGAGCTAGCTGCTTTAATGCCATTTCCCCCTATCTCACTCGCCCCACATATAGAAATTTACCTTAAGGACTCAAGTTATACCATCTTATGCCACCTACTTACAACACTTACTCCCCATTTCCCGCCTTTTAAAGCTAAATATGTTTTTTTGTTTTTTGAGGAATACACGCATATTGTAATCCGTAACCCTCAACATACCAAGAAATGGTAATGAAATGATTTCATCATTCTCCATTTAATTTTATTTTACCCGAAAAAGGAAGAACATTATAAATGAAATGTAACACCCTGCGTCACAAGTAGGTACACTGTCACTGTCATTTCAAGTAGGTAAACCCAACCTCCGTTCCGCCCTTTATTACAACAAATACGACTCTGCTATGATACTTGAGTTCTTGGGGGGGCATTAATGAGGCCTTTATTTTGTCAGTTTTTTGGGATAAATATGAGAAATGCAAATTGTTTGACACAAACGTTAAGGAAGATAACGAAACGAAATGTTTGGGCTTAATGTGTACCTACTTACCTTTCTGAAAATTTTGTGAAAGAAAGTTTAAATGTGTGGGTGGAATAATTTTTGGAGTTTTTTTCTGAAAATAATTTATTAGAAGCGAAAATGCAGGTATTTAAAATGATTTTAAAAAGAATGGAAAATGTTGAGGGATATAATGGACAGTTTTGGAATTATAAATAAGGCTTGTTAAGGACATTTTTTAAAAGTTCTTCAGTGAACTTCACACAGTGAACTGTGAAAAAGAGCTCAGAGAAACTCAGTTTTTGAATTCTAAGGTCTATAGGTACTCTTTTCAGAAAAGTTATACTCTACGCATTTTTAATCATTTCACAAACTCGAGGAGATTTTTGGAATGTTAAGGGAGCCTCCTCTGCACTGCACTATATCTCAGTAGTGTTTTCATCATAACAGTTAATCCTTATGATGCGAGCAACCTCCCCAAAGGCTAACCATTTGATTTTCGTTTATGTTCAAATGCGTTTTTTCCAAAATAAAATTAGTCCAAATAAATTAGGCAGGAGATTTATTCCAATTCGGAAAAGATTTGCTTGGAACGGAAAAAATCTAAATATAAGCACATTTAATTCTCTCAAGGGAAATTACGCAATCTGAATTCAAATAATGCCATTTAATACTATTCGACCAGGATGATAACACAAACATATTAAATCAACATCATCCACAAAACCAAAGGAATTACCTATGAAACAATCTAAAGCAATTACCCTGCCATAACTTCCTATGCTCAAAACTGATGTTCATCTGTATATGGGACGTTACGACCATAACCCCATCTTCTTTTCTTTCTGAATCGAGCAGTTCTACTTCATGATGGTGTTTAACCAAAAACATATTCTATTTTGTTAAAATACAAAATGGGCTTATTTTCGTATTTCCAAAAATAATATTGACTTTCAGAATATTGAAATACGTTATGTAAATCTTGTATTGAACCCCTTTTTCAATAATTTTAAAATATTCGCATATGCATAGAGTGGATCAGCTTCAGTTGGCCGGCGCGGTTCGGTTTGCCTTTGCTACGGGTTTTCAATATGGAAAACCACTAAAAGGATAAAACTTTACTGGATGGTTATTATAAGAACAAGTGGTTTTGTTTTTAAGACACTGTCTTAAAAGTCTGGTCTGGATTTGCAAGGTTTGTCAGTTGCGACCAACTTTCGAAGTGAGAACGCTTTCCCCTTTTCGTTACGTCATGAGACCATATAACAATCAATAATTTCATCCATGAACAAGTTTTCAAAAACAGTCAAATTTTGAATTCCTATAATTTATGCATATTAATCCCCGAGCAATCAAAACCACTTATTTCGGCTTGCTAAATTAAAATCCCGATTACTAGAACGCAAAAATTTAATTTAAACAGAAAATAATAATGAAACAAGGGTCCGAGAAGAAACAAAAGAATACAAACAATTCGAACACTACAATCTCTTATATGACAATCAATTTACTTTCGATGCCATTACAAGAAGAGCCAGTGTCAATAAAAACAGAAACCCAAAACATTCTTTTTTTGCGTAGCTATGGTGGAATTCCGACGCGAAAACCCCATGGTATTGATCGGTTCAATTTAAATTGCGAATAGAGTCGATACGTAGCAATGTTCAATTTTCTGATTGCACATAATGAATTATTAAATTGTGTAATCCCAGTTTTCATTGATTTCCGTCTCTTAGGCGCAATTGACAACTACATACGCTGACCCTATTACCCCATACTATCGCTGTTTTGTTTGAATTTCGCATGCGACCTCTGCTGGTCGATATGTTACCATGCCATGACATGGTATAGTTCCAGAAAACGATAATCGAACTTCAAAGGACGATTGTTTTAATCTGATTGTCATGCTTTCTGCTTTCTGTTTTCTGCTTTGCCCGATGACAATTACTACTTACATAACCACTTATCAAAAGAGAACAACAGCATTAACGCATTATTTTTGTTCAAAGTCTGGAAAAGACTTAAGCAAACGAGACTCGAGTGAGAAGGCAATATCGTATGTTTATTATCAGGAGGCACATCAATAATTATCTTGCAGTGCAGTGCATGAGTTAATATTTTATCGGTTAGTTTTCATATTGCAATAGCTCGGCAGGAGTTGATAGGAAGTTTATTGTTTCGAAAATGCTCAGCCGACAAATATCAGAGTAATGAACAAGACCTATACAGAAATTGGAAAAGACTGACTTAACAATATTAGTATTGTTTATCGAATGCAATCCCTTAGTAATGATTTTTTTTGCATCCTCTTAAGGTCGGAGTCTTAAACGGACCCGATCCAAAACTTTACACCCCGACCTTATTTGATCAGTTCCATAAAAATGTGAACATTTCAAAACTTAATACAGCATGTCACCAGGAAAACTACATTTTTCTGACATAAAAAGAAAATTATGTAATTGGTGTTCAATTGCAATTTTAATGGAATTGGAAAACCGCTCCAATTATATATGCGTGAGGTTTTGTTACGTGTGGAATTCCCCCAAATCTTAACAACATGAAATAAACCTCAATTTTTTTTTATCCACTAGAACTGGATGAGGATTCTTTTGTAGAAGAATACAGCACATACAAAACCATAATTTCTAAACACGATAGCAAAGCAAACAAATAACTTAATCCAAAGAGTATAATAAAATTAGGTACTAGTAGTTGATATTTGCCCCAGACTAAATCCCAAAGAGTTTCTTGAGAATTAACACATTTTAAACCTGTGAATTTGATAAAAATTTTCAGCTTTTTCCAGTCCAAATCGTTCCAAACTTCTTCACCCGCCAAACGCAGTGGCCGAAACGATAAAAACAAAGCGGTCTCGTTTTAATTTCCACTTTTTCTGTCTCAAGTATTTTTTGATTAAAAATCCCATTTCCCATCTCAAAGGACTATTTTCCTCAAACAGCCATGACCGACCAACAGCAATAACAATGTTGCAGCATTTGGACCCAAGAATTGTTAACAGAACAAGGAATCATGAAACATTGCCACCAGCATTAAGTCCCCAGAGCAATTACTTGGGACTTGGAAGAGATAGTGGGAAACAGTAATTTTAAGTCGATAATTTCTTGTAATAAAAAAGATTGACTTGCAAAAGATATCAATTTTAAATTTGCATCTTGTTTTATATTTAATCAAAGTCAACTTCACTGTCATTGAAAACGAGTTTAAATTATCATAACGTTAGTAAAGTTAAAAGGACTGGAGTTTGTTGGTTGAACAAGAATATTGTTCAACCAACAAACTCCAGTCCTTTTTAATTTGATGATGGACAAAGTTAATTCCTTAAACTTTCTCATATACCTTCAATTACAAACCAAGTATCATCCAACACATCATTCATAAAGTTGCCCTCAAGTGTTAGGAGGATGTTATAGAAATTACATGTCACCGGAAATTTATTTTATGACAATATTACAACCAGAAACTCTCATTTACTTTGCGTCTATGTTTGTCCTTAATAGTGACCTTGTCCTAGTGACCTTGTCCTAGTGTCCTCGTCCGTGACAAAAGACAAGCGAGGCAGATGATAAAATTAAATTTTTCAGCAGTCAGCTTTTTCTATTTTTTGGGAAAACAACAGTAGTCACTGAAACCTTCAAACTGAGGAACAATTTTTAGCTAAAGTGCTGACAATATCATCTGACAGGAAATCTAATTTAAATCCGGAATTCGATACCAACTTGAAGTTTTTTGGTTGGTTTGTTATTGAGTGAGAGCATTGTTCAGAGTTTTGTTGATGGTGATGGTGAAGGGTGAAACTTTTGTTAATTGGTTTCGGTTCGTTTCAATTTGGATTAAGATGAAGTAAATTAATTCAGCTTGCGGGTTTTCAATAAGCATTTGAAAGAGTAGAACGAATTTAATTTTATTTATTTTCTTTCATTTGTATTAAGATTGAAAGTAGGAAGTGAGAATAAAAGTTAGCATTCGCGTGGTTGAAAATTGTTTAGCCTACAGTTTTTTGTTATGAACTCTTTCATGTAACGTTCGATTGCTCTTCAGAGTCAGAGCTGCGCTGCTAGTTAAGGTCTTGGTCACAATATGTATCTATAACGCTGACAGCGTATTATAGGAGATAACGTTGTTTAAAGTTCATATAGCTGGGCAGTTTGTACACAAAATGTACAGTTTTTAACCCAAGAAACACTAAGTTTTCCTTTAAGACAAATTTTCTTTTCTTTTATCTCTTTTTTTTTTTGTTTTAAAGATATGCAGGCCCCCGTACAATTTACGAATAGATGCTATATGAACAGGAACACATGGTCAGGATAACGAAAGAATAGAGTATCCCTTTGGTCCCTCACATAATAATAATCCCCAAAATTCTCCAAACGGAATGTAGAGCGGAGATCCAACAATCTTTCTATACCATTAAAAATAGATCACAGGGTATTGGGAATTACACGCACGACTTGTTTTCCTTATACGACCTACCAAATGATTCGTTTGATAAGTAAACACCATCGATTTTTGATTTTGGGACAATATTTGTGTTCAAAATTGAAAAATTGAGGAAACACATATAATGATTGAAGTTGTTTGAGTTTCATAGACATATCCTGCAGCAGCAGAAATCCTTTAAATATTCCACTAAATCAATATTCATTAAAAAAAATAATTCTAAATTCTTAAATACAAGCAGACTGAACCCACTTAGCAAAAAACCACATAAAGTTATTTAAGAAAGTCAAAAGAAGCCAAACTGCCCTTCATTAAAATTGTCAAAACCACTCAAGCAATAAAATAACACAGCAATTTAACAAACTTCAACCTTCATAATTTGGTTATTACTCTAATCTTATCTGACAATGGCCTCCATTTTATCTTTTTTCTCGTTCAACAGTTAACCACGAGAGTCAAAGCCAATTTAAAATAAATTTGCTCTGTCAAAATGTTTTCTAAGTTTTATTTTTAATTTAACCAATTTGGAGGAGTTGGTTAAATCTTGTTAAAGAAAAATAAAAGCTGACAAAAAAGACGATTTTATTTTTTTAAGTGTCAAGGAATTTGCTTTATTATTTGGGGGCTGTGCTTCATTAGAATCAATTAGAATTATTTCTGATTTTTTAGGATGTTTTGACAATCTAAATGAAATTCAAATGAATTTCAAAACATTTTATCAGTCGGAATATATTGCATGTTAATCCTTTTTCTCCTACATAATGTACTTTGATATACATAGACCCAAATGCTTAGTGCATTTGATTCAAACATTAAAAAAATTCTGACAAAAAAAAAACTTCGATTTCAAGGGCTTTATTATTTTCTGCCTTCCATAAAAGTTCACATGAGTGGTCAAAAACTCAAAAGCCGATTGAAACGATAAAAAGGTCATTCAATAGGCAAATGAAAAGCTTATGTCCTCACACACCAACACAGCAAATGCAAAAAAAAATTCAATAGCTCCGATGCAAAGTTTAGATATATCCGCATCCACAAAGTCCCCACTAAAGCAACAAGCAAACAAAACGAAAAGGATAAAAAAAGAATCTGGTCCAGAATAGGATTATTCCGTAGCACTTAACTCGCAGGGAACGATAATTGCTATTGAATTTCTCTCGTTATCAAAACGAATATTGTGTATTGTGTACTAGGAATAATTCGTTGACGACAGGCCATTTCTACATGTGTCCTTATCAACAATTTAATGTCTGTTTTCCAAACTCTTTATAAATATGTATATAGGAAACATTAGGAACTATTATTAAGCACATTCAATAATGTATTTCGATAACCTTAAGAACATTTTATAGCTATTTCGGTTCAGTTGGAATAGCCTGCAAACGCATGTCACTTGGAGAAAAAATCCTAGAATTTGAAATATCATAGTATTCAGTTTATACATTGAAGCGAATTTTGATTCTTCTTCTACGAAATATTACATCTTACGTTATTTTGCATCCTTTACGATTTAAACTATAAACAAAACACACAACATCCAAAGCTAGAAAAGCAAAAAAAATAACAATTAATTTTCATCCAGTATCAAGCAAAGAATCCATAAAGCCCACTAAACAAACTGTAGCAAGCCTGTTTGCCTCGTTCACTTTTTGATCCCTAAAAACTTTCGTTTATTATATTTCCTGTTGTTAGATACCACTTTAAACAAACTCTGCATTTTAAGCTATACCCTCTCAGCAGCGGCGTTGAAACAATATTCAACCTAACCAAACATCACCTTTCATGTCAAAAGAATAAAAACCGCTGCAAGTTAAGCTTGGAACTGGTCTGTATAATAAATCATGTCTGACCTGAAACTCTGAAAAACTCAATTTGCAAAAGAGATTTCAACCAGCTGTGCACTTTCTGGGCACCCTCTATCACACACAAACACTGCACTACGGCCAAATTTTGTGTGCACCTACAAAACGTATTTGAGCTGATATTTTCTATGCTGATGGCAGGCTTGTCTGGGCTACTAGATATTCCAAAAACTCTTCGTTGGCGTTGGTTTTGAATATCTATTTATTTTCACTGTTCAAGTTTCACAAGCCGGGAAAAGAGCATCTCGTAATAAATTGCATATGCTGTAAGCCACAAAACTATGAAATGTATAAAGATCAGATATTTTTTGGCAGAATATCCTTTCCCGGGGCATTCTGATGGTTTGATTCGTTTCTGGAAGAGAGCGAGTGCAGCTTGAAGCCAAAGCTCTCGAAAAGCAAAATGAGCATAGAAAACTGAATAAACTGGCAAATTCAATTTAAGTGCATTGCAGTCTGTGGCTGGTGGAGTCGTTAAACAAAAAAATAACAATATCGCACGTCATCGCTGTCTTCAAACAAAAAATATGTCCAATCTAATCCTTTCCTTTTCCACAATGTGTAATCGCCTTATGTCATGACATTGGGCTGGAATTGGGATGAAAGGTCGGTTTCGTCTTTTCATCATGTAAGTGCCTATAGGAAAAGGAAAAGACATAGAGTGTTCCTTCAAGTCAAAAGTCTAATTGAAATGGGGGCGCTTTTAAGGAACTTTCTTAGAGAGATACTCAATTTAATCTTCAAGATTTTGATGAAATGAAAAGTTTCAAAAGGAGGTCGTTCTCTTTCCATAATTTTATCTAAGATTTTTGTTTTTATAAAAGTGCTTGAAGGTTAGAGCTATTGTTCATTTGTCAGATTTCTCATGAGCAAAATGGATCAAAGAGTGAACTTGGCAGGATGAAAAGCTTTGATTCGCCTATGTCTCCGTTGTTGTATGTCTTGAAGATGTTAGTGTCTGCTTGAGTTTAACTCGTTTTTGTCAATCCTCAGAGCCTTCTATCAAACACTGAGCTCATAATGCCCTCTTTGATTGCTTTGTTGCAGTTTGCTGACTCAAGACATTCAACGGAACTTAGACTCTAATATCCTTTTTATATCGTCAAGAAAAGGGAAATATTCCTGAACAATAACTACTGTCCAAATAAAACAAATACTGAAGTGTCAGATGGTCAGAAATAAATAAAAGAGCAAAAAAGAAAGAATCGTTAATTATGCACCAAACTAAACAATTGGTGATTAATGAAAATAAACATCAATACGTTATTTCATTTCTTTCAGAAAAATAAATTATTTTTCCTTTGAGTAATGAAAGGTTTTTTTCGTCCTTGTCTGGCGTCTGGACAAGTTTCTATTATCAACATTTTGGAAGCAATTTTCCTACTCATGGCCACCTGCTCGAAAATACATGAAAACCAATCTAAGGCAATGACTGAGTAGTTTCATTTTCTTCGTTCTCTATTTTGCAATTATTCGTTGAATTTTGATTCATTGCTTAAAAGTAATAAGGATTTTAATCTGACAAGATGCTTAAGGGTCAGAGAATCTAGATGAAAACTGGATACATGGTAGAAGAAGGAGGCTCGGACCGGATACCGCTTGTCAGGCAGACACGTCATCGGCAAGGGTGAGTGACGATGATGATGAGATGCTTAGAGGATTTTTTTTCCAAAAAATCAACTTGTATGTTTTGTTGTCTACGTTCCACAAGAAGTTCAACAAATTTAATTGACTTTAAATCACTCCACTTCACTTAGGCTACCGGAAAAACCTTGTAAGCCTCATATTAGATAAATGTCAAATCATGTCTCGAAAACTTCTAGCCGAAAGAAAAAATCTCTTAACAGAAAGAAAAAAAAAACAATCTAATCTCTTTTGCCAAAAGCCTTCACGGTAGACAAACTGTAATTAATCAAAAACGATTTAGCTTTAACTCCGTATATTTCGTTCTGCCATCAAATACGTCTATCCATCCATACACATGTTGTCGGGCGTTCAAATGCCATTTAGGGTCGTAAGGACGCACATTTCAAAGCCTTTGTAATGTCAATGTAGGTTTTTCAGGTTTGTTTATATGTGGACCGTTCGTCGGTTGTTCTAATCCAGAAAAGAGATAGAATTGCGCCGGAACGGGATGGAGAAACAGAGGAGACCAGAAACGGAGTTTGTCGAGTTAGGGAGGGTTGGTTGTTTAATTAACTAGGCGGTTGAATGGAAAATTGTATATGTGAGAGAGCATTCTTTGATGTAATGCCATTTCAAACGTACGTCGTCGTATGTGTCGGTTGGTCGGTCGTCCTTTGATAAAGTTTAGAGACCACCAACGACCAGTACGAAGCTTGTGATATATGTGGGATTGTAATTGAAGTTCAATTATCTATAGTTGGTTCATCTTCATCTCGTTGCCAATTGCTTTTGTTCGTAATCGATGTGCTAGTTAGTGGCAAACACATGCCTACGAACAGGACAGATAAAACAAAGACAACATTTAAGAGGAGCGAGCGTTTAATTTGATTTGGTTTGATCAAATGTTGGATGCTTAAATAGTTGTGGTATTGAAATATTTTCATCATTTATAGACAAAAGCCTTAAGTCTCTGTATACAAACGAAGTTTTGTAATTTTGGGATGACGGTGCCTTGTTTATTTATGTGTTGATGGACAAACGTTTGTTAGCTGTGTCAATATGTGAGTTCATTGGGTCTGGTGTTTAATTAGTCAAAGAAATGAAATTACAATTTTACGAGTTCAGCAAGTGAAGAGAAGATTGGCTCTTAAGAAAACAAACAGAGGTGTTAGTAGGAGTTAAATTTCGGATTTTTTCATGGACCTCAATGTTTGATTACGGTTGTCTTGTCTTGTCCACTTGCCATCGCAAATTCTTAGAGTTTCTTGAATTTGTTTAAAAAAACCATTTTTTTTTTTTCAAGTACAAAAATCAACACAAACCTTTTCCATCAAAAAGAAACAAAAAACGGAATCTGAAAACAAAATAAAATCGAAAAAGTTACCAAAAACAAAAATGATAACTTTAAGCTTCAAGAACATGATTTGTTATATTTAATGAACTTTTACTACCATCATTAGGTACGGTTTAACCAAGCTGTTGCCGTGAAATGCCTTCTCAAACTCATTCGAACCAAATCTCAGACAGTTGGGTGGGAAAGAAATTTATTGCGATAGCACAAAAGAAAGCAACAACAACAAAATAACAGCTCATTACATTTGGGAGTCGTTTTTTGTTAGGGAATATTTATTACTTGGGTTAATTACCTCGGTGTACATTTCATTTTTAAAAGTCTTAATGTACTTTTTGATACTTCCTTTAGTATTTCTATTAAGAATGTCATTGCATCTTGATTTACGAGGGTGGTTAGATATGTATAGGTAATTAGCCAGTGAGAGAAATTTTTTGTTTGGCATATGGCGACTTATTTTTCAGTAAATCCTCGTCTTAACTGGATACGCTTAACCCAGCGATGCTCATAGCATCCTTAACCCGTATGAAAAATACGGTATGCAAAGTAGGATACCGTGTATTTATTCGTCTTAAATTTCTGTTGTGGAACGGCTTTTAAAATTTTAAACCAAAAGAGGGCACGTGGGGCCAAATCTTGGGATTTCGGTGGAGAATACTGACTGCTGGCTGACCCATTTATTAGCGTCATTCGGCCAACTTGGCCGTGGCGATGAATGGTGAGGCAGTGCGTTATCATGGTGAAAGAGCACTTTTCTTCGCCAAGTATAGCCGTTTTTCTAGTCATGTAAGGAACTTTAAATTTTATTGAAACTTGTTCGCCAACCCAGCGTGCACAACTATTTCTTACACAAAAGTAAAATTTCGTTTTCATTCCAAATATTACCGTAATACACCGAAAATCGATCTTCCAAGCCCAAAAAAAAAGGAAAAATTGAAGTTTTTAATTCGTCAAAATTTTTGCCATCCGGTAATGAAATTTGATATATTTTTTTTTTTAATCAATGTCCGAGTTTCCGTACCAAGCTGACTCGTTAAACCTTCTGCCAAGTCGTCGATGTCTAGCACATTTTGTCAATCCCAGAAAATGGTGGTCATCACTTTTCAAGCATGGAGCAGTCTTTAACCTCTTATAAGATAATAAATATCCGGATTTTTGCCTTCAGGAAATTTTAGACCTTTTTTTTAAGTCTAATGATAGCCAATCGCCTTGTTTCTCAGAAACTTAATGAAGACTAAAATGTTTTAATCAATTATACATTTCATTGAGACATATCTATCCAAAATTGAATTTTCCAAATGTTTCTTAGCACAAAAGAAAAACATTCATTAAAATTTTCATTCATGACTTAGAAGCGATAGACATCACGGAAGGACTTTTCCCTGTCCATTCACAAAAAATAAACAAACAGGAATTCTCTTTTTCCCAAAAAAAGGAAAGAAGGCAAAAAAAAATTTCTTGGATAAAACGGAAATTTCTTAGTACCAATACTAACTCAATACTATTTGTTCTTTCTCAATAAAAAAAGAAACAAAAAATAGGAGCAAATAAAATAAATGAGTTTCGGTTTTCAAGCGAGGATTACACTTATTCATGATAATGTTGATTTTTCTCTTTTCGGATATTGTGTGTGTGTCCTTTAGTCTTTAAATACTTAAACATCTTTCAGTTCAATCTTAGTTGCTATGTTTATGATGAGTCAACACTTTCATAACGAAAAACTTGCAATAATATTTGACATCGATTTTCATGTGTAGTCCTTCCTTTCCTTTCCAAAGTCTTCTAAAAAATAATGCAGGAACAACTCCCTAAGCTTCTTTGGGTTTCGCACACCGGGTTTGCCACAGCAGTACATCAGTACTTTGGAAGTTGTTGAGCAGGTGCGTAAAGCGTTGGATGCCAACAAAATTTCATTTTTGCTTCTCTTAGATAAGGCATTTGACATTATTAACCACCACATCCTGTGTCAATTTTTTTTTTACAAATTAACAATTTTTCTTCTGACGCAGTTAAACTTATTTCCTCTTTTCTCAGCAGACCTGTGTCAATCGTTCATTTTCAGAGATTCAATCGTTCACATCTCGTTCATTTCAAAGATTCAATCTTTCCAATCGTTAATTTTTCCAATCATTTCTCTTTTTCAAGTGCTCATTTTTCGGTTCGTTCCCTTTTTCAATCAATAGTTATGTTGCACTTCGCTCTCCTTTTCTCTGGTACTTTTTACAATTGTTCCATGTTTCTGCTAGGTTTGTTTGGCGATTTTCTTGTTTTCTTTTCAATCAGGACAAGGTTACCAGTCTATCGGATTAAAAATATCCATATCCTATTGCTTCGAAAATTCAAGAATATTTTGATTTTTGTATTATATTCATTACATTACATTACATTCACGTTTACAAATAAAATAAAATCATAATCAGTTAAAATATTTGACTAATAATTATGGATCTGACCCACAAAAGAAGTCCAATATGGATACACTTCAACAAAGTCGGAGAAAGTAAAGTTAAGTGTGTTTACTGCCACAACCACTGAGAACATTGGTAGGCACATAAAAAGTAGGCACGTTGGCGTAACATTTGAAAATGAAAAGGCACGATACAGTGCTGAGAACCAAAACTCCCAACACTCTATTCCTACTTCCGCAACAAAATCTTCCAGAGCATCCACAGTAACAACTCCCAAAACAATGCCTTTAACTTCCGCATCCGCAGCACCACTATTCAGGTCATCAACTCAAACAGACACAACATCAATTTTAGCATCAACCTCAACAATACCAACTTCCACCACGAAATCAACATCGACAACACCACAACAACAAAAAAATTGCAGTTTCATTTTAATTTTTCAGAATTGATTTTTCTCAAAGAAAACTAAATAGTATGATCGTACCATAAGGAATTCTTTCCAATATTCAACAAGAAGTGTTCTACTTCAAAATGTGACAGATTACTGAATGGAATGAACGAGACATTTCTTTTTAATATGTTTCGTTCGTTTTTGATTGAACGAACGAAACGACATGGAAAAAGACCGATTCAACCTTGTATTGAACGATTGATTGATTCGATCTTTGAATGAACGAGATGGAAAAAAAATGGATTCGATCTTTGATTGAACGGATCTTTATTGAACGGGTGATTGCAATCAATCGTTCTTTCAAGTGAACGAATCAAAATGAACGAATCAATCACGAACGACACAGGACTATTTCTCAGTCAGAGACGTCAAGTTGTTGTACTGGGAAATAAAACATCCAACTTTATGCCTATATCTAGCGGAGTTCCACAGGTTTCAATTTCGGGTTCATCACTTTTCTCGATTTACTTGAACAAAGTACCAAAACTTTTACGCCATTGTGATGAACACCTCTTTGCTGATGGGTGATGACCTGAAGCTAACGTAAAGTGTCCCAGTTGACATGTTGAATACCCATGGACTTGGCTAAGTAAAAAAACTAGTTTATTTACAATAGTTTACAAGTTTCTTTCAAAACTAATAGTTGATCAGATGTCAGTCCACTTAAAACATTTGCAATGCACGTGTACTTAGTACGAGTACTTGCTGAATCTTAAAACTTGGCGTTCTTTTAGGCTCATTACTTTTCGTGGCTGATGTATCAGGCAGAATTTTTGTACGGGAGAACTTGGCACTTTTTTTAACATTTATGTTTTTGGCGTGATATCATTAATTTTTGCAAAGATTTTCTTCTTTTTTGATATATTATATTAATTCATAAAACGTATGGGCGGGTACCATGCCTCCTTAGCAGAAAAATCTAGAAATTAATTTTATTTCCTTGTATTGGCTGGCAGAATTGCTAGTTTGCCAAATTACAATATTCTACGATGGTTAGAGGTGGCCCATATATTTTATAAAATTTATTTTTAAGTAGGTGGCTACCACGCCCGCTGAATGAAAAATTTCAAATTTACGATATTTTCCTTTGTATGTATGTACCACTATCACTGTGCCAAATTTCAAGTTTCTAGGGGAACGGGAAGTGCTTCATAATTTTGATGACCTGGCAATGAGTAAGTGAATCAGTCAGTCAGTTACGGTTTTCGTGATTTTTGGAACATTCTATCTAAGAAACTACATACTTATGTTAAGTATCTGATATTTACTGAAGTGCTTCTTCTTGACTAGCTTAACAAATAATGTGAGTTTGAAACTTTTAGCTTCTTTGGTATAGCAGTTACACGAGTGTGGAAAATACCCTGAGTTGTTTCCTGTAAATAAGGGTGTAGTGCCAAAGTTGCTAGAGAACTTGGCTGGGCACAACCGTGCCCCTTTGATTATTGACTTAGTTAATCTTATATATATACATATTTTTTTCTTTTACTCATAATTTTCTTATTTTCTTTTGAAAATGCACATATTTAATTTAAGCTTAATTATAAATAAGATGTAAATCTTAATATTAAGTGGCCATTAATAAAAAATACTAAATACATTTGCAACATTCTCTTAAATTTGATTAAAAGCAAGACGATGTTAGTATCATGGAACATTCAATTGATCAAAATGTAAAACACAATATTTTGTCACAGAGGAGGAAAATAAAATTTCTCGACTTTGTCGCACACCCTGTCTTTTGAAGTTTGAAAAAGAAAAAAACTGAAATATAAGCAGGTTCTTTGTTTTCACCAAACCAAAGCCCAAACAAAAGTAAACAATCACCAAACTTTACCAGCACGTTTGCATTTAAATTCTTAGTCAAACTCTTTGACAGCAGGGAACAAAAAAGGGTCCTCGAATAGAAGGGGATACCCTTTATTTTTTAGGCCATATTTTGAAATTCTCTGCTTTTTTTACAAACAACATAAATAATAATGAGGGTATGGTGGAAACTGGTTAAAAGACCTAACCTAAGCCCTAACATCCACAAATCTCACGTCATCATACACCGCCTTCTCTTGTGCTCCTGTCTGACCCACTTTATCGAATTGGCAACATTATATTACCACATTTTGTATGCTTTCCAAAGCCGGAATGAAAGAAAAGAGACAAATAATACAGAGAAGAAGGGAAAATAAACGTCGAAATCACTTGATTTTGAATTAGGTAAATCCAAGATGAAATTAAGGATTTATTCAACTCTTATTTCTTTTTTCATCTGACAGCAGACGAAAACTCATCATATTGTTATCTGGTTTCTTCTTTTCAATTCAAAACAGAATGACAAAATAGGGGGAGTGTCATTCGTCCCCTTGCCAACAAGCTGTACCTACGTTTGCCTTAGAACCCGCGTCAGCAAAAGAAATGAGCCGATGTTGCAGGATTCCAGTTTCCTTATTATTAAGTCAGAATTTTTTTTTTTTTCTTAACGATGAGTCAGTGAAACAAGTTCGAGATGGTTATTTTTTTTTGTTTTCAAAATGAACTAGAGCAGGTGCGATTCCTTCCTGTTTCTTTGTTTGTTTTTCTTCAAAATCAAGGATCAATGGTAATAGAGTCAGTTCGTGTTGAACGAAATGAAACAAACCAATCTTTTGTCTTTTTCTTGGTAACTTATTTGACGTTTAGCCAAGTTGAGTTCTCTAGTACCTTGCCAAAGGATCCAAATATTGCTCGAGAAGTTCTTAACTATAAAATTTACTTTTCATAGGAACTGTTCCTCACTTAACTTAAATGGAGCTCGTGAAAAACGCGTGTCAAACTTGAAACGACGAAAGCAGAATGTCCGTCCAAAATTTCTCTAATCATTGAACAGAAAACTGATTTTTTACGGAGTTTTATACATCAGAGCTTCAAATAACATACCTAAGGTCGATACAACCCCAAGGATCGTAGATAAAAAAATTCCTCGCATCAAAAATCAAGACCGGAAACGGATCAATATTTTATAAAACACCCGGTGTTGTTTGTGTATTGCGTTTATGAAATTTATGAAAATTATTGTTATGGTAAATAAAAAACAGACATTCATATACATACCTACACTTCAATCACCCAGTGGCAAATTTCATCCTTAGTGAAAAATTTTGGTGAAAAGAGAAAGGAATTCATTCCACACTTTTAAGAGGAAAAATAAAGAAATGATTTCATAGGAATAAAGTAAAAGTAATCCCTTTTTTCCCCTGTACAATTTCTCTGTTCTATTAACGCTTTCGTTTCTTCGCATGCCGAAACGTTGTGATTTCAGTAAGGAAAAGTCCTGCACAGCTTCATGAGTTCGCAATTGGCATTGAGCACTGTGTGTTGTATTCATAAGAAGAAGAATAAACGAACAAAAAAGAAACAAAAATATTGTCTAGCTACTAGCGCAGCTGATAGTTTATTTTCTTTTAAGGGTGGAAATGACCTGCAAGAATCCCTGTATATAAACATTATGTACTTTCAACTTTTATTGCTCGAGGACGACGCGACGACCGGTGACAACGCAATGGTTTTGGTTTTGTCCACTATTTTTGTCTGTTTTGTTTGTTTTTTTTTCTATGTTGAATCAGTTCAATCGTAATCTTAGTTAAAGACAGTTAATGTGCGGAATGTGTAAGTTATTTTTAAAGTAATAATTAAACAGCACAGGAGTGTAATCTTCAAAAATAAATAGGTATTTATTGTCGACATATATAAAAATGAAATTAAACTAAATATCTAAACATTTTTAAAGGTATTCTGGAATCTGGAACGTGGAGCAACTTAAAAGGAGTCATTTAGCGGCAAACAATTGAAAAAAGGCGAAGATCCAGATTATTATTTTAAACAATATTGTGTTCTTTTCAGAAATATTTGAATAAAAAAAATTAATAAATTTGTTTTGATATTTACATTTGGTGGTTTTTGATTTGACAGATGCATTTTCATAATATTTTTTAGTTAAGAAAAAAGTAGTGGAAAATTCAACTTTCAAAAAAGGGATGAACTCACCAATGAATTATCATTTAACATTTCATCGGAGTTAGAGAACAAATGAAAACACAGCATACTTTTATTCAATGATTCGACTGATGCATATTCACCAAGAAATTCACTTGGTGAACTCCAATGACAGGCCTGTGTAAATTTCACCAAATGATTCACCTTCAAATTCATGAGTGAAGCTTCCATTCCTTTGTGAATCGCATGGTGATTCCTTGGTGAAAATTGGGAAATTTGCCACTGGGCATCTACACCTTTTCCACACCAAGGCACACAAAACTCAAAACTCTGACACCTGTTATTGGCATTTGGTAATTAAAGGCAAATATAAGACTCATCAAATGATTTGAAATGAGTGGAAAGGATTTCTGAATGATAATGATTGGCCCTCCAGCTGGTAGTGGCAGGCATGTAAATAAGTACCCTAGCCACATAAAGTTGTGTTATTTGCCTGCGTCTCTACAGGCAATATAGGGATGTTGTGAATAGGTCATACTTCCAATCATTTGAAAACATATAAATGTGCCTGAGGTTGATATTGCCACAAGTTGGCTCATTTAGCCGTATGTGGAATTTAACATTGATTCTTGAGTACATTCACCTGGTACCTCTCTCAACTGATATTGGATTTTAGTTTGCATAACGGTGGGCTTAGAAATGAAGTACAGTACGAGAAGATGGGTTTTCGATATAAAAATGTGGGTTTTCGATAGAAAACAGTTCATATTCCAAGATTCATGTCTTTTTAAACAAATTTATACTCAAAAACACATACAGATACCTACACATTTTACTACGTCTTGAAATTGAAGGTCTGTTTGAACACAAGATACGAACGAACTAAAGAAATACCCTCACAAAACACCAAAGCCGGTAAACTTACCCAAAGAGTACCTATCCCATCTAAGATTCCCAGATATAGAAAAAAAGTCCAAATATACATATTTATTGCAAAACCATGACAAATGGGAATACAATGTCGTTTCTTGGATTATTGTGACATTTCGAACACATGTGCGCCGGATTTATTCTATAATAGGATTTTAAACCGTTTAGAGTATGTAGCAGTATGCTGATACTGCGTTCATGGTTCGGTTTCGTTTCCTAGAAACTGGCTATAAGGAATCACATAAGCAAAGTTTTCTTGTTTTCATCATTTCGAAACGGAGAAGGAACAAAATCTATACAATTTTAAAATTTGTTTCTCTTCATCAATTCACTCTCTTCTTACTCCTCGGTTCAGATTTGAATTGAATAAGTTGTTTATGGTGTTCAAGCGTATATGAGGATGACTTTAATGGAGGGCTCCCGGATCCAGATTTGACTCCGGTTTGGTTCGTTTCTGTTGATACGTCTCGTCGGACTTTTGTTGCCTGATTTCAGTTTGGTATATGGAGGAACGTTCACACATCTTTCTACTGTATGTGTCTTTCGTAAGATATGCCAACAGCATGTGAGAGAGAGGAGAGATGAATTGGATCGTCAGTCAAAAGGTTTGTTTCAAAATAAAGAAAAAAACAAGCCAAAATTGTATGGATGAAGGACGTCTATGACGACGGGAATTGATTTATGTTCCAAATGCAGACTCACACAAATTCTGACAACAATAGTCCTCCATCAACTAACATACAAACACGAAATTTGGTCCACAAAAATAAGACACAATATATCATCCTTGTGATTAGAACTTAAATTGCTAAGGTTTATGTTGCTGGGCTCTTTAAATCACATGCCATGTGAGACCGATGTTCGATGTAGGGATTTTTAATCTCAAATTAAAAAAGGATTTGTCGTCTGCCCTGAGGAAGTCATAGGGCTGGTTTAGTACATTGATATGTACATTGCTTTGTTCCTTTTCAAGCACAGGACGGTTCAGAAAATATAGTCAGGAATGTCGTTCAAGCTTGGGAGAAGAATAAGAGAAGTCTTACTCAAAATGCAGTCTAGGTTATCCTCACTTCCTTGTTCAATCGTTTCGTTTTATCTTATTTTGTCATGTGGCTTAATTTAAACTTATTTTCATCAATTTTAACAAATGATACACATATTTAAATCAATTCAAAAGACTATTGCGGGAGGTTATTTAAAGTTTTTAAGCGGAGAAGTAACTTGGTACGTTAAAATAAACGTTTGAATTAAAAAAAAATTGAATGCATTAAAAGAATAATGCATAACTCTTTAAAATGATCGATTTATCATCTCATCGCAATAACGACATGACTCGGGAAGGCGATTTCGTGTGACCAAGAAAAATTACTGCGGCATCATTTTCATTCAGTTTGCTTCATCTGATGAATTAGAAACGATTGGGGGTGAATACCAAATTACTATGAAAATGAGCTTTTACACAGTCAAGCAAACAAGATTTAATTCAATAAGAACAATAACGTTAATGTGAACGCCATAAAAGCAGAATTCGAATGTACAGCAGTATAAAAATATAATAATTCATTAAAATTGGTGGGCAAAATATTAATGGTGGAATCAGTTCATTGTTAAACACCGAGACAAAGGTTTTCGATATAAAAGAAAAATGTATTGTGTTTTAGGAAAGGGATTCAACGGCGTAGTTCCTGGAAGAGGATGGAACAATTATTTTAATGAGTAGCTAGGTCTTTTATCATTTTTTATTTCCTCCTCTGGGTAGGTAATGATCAAAA
The DNA here is from genome assembly GCA_920937365.1 of Sphaerophoria rueppellii. Classification (NCBI taxonomy): domain Eukaryota; kingdom Metazoa; phylum Arthropoda; class Insecta; order Diptera; family Syrphidae; genus Sphaerophoria; species Sphaerophoria rueppellii. The sequence goes on along the minus strand of CAKKXW010000004.1, from coordinate 15,112,558 downwards.
TACTGATAAACATCACTTGATAGTCAATCAATACAATGATTTGCAGGGAAAAAGTGTGTACTTGTACACACCATTTTAAGAAAATTGTCTGGCATCCAGCACTTACCTGATATGAGAATTGTATAAAATCAAATGAAAACTGAAATGTGTGGTTTTATGGACTGAAATGTGAATTTTGAAAACCAGAGTTGATTTTTATGTTAACCGATATGTAACTTGGTTTGCCAACTCGGTTTGCCCCCCAAAATCGATCGAGGTTTTTAATCCGTAAAAATCTTTGACATACGCTGATGAAATTCGACAATTAATGATTCAATAAAGAGATAAGAAACAAATCTATTTCGCCAGAAGAATATTTCACTCTAAATGTTACCGGATTGCCCCAAACACCGTTCTAGAAAACACTTAGGAAATTTTACAGTATGAAAACTGTATTTACAAAGAGTGATATCAAAACCACTAAACAAATTAGAAGCAAGCTATCTCAGTTTATATTTTTTTTATAAATATCCGAGCAGTAGATTTCCGACGAATTAGCTAACTTGAGGTGAAAAACAAAGAAATAAACCGAGTTGACTAATCACCATTTTCGATAAAGCAGATGCTGGGTCGTAAAAAGCAACACTGTCACAATAACCAAAGGCTATAAAACTATAAAGGTGAAAATTTAGATACAGAATTCTATTCTAATTGAAAGTCCACATCGTAAAATGACACATGAAAATACGATTTATCTGTCGTCTTTTTTTTCGAAGGCTCACATAAATTTGATAAATAATAATCAATATTCTCATCACGCTCGTACCTTTACCAAACGATTGAAAATTGAAACGTCAAATTCAGAATACTTGTATAGAAATTCTTTTTTTCATATAACTCCTTCCTTTTTCTTTCATATTTCTGGGAACTTAAAGTTATTGACTTAACTTGAAGTAAGTGGAAAAACTCTCAAGGAAATTCTTCTTCGTTTCCTTTTTTTTTCTCCAAAGAAAATCTTACATCTTACAAGTCCTTGTAAACACAGCAACACACAAAAAAACATCTGATATAAGCAAAAAAGAAACCAAAAATACCATGTTATATTTTCCAGATACCAAACCGAAATAAAAAGCAACACGGAAAATGTGTTCGAAAACTTTCACTAAGCCCATCCCCATAGCGTGTTCCGTAGTATTTTCTTTTCTTGTTTATGTCCTTCTCTCTTCGTTTTATATTAAAATTCCATTATTATCGGTCGAACACTTTATTACGTCGTCGTCCGTCGGTCGTTCTACTTCTCCATATTGTATTCATAAGCATTCCGTGCAAACAATTCATTTTTCGGGATTTTTTTTTTTCATTGTTTTACTTATGCTTTTGTCTTAGACTTCCTCCTCAAAAGCACATTAGGTACTTGAGCTTCATTTAGGAAACTTCGGAACAAAAAAAAAATCGGAAATCGGAATTATTAATCATTTTTCCCCGAATCAGCTTCCATCCGACATTCCAAATCAAGTCAGCTGGAGTTGAAGTAGAAAGCTTTCCTGCATTGCCTTTGTAATCCCATCTTCTAATTTGTTCGGCCCATAAATACGATACGAAGCATGAACCGTGAAATTCAATACATTACGATATCATATACACAATTTCATAGAGGCCTATGAAGCTACTCGTAAAGTCGTACATAGAGAAGAAAGAATATTTATGGAGGAGATTGTAATCTTTCAGATAAATTGAAATTGGCGAAACACAATGTCCATTTTTCGTCGTTTTTTTTTGCTTCTTTTTTCGCAAGTGTTATGATGATGCATTATGTTATCCTTTGACTTTATGGGGGATAAGTCCTTTTTTGGTAGACTTTTTGTTTTGTTTTTTTCTTTGTCATTCGAGAGATTAGTGAGATATAGACAAAAGAACAGGAAAAGGAAAGCAAGAAAAAAAGTAATTGGCACAGCACGCGTCTACGTAAATCATTTTCCTTGATCCATGAAAAATTAAAGCTTTGTTCCATTTCCTCTTTGACTAAGTTAGATTGTTTGAGAGGCTTTTGGGAATCGAACTATTTCGTTTTTTTTTTTTTTGAAGGAGGAAAAGGTAATACATTAAGTGTATCTTTTGCGGATCAAAAAACACTAGTGAAATAGGTGTTTAGAATTCGTGAAAAAAATATTAAGAGAATTTCGTATTCACTGTAGACTTTTTGAAAGCTTCCAAGAGTCCACCTACTTATCAATGTTAGTCTTAACAGTGGCAACTTTCATGTCCCCTTAAAAAAAAAATGCTAATAGATGTTAACAAGCTGAAGTGATCCAATAGACCTTAAAATCGTATTTGAATTAAACTCTCGTAAAGAGTGCATTGAATAGTTAAGGTAATCCAATTATCCGTTGTAAAATTTCAACAAGCTCAATATGAAAAACCAAATATATTTACAACCCTTACGCAATGAATTGAAAAATAAACATAATACGAAGGATATTGAAAAAATAATAATCCGATAGAAAAAGAACCTTTTCAATTCGATTTTAATTTGATCAAAATAACTACCCTTAAATTTTTACCACATATCGGTATATGTATTACTATTCCTCACCCATCACCATCCCTCCTAGATAATCTTTCAAACAAGAATTTTCTCTGGATATTTCTTCCTACCAATCCTTTCACCTGTCCGCTCGGTAATCTTTTTTTCCCATTCAAAACATTCAATCCGTTTGGAGCACATGCTTTTGAGGACTCTTTTAATTTAGTCTTTCGATTTTTGTAGCCTATTCCGACAAAAATAAATTGCTCATAATTGTGAAGAAGTTTTTTTGCTTTGAAGAATTTAGTGAGGTCGTAATGCGGTCCGGTAGTTCTTCTTCAAAGAAAATTTGTAAATACTGCTCCTTGCACTCATTGATTGATTTTATTAGTGATCCTTGACTCCTTGTGATATAATGGCATCTCATATTTATTCTAATGAACATTAATTTTATATAACGACCAAAACATAACACACTCTTCATATGAATGTGTATGTTAATCATACCTTCTTCAAACTCGAACCCATCCTATCGACCCTATTCCGCATCTATCACTATTAAACATGACACACTGAAATATTTGCTTATTACTATAATAATGATGGATCCATTAGAACAAAGATGGACAGAGCGTAGAACAAAATCCATATTAATTAATTAGGAAATTAAACATCGTTGGTAGATTATTCATTTTCTAAATCATTGGTAGAGTTTGAGGTATGACTCAGGAGCCAAACGCGCTATCAAAGAATGACAACTCTTTAAACTTTTACTTTTCAAAGCTGTTCTTTCACTTCCGGAAATGTGGATGAAAATCAAAATCAAATACTAAATTTAATTTCCATAGTGATGAAGAGGCTCTCTTGAATTTCGTTAATTACAGAGTGAAACTCATAGTCCTCATCAAACAACCCTTAAGTACTGTCGACATCCGTAAAAAAAGGATAAACGTCACCGTCAAAAAGCAATCAAGCACTCTTGTTAGAAGACAGTGCTAGTTTGACTCCCTCTGCAAACAAACAATGTTCTCGGTACTCTTGTGTTTGTAAATTCTACATACGACGAGGACATACATATATTTACATTTGGATTCGTCCTAAATAAATAAATATTACCGTCTATGCGAAAACTCTACAGCTCATCTACGCTTATGGATAAACAAAACGGTGCACATTTTCAATTCAAATTTTATCCGACAAATTTTAAATTTGCTGAGGGGTAAGGAAACATACTACAGTTTTCGTTGTTAACATCCTTACAAGAAGTAATAAAATAAAACATACTACAGTTTTCGTTGTTAACATCCTTACAAGAAGTTATAAAATAATTTAAAATAATTAGCTCATTCTTATTAGAATGCAGTATGGGTTTTCAACAGATTCGTGTCGGTGTTCATTGGACTCGATTTCCTTAAATTTGCAAATCGGCGGTCTCCAAGTGCAAAACGAAATGAAGACGAAAACCACAGCGGAAAAATACTTGTGGAGAGTTCTGTCAGCTTTCAAAAACAATTGACAAGTTCTGACAGTCAGCTGCTGTAAACAAAACAAAGTTTCCTAACAAAATCAGGATACCATTTTTCAACATTTTCAAAAAAATAAATGTTGAAATGGTTTTTATATGAACGTTTTTTAAAATAACTTTTTGAACGTATCCTCGTCCAATTGAAAAAAAAAACTCATGAAATGCAGCGATCTCCAGTCTCATGAATTTAAGCCATTCCATTCCATAGAGGTTTAAAATTTTAGTTTGAAATGGCAAAGAAGTCTTCTTCTGTCACGCGTAGGCACAGAAAGTATTTAATATAAGTTTTGTAAGAAAAAACAGACAAAACGGTCTACAAGACCAATAACATTTCGAGTCTTTATTGCACTCTGAGCAAAAGATGTTGCATATTTTCGGGATACGTTTGAGTTCTAACCGTTGAAATACGAAACGAACTGATTTCAAATTAGAAATTGTTTTTATTATTAAACCTAGATTACAGATATTTTTTTTATTGCAGATACAAAACTTAATTGCAAACTTGCCATATAAATATTTTTAAACATTACGTATAATGTATTTTACTGGCCATTATTGCCCCTTTTATACTTCTTAATTTCGTCATTGATGATGCAAATGAATCTTATGTTGATGTCTTCCACAATATCCTCAGGCAATTTTTGCAACATGCGGTCAATATTTGCCAGCATTGTGAAATGTTGCAGTTGAGGTGGGGGTGTCGCCCGTTTCAATTTATTTTTCTGGCATTCGATAAGCTCAGAAATATTATTGCTAAACATTTTTGCACTCTCCAGCATTGGATCTTTTTGCTTCCGGTTTTCATTTATCTATAAACAAATGATTTATAATCAAATAGAAATATTTATGTAATGTACATTGTATATTACATAGGTATAGTTTGAGCTCTCTGCTGATGTTGTTGCGAAAACATCCCCTTGAGAATCATCAGTTCCAGCACTATTTGTAAATGTTCTGAAATAAGAATTTTGAGTTTTTTTTTTTATTTTGAATATATAGCCACAATCATTTTACACACATGACTACAAATAATTAGTTTTTATAAAAGAAACATTTAAAAACCGAAACTATAAACAAACAAACAAGGTCAGTAGTTTGCTTCGTCGGTTTAGTAAACGTATAGCAAAGGATATACCATTGAAGCAGGAAAGAAATGTATGTGTAAGTTTAGGTATATTCGGTATTCAATATTGGGTATTTTTTATATTAAATTATCTTGTAAAAGTTATCTTGTTTACCGTGTAATTTGTTGCAAGCGCAAGATTATGAGCATAGATTATTACAAACAAACAACAAATAAACAAAAAAAAAGGGAAATTAGTAAAAATTTTCTTACCGTCTTCTTTTTTGCTACGACAGAGGCGTCAAGAAGGACATGCTTTTGGCGAATTCCCAGCCTATCTCCTGGGATTCTTCCTGTAATGACTCGCCTTGATCTGAAATCCCAGGATCGGCCTCACTACCCGACTTCCTCTTGTTCCTGCCTGTGACGTGGTAGCGCATGCTATCACGTAAGGAACGCCACATTGCCCTGCAATCTTCAACTGGAATAAAAAACAAGGTTAAATACGGATTTCTATTTATTAACATTTTATTGAGCAGTTAGTACATTTTTTTTCATTTCTGCAGCTATATTGCTCCAGAGGCTCGCAACGGCTGAACTATTTTTGTGAAGCCTATGCTCCAACTTCCAAATGGCTTCATTGGCTTCGACCAACGAAGCCAGTTTCTTTTTTTCCTCCGAAGAGAAATCAATTTTTTTTTCTTCGGTTTATTTTTTGGAATGCTTGTCTTCACCTTCACTTCTTCCACATCAACAATATATTCTTCAACATCCTGAGTTTCCGACTCAGAAATATATTGCTGGAAAGTCTCAGAAAAATCCATTTTTTGAAAAACACTGAAAGTCACAATTTTTTTTTCAATAAAAAATTTAAACGTCAAAATTTCGCAAGCAATTAATATGTAGGGCAATTAAATTGAGAACGAAAAGAGTGGAGAATTGTACTAAGAAATCTAGTACATCTATCCACTAAAATGACACATTTCGTCGTTCAGCAGCGTACTGAAAAACGAAAAGCACAGCGAAATTTTTCGTTTATGATTTCGTCATGTCATTTTTGTATGGAATTTTCGTTTCGCATCAGCAGCGTACTAGGCTTAAAAAAAAAATAAGAGGTGAAACAAACATTTTTTTTCATGAAAAAATTTCTGAGAAATGAATTAGCTGTCACTGTCGAATATTTTAAATATTTTCTGCCAAAACAATGAGAATCAATTGTTTTGTGTGAAAAAAAAATTGAGGCGCGTATAATGTTTTTCTTCGATTTTGGTTTACAGCTCGAATCACAGTGGTGTAATGAAAAAAATATTTTTTTTGGCAAAAATCTCTCCCATAAGAAATACATTAGTTTTTTTTTTTTTGAAGAACTGTATACTAGGCTTTAGTCTACAAAAAAAAAAAAAAAAATATGAGGCTCATATTTCAAATTTTGAAAATTTTTCAAACAAGACATCGGCACTTCGTGTCGCCTTAAACGTACTCAAAATTCACACTAACAAGAATTTAATTGAATTAATTTTCAAACGCAAACAGAAAAATAATCAAAGTCCTTTGGGTAATGGCAACTAGTCTTTGAGAAGGAGGAAGTAAATGCCCATGTTTTATTTTAAATGTCCATTTAAGGTAAACGAAATAATTATTAAAAACTAACAACCCTCGGAAAGTAGCAATTAACTTTCACGAGGCTGCAAACACAATTAGCTGATATTTAAATTAGAATGTTCGAAATGGCACATTTAAGGTATTCAGTTGAGAGCAGTTTGGGGGATGTTGCCTTCATAAGGCTGGAATAACAAACAACTGTTTCGTAGTTTTGGTTTTGGACTTATTTCTTTAAGGGCGTTTTTAACATTTTTTTTTGTTTGATAAAACAAAGCTCATCCCTTCAACATTATAAAATTATGTACATGCGAAGACGTTAAACTATCCCCAAAAAATACATCAAAGGTTCGTATTCTTTGAACAGACAACGTGTCGCTTACAGTTGACAGGAAATTCTGATTCAACGATTTTCTATTGTCTCCCAAATTCGCCCAACAATTTATCAAAAATAACTTAAGAAAAAAAAAATAAAAAGAAGTTGAATAAATTGCATTTGCATGTTTTATTATACAAACACCCTGAGCAATCAAATATATTCGATAAAATATTGGTTTAAGGGTTGAGCCTTCACATGATTTTCACGTTGTCTTTGATTCGAGTAATGTCTTGTGTGGGCTGTTAAGAGTAAGCCGATGAACAAAACATCAACATGCGTGTTTTATATTTTTGTTTCTTGTTGCAAATGAATAAAATGTTACCGGAGCGGGCGGAAATGACTTCTCTTCCAGATCATGGCCATGCATATTCGCGGGTAATACATATTTACTGAATTGTTTTATTCAAATGGTGATGGAGAAGGTGGACCAATGGATTTTCGTAGAAATCACAGCAAATAAGTTTGTAGACACAAAGCAAAGTCAAGTTTTCTGATTTTATTTGTATATTGAAATTATTATATTCCAATGTGTATATTGTACATTTATGAACCAAGTCGTATATAAAATTGTGTTTCCAGCCCCTAATTGTGATACACCATGAATTATTATTAACCTCAGCATCGGTTATCTTGAAAAGAAGCAGAATAACTATTTTACTAAGTACTAAATTATGTATTTGCTTTGTTTTATTTCTCATCAAGGAACTTGAGTGTCCATAAAATAGCAGTGCGTCTTTACATGAAACCATAAACCTATCAAATGTTGCGAACCTATTTCAGTAAAATAAAACCTTGCACAGAAAAAAAACACTAGCTACTCTTTAAACTTCAGCTAACAAATAAAATGATGGGTTGGTTCTTGGTGCCTGGAGGTTAAGGCACTTAGTTATATAATATTTCCCGAAATGAGATTTATCTCATAGAAAGATACCAAGCTCGTAGATACCAAATAAAATGGAATACCAATAACCTTATTTTGAATGTTTTCTTATTTATTTGGTTCGTTTTTTTTTTTTAAGAAAAGTAACAACTTTATTGCCGTGGGCAAGAACTAATCTTTGTTCCTTTGAAAATCCAAGTTCAAGCAAAGATGTTTTAGGAATGGTGGACACACAAATATTGTAATCGTTTTTCCTTTCTTCTTTGGTTATTCTTCAAAGGTAAAAGCTATTTGTTTTTCTCCTTTTTTTCTTGGTTTTGGTTGGATATTAGATTACAAGGTGTAGTATATTCAAAATACACTTGTACTTTCACCTTAACGATTTTTTTATTTAACTTTTGGAATCGTTATTTTTATTTAAGCAACTTCACAGAGCACAGGGAGTGTGTTAGGACGCTAGGGGAAATTGCAAAAATTTAATTTTATTTGCGATACTTTGGAGTTTTATAAGTGGTGGAAAGAAAGTGTTCAGGAATGAGTCCTTAATCAAATACATAATATTTCTTAACGAACGAGCAATTTCTTAACTTTACTTATAATTTGTTTTGTTACCAGATTTAGTTTATATACCCAATGTTATTATGTTAAATCTCAATTATTGTACTCATGTAAAGTGTTAAGAGATCACTAAGTAACCCGTTGCAATCAATTCGTATGTAGGTAAAATGTTTTCTTTGCTGTAATTACCCATTCCTATATTCATTTTCTTTGCTCATCATGTTATCGTCATATGTATACTTTGTACAAGTAATTTCTTAGTCACTTTTATACATCCTTCGAGTAACATTAGAAACAAAACCTCACTTGTTAAACTAAATTCGATTTCTTTTCTTCTTCGCTAAACTTCAATTTATTAACATTTGGTCCTAATTCGGTTATGAACAATGAACAATAGGTTTTTACTAAAACAAATGAACGAAATTAATCGGTTTTTATTAAAACTAATGCATGTAAAACTTTGATTTATAAAATAAAAAGACAGCGTTGATTTGAGAAAATCTATATATAAACGCATGTGCATGGTAAAATATTGAAAGAAAGTTTAATATTCATTGTAACGACTAAAACTTTGCAGTCCTGGATTGGGTTTGTAGTTTATTGTATGCAAATTTAATTATAAAATTTTGAATTAATCTTCAAAAATTTACCTAATAATCGTTTCGTGATTTAAAACGACTGACTCAATTACAATATCGGTGCTTCGTGCAACACGTGGACGTTTAAAAGGTTCACTCACCAAGTTGGCTTCGTTTGCGGAGTCTATTTCAGAATCAGTTTCATTATCTGAACTCAAAGTTCGCTATTATAAAGCCGACGACCTATGGAAGGAGTTTTCGGCAACACAAAACCAATGGTACACGTTTTCGGATGATGAAAACTATGTGGACCCAATTCCAGATTACCAGGAATTCGAAAATAAGATTTTACTTGTGAAATCGAGTCTCTATTCAGCTATTTCTGATCGCGAAAAAGAAGATAAGAAAAACGATACCATTGCTCAGTTGGCTGCCCAGCAACAAATTTTGATTAAATCGTTTAGTCATGCTCCATTTTCGGGTTATTATAAAGATTGACCAACTTTTAGTGATACTTTTCAAAGCGTCGTCAAAAATAAGCCAACACTTGCATCTGTTCGTAAATTTCAATACCTTATTTCGTGCCTAAGAGGAGAGGCGTTAAGTCTCTTAAGCCATCTTAAAATATGCGATGAGACTTCTGATGAAGCATGGGATAAACTTCAAAAGATTTACAATAGACCACGTCATATAATTAATAGTTTCGTGCAAGCGTGCAAGCTTTCATGGAATTACCTTCGCTTCATTCTTCAAATTTTAACGGTCTACGTAAAATATCAGATGGGGCAGATGAAATGGTTAGGGGCTTAAGCGCAATGAAATCGTTGTCTTGCGATCCGTGGCTTATTTACATTTTGAATACAAAATTAGATCCAGAAAGTCGACAGGCTGGAGCATGCCTGGCTGAAAACCTTTTTTGAAGATGAACCCAGTATTGGTCAGTTATTCGAATTTTTAGACCGACGTTGGACCGATTGGGAAGCTGTAAGATACATTTTAGGGAGTCGAATCGTAACAAGAAGCCTTTCGTACGAAGCATGTATGTTTCAAGTTCAGTCATCTGTCAAAAATGTAAAGCGAGTCACAGTCTATCCCAATGTCAAGACTTCATTGACATGACCATTAAATCTCGACGAGAGTTTGTTAAAGTTAACTAAATTTGTTTCAACTGTCTTCGTAGTGGACATTCTTCAGCACGCTGTCAATCGAAATTTCGTTGTAATTAATTCGCATCAAATGTGATTTCAAATAAAACAAATTTGAGGCATGATCCAAGTAAAGACTTTATGCCACAAAATACAACTAATTCGTATATGTTTCAACCTCAAAGCAATCCTTATACTCTTCGCTCTGCTCTATCAAACTTTGGGGTTGAGAATCCACAAAACTCTCATCCTTCAACTTCGTCGCAAGCGTTAGTAAACAGCCATTCAACACAAACACTTACATCGACTTGACCTAGCTGATCCTTCTTTTAACGAAAGTGGCCCTGTGGATATTTTGCTCGGTGCAGACAAAGCCTGGGAAATCTTACAAGATCAAAGTGTCACTAGTTCCCAAGGATTATCCCATCGCGCAAAAAACCTTTTTTGGTTGGGTCTTAGCAGGAAACTTAAAATTGACATATACATCTTTTGTTACATCGCATCACGTTCATTTAAATATTGATTCGCTCCTACAATCCTTTTGGGTGATCGAAGAAGTCGATCCAAAATCAATCGTTCCTGTCGAAGATAAACAAATTGAAGAACAATTTCTACGTTCGGTGAGTAAAGATTGTAAGGAAAGATATGTTGTTGATTTGCAAGTCACAACCTTTTTCGACAATACCGTATCTGATGCTCTATCTCGTTTTGAGTGGATGGAGAAAAAGTGTTCAAAGAACTCATATCTGTTTGAAAGCTATTAGAAATTTTTAGATGAATATTCGAACCTTGGACACATGTCACTGATTTCAGAATCTGAAATCTCGAAACCTAACGTGTCTTACCTGCCGCATCATGCTGTTCTGAAGCCAGTCAGCTGCACCACAAAACTCCGTGTTTCTTCGAGTAACATTAGAAATAAAACCTCACTTGTTTAACTAAATTTGATTTGTTTTCTTTTTCGCTAAACTTTAATTTATTAACAGAAAGTTTAAGGATTTTTTTTCGGGTATACGGAAATTGATTTAGATTTTCGTTTATGATATCTGCAAAGTATAGATGATAAGACACGACGAAGCAATTAAAAGCGAAGAGGATGCGTTTTCTTGTATCTTTTTCTTGAAGGGATATTTTTATAATAAAAGATTATGGTTTTTGAAGTTTGTCCTGAACTAAACCAGGAAATATTTTTCCTTTATGTGCGATGTGAGTTGTGGGATGTACTCTTAAAAATTCGTGTTTCCTTTTTTTACAATTCTTTTAAAACTTCGATCCATGCATCAAAATCGAAAACTCTCAACTTTTTTGCTTTTTATCAACAAAATTTACGTAAAAATGCGAACATTTAATTTTAGTTGGGTATCGAAGGTGCATTCCAATCCTCGAAAGGTAACTCCCTTTCGATGTCAGAGTTTCCACAACACGTGAGGTATAACCTTTGTAACCATTACCCAGTTCTTCCTTCATAATGTAGGTACCTGAAGCCCAAGAGGCAAATGCATAACGTAGGTGGATTTTCACTCGAATGAGAAATCACTCATAATAAACTACAAAGAACAAGGTTTACGTATACAAACCCCGAACTGCGAACTATCTAACCTTTCTGTATTCTGCACCACAACAAAAAATATCCACTTTTAAACAGGTTTTTGCACTACTCCTCGACATTGTTACATCAAAGCATTTATCAGAGTTAACGCTCGCAATCGCAATATTCACCGAGTCTGGTGTTGACGTGTGATGTATCTGAATGAAATTCAAGTATTATATCAATGCCACTTTCCTCGCATGGCTGGGTGGGTCCCTGGTGCACCTAGATCAGGCATCACATTTAGCATTCTTAGAATGAAATGCATATTATTATATAACAGATAGGTTCAACATTTTTGAAACTCCACAACCAATATTTTATTCACCACTCGCGGTTTTTGCACAAGCAAAGACCACTGTGTGTAATTTTAAAGCATCTACATTTCTCCAACTCCATCTTCTGCAAAGACTGAGTTGGAGAACAATCAATTATGCAATTGCAAACGATAGGTACTTTGGCTTAGCAACTAAGTGACGCCAAGCATACTAGTGGAGCTTCCAATCCAGTTTCATAACTCTGTTAATGCTGTTTTTCTGTTTCGTTCTATTAAGTCACACTTCTGTTCAAACCAGCGCGCGGTTAATACTAACAGTCTTATTTGTATTAAATGCAAAAATTAAAATAAACTTATACCTAAATCTAACATGCAATTAAAATTAAGAATTTATTGTAACTTAATGTTAAATATGTTATTGTTACTTATATTAACAAACAAAACTACAATAAAAAAACTCTATAGCTGTTTAAATAAACTTAAACGTGTTTTAATAAAAAAAAAACAAGGAACTTATAACTAGTTAATTATATTAAATGTCTTCGTTTTGTATGCGAAAACGGAATGTTGGGTAGTTTGAAGGATATCATATTACTTTTCAATTGGCGTTCAACTTGGAGACCTGTGTGGAAAAAAAATTTGCTTTATTCAAGAAGTAATGTAGAGATTATAGAATGGATTCTTTGAACAAATCAATGTTTAAGGAAGATTGTATACTTTTAAAAATCCCTCACAACACAAGAAGAAAAAATGGATCTGAGATTGTTTGAGAAAAATTAGAATGCAACTGTGTTCATACACGAGGCATTACATAAACTTGTGGCATTAATGGTACTTTTTTGCATTCCCTACAAGTTTTAAGTAGTTAAAGCAGTTAAAACTCTATAATGAGAGTCAAAACGAGTACCTACTAAAATTCGCAGGATTTGCATATCCTGCTAACTATTCGGAAGATGAGAAAAAGAACTTACAAAATAACAAAACTTTCAAAAATGTATTATGTCATAAATATTCCTGTAAGTTCCTTTTCCTTGGCGAACAAGCTGTGAATCTGTGTGGTCGGAGTCTGTTTTTAATGGGCTGTTATGGTACATTCATTTTACATTGTTAAATTTTGGAGAACGTTAGGGTCGTAATTGGATAATATTTGTTTTGTCTTATGAGCGTTAAGTTAAAATGTCGTTTAGGAAAACTCATAGAAAATGTTGTTTTGTAAAGGTTAAGTTTTGGTACCTACCTAAGTACCTTCAAGCACTAAAAGGCATTTAGGACTATATTGGACTGATGAAGATCTATACGTGTATGTTGACATTTGAAATTGTGCAATGTGATCTATAAAAAATGATATTTTTTAAGTTATTACCTTTTTTAAGTTCTTTGATGTTATGTGAATCATGCTCTTGTCATTCCACCTCTCTCTCTGTCTGCATAATCTGTCTACACACTTACCTATACTGATATTTAAAAAAATGAAAACTAAACAACTGCTATGACAATATTAACATAAAAATTGCCTTGTAATTCATAAATTTTAGATGAGTTTCATTAGTTTGGACCTTGAAAAACCATTCAATAAAAAAAAACATAAAAACATAAAAAAAATGTATTCGTAAATAAACATTTAACTGAACATAGTTTCCCCCACGGGCACAACATAATAAGGGTATTCACGTAACGAGATAATTTTCTACTTTGCGGAAAAATAGAAAATTCCGCAAAAGATTTAAATGAACACACCAGCAGAAAATAGTTGCGTAAACAAGGGAAACAAACAGCTGTTTGTTTAACGTCAAAGTGAATTTGTTCAATTCACGTCATTCGATAATTTATGTTAAAGTGATTCTTTTTTTATTCTAATTACATTTTAATTTTTGCTCTTCAAGATGCCAAGATGTAGTTTTAAAACAAAATTCATTCATTCATTCATTTGTTTGTTGATTCTGATTGATATTTTTTTTGTTGATTTAATTTGACGAGAACTTCCCGCTTATGTCAGTTCAGTTGGAGAAAAGATGAAATGAGCGCCAAATTAAACGTCAAAATAAACGTCATAAATTTTATCAGTTTTTTTCTGCAGTTTCTGCTTCAAATTTGTGAGATAAAATTCTACGATTTGCAGAAAATTTTTTCCATACAAATTTTGACAGCTCATTTCTACCGATAGAAAATTCTACGGTTTCTACGGTTTCTATGGGTTTTCCGCGTTTACGTGAATACCCCTAATATAAGCCACATGTGTACTTGCATATTTTTTAATAAAGTGCAAAATGTATGCTGTTTTTGCTAGAAGTTTCAGTTTTCACAACTCTCTCTCTCTCTCTCTCTCTCTCTCTCGCTCTCTCTCCACAACATAAATACTGGTGTGCCTCAGGGTTCCGTTTTGTCTCCGACAATTTTTCTTATTTTCATAAATTATCTCTTGTTTGCAAGATATGGTAATCTATTCAATCTTCGTTTTATATGTTTAATGCACAGTATTCACCATAATCTCGATAAATTCATTTTCTCATTCATTTTCACTGTTACAGTTTTTTTTACTTCAAATTCACCGTTTTACTCATCAATTTGACCTTTTTACAAATCAAATTCACCCTTTTACAAAGCAAATTCACCCGGTATTTGTAAGTGAAAATTTAAGCCATGAGTGGTTAATACTTGATAATGCTAGTATTCACAAAATGGACGAAGCTCTCAACCTTGTTGATCAACAAAGTCATTCGGTTCATTTTTATCACCGTACTTCTTAAGAAGTTTTTTTTTTCGAAAATTAGACTTCATGCAAGAAACTTACTAACCGATCCAATAACTAACCGAAGTTTTGTACTCATATCTCATAGTAGACTCTTCTGAAGAAACGGTAACTTCCGAAAATTGTCACAATTATTACATGAATATGTATGCAGAGTTACCCACTGCAGCTGCAGGAGAAGATTTTCAATAGTACTAACAATATTTTTTGATGATCTTACATAAAAACGATAATTATTTGTGATTTTATGTTTACAAATACTGGGTGAATTTGGTTTGTAAAAAGGTGAATTTGATTTGTAAAAAGGTGAAATTGAGTTGTAAAAGGGTGAATTTGAAGTAAAAAAACTGTAAAACATATTTAGCTTTGACATCGACCCCTGCACATAGAAAAAGGCTATCGAAGCAGTTGCCCAGATTGAGCGGTAGCTTTAAAATAAACGTACACACATCCACTCATCACAGTGTATCTCACTTAAAGTAGTTGAATTTTTATGAAAAAAATATGGAGCAATCGATGAACCCAAAAGAACACATATTCCGGTTATGAGAGCATCATTATCATTACAGGAATTTCCATTTCGCATGTAAAACGTGAGCGGATAAAGAAAAATATGAATAAATTACTGTGAACCATCCTCTTAAGATATCGAATAATCCGTGGCTGGCCACGCTCAATGCACCCTTATCTGCTGGATATGTTTGGTTGACGTCAATAATGATGACGTAACGCTTCCATTGATGTTCCCTTCGACATTCTATTCTATGTCTGAGGGGATAATCTTTCAACCCTAAAGGAATTTTTCACACCGATAAAAAAATGAACCTTTTTTCACCTTTTGCATTGAATACAAGGCTTCATCGACCTCATATTCTAGCTTTAAAGTTCTTTGATAAAAATTGAAGATATAGCAATTGTACCGTCTTCAAACAAAATGTTCTTGAATTCATCCAGTTGGATGGATTATTTCTCATTCACCATTAAAAATTACCCTTCCACGAAAATTCTAGTGATATGTCTTAATAACATTTTATTGAGTTGAAATTTGACCCGAAGCGAGGTTCCATCCCTTCCAATTACACAAACGTTACAATTTTGACTCCATTGTTCTCTGTGATGTGTTTCTTTGAAGCGATGTTTGTACCTATATTGAATACTTTTGTCGAACTTCGATGACGAAGTCTGTTTCGATTTCAATTGACTTCTATTTTCCCTTTGGATGCTTCCGAAAACTTATAAGAGCCAGTCAGAGTGTTTTCATTCAAGTCAGCCTTGAGCTAAGAAGTACAAGATGTATACAAAGACAACCGCACCAAAGGGAACTTTAAAGAAAATTTAACATTCGTCATGCTTTGTTGTTTCATTTCACTGTCTCTTTTGCGAATTTTTTAATAAACCTGCTGTTCTGGCTTTTTACCGATAAATACGGTTTTGTTCGATTTCTTCAACTTTTGTGAATCACATTATTAACTTTTGATAGAAGAGGGAATATAACCAATGTTTTTGCTGCTTATTTTTGTTTGCGGAAAGAACTGGTACATTTTTATATGTTTGGTGTTTTAATGAAAACACAAACTTGAAACAGCTCGCAAAAGTTCCAACTTTCAAGTAAAGTCGCTCAATTTCAGTTCTTTGATCGTATGTACAGTCTATTCTTTTTCATCATAACCATCAATCCAAACATACCCTTAAACTGTAGTGTAAGCACTTATCTGACCACCCAAGTACAAGAATTCCTTTTTTTCCGTTTTGGCTGCTTTTTGCAGTAAAAAGTAAAAAGTACGTATACGCCGCCGACTACCGTTAAAATTAGCTGTGATTTATTGGGAACTCAGGTGAGCTCAGTAATTGGAATTCCAATAAAACGCTCTGCTCAGTATTAAACTGAGTTTAGTTCACTGGAATCAAATATCAAAACCTTTCAGCGAAAAAAGAAGCTTTCAGAAAGGTCACAAATTGGCGTGATTTGAAAAATGCAAACAAAAATAATTATAAATGAAAAGAACACAGTCGATTCCTCCCTGCTTTCCAGGACAAGCTACTGACTTTTTCTGTTCTCTTTGTGTTGGCTTTTAATAACGTACTATGTTTGGTTTCATTACTTTGTATCGATGACTGTTTGACAACAGGATCCTTTTTGGAAAAGTAGAACAAAAAAATCAAGAAATTCACAAAACTCATCGTGTGACTAACTTTTTTGTACCATATTAATTAGAAGTTTTGCGAGTGCAAAAACTTTCAAAAGCGTATATTTTGTGGTATAAAACGGAAATTAACTTTCTACTGATTCGACGGTACTAGTTCCAACTGTTAAAAACTTTTGTATGAGAACTTTGATGACTTAACTTTACTCGCATACATTACCTCTCTATGCGCCTTCACTAGTGCGTTAAGAAAAACGAAAATTGTCAAAGTTTTCAAGTGACAATTATACCAATGCTCATTTGAATTGCTTTCATCATGTGGTGAAATAATGAGTGCGGAAGAAGTACCTACATGCTTACCGACCTTGCTTCTACAAAAAGAGAAACTCTCTTGTCTGACATAAATGCAAAGACAGTGGTTACTTCCATAGCCCACATTATAAATAAAAACCTCAAATTGAAAGGGGTTTTCTTACAAATAGTTGCTACGAAAGACACCGACGAAGATTTTAAAGAAGCACAAACATTTTTTCTAGGTATATTGTTGCCTTATCCTTGAGAGACAAATTCCTTACTACGGATAAAACGTGGAAATAATTAGGTCTAATCTATTTTGTGTTCAGCGGTAGGTTAAGGTTGGTATAGTTTATAGTTTTGTATACGGTTTGTTCATAAAGTTTTAATTTCCCAACGTTTCCTTAGTTGTCGTTCTTTTTGATTTCTCGATTTCTCCTTCCCTTATATAGCGGTAAGTTTATTTTATTTTATTTTTTTTTTTTTGGCTTGTAGTTGTGCCAAGTTTACACAGCATATTTTTCTCATTAAGTCATAAAAATATTTTCAAAGCAAAACCATATAACTTTGAACCAAGTTTTCGTCTCAGAAAAAAACAATTCTAGGGAGCAAAAAAAGGTTGACGGCAATGACCGGAAAAAATGTTGCTGTGTTAACTTGTGAGCCAGAAGGGTCAACGTCATCCAGAGCTTGTTGGTATTAAAATTTTTCGCCCTTTTAGAAAAAAAAGTTATTTTTAGATTTTGTTTGTTGCTCAGAATTATAATCTATCAAATGTTGTTGTAAAGTTCTCATCCCTTCACAAATTGTCTCCTTGATAAGATCTCTAATTTCTTTGTTAAAGTAAGAAACTGTAGTATTCATCTTTCCATATCAGCTGATCTGTCCTTCTTTACTTTAAAACCATTTTCTATTTTTTTTTTCAATGCCGGGTACTTCTCTCCTGCTTGTGAATTTGTGATCTCTTTCCACCAAAACTATTTTTGCTCCTCGTTTGCTTCGTTCTTTCGTAGTGCACAAAATGGAGTATCTTTTCGCACTTCTCTCTCACGACCTACTGTTTGATCTTTTAAAGCAAAAATCAAGTGAATGCTTGTCGTATACTCATTGAAGTTGTAAAATAATTATTGTCATGCTTACAATGCTTAAGCATGTTAAGGTGAACTTGAGACGACATCGACAGTTCCTTTTGAGATTTTTTTTTTAATAGGAAAAAAATGTGCACGACTGGGTCGTACGAACTTGCTCCTGCATGCAAAACCTAAATATTTATGATAACTTTTACAATCCAAAAATTGCAAAAAGTAGTGTTAAAATATGAGATATACTTTAAGCAGTTCTGATTACACTCTTACTTACAGCTTACACGTAACTCACAAAAAAAAAACTCAATATAGCTATAAGAATAATAATAGCTATAAGAATAAATAAAATTTGAAAATATACCTCGTAAATACATTTGATTCCAAAAATTTAAATGCCGAACAAATTCAAACCTTATTCTTGATTTACAGATTTTTTTTTTTTGAAAATCGTCGGAGCCTTTTTTTTTTAAATTCATTTTTTATATATAAAATTTTTCAAAAATGTCTTAAAATTAATTTGGGTATGCAGTTTTTAAGACCATGTAAATATACATATTATATTCCAATTTGGATTTTAAAAATTGATCCGTTTTTGAGATACAGAATTTTGAAAAAAAAATTTAAAAATATTTTTTAAAATCCAAAAAAAAAATTGAAATTTTTTTTAATACAAAAATTGTTTGAAAAATATATATATACACTCGATAAAAAAGTTACGCTGATCGGACTTTCATTTTTCGAGAAAATCTAATGACAAAAAAACGTTTCTATGGGAGGTACCGTTTTGGAGCAATACACCTTTTTTTTTACATAAAACAAATAATTGTGTAAAAAATTAAACTCGAGGAAGTTTAAAAAAAATCGTTCGAGCCGTTTTGGAGAAAAAAAAGTTTTGGTTTTTGGCCAAAAAAATCGTATGGTGGCTACCCTAAATTTTGATCTTAAAACAAAAATAAAAAAATTGGGATATGAGTTTTTGCTCAAACCTCTAATTTTCAAATTTGAAGTCAATCGGACCAGTAGTTAAGGCTGTAGATGCCTGTAAACTTTCCGACAGACAGACAGACGGAATCGCCGGACCCACTTTTTTCGACTTCTCTATCATCGTAATGTCATATCTCATCCTCATCTCAAATTTTTTTTTACGAATTCAATACTTGCCATATCTATATATATAAAAGACTAATTCGTTAAATTTATGTTATCTTTTCAAATTGACAAGCGGTTGACCGATTTTCTAAATTTTTCTTTTAAAGTAAAGAGGAATAAGGGTAGAAGGTTAATAACAAAAAAAATTTATATATTTCAAATCACGAATGATGCAAATGCTAAAAAATAATGCTTTTCTCACTTAAGTAAAATATATCAATATACCAACGAATACTCAATCGTTTGAAAATTTCGTCAAATATTTTTTTATTTTCGTCAACTAAAAATATAAAATGTCAGTGAAGAAAAAAAATATTCGTCAAAAATGTACATAATTTTTTCATTGACAATAAAAACGTACACTTGACATTTTTTGTCGTAGTTTTTTTTTTTTTTTTCTTTTTTGAGATTTGTTGCTTAGTTCGACTCAATACTTTTGTACCAGTGGAGTGTTTGGCATCGTATTTTGAGGGAACGATTGGGTAGTAGTTTAGTTTTAAGTATTTTTACAAAGTGATGTATGATATGGCCAGAGTAGCGGATAGCGGTGTAGTGGGTATAGAGAGTAGCGGGGTAACGGATGGCAAGGGGCGGCAGCGAGGTAACGGCGTAGTGGTTAGCGTGTAGAAGTAGCGGGTAACGGATAGTGGGTTAGTGAGGTAACAGTGGGGCAGAAAGATTTGTTATTATTTTTATTCGTAGGATTGGTAAAAGGACTTGAATACTTTCGAGGATGTGACGAAACTTTAGTTAAATTAATTAAATTAGACTTTTTTTATTGTTTTTTATGTAGATTTATGAAGGTAGCTGTTAGAACATATTGCAGACATACAATAAGCTTATGAAGCGCATAAGGAAATACTCACTATTTCCTACTGTAAAGGAAACAATCGACGGAATAGGTACATTCATAAATGGAGAGCCTCTAGGAATTGTATATTTTTTTGCTAAGGGCAAGGCAAAAGAAATAAATTTGTCAAATGCTATCCAATCCAATGACCCAATAAAATCCTCTTCGTAGAAAAGCGGTTTCCTGCTATAGGAAATGTAACTCCTGGTATTTCAGTGAAATTTAAAGAAAAATACGGGCTGATAAAGCGCATTTCAGATTTATCTATCACACTCTTTGCCATAGTTGGTTACCGGGTTATGATCCCGAAATTGTTTTTCTTCGATTTTGCCCTTCGATTTCTGCCTTATAAGAAGGGCTGAACCGATTTGACTCAAAATTTGGGGCGCTATTTAGAATCTGGAGTCGGATATAGGAATAGACGCATTTTATCTTTCTAAATGTCCAGTAAAAGTTGATGGTTTATTTGGGGATAGAAAAAAGAAACGCTTACGATAAATTCATGGACAGTGTCATTAATTACAAAGGTATGATGCTTTTTTGGATGCTCCAAGATGGGAAAACATTCATTTGGGAAAATTGTACTTCCCGTCGTTTCTTTTAGAATTGGCAATTCTGGTTAAATGACGGGAATGCTACCACTTACAATTTATTCAGAGCGGGTACAACGTCCCGCGGGTTTGGCTAGTATTCTATTATGTCGCAAGTAAAAATTTTGTAGTAAAACTGTGATTATAGGAATAGTAATTATAAAGCAAAGGGCAAATTCCTGAATTACTTTGTGTTTTTTTCCGTTCTAGTAAGTAGAAGCGAAGAGTTTTAATAATGACTCCTTTGTCGAAGGAACACGTTAAAACGCAATTAGTACTATTGACTGCAAAGAAAATTTTCATTTCTACTTTCCCCAGTTGAATGTCTGTGTTGTAATACACATCAGCAATCAACAATGCACCTCGATAAGAAAATAAAAATAACAATGAATATCACCATCGTTTCATCCCCAAAGACCACAAACCAGATTTGTCATAACATCAATGCAGGTTGTATTTCTGTCTTTTTTTCTGAGCCAACAACGAGGTTTACTTTGACTTTTTTGCTTAACTGTTGTTAAGCATTTTGTAAGTAATTCATAATATAGAAAATAGAAACGTCTTGCTTGGTTAGTTTAGAAAACAGAAGTCTTTGGTGAAAGAAAAGTTATTCACAACTGATCAATGAAAAATTGCAATTTCAAACCTTCTGGCGCCTTAAATTCAACTATGCGGAACCATGTCGCCTCATTTATCCAAACCCAATGCTCAATGGAAAAAAAAACACAATCGGCCTTTCAACCAACACAAAATATACTATGTACCTGCTTACTATATAGTACGATTTAATATTCGAGTCATTTATCTTCTCGATGTGGTCGGTCGGTTTGCCCCCTCTAATGTTTGCTAATATTTCTTTTAACGTTCCCACAGTAACATTTAAGCCCGAGCAACATTCTTCGTACTTCAGTTAATAAAACACCTAAAATGTAATTGGACACCATTCATAATAATTAATTAGGAGTTCAAAACTCTTAATGGTTCATCGCGCTGCTGGTCTTTTATTTCGTCCACATCCCCTCCCAAAATACAATCGTACAATGATTATAGTCTAAAGTGGAAGATAAGGATATGGCCGCTTAGGGAGTCGATTTACAAGGACAGAAGAACACGGAAATTCAGCTCCACTTAAAATGGTCCTGTGTTACAATACGATGTCAACCACCAAAATTAAAACGTTCCAATGGGATTTCACGCTCCGTAAACTTATATGAACTCAACAAGAACATAATGAAAAAGGAAGCAATTGAATGTTTTATTTAAAATAAAAACAAAAAATTAAAATTAAAACGAAAAAACCAAGTAATATTGGAATAAGAAAGAATTCGTACATCAGGTGCAACCGTCACTGCCATTAATTAGAAAGCTTACAAGCATGTTCGCTTCCTTCAAGGCTTCAATCATATCCAATTCCTATTATAAGAACTCTTCGTGTTGCCCCTGTTAGTGTCTCTTCTTCTTTTTGAAAATGATGTTGATGCTGTTTGTAACTTCAACCTGTGTTGGTGTTCTTGATACAAGGCTACAAGATACGTGCATAATATATCCTCTGCCACTAGCTGTACTATTTGCATGTTCAATCAAGAGTCAATTAAGATTACCTACGGTTGAATTAGTTTATGTTCCATGTTGTACATCACAGGTGCTACAGATAGTGGTGACAATAAATTGGGAGTAGGGGAATGATTTCACGGATTGGTACGACTCGATGGATCTGTCGAATTGTATGCAAATTTTCGTTCAATTTTCTTTAATATTCGTATTTTTGATTCCAGCTCCTCTTCTTGTAACTGAATCCTCGCCAAGTTTCAATCATTATTGATTTGATTTGATTAGGTGATTTTTTTCGGA
Source organism: Sphaerophoria rueppellii (assembly GCA_920937365.1). Taxonomy (NCBI): domain Eukaryota; kingdom Metazoa; phylum Arthropoda; class Insecta; order Diptera; family Syrphidae; genus Sphaerophoria; species Sphaerophoria rueppellii. Next base: position 15,089,751 of record CAKKXW010000004.1, on the reverse strand, counting down.
ACGATGGAAATGATTTTACGCTTTGAATTTGCAAATTAGTTCACATTCCATTAACGAAATTAAATTAGCTGTAGGATATGCTGGTGCTGATTTTGTTTGATGATTAAAAAATTGCATTCAATCATTATCCTTGAATCACCACTAGTAGATGCTCATCAAAAACCAGTGAAAATATCTTGTGGTAATATGAATGCTTTTTGATGAGCAATTCGAGTATAGTGCAATAATAAAATTGTGATGTCTGTATTATTATAATTTATTTACGAAAATTCTGACGGTTAATCAAAAGTTTTTGATTTTTGATTATTTGTATTCATTGGCCCTTAGTAATAGAACCCAATTTAGCCAAAATTCGATTTTAATAAAAAATCAGTAGTAATAAAACACACATCTCAATTCTAAACTTAAAATATGCTTAGAAGCAGCTCACCTGTACCTAACAGCCTGATTCTCCCCCTTGTGAGGAATCACAAGTCATAAGCCCTTGTGACTATTTCTTGTGAGGATTGTTGTGATTCGATAACATTTGTCGGATTCTCCCATAATCCTCACAAGAAAAGTCACAACGAAATTCACCACAGCCAAGGTGAAAGCTTTATTTAAAAAAATGGCCTACTCACAGTCGACATAGAAGTTGTTGGAACAGGAGAACGATTTATATATTGTCTGGATTGTTCTAGAAAGATGTAATTTACCTTTTTGGAATCTTTGATTGATGCAATATAATATGTACAATATTATAATTCATGATACATTTGTGTCCCAAATATGTTCCATGCAAAATAAAATGCATCATTAGTAATTTTTTCAGAAATGATATGTAATATTTATTATTATTATAAATCAGTTTCAATATTTATCTGCATTAACCAGATGCATATGCGCCATAATCATTTCAACTTCTATTTTTTTCACTACTCAAAACTCAAAATGTCAAATTTCTAATAATTTCCTCGTTATGACCTGCTCTGAACATGATCACAATTTCTATTGTTGTTTTTGTGACTCTCACAAGTTGTGACTTTGGGGGAGAATACGAAAAAGTCACAAAATCAATTTCACCTCTTCTTATGACCTGTGAGGTATCAGTGATGATGGGGAGAATCGGCCTGTAAGTCAAATTTAAAATAATAGAATCACAATAGAGCCTTTCGCGTGTGACCCAGAACTGACGTAAGCTCGAAGGTCACAATAATACGTTTTGCGAATTTGTCAACTTCAAAAGTGAAGCTGTCAGTTCACAATAACGAAAGAGTCACAATGATTGCGAAGAATTAGACTTTTGTTAAATTTGAACTGTTACTACGAAATGTTAAAAGCAGCTTTTCTAAATCTAACAAAAAGTGACTTTCGAACCGACTTTACGTATGTTTATTACTAGGGCCATTGAATTGAAACTAATCAAATTAAATTGAAATTTCAGAGAGGACGTTTGATTTTTTTGTTTAATCCGAGTAGCAACGTTGATTTGATTGAGGGATACAATTTCTAATTGAACACTTCAGTTGAGCATTGAAGTTGAAGTGCCTAATGGCTAATTAATTTTTATCCGTAATCGCAAATAAACAAAATCAGAGAATTGAATGGAGGTAATGGGGCGTTACTCAGGGGCTCAAGTTTAATCAGTAATCAATGTCTTTTATATCGTTACCAGTTTGAAAGCTTTTAAAAATTCCCTATGAGTGACGGAGCATACTCGCATTGAGTTTCATTTGAAGAAAGTCAGTTTTGCCCTCCAGTGGATGTTGATATATGTTCCAAAAATGCGTCTATTGCTGCGAAGCATACTTTCATAAGTGTCCTCACAGTAATAATAATATTTTTTGTTTTATGAGTTTGTTCTGTCTCTCTATAGCCCGGTCATTTTGTTGAAATTAAATAACCTGTTCTAACTATAAACGTGCCAAGCACTACCTCATTCATTAGCCACGAAATTTTAAATAATTACCTTTCAAGCATTTGCGGAAAGCATGAATTTTTCATTTGGCATGAGTTCGACTACGAGCGGGGTGATGTGATGAATGATTTCAGCTTTTCATAAACAGTTTGACAGCTACAATTAAAAAAGCATTTTAAACAGCAGTGTTTCCTTGCATGTACGCGAGCGAATAGGTACCCTCCTTTGGTTAACCCTTAAAATGAACAACAACACCTGTCAAGACATAATCCAGAAAATAAAGGACTTTTTTGTTTTCCATTTTCTAAGTATTTATGAAAAAACCATTAATATTAAACCCTTCATCTGTGCAATAAACAACTTTTTCGATTTAACCTTAGGGATTGTCGAAATCTATTTTACTTAAAAAGCAAAAAGAATAAATGTTCTTCTATAACAGTTCACTATAAGAATACCAACTTGCTTGTGTGAAAATTAATGTAAAAACTTTTTAGATAAAACTTTAACCCTCACTTCGTCGCCAGTCGTCCTCTTACCATCATTGTGAACTCCAGGTGCGATGATCACTTTTTTCCCCAATGTTTGCATGTTCTTTTAGTTTTTTTTTCTGTAGAAATAAAAATGTTTTTGAAAGTTTTCACATAAATTCAGTCAACGTGGCATTCCTCGGATGATGGATAAAGTTTTCATAGTTCTTTCAGTTTTTTTTTTCGATATTATTGTAACTACGAGGAAAAACGAGTTCACGTTCACACGTACAAGAAAAGTATAAAATAACAATTTGTCTTACGGGTTGTTGCTTCTTCAAAAATTGGAATAAACTCTTTGTGGAGCCAAATCAAGTAGTCTGTCAAGTTCAAAATGTACACATCAAACATGTTCGTTCAGACTTCAAACATGTTCGATCATACATCAAACATGTTTGATCAAACATCAAACAAGGCAAAGAATCGATTGGTAGTCGTTTCTAGCAGCTTGCAGTGTTTGGCAATTTGGAGTGTTTTACTTGAGCAATATGGTCTGAAAGCTTACAAAACTCAACTTGTACAGAACTGAAGACTTACATTGGTCCAAAGTTCATGGTGAAGTGGAATCTTATTTAGTTTGAAGAACATTTAAGTCATGTGAATACAATTTTACTTTGTCTGAAATGAAGGCTAGTATTCGGTGGATGGCTGTTTTCCCTCCATCCTTACTTCCAAAAATAAAATCGGTGACGAAACATCTTATGGAATGAGACTTCTGTTTTTCCATCCTGAAGACATTTGCATGAATAATTTGGCAAGCTAATGTAATGGTGTTTGAAATAAATCTAAGCAAATAATTGTTTTGATATTAGCTGCTAGCTTTGTTGTACAATATTTTTGTTTGTGTGTATATCCCGAGGAGGTTATATTTACATTTTGTAGGATCTGTGACATCAGTTTCAAACGTATGTGTAGATGTATGAATGATGGAAATATTTTGTTTAAATGGATGTAAATATTTCAATTCGACATTACGTTCGGTTGTTGGGTTGTTATTTCGTTTTCGTAAATTTAGACGTAATCGCCTACATGAGAGTGATGATGTTGTTTCGATTTAATTATTCCGAGATAATTCATTCAACTAAAAAATCAAATGGCCCTTAGGAGTAGGAATGCTAAGAATTTGATGACGAAAAATTCTGGAACTTCAAATGGAATTTAAGAGGCATGCGTTTGACTCTTTGGTGAAATGTAAAAAAGAAGGAAAATATTTAGAGTTGCGATGATAGACAGCCAATTGAAGGTGAGTGAGAAAACAGACAGTAGTCATTTCAGAAGATTGAGTGGGTCTTATCCTACATGAAATTTTGGACCAAATTTATTAAACACTGGCCTCCGTTGGACTTTGGAGACTATATTGAAAAATATATTGCCACTTTTCAAAGCTTTTTTTTTGCTCTGGAGATTAATTTGAGTGAGTGCAAGTACCCGTGGCTTGGCGTTGGCTGCTAAGCAGAACGTTTTAGGTTCGAGTCCTACTCTCGTGCCCATAAGGTTTTTATTTCATCTTTCACGGGTACTGCCTCTTACAAGGAACTGACAAAACTTCCAAGAGTATCAATCTGTCATGAAAAAGTGCTTCACAACTTTGCCGTTCGGAATCGGCGTTATAAATTGTAGGTCCCCTCAATTCTTCACACGCATTAGAGAATTATTGATGAGAGTAAGCCACTTAGGCCCTGGCTCTTCAAGAGCTGTCACGCCACTCTATTTTAGATTAATTTGAGTACTTATCCTACTATCCTGGCAGAAACAGGTCTCAAATAAAAAGAGTAATCGATTTTCTCGTATTCTAAAATTGGGTCAGGAATTAGTCTTGAGCAAAGACTTTTCACTATTATTTCATTTTAGTCTTCCCCTTTCCCATTGAATATGCATATAAACAGTTATTGTTCAACACGATTTTCTCTAAAAGAGCTTAAACGATTCTCCAGACTCTCCAGAGCTTTCATTTATTTGTTTTTGCTCAACTATTTGACACCTTAAATTAATGTCTTTCATCCTCAAGTGCAATTCAACACTATACATAATAAAATGTTCACACTGTAAATTTCCTTCTATCTCGTTGCAGTTTTATGTGCTTAGCACTTTTTTAGTCTTCTCTCCTTGTTTGTCTTGATGTGTCAAACGCAATGACAAAAACGTAAAATACCTAAAGTCTAGCTGATATTAAACACGTTTGAAATATAAAAAGCTAGCGTATCCTTCCCGTTCTTTATGAACGACGACCAACGACGATATGACATTTTCTGCAGGACATGTTCGCAATAAAACTTAATGTCTACTAAAAAAGTGTCGTAAAAATTCAGATGCAGACAATTTAACATAAAAAAACAAAAGTGTTCAGTTCTAGTCAGAGTCTTTGAATCTCTATTTTTTATGTGCGAAGAGGCTCTAATGGTCCGTTTATATCGCATCTTAGCCGTAAGAATGGAAAGCGTGAGAGCAGAAGAGTTAGGATGAGATTAAATGATGCACTTCACACTCGGTGGAATGCAATTGCAACATATATTTAGTTTTCATTTGGAATTCAATCTTTTGTGGTGAAGGAAACAGTGACAAAAAATAAATATGAATGTGAAATAACGATGCTGACATGGTTTCAAGAAATCTTGTCCTATCGTAGTTTTTTATTAATTATTTTTTTAAAAACACGCATACGTCACAGTGACCCTATTCGCTTCTCATTAAGGTTTGTGTACAACAGCATTACCAGATTATAGACAAAATAATAATTTCAACTTTTAACTCAATGGTTGTAACATCTTTTATTGTCTCAACACTCAGGCTGATTCTAATAAAATATCTTCCTTTTTTCAGACAATACACTCCTCGGTGTATTCATTTTGCTACGCTTTGATTCTTGAGACTTGTTATCTGCAAATTTCTCTCTTTGACTTTCTTGCAAAAATCTCCAAGGAATTTACCTGTACTCGAATGAAAGTTCAACGATAAATCAACGAACAATAAATAGACATTTGCGGAAATAATTTGTTTTCTTTTTTTCTCTTTTTCTCACTTTGCTGATTCAAGTTAAACATCTTCGTCTGGGCTTCCAGAATGGATGCAAATTGGAAGATATGAAGCGATACAAGAAATTTCCAGGTTGAAGTTTAACTTTCAATATTGAATTGACTACTTCAAAGTTTGTCTGAGTCGTTGACAGTGGGTGTCGCCTTTCTCTCTCGCCTTCAAGGGAACTACCATAGATAGCGAATTTCTTTTTTTGTTGGAAAACTTTATACCTTTCATGTGTATATGTTTTCCGTTTATGTTTCGATTCATGTAAGCTGTGCAGATTGCTGAAAGACATTTGAATGTAGATTTATTTTTGTTACGAAAACTTGCAAACGACAACGATGACGACTACAAAACACAACAACTAGGGAGAGGAACGTAAATAGGAAAATAGTTAAGTTTGTTTTTATTTTTTGCTGGAAACAGTTTCTTTCAGAAGAGAAATGTGAAGAAGTCAACTTCAAGTTGATGTGATGCCTTCCGTCTTGGCAATGCTAAAAAGTTAAAGCTCATCAAATGTTAACCTTAAAACTTCCTTGATTGGAACATCTGTTGGAGCAATTTACCATTAAGCCTTTTTTTCTTCTTTTGTTGGAAGGAAAAAATGTGTTGTGACATTAAAATAGTATTGTCGTTAAAGAGATGAAAGGAATTGTCTTGATTTTTTTTCTGATTTGAAAAGTTTAAAGTTTTGAGCCTCTAGTTATTCCTTGTGTTTGTTGTCAATTTGTTTAAAGAATACTGCTATCGTCGGTAACTATTTGGAAAAGTTTTGACGGCTTATTGAGCCTTGAATGACAGTTGTTCTGCAGCAGGTGGTAAAGTGGAAGCTTAAAAGTAACAAAAAAGGAACTCTAGCAATTTCTTAGATATCACACGATTTTCTGCAAAGTTATCATTCATAACGATTTCACTGAGACATAACGTGTTGCCTGTGTAATATTTATCAAAAATAATCTTTTTCATCAACATTGAACGAAATTATTAAGGACACAAAAATTTATTTCAAATTATTGAACCCCTTGAGTGTGTGTTTATATAAAAAAAAAAGTCCTCTTTAAATTTCACTTATCCCGTTATCATAATCACCCATCACAACGACATTCCTTAACTTCGCAACAGCTTCCTGTTTCGCTGGTTTTCCCATTCACTACTTTATTGATTTGTTTTTCCGCTTCCGCTGCGATTGCTGGTTCAGAAAATTGCCACGGGTTTTTGTTTTTTTGTTTTTTTTTTTCTAAAATTGTGTAGCAACAGAATACAAAAACATTATTCATGTCTCTTCAATTATAGATAAGGCATTATTTCCTCTGTTCGATTTTGAAGGATACTTTTCTTCACGTTAGTCTATGATGTTCAAACATGTTTAACCAGCACAAAAAAAAAAACAATCAAAAACAGATTTATTACAAAACGGATGAAATTTGATCTTTTCCAAAAATATTCTATCCCAAAATTGCACACAAAGCCAAAGCCATTCCGTTGTTCGGTAGGAGTTTGCATTTTAATGCCGGGAGCCGATAACGATTTTGTGCGGATAGATACATGCCAAAAATGGTCAGCTGGGGTTATTATTTTGCCATCAATCTTTCCACAAGATAAGGCCAACAAAATTATTATGAAACACTCTGAACATTTACGCAAACAATTTTTTCCTTCATTCTTTGAAGAGGATTACACCCATCCTCAATTCATATTTTTAGTATGTCAAAGTTTTTAAAAGTGCTCATTTTGACCCCATATAACCTTAAACTATCTCTGTGTTGCAGAAAAGGTTATCTTTGTGTGTGCTTTGCTGCTAGATGATGAAGATGATGATTCCAGAGTGAGCTGATGGCCCTCATAATCGCCCAGCTCAGCACATCGAATAGCCTTCCGGCTTCCTGGTGTTTCGTTGATATTCAGTATAGAACCTCTACAGTTTAGAGGTACTAAAACTTTGGTTTCCTAATTGAATGTATGATGAGTACTTTTCAGGATATTCAGATGGTTGGTTTTGCTACTTCAAAGTTCTCATATTAGTTTTTGTAGCGAGAATGCAAATTCTCTTAGAACTAAGCCCTGGCAGTCAGTTTTTGTTTTCTTTTAATTCTCTTCTTGCAAAGAAAACGAAACTAACCGAAATTTTGTGTCTAGTGTGTGGGGTGCCGAAGAGGAAAGAGCCTCAATTTGAATATAAACTGATATTTTGCTTGCGCTTACGCTTTAATTAAAAATCTTCCATCGAGACTTTTTTTATGCAGACAAAAAAAGATCAACAATATTCCACTTAACAATACGAAACAGCAACAAAAAAGTGTGGTGCCAGACTAACTGAAGAGCTGACTATGGTACATCCTGCACTTTTATGAAGTCGAGCAACTACTATGACGCCATCAACCGCTATTCCACCGAGGAAACCATCAGCATCCTTTCAAACCGAGTTGCAAACTCAGACTCGCCACTCCACATAACCAACAAAATGGCGTGAGATAAGGTTCAGAGGTCGATTTAAGTGTCTCTTCTGGAGAATCGTACAGACAGGGATTTTTTTTCAACATTGAGAGTATAATTAAAAATCTGCTCAATATAAACACTGGAGGAAATACATTCCAAGAGGGAATTTTAATTTGTGTTTTTTGTTCAAATTTTATTTCACCCTCTTCAATCGGACTTCAACCATTCAAAAGGATACGTTTTTTGGAGGGAAGCAATGTAGTGTTTGTTTTCTTGTATACCTTAACTTGGAGTGAAGTGCGGCGAAATTCAATACAATCATTGAAGTGCTTAGAGAATTTGTAAATTTTAACCACCTCCGAACAAAAAAGGGAAGCTAAAAGGCTTTGTTTCGGAAAAACAATTAAAAATGCAGTTCGTTCCCTACGAACAATCAACTTTTTTTAATTCGTCTGGTCTAGACGTCGTTTTTGTCTTAAGTTATTCCTTAAAAGTAACATTAGATAAAATTATTTAGCTCTTTTATTCCTATGATATTTTTGCTTGATGCTAGAGATCAGCTCACACAGGATTTTTCCAGAAAAATGACTGAAGTTGGGATTCAAACACTTCAACTGCTGAAAAAAGGAATTATGCAGGATTGTTACTTTTACAGGAAGAATCTCTTCGGAAAATTTCGATGGCAAGATAGAATAAAGATAAATAGAGTGGCGCGACAGCTCTTGAAGAGCCAAGGCCTAAGTGGCTTACTCTCATCAACAATTCTCTAGGTGCGTGTGAAGAATTGAGGGGACCTACAATTTAACGCCGATTCCAAACGCCAAAGTTGAGAAGCACTTTTTTATGACAGATTGATACTCTTGGAAGTTTTGTCAGTTCTTCCCAAGAGGCAGTGCCGTGAAAGATGGAATAAAAACTATGGGCACGAGTAGGACTCGAACCCACGACGTTCTGCTTAGCAGCCAACGCACCTTACCACTAAGCTACGTCTATCTTGCCATCGATGGCAAGATGTAAGACGGAGATTGAAACATTAGATTAAAACTTATATACCTTTTTTTAATTACAAGTAAACAAAAAGTAACATAGCCTTAAAAGCACACCTTTTTTCGTGTTTGAAAAAAAATGTACGAAAAACAATACTGATACCATTTCTCAATTAAAACACACATTTTCGCTTACAACAATAAATATTCGCAAAATGTTGTTAGCAAAAAACACCCAATTTAAAATCCAGGAGATATAACGTCAATTAACTCTGTCCTACATGCTAATCGACAAAGTCTCATGCACGATTGATTGCAATCACTATTTTATAAATAAATTCGTTTAGCAAAACATCGCTAAGCTTGCGAACTTTTTTTTAACTATTGAAAACTCTTTATTTTAATTATTTATGAAATATCGAACAAAATAAAATAGCTAAATTAAAATGTGTCTACTTCAAATTGGTAATATATTTTGCAGTATTCTAGTCAATTTGACTAATGGCTTGCTTATGTATGTTCATCCAGATTAATTTCAAATAATAACACATATATGTAATTAATTTAATTCACAAAAATTGTTTAAAACCCTAATGAAAGGCTTTATAAAAACGATTGAAATTGAATTATATTCTAGTTTTCTACCTGCATATAACTATCCTCTACAGCGACGACGACATGCCTCAAAATTGAATTCGACGACTGTATAGTGTACAAGGACACACTTTTTCAAAAAATGACATTCGAAGTGATGAGAATGAATCAAGAAGAACGAAGGTAAAAAATTCTTCGTTCAATTTGATTTCTTAAGCGATATGTTTAAACGCTTTAAGGTATTTAATTTACCAGAAACGATTTTATGAAAACTGATTTAGACACAAATTTCAAAAAAATTAGAACCTCGTCTCAAAATTTAAAACAATGATATATGGAGATCATAAAACAAATAATTCAATGCACTTTGGACCGAAAACTATCGCCTATATGATACCTAAAGCAGTTTTATTTCAGTTGTTACATTGTCACTGCGGCGTATACGTACTTTTTTTCATATAAGAAGAATCAATGTATGTTCTTCAACTAGAAATAAAAATGATCACCCTTGCAGAATTTATGTCAGTTAAGACTTGCTTTGTTTAAGGTGACAAAAAAATATTTCGCCTAAAGTTTTTGAACAGAAAGGGTTACAAATTTCTCACGCATAGATTACCGCCTACCAAAATTATGTATTTCCGAACGAGCTTATCTTAAGATAAGCTCATAGTAAAATTATTTTATTAAAACATAGAATAAAGAACCTCTCTTTCCACAAGCAACTATTAAAAATTCAGGATGGAGACAAACAGAAGACTTTGTCTCTTGTCCAAAACTTCTACAAACAATCATATATACAAAAGAGAGTTTTCAGCGACCCCTTTAGGTCAAAATATCAAACGCCATACGATTTTTTACTTGCGACATATAGAATATATGGCAAGTATTGAATTCGTAAAAAAAAAAATTTGAGATGAGGATGAGATATGACATTACGATGATAGAGAAGTCGAAAAAAGTGGGTCCGGCGATTCCGTCTGTCTGTCTGTCGGAAAGTTTACAGGCATCTACAGCCTTAACTACTGGTCCGATTGACTTCAAATTTGAAAATTAGAGGTTTGAGCAAAAACTCATATCCCAATTTTTTTATTTTTGTTTTAAGATCAAAATTTAGGGTAGCCACCATACGATTTTTTTGGCCAAAAACCAAAACTTTTTTTTTCTCCAAAACGGCTCCTACGATTTTTTTAAACTTCCTCGAGTTTTATTTTTTTAAACATTCATGTACTTTATGTAAAAAAAAAATGTTTGTATTGCTCCAAAACGGTACCTCCTATAGAACCGTTTTTTTGTTATTAGATTTTCTCGAAAACTGAAAGTCCGATCAGCGTAAGTTTTTTTTCGAAAGTACGTATATATTGTTCAAATAATATTTTGTTTTCAAAAAAATTTCAATTTTTTTTTTTGGATTTTTAAAAAATATTTTTAACTTTTTTTTCAAAATTCTGTATCTCAAAAACGGATCAATTTTAAAAATCCGAATTGGAGTATAATATGTATATTTACATGGTCTTGAAAACTGCATACCCAAATTAATTTTAAGACATTTTTGAAAAATTTTATATAAAAAATTAATTAAAAAAAAAACGGCTCCGACGATTTTCAAAAAAAAAAAATTCAATAAATCAAGAATAAGGTTTGAATTTGTTTGGCATTTAAATTTTTGGAATGAAATGTATTTACGAGGTACATTTTCAAATTTTAATTTTTTTAATGAATTCTAATTATTTTTATATATTGAGTTTTTTTTTGTGAGTTAAGTGTAAGCTGCAAGTAAGAGTGTAATCAGAATTGCTTAAAGTATATCTCTTATTTTAACACTACTTTTTGCAATTTAAGTAATCATAAATATTTAGTTTTAGCATGCAGGAGCAAGTTCGTACGACCCAGTCGTGCACATTTTTTTTTTTTAATGTACTAGCAAAACTGTTTTCGTCGGAATTCCAATTTTCTGTCAATCAGTGTAATCCTCGATGTTATATAGAAATTTGAATATTCTTCAACCAAACAAACCTAAGCTCAAATTTTCCGTTGTAATGAGCCTGGACTATTCCAGGACATCATTATAAATTGTTTACTCGAGACACTTCTTACTTCTTGGGCATTAAAACGACTTATAGTCTTGGAACTCAGTAGTCAGTGCACGAAGTCTTTATGAATTTATTTAGAAAAAGTTCTTCTCTATGAGTTGAGCTGGTGCTATTTGCTTTTTCTCTAATGGCGACTATTTCCTCTAAAACTGCGTCTTCCAGGCGATTGCGAAAGTGTTAGATGTTGGGTAATGTTTGACACACACAGAAGAGATTTATTCTCTATGCCTTGTCGAAAAACTCGCAATTCATCGAGATACAGGGTGATGGCAATATTTAATGAGCGTAGACGTAGGTGTTTCTTCTATAAGATTTATTGGCATTAAAAAATGTTTATCGGTCTTATTTTGGGGCCATTCGAGAGAATTTATTAATAAATTCCAGAACCTATACCCTACTTACTCTTTGTTGAGTGTGACCTTTTTTTTGTTGGTACTCAAGAAGAAGGCCGTTATTTGTTATCACTCGAAAGTAAAAATTGGAACTTTCCATTGAAGTGCTATTGGAACATACAAATCTGTTTGATTCATCGATTTTACAATGAAAAAAGGTGGCTTGTTGAAAATGTATATTGAACATGCTAATCGAAATTTTCAAGTGATTCCTTGTGGTTTTTGCTCTCAATGGCTCGATTTTAAGTACCAAACAAAAATCTTAAGAAAATTTCGTTTTCGACCCGCCACTGCCGCTATTTATTAAACAACAAAATACGATTTTAGTGCAACATTTAATGTGGAAATAGCCTCTGCCTCTGGTAATTTTCTTTGTTTAGCTTACTTTGGTTTTGGCTTTTTCCTTTTTCCAGCTATTTGGATAACCTCTAAAATACGTGACTGAAATAACCAAAGCACACAAGTGTTGGCGTGTCACTAATCACATCAATGGCAGCTACAAATCAAATTTCAAAGAACAATTACTGCCTCGAATCCCATCCCGTTTCGACTCATTCCAAACGACTGGTATACAACAAGTACTGACGATGAAGCAATGCGCGAATAAACTGTCAAATTAAAGGAAGAGAAGACTCATACCTTCATGTACACCGGTAAACAGACAGAAGCACGAACAAAGAGCAAAATTCTAAAATGGCATTAATCAATTCTGTTTAACTGCATTCAGTTTTCACATCGATTGAACTCATGGACACGACCCGGTCACCATCATAAAGCAAATTCATTTCTTGTCCATGCACATTCGGTCGTCCATTTACTTCATCAACTCGTTTGAAAATGCAAATAAGTCTCTGGGTTGTGTTTGATGGCGCCCACCGACCAAACGCAATGGCCGGCGACGAATGAACCAATAAACAAGCCTATTTTTTTTTTTGTAAATAAAGCGCTTTTATGCTTCTAAAACGATTTTGAATGCCTTATTGGTACTTAACTGTTATACCGGTTATACGTTGCACGCC
>CAKKXW010000004.1:15030270-15076292 GCA_920937365.1 Sphaerophoria rueppellii | reverse complement strand
TGCCAAAAATGTTTACAGATTTCTTTCAACCCTACATACGACTGAAATATGTAGATAGAAATAAATGGATAGGGTAAAAGCACCAGTCTCCGGGGAGATAACTTTTTTTTTACTTGCACTGCAAATATCTTTATTTTTATTAATGGTTCATTCAAATCTTAATATTTTGCTAAAACTTTAGATATTTCTCAGTAGGTTGGTGTACTTTGAATATTGATTTATTAGTATGTATTCTAAAAAAGAGCGATTTTCAGGAGTCCCCGGACAATTGTTCTAGTCTCCGGACGATCTTAAATGGAGTCTCCGGACAGTTCCACTTAAAAACTCAATATCTCTTTCCTCTTGAGTGTTGAGTATAGACCAATTCATTTTCTGTATTGAGAATTATTCCTGGAGTGCTTGGCATCTAATTTATTTAAAAAATATTGCCGTAGATGCGTTAGCAGCTAAGCGGAACGTCGTGGGTTCGAGTCCTACTCGTGCACATAGTTTTTATTTCATCTTTCACGGGAACTGCTTCTAGCCAAGAACTGACAAAACTTTCAAGACTTTCGATCTGTCAAGAAGAAGTGCTTCTCAGCTTTGCCGTTCGAAATCAGCGTTAAATTGTAAGTGCCCTCAATTTTCACACGCATCTAGAGAATTGTTGATGAGAGTAAGCCACTTAGGCCTTGGCTCTTCAAGAGCTGTTGCGCCACTCTATTTTTTGTTGTTATTTTAGACGAATTATAAGAAAACCAAAATCGGTACCAGTCTCCGAACGATAAAAACAGAGTCTCCGGACGATTTTGAACTTGATTGCTGCTTGCCTAACACCTAATTTCTTCTTTCTAATGTCGTTTAAGGCTTACTTTAAGTTTGCATACATCTCATTCAAATAATATGCCTTCGTTAGGGGTGGTTTTGGTTGGTTTCTTATTTTTAAAGTACGTGTTTCATTTTTGTTTAAATTTTTGGTCTCACCTCACACATACACGAGAAAATAGGTGAAAATCTAGTGTTATAGTAAGAAGGAGGCAAAACATAAGATATACAAAAAATTAGTGACAGCTATCACTCATTCGCCTTTGAAAACACGTGAGAGTTCACCTCAGAAAAATTTTGAGGGTGATATTTGATATTTATTAAATAAGGAACTAAGTCTTTAGATTTACATCTTTTAGATAACTAAGCTTAAAGTCACATGATACTAATATGGAGCAAATAACAACATGTATAATATTGAAAACACGTGCTTAAAATAAAGCCATAAACAACCCTCAATGAGTGTGACCAGGTTCATTCAAATGCAACATGTTACAAGGGTTTATAATTGAAGTTTGCATCGTAAAATATTATACCTTACGAACATAAAAAAAAAATTAATAAAACCTTGGAGCTGTCCGGAGACTAGATTTTGGCTGTTTTTTTTTTGGTTCCAGTGTCCGGACACTTAAAAAATGCTTTAAAAAACGCAAAATTCATTTTTTCTTTAGTTATTTGAAGTTTATTATATTTTCATTGAAATGAAGTCCATTTGATTTCCAGATCTCACAAAATCAACTATTCTCAGTATATTTTTCCAGGGTCTGCCACTATTTTTTTGCTAGGAAAATAGCAGAACAGCAGAGGTTGCTGCTTAAACCACCCATAACTTTTCCGTTATACATGCGTTCGGCTTGAAACTTCGTATGTGTATGTGAAAAATGTTACTTATTCTGTATTTTGGAAATTCTGTGTTTAGTTTCTCCTCTACTTCCCATAAAGGCAAAATCGTCCGGGCACTGGAGCCTGGCCGGATACTGGTACAGTTACCATATTTAAAAAGAAAAAAACATGAAAACATTCCTGCTCTTTGCACAATAATGCGAAAGAGTATGTTTGCTAATATAAGTTCGAAAATTGCTTTCAGCATCGTAAAACTATAGACATTCATAGCAAAGAATAAATGTATGAACATTCATTTCATAAAACATGAGTCCTTGGTTCATCATTGCTAAATATCCCTTCGACAAGAACCAAAAGCGAAACAATATTCAAATATGTAAAATACGTCAGCAAATATGTTTGCCAACATCAAAAGTCGAATAGTCAGCAGAACATTTTGTGAATTCAATGAATTTTGGAAATTCATTATCAATTCAGACTCCAGTTCTAAAGGAATTAATTCATGATTCATAAATTATACATGAATATAACGTCCTCAATCTCACACTACTTATGCCTTTGTGTAATTTGATTTAACTCTTCGAACTAAGCTGGTATGTAATTCCTTAATTGGAAGTAAGTTCTTTTGATGCTTTGACTTTTCATTTATTTGTTATATTTGATTTATCCACGTATACTGTATAGTTCGTTTCTCCTTTCATTCAATTGGCGTTTGTTTTAATGATGAAAGAGTTAAGAAAACATGACTTTTCTATAAGGATATGTTTACATTTGGCAAAAGGAAACAAAAGAAACAAAGAGTAAGCGAAGTAACAGGGAATTCGGTTTTACAAATGTGTGTACCTTCTTTTAATGAGATATCAAATAAAAACGTTTGAACTCAGCTCTTTGGCTCCGCTACTCATTATTAAGAAAGCGGAGATAATTCGCTAATTGCCGTATTGTTCGCGGAAAGTTTTAGACTTTATTGTCATCCACAGTTTAACATGAAAAGTTTAATTTCCACGCAAAGCTCAAAATATCGACAGTATCTAACAACAAAACTATGAGGATATCTTAGGTACTTGACTCTTCATAAGGAAAGTTTTAATACATACGTAACGCGCATCATTGGTTGAATAGAGGGATAAATATGATTCAAGGTAAAAGTGCTTTACAAAAAGGGTTCGTAGCTGTTGAAAATCTTTCTATTCTCAAACGAAGAGGAAATTCTTAAATGAGAATTAAATTTTTTTTTACATAAATCTGCTTTCAAAACTGTTAGAGCTTACAAAAAAATGTGGATTTGTTGACTTAATGTCCACACAGTTAAAAAAGTTATTTTCATAATTATGAAAATTGCATTTAATATACAAAAGTATCCTAATCCGCTGCTTGAGTGCTGCATGATTACTGCTTTTTATTCATAAGTAATTTTCAAAATTGATAATTCATACAATTGGAATCATTAATGATTTTAACGAACCTATCTAGCTGTAAGTAAGTAGAATTTGAGTGCAGCTTAAAAATAGGTTACGATTCGATGGATACTTTTATTTTTGGAGAATGGACATTGAGGCTTAAAACTTACATGCATGCAAAATAGGAGTTGCTAATGTTAATATAATGTCCATATAATATTGCACCGAATTAAATCGCTCATTACAATGCAATTTAGACGTTGTATTGTTTTTTTTTTTTATACTTGTTATAAAAGAGGTTTAGAAATTTAAAAAAAAAAAACACACAAAAAAATCGAAAAAATGAATGAAATATTTATTTGAATCGATAGTTTGAACCTTGCAATTTAATGTTTAAAGATAATTTCATGCAAATGTTGACCGCGGCTGCGTCTCAGGTAGCCCATCCGCTGAGTCCAATTTTGGCATACTCTTTCACACATATCGGCCGGTATCTCACGAATGAATGCATGGATGTTGGCTTTCAGTGCGTCAATCGAAGCGGGCTTGTCCCTATAGACATTAGCCTTGACATACCCCCACAAAAAATAGTCTAATGGTGTCAAATCGCACGATCTAGGCGGCCAATTGACCGGCCCGAAACGTGAAATTAACTGTTCACTAAACTCGCCTCGCAATTGCGCCATTGTTTCGCGTGCTGTGTGGCATGTGGCACCGTCTTGTTGAAACCACATATCATGCAAGTCAAGAACTTCCATTCGGGCAAAAAAAAGTTTGTTATCATCGCTCGGTAGCGTTCACCATTGACAGTAACGCTGCGATTCGCATCATCTTTGAAGAAATATGGCCCAATAATGCCGCCGGCCCATAAACCGCACCAAACATTGGCTTTTTCGGGATGCATTGGTAGCTGTTGCAATGCTTCTGGCTGATCTTCACTCCAAATGCGGCAATTTTGCTTATTTACGTACCCATTCAACCAAAAATGAGCCTCATCGCTGAACACAATTTTTCGATAAAAAAGCGGATCCTCGGCCAGCTTTCCAAGAGCCCATTCACCAAAAATTCGGTTTTGTGGTAGGTCGGCTGGCTTTAGTTCTTGCACCAGCTGTATCTAAAAAGGCTTTACGCCCAAATCCTTCCGCAAAATTTTCCACGTAGTGCTGTAACAAAGGCCTAACTGCTGGGAACGGCGCCGAATCGACATTTCGCGGTCTTCTGTCACACTAGCTGATACGGCCGCAATATTTTCTTCACTACGCACCGTACGTGGTGGTTTAATGTCCAACAAAGTAAATTTGTTGCGAAATTTGGTCACAATCTTCCGAATAGACTGCTCAGAAGGTCGAGAATGCCGACCATAAAATGGAAGCAGCGCTCGATGAGCATTTCGAACCGAGCACGAATTTTGATAGTAAAATTCAATAATTTGCAAGCGTTGTTCATTTGTAAGACGATCCATGGTTAAATTGCAAACCAAACTGAAGCTGTTTGACAGTGACACAAGGTACTAAACACACGTCAGCTGTCAAAACCAGTGTTGCCAAAACCAAACCAGCTAAAAAATCATCCGTAAGAATCTACAAAAAGGAAAAAAAAAGAACTAATGCCTCTGAAATAACTCAAAAACCTTTCAATTGATTGATTTCTTTTTAAAATTGAAAATTAAAAGGATAAGCGGTGGAACTTACATATTTTCAACATAGCGCGAGAATCTTGACTTAATAAATTTCTTGTGGTTTCTATGTTAACAAATTTTTCCGCGATTTTAAATTTAACATAAATTTGTAGGATCTCAAAAGCATTTAATTTAAACCGAATTCTATAACAGTATTTAACATAAGAACATCCTTTGTATATTCAAACGACTGTATTGTATTATATTTACCTAATCTACTATTTCAATAAAAGAGATTCGAAGTAATGAGAATCAAGGAGAACGAAGGTAAAATAATTCTTCGTTCAATTTGACGTACTAACGGCTTAAAAGTAATAACTTTACGTGAAATCGATTTTGACACAAATTTAAAAAAACTGTCCAAATTGTTTGCAAAAATAAAAGTTCTTCAAAACCTTTCAATTGAAACAGCAAAAGAAAGGTCTATTGGAAATCTCATCGTCAATTACAACTTTTTTTGAAGGCCGGGATATTGGCAAATATTTATTTCCAAATTTCGAAAATTGGTATAGTCTAAGCATTTTTCGGTACTGTTAAAACAAACATTATCGTTTGTAAACATGAACCCCTTAGCCACCCTCATGAATAAAAAAAAACTCTTGAATTCATTTCTGTCTTCATGTTTTAAAAGTCGCACTGTTTTGTAGGTAACATAAACGTTCTGAGTAAAGTTCTGCGTGTTGAGGTCTACTTCTTACAGAAATTCCCTAAAATTTAATTGCAACCATAATCCGGAAACGAAGTTTATATTTCTGATACCTGAATTTATTTGAAGTTGAAATATTTGTACAGACTCTCTTTCACAGCAAAAATCGACAATATTGTTGTTATATTAATTTTCATTCACACAGCCCATATAGTCAATTGGCACGTTCAAATTGTGTCCATTTACATTGTTGTCATAGCCCAATACTACAGTGAAACAATTTAAGCGTAGCGTCCAAAAGTAAATTACTTAGGGCATTTACCACCAAAACATGTGGCTTTTAATGTCAGCCGAACACGCAATCCATAAATTACTTGGCGCTTTGTAATGTGACACTCGGGGGTTCTGTACGAAACGGCAACGGCGGCGTTGGACGTCGACGTGCGTCGGTCGGAGAGATCGGTCAGAGGAGATGGAAATTATGGCGGTTACGATAACGGTGTGTAGTGGCGTTAGCGGTGATGGTTTATAATTATAATTAGGTTAAATAATAAATTAAGTGCTACACTCTGTGACTTTAGCAACTTTTCTAAATCGTGATTAATTTAATGGCTGATTGCGATCGCCACGTAAAAAGTAATGTTTATGTCTCCATTTGGAAATTTTATGTTGAAAACTTTTTGGTGAGTGTGCTATGCGGGACCTTTTTGGGTTGCCATGGGATTTTATGGTACCTTTTTGTAAATATTTGAAAAATAACTTCCTGCATTCAAGTATAAACAAACTTTTTAAGATTTGAATGCTTTAAAATTATGTCAGAACTTAAAAATGGCCTTAAAAATCACTTCTTAAATATGATAGTTCTATAAATGCAAGTCTTGACTTCTTCCTAGCTTCAAATCTTTGAATACTTTTTGATCCGTGTGCTGTTTAATTCAAGCAAGTCTTAAACCACTGCTCATCTGCTTAGCTATTTTCACAAAGCATGTTCAAGTTAAATAAAAACCAACCCACACAGCATGAAATATTCGTCCTGAAAAGGTCGGTTGATGATGGTGCACAAACATATTTCCCGGCGGTATTTCCTTTGACATTTTCTCCAAGTGAGCTGCAAACATATTTTCAACAAATTCCTTAAATTTCATACCACCTTCAGAAATATCTTTCCTTTTCTATCCATGTCCATATTATTAATATTGCACATTTATCCTTTCCATCAGCTATTTCTGTATGAACGAACCTCAACCTATCCCACCTCAGCCGGAGCTAATGTGCCCATTAAAAATGACTTTCCTTACCAACTTAATATACTTAGAGGACAGACGATGGGGGGCGGCGTGAAGAAATGGGGTGACATAAATTATTTATGGGTTCCATGGCAAGGTTAATACAAAGTCCTTTTCCTCTCGTTAGTTTTTTTCCGGAAATACTTTGGCTGGATGCATGCTTAGGTCTGAGATAGAAAGTTGGGTCTTCATCAGGAAAACCAAATAAACAAAACGGGGCAATATCCCGTTAAATAGAAGGGGTTGATAGAATTGTGTCCCATGGTGTGCTTTTGTGGCTGTGTGGTGGCGGTGAAGAGCATTTATTTATACCTACATATCTTTGGAGGGATACCTACTTGATATGACACGTTTCAGTGGAGACTTCCTTTACTACGAATACAGGAGGGTTGAATACTTATACTTAAACGTTATTTAATGGCTAATGTCACTGTCTTATAATATTTGTCCTTCCAATTAACGTTCGTAATATCACTTCAAACCACTCAAAGTGATGAGAATCAAAGAGAACGAAGGTAAAACAATTCTTCGTTCAATGAAACTTACGTTTCCTTTCCAAAGAGCTAATTGTTTTGAAAAGTTAAATAAAAAACCTTTCGAAAGCCATAGAATTGAAAAGAAGTCATTTCGTGTCTTAATTCAAGATTACAGCACTAAATTAATTTCTGCACAAAACTTATCTATCAAACTTTTACGTTTTCCAACACAAGAATTATCAAATTAAGCCTAAAATCCTACATCCAAATCCAAATCCAAACAGAGTGCAGCCACTCAACTTCGAAGGATGAAAATGTCCTTAATAAAAATGAACAATCTTTGTGCCATTGTGTGATATTTCCATTTTTCAAAATTGTAAAAACTCTTCTGCCTTCTATTTTCCTGTATACCTAGCAGCAAAAGATTTCAGAATTATATTATTGAAGTAAATCTTAAGAATTGCCGGCTCTGGCACTGATCAAGTATTATTTCTATTCAGCTTATAAAGTTTTTAATTTAACTCAACACACAAAAACTTTATCACTATCCCGGACTTACAGTCACAAGAAAAAAAGGAAATAAATGAAATGAAATCCGTGCAGATGGATACTCATCTGGCAATGAGCTCACTTGTACACTCCAAGAAATATGAAAAAATAAGTAAAAATTGAAATTTAAGGGCATCCGTTTCATTGTCCGTTATAAGTTAATATCCGAACATTGATTTTGTTTGTAATATGACGACTTCAATGCTTTCCTTTCAATTTGCTATATCCCTTAGGGGAACACTCTTCGAATCCGGTTGATTTTTCTATTTCGTTGGGAGATACATTCTGTGGTCAGACTCTGGCAGCTTGACTGTACGAGAGGTCGTGAGGGCACTGTGTGGATTAGGATTCATCTATTATTTAGCGTAAAGTTTTTCGGTAAAAAGTTTCGGGTGGTTGGTCACTAGGATAAGATGGGATTGTGTCCTGCTTCGGGAAATTCAATTTATTTCCAAAAAAGGCATTGGGTACACATTAAAAAGGATACAGAAAAAAAAACATTATTTCACCACCTGAGAATAAACTTGAAGTTTTTTGTTCTGAGTGTGAGAGAAGAACATGACTACGACAACAAGGAACTCCTTTTGCCTTAACTGTAGAATGAAAATAATAATTTTGCATTGTTCGTGAACAGGATTCCATTTAGTTTTATGAAAACTCATAAGAAGTTTTCTGTCTTCATAAAGGGAGGAGTTCCATGATGATAGCTTTTAGCTAAAATATTCGGGTGGATTTTATTTTGATTTGATTAGCTTTCTAGGAGATCGTTGTGGAATAGTTTTTAAAACAGAATTTTGTCAAAATCAAAAGGAGTATTTAAATCTAAAATTTGCAATTGGTATGGTCGTTTTAGCGTTTTGTGTATTTCAAAATTTTTATTTGTTTTACATTGCTCGAGGGCTCAATTTGAGCCAGCTCTATGACGTTGAAAAAGGCCAAAACTCAGGTATTCAGTACATGACAGGCATCAATGCGTAAGAGACAATTCATAATAATTCATCATCATTTGAATTTATTTTTCCGTCTCCATTTTCCAACAGCATCTACCTGGACAAAATTTTGTAATCATAATCCTAATTTTGGATTACACCGCAAGATCCATAGCACTGGCAATCCTTTTGGATTAAGGACTCCTATATATTCAAAACTTAGAGGGTTAAGAAAACTTGCTCAGATTATTATAATTGCAGAAGCAGTTGCTTAATTTCCTCTCATTTCTCTCATCGTTGGTACGAAAATCAAAAATTCCACGAAATTCCATTTAGAAGCAAAATGAAATATTAATTTGAATAACTTACCGCATAATCAATTAATGCGAACGAAAACGCAAACGTATTTTTGTTCGCCCAACGAGAATGTTTAAGTGAACGCAACTTAATTAATCCCATTAAGACTGTGTCTTTCAAATTTTCTTAATGGAATTGAAGGCTGAATGAGAGCTGAGAAATTTATTCATCTAATCAGATTTGTTGAAACGTAATTTTCATTGGCATTTACTCATCAAGGACTTTTCTACAAAACCATTAAGAAGTTTACATTTTGTTTGTTTGTTCAAGAAAGTTTGTTTATGAATGCAGTTCAGAAGCATTCCAAAAAATGGTACTTTGAGCAAATTTTCAGAAAATTGAATATCAATCAAATGATATACAACATTTTTTTAATCTGAACTTTTCCTCCTAAAAGGTATCAATTTTGGAGTCGATTCCATCGAATCAAACAACTTTTTCCTTGCAAACAAGCATCCACAATTTTAATTTTATTCATACCCTTTGGAGCTGTAACTTTATTCATCGACGTCCTTTCATTCGCAAACTCATTTCATAGAAATCTCTTCACAGCAGCTGGTACGAACAACTTTACACCCTGTCTGTCTGACTGGTCAAACATAATTGGACAACTTTTCTGAAAATAAACCAAAAACAACCACCACTCAAAAAAACCACAAAAAGGTTGAAAAAAAGAATTATTGAAAAACTGGTAGTCCTTCCGTTATTATGATGACCGCCATTACCCAGCATGTGTATGTGTTTTGAAAGGACACAAGCAGAAAGAGGAAAAGAGGCGATATATTGGGGTTTATAAAAAAATTAATTTTTCAACATAACCTGCAGCAAGCACGAAACGGAAGCAATTCACTCCTTAGGGTGCATTAATTTGTGTTCAAAATGTCAAAGTAAATCTAGTACAGGCATTTTTTCGCTTTTGTTCTTTTCATGTTTTGTTTTTAATTCAGTGGAAAATCCGCAAACCGTCATATAAAAGTACATACACCGTACCACCTTCAAATACACACATTATAATGTGGATTCATGTGCAGGTGGAAGACATGAAGGCGTTCATGTAAATATGAAGCATTGTGGAATAATAGCCTCCAGGCTTTGAAACAATACTCTCCGCTTGTTCAATTGAGAACGAAAACCCATGAGCAAACAATATTTAGATATTCAAATGAGAGGAGAATCAAAGGTTGGCTTGAGGTGACTTTAAAGGAAATCGCAGACAAAACAAATTAAACAAAGGATATCGGATGTTGTGTATTGCCACAGGAGCCAGTTTCGAGGATAAATATCCTGAAAAGCATTTACATAGCGGTAGCCATCTGTATGCCCAAATGCAGCTTATACTCCTACTTTTACCACTTGAACACTTTACAACGAAATGAAACATCGTCTGGGGTCAATTACCACTTAACCACGGCCCTGGCTTTTCTTTGTGTTTCACCTAAACATGAATAAAAACAAAACTTTGTGAAACTGAGACGACATCGACAGTTCTGCTTCGTTTCTGAAGCGTTTCTGTTCAAGTTATTCCGGCTTCCATTTTGCGCATGGATTTTAATGTTTTCGTTTCCAATGCACTTTTCTCTAACAGTTTTGCAATGCACCTCTTTTCTCAAGTCGCAGTTTTTGTTTCTCTTAATCATTGTATGGGGATGGGGGATCAGTGGCACATTTTCTGCTCCAAGACAGGGATTAACTGCTGAAACCCTTGGAATGAAACAGAAAAAAACTCTTGGTGGCTTGGTGCTCTCAAATTCTGTTTACTTCCATTTCGATTCATAAAATAAGAGAACTAACTATTGGCTTCTTGGTCAAGTCTACCAACTTACGAGTCCAAAGTGTGCCAAGTTAAGGTTTTTATGTGTTGAACACTGGCGGAATGTGAGAATCGCTCTTACAAAATGAATGAGCTGACATTTTAAATTCCAGACAGGACTACTACGGATATAGCTACGTCTTCGTTGGCAATGACGATGTAGATTTTAACTTTTGCTTTGGTCACCATTATGTGCTCATAATCATAACTTTGCTTCCTTCTCATTCTTGTTCTTCGTTTATTTTGGTATTTCTCGACTTATTCGTATTTGATTTTCATACTTCTGCATCACCGTGATTCATGATTTCCTTTTGTTTGAACAATTTTTTTTCCTGCTTATTTTGTTTTTTTGTTTTAGTTTAACTTGTGTGGTGAAAGAAAATGGTGAGTCAACGGTTTATGGCCGAGGAAATAAAATATTTATGATTTCTATTCCGGTCCCCAGCAGCACCCAATACACCAATAGTGCTTTTTGTTTGCGCATATATAAACGGCTACTACGAGATACAAGCATGAATGTTTGATATCATAAAAAGCATGGTTTTTATGTTTGACGATTATTTTGTTAGCCTTAACTTAGGTAAGAGATTAAATTTTATGACAGAAAAAGAATCAACAAAATAGAATAAAAACAAAACCGGATTTGTTTTGGAGGAATTAATGTATTATGATGGTGTGTTAACTTTATATTCCTGGAGGCTAATAAGTTCATCATGAAAAGGTCAAATGTCATCATATTGTTGTCAACTTGACTATTTTGGGCATTTGCTTGATCTGTCGTTGTCGAGGTAAAGTCCAAAGTTGCCGATAATGAGACAGAAGGATATTTTTAAGTATGTATTTAATTTTGTCATTTTGAAAGGTTGAATTTGTTTTTAGGAATTTCAAATGTTGAATGAGAAGAGCTGGGTTATTTTAAGAGAAAGCCTTAGCAATTTCGGAAATAACTTAGATGATGAGAAACGTGGGTGGCTAAAAATAAATATGTCCTTTGATTTTAGAAACGTTTTGGGATGAGTTTTATGTCAGTTACAAGGGTATAAATTGAGCTTTAATGGAAATTGTGCCGTTGATTGATTTTGAATTCTTGGAAAGAATTCATGAGCTTTTTGACATCAAACAAAAGCCACACGGATGGCTGAAATCATCATTTAGTTGATTTTGTTAAATTTTGCGTCACATACAAGGCATCCTAGAAACAAGATGAACCTAAATTAAATTAAATTTTCAATTGAATTATCTTCCATCACTCCAATTTGAAGTTATACAAGCCGAAGAAAAGAATAATACCTAATATAACAGAAAAAAAAAAATAAAACACAAATTTATATGTTTCTATCCAACCAAAAGGTAACCTCATTACAATTTCTCAGTCTCATGTTATATGCGAACCAAAGCACCTTCATATCCTTCCTCCATTATATGACACATTCTCTTCTTTCGAATACCTATCAATAAAACTCTCGACATCTGCCCTTGATAACATCGATGTAGGACTTTTCACACCCCATGGATTCTAACGTATAGCATTGATTACAATGACAAATGTGGATTTTATTTCCGGAGTGATCATAAAAAACATTCCCACTTGTACGGTGAGATTTATTACCAAAAAAAAGTAAACCCACCTCTCTATCTATTCACATCCATTTCAAAAAGCAGAGAAAAAAATAAATATAACCTCGGCTTTGGGTGCAAAAGCTGTGAAAAAATGCGACGAAATTTTATCACATTCCGAACGCTCATCACGATGTACCTTTCGGCTTGTTAGATTCTTGTTCGTGTTTCTTCCGTTCTAATTTGTGATTTCAGTTTATTTTTTTCCTTTTTAATATTTATGTATTGTTCCAAGTACCAATGAAATGATTTATGATATTTTTTTGGGAACAAAAAAGAAGCAACAAAAATGTGTTCAAAATCGCAAATATGAGTTAGGAAATTCGGTAAAAAAAATTTAAATGAAAAATCTAATTTGAAATAAATATTATTCTTTTTCGAAATGGTATTCCAACCGATAAGAGGACTATGGGAATATTTTTATTGTTGTTTTTCGACACTTTGAAGGACTCTTTTTAATATTTCGTTGGGTTGCTTGTCTTTTTGTTTGTAGACTTTTTTCGTTGTTTGTTTTGTGTAATAAATGATTGGTGTGTGATGGCCCAGGGTTCGATCGGAAATTTGGGAATTTTTTATGACCTTCATGATTTAGAATGACATAACGTTCGGTGTTCTTTCTTCCGTTTGCGATGTCTTCGACCTTTCATAATTTGTTTTATTTTTTGAGATTGAGCACTTTTGGTGTTATTCAGATTTTTAGTTCTTAGGTCCCAGCGGCTACAATTTTATGACAATGTTTGTATTTTTTTTATTCTTTTCTCTTAAGCCAATAAGAAATCAAACCATACTACCAGAGTAGTGCATCGTCTTGTAGGAGTCCTTAAAAATGATGCCCCAAGAGATAGATAGGTCTATAATTTTTCATACATATGAGGTTCACCAGATTTATCAATCTAAAATATTCTCAGATTCATTTGAGAACACACATACACACACAATCAAATGTATTGAAGAAGTTTATATTTGTAAAGTACTTGAATTAAGTTATCAAAAAAATGATTTTCTTGGGATTCCTTGTTCCTTCATAATGAACTATAACGAACTCAATCGTTTCCCACATAGTCCCCTGAATAAGCAATGTTTGTCTTTAATCCACAATTTGCATAAATCGTTTATGTTGTCTTTTGTTGTCTTTTCCATCAATCTTGAAACCGGTGCATTAGTTAATTAACTTGCCAATTGCATGACTATTTTCTACGCCACAAATCAAACATCGTCACATTTTGCCACCCCACCAACGCAACGTCTGAGTATCAGTTAATTGGATTGCACTTAAATTCATCCTGAATTTATTTGTTCGAATCGAAGCAAACAAACCAGAACAAACAGTGTTAAATTCAACCATTTCATGATGTTATGTTGGGTTGTTTGCTGATGATGTTCACGCTTTTGGCTCCAGTAGCGAGGATCGTATATGAGATTCAAGGAATATTTGTGTGCCGGTGTATCAGCCTCTTCATGCACAAATATTCAATTCCAATGGAAAAGTAAAAGAAAAATAGTTTTATATTGTATTCCCCGTTCTCATACCTGTGTTTGTTTTAATCGAGGAATGAAATGTAGCTTCAATCATTGCTCTTCAATTTTGCAACTTTAATAGCCTCAATGGAATTGTGATGTAATTGAAAAAGTATTTTTGTTTACGTTTAATAAGTAAGTGGCCTTACTTCGTAAAAGTCAAACGAAATTAACACCACTATCATTCGAACGAACGGACTGAATATGCTGTTGAATATGCAGTTAAGGAGACAGATTAAAGTATGCTTCCAAAAACTATTGCAAAGGACACTGTAGAAATGAGATTGATTGTGAATTGCACAATGTCTGATAGTGTTTTATGTGCTGTGCTGTGGAAGTGGCGCACGAAAATTGAATGCAATTTATGAATTAGACTTTCAATTTGAAAATATCAAGTAAACCGTTCAATTTGATTAATTCATTTTTGTCAGAGAAATTTTACTTTTTTAAATATTTTTCGATGATTTTTCTGCCAACTTTAGGGGAGAAACCGTTACATCCTTTTTATATACCAATCAATTATGTATTTAGCCACGTGTTTTTTTTTTGTAAGAAAATTAAATCCC
Source organism: Sphaerophoria rueppellii (assembly GCA_920937365.1). Lineage (NCBI taxonomy): Eukaryota > Metazoa > Arthropoda > Insecta > Diptera > Syrphidae > Sphaerophoria > Sphaerophoria rueppellii. Next base: position 15,061,813 of record CAKKXW010000004.1, on the reverse strand, counting down.
AACGTCAGACAGGGCTTTTCAGATCATAAGCATTCACTCCACAATCATCGTCATAGCCCGTCGCCAAATTACGAATTTTAATAAGCTGAGAGAGTTAAAAAGCAAATACTTTAAGCTCGTGGAAATAATAAAGATAAGTTAATTTTTACTTAAGCAATCCCATTTCCAGTCCTTTTTAATCTTTTTCCAAACTCGTCTGGCCTCTTCTTTAAATGAAATCTAGCGATAAAGATGATGCAGTTAGAATTCCATATTGTTTGAAAATACAATTCAAGAGGAAAATTTACATTTTCTGCATTAATCTTATTGTTCAGATAGAAATGATTTCTGCCCTCAAGTTTTTACCCTGAGAGTCCTCATCAATGCACTCAAGACGAACAGGATCCAAAACAACTTACGACTTCTTCTGTCTTTGTATGTTTTTATACAGAGGAATACAGGAACAAAATATGAACCCGGGTAAAAATAAAATACGAAGGCCTTCACTCGCGCAGAATTTCTAATTGAATACAAATTTCATGGCATATAATATATAAATTCACATGGATGCGAATTGTCTATTTGTTATATTTTTCCGATGATTTCCCGGTGTTCTAAAGTTGATTGATGTTTTTGAACTTTTTGAGCTCAACATTTTTTTATATTGAGGATTTAAGATTAATAAATTAAAAACGAGTTTCCCTTAAAACCACATTCATAAATAAAAACATTAAACGCCACTGGCACTATGACTATGACAACAAAACATTTGACCATAACCCCGTAACAACATAACATTCCCATGCACACTGATGCGTTATATGGAACTCCAGGTGTATCCACCCTCTAATATCAGTCAACCCAAAACGAAGTTAGTATTCACACTTGAACATTGCTGTGAGCTTTTTACATTCATCCTTTATAATTTGTAACACAACTTTGACATGTGGTCATGGCCCGACAAAAATTACAAAACCCAGGTGACATAACCACCGACCACCTCACAAGACCGAATACCACCGCATGTATGAAAATTATTTCACACAATGCACACAATTGTTTTAATTACAAAGAATGTTCACTTTTGCAGGCAATATACGAATATTAGGGTGGGTCAGGATATATTTAGATTGCTATACGAGTATTGGGAATGTTAAAAAACAGCCACAGAATGGTCTTTGAACTGGCAGCCCCATTGCAAGTATTATTCAGTAAACAAAATTAAATTTGTGTAGCTGAAACTTTTACACAGTTTTCAAATTAAAAGTTTTCCAGTTGGAAAACGGTTAATCCCACGAGTAACAAAATTTTTTTATGTGACCTCTACCAAACAATTAAGGACTATTCATATGGAGATACAGATGCGTCTGAAAATTGCGAATGGTTGTTGTATTTGCTATTACATTCATGTGAGTGGTCGCAGAGAGATCCGAACTGTCATAATAAAAAACAAAGATATTTCAATATTTGAAAATGATATTTCCCTTTTATCTGCAGCATCACTCATTTTACTTCACTCCAATTTATTTTGTATTGCGAATTTTCATTTGCAAATTCGCAGTTCGCAGTCGTTGGTCGCACAGAAGATATTAAAATGTGTTTTTTGTGCAGTTTTAACTAGTTTTAAGCAGTATTCTGTATAAATTTTGGTCATTTATTCACTTTTTTAACCAATTTAAAAAAGAATAGCTTGATATTTGCTTCAAAAATAGCTTTACAAGAATTATTTGCAGACGCAAGTCGCAGCTCATATAAATGTACCTTTAGAGAGGGGAACAGAAATTCGAAATATTATTTTATCAAAATCTATACCCTTTCTTTTTATAGAGCAATTTTCTTCTTCCTAAAAAAATGCTACGTACCTATATGCAATAGTGAGTCCTATAAGGTTCGCTATGGCGTATGCGTACCATTTGAGGATAAATCCTCAAAATAAAGAGACAACTTTCGGAATCCGTTTGTTATTTTTTTTTTATTATTATTTTTTTTTCTCATCTAATTAATTCACCGGAAATTTTTTTTTGCAGAAATTGTTTAATTACAATAATTCAAAATTTAAATTCGTCATTTATTCAAGCACTTTCCTCTGTCGGCCATCGTTAGGCTTTGCTGTTGACTGTTGAATATATCTTTCTTTAGATCAAATTAACTCAGAGCTTAAAAGGGTGGTCATTAAGTCATGCTTATCATTTTCATAAAACTTCTTGTTACTTCCGAAAGTATGTCTACTTATATTTATGCACATCAATCCACCACATAATCATTGTCATCTAGGCTTGTTTATTACCAAATCATAAAAGAATGTAGGTACCAGATGGATTCTATATCCACGTTCCACGTACTTAAGTCTGCAAAATCTCTTGAATTTCCATTAAGTAGGTTTTTTCTCAACTTCTGTGTACAAAGTGAGGACAAGGAGAATCCCTACAGAGCTGTTCTTTTGCTAGCATGGTTTATTTTTCGCATGACCTTGTCACACCGGCATTTTTGTTCATAAACCAGAGTCTACTACGTGGGATGAGTTTAAATATACTCTCATGACACACAGCAAGAGACAAGTTTTAATTGTGGCAGGTATAGTAGGACTTTCACTTAAAAATTATGAATATAAAAAACAAATAATCTGATTGATATATGTGGAGAACTAAATATTTTTATTATTACGTTGCGATTTATGCTATCACAGTTCTTAGTATAGTGCAATAATTTAGCTAAGTTTTGTTTCTTGAATTTTTTTGTGGGAATGTTTTTGGTTCTCAAAACTATCAGTAAAAGTCGATTGCATCATCAGTCATCAATGAAATTTGCTTTGCATGTTTAAAGAAGTTTAAGTACAAAACAAATATCAAACCACATCTCTGTAAAAACTTGTAATTAAAATTTTCTTACTACTTGAAATGATGAAAAGAGGCACTACTCAAACATTTCAACTTGTTTTACTTAATTTGGTACTTACGTACACTCAATTTTCAATTTCCAATGCAAATATCAAATGCATTGAAGTTGCTTTTTGTATATACTGCAGGGTTTTAAATAGTTGTTATCAGTAAAATGTCCCCACTTCACCATTTAAGTGCTCAAGTGCCTCAAATGAATTTTTTCCATTCCAGAAAGAATCCATTGTGAATGAAAACTGTATTAGGCTTTGGAAGAGTTGTGAAACAGAGAAAGAAGACTTGATAAAAAAAAGTAGCAAAAAGTCAAACCCGCAACATCATCAGACGTGAATCAGAAAAAAATAGCACGAGTTTATTCTTTAGCTAACCGGTTGTTATAGTTGCCAAGTTTATACAATGAACATCCTAGCAAAAGAATGACATCAACATCAACATCTTCATCATCATCAGACATCCTTTCAACTATTGTCTTGTCCTTCGTCTTGTCGACAACATTGTTTCTTCATTAAATGTTGGTCCATGAGATAATTTTTTATGGTTACTGTTTTTATTTTTTTTACTTTCCAAAATGTAAATGTGAAATGCGAACACCCGGTTGCCGAACACCCCGCTGACTAGAGTTGTTAAGTCCCAGAATTTACATAACATTTTGATATTTATTTCTCTTAAAGTTAGTCAGAAACTACGTTGGTTGTTGTCCCAAGTCCCGGTTGAGATGACGTTTCTGCAAATATCTTCCATCAGCATATTCAATCAGGAAGGTAACAATGTACCACAAGAAACAGGCAGCTAGCAGCGGCAGTCGAACGAGCAAGGAATATTCTTGAACAATGAACTGTCTTGCATTCACCAAAGGAACTAATTACTTCACCGGTATTCAACAGTTCATTCCTGGAATATATATGCAATTACACACAGATAACTATAGATAGTTGAGTTCGGGATCTTGATAGGTCTGTGTATCCAGAACATTCAATTGTGGGAGTTCTACTTATGCATCATCCGTCCTCGTCCTGCACTCATCTTTCTCACTGCTCGCTCTATATGAACTCAATACATATTTGTGTGCCAATTCGTTTACTTTTACAGTTTTAATTAAAGTTGCTATTTTATTTACCCGGAGAATATAATTTTCTGTAGATGAGTTTTTGCGTTCCAGTAGGTAAAGCCGGAATTCATCATCAACAACGACTAGAGGAGATGTACAGCAACTTCGTTATTATTAAGGTGGAAAATAAAATGCAACAAAAATATGAGGAATGAGAGATACCTTGGAAATGAGGGAAACATTTCCCATTGTGTTTTGGATTCTTTTCTTTTTTATAACGACTGTTTCAATAACATTCATTCATTGTACTCATTAATTAAAGAACATAAGACGGAGTTTGTAAAAAAACAATAAAGAAATGTTATCTCAGGTTTGGTTACGGAAGTCATTATAATAAAACGCATATTTTGTTTGTAACAAAATGTGCTCATACTTTATGGAATAAGAAGCGATGCAAGCTTTTCCGCCTATTGAAAATGTAAGATGTGATTACAGATTGCATGTAATATGATGAATAACGACCATGACTTTTCTGACGAGACTAGCCGTCAAGTTACAATTATTGTTTTCAAATAAATGCTTTCAAATTTTAAGTATGCATAGTCTCACAGTTCTTGGCCATTAAATTCATCGTCAAAACGTGGACCATCGAACGCATACAACAAATCCATGTCGTGTTGTTGGTTCATTATTGTGGGAAGCGAATAGGGTAAATAAAATGTTTTTAAAAATACAAAGCCCAGAGTCCCTCGAAGGGACTGCACTCGATTATTGAGTTGCAAGTGGTTTTCTAACTCGTTATTTCTGTAAATAGCTTGCGTGTAGTCTCACATTCCAATATACTTTGTATAATGTAAAATCTCAACTTTGTCCAGAAAATTCAAAAACAATTTTCATACAAATATTCGTCATTAGACGACTATACCGACATCGCTTCCCCGACCATCGTTGACGCTGAGAATAACCTTTACTGTGTACGATTTTTACTTTGATAGCATGGACATTTGAAAAGACACACTTCACGACTCATCTGAACATCTTCTCTCTGTCGATTTTGACAATAAAACTTCAAAATTTGGTGAACATGGGTAGTTTTGTTATAAAAGATGAACAGCATGCTTGTTTTTATTCATAGAAAGTTGTTTTATTCACCCAAAGGGGAAAAACAAATTTTTTTGTAAGCTTTTGAAGTGCATACAAATTTTCACTTCGTCCTACACGCAAAAAAAGATAACTCAAACCACATTTATACAAAAAATCACTGCGAGGTCAATTACAAGAAAAGCTAGAAAAGTCCAGTGTGCGTTTGTGGTACTTAAAAAACGAATACTTCTTTTTAAAATGTCAGTTACCTATTTCGAATTACCCCATACAACGTGCAAGGTAAATGGGAAATAGCATACACTTTGTTTTTTAAACGTCCTGACAAAAGAGCGAGTTGTTTCTGCTCTGGGAAGTAAGTATGCATGACCTGGCTCTAACAGGTCAAAATCACCCAGAGTACCTACCTACAAAAAAAAGTTTTCCCCAAACAACCGACCAGGACTACGACGACAACGTATTCAAGTCCTTGAGGCTGCGTTTTATTTTCTCTCTGATTTTTCTGCTGAAACGAGTTTCCATTACCTCATTTCGTAACCATATAACTTTGTTTTTGATTAAGCAGGCGAAGTACATCAACTTTTTACCATGGCCAAAGTCACATCACATCAAATAAAGGTTGTGAACAGAAAAATAAGAAAAAGAATTGAAAAAAAGTTGAATTATGCAGGTAAACGATAAAACATTCAAGACGGTATAAATTCAATTTCTCAACAAAAAGAAAATAAGAACAAAATTACGCTTTGCTGGTTTTATGTTTCCTGGAAAAATATTGTCAAGTGCTTACATGGCATTATAACTCTCTTATTCGCAAGTAAACGACTCGAAAGTTGTGCGAATCAAAATTTTTCAAACGGAAAAAAAACCGCAAATGTCGACAAAAAAATAATAAAAGGACTCGCATTTCTATTGAAAGGCACGTACCACGAACTAAAGCAATATACCTGGGAACGGTACGCAGTTAATGCAAATGATGGTTTGTGACTGTAATGAACGTATTTAATGTGAACGCAGTGCATTTAAATAAATTTTATTTCTTATCATTATAAGTCATAAACCCATAACTCAATTTTATTTTTATGGTTGTTCGCAAAACAGTTCTTCAAGCAATAATTTTTAATAATAATTCAGCTTTAGGCACATTAATTTAAAAAAATTGAACTTGGTTCTGAGAAAAATTTCATTCATCATCAAAAAAAAAATAATAATATTGAGTCCTCTATGGCGTATACGTATTATTTCATTATTGTTTTCTCAATAGGTACGATTCTGTTACTGATACATTTTATTGCATTTTATAATTTTTCATATCTATTTAGTTATACCATTTTTAAAATTCAAACCACCGTTAGTAATGGACATTTGTTCCTTTTATTATTATCAACCAAACTTATGAGTGGACGAATTACAAGTATGGTCCGATGGCTACAGAAGAAAAACAATAATTTTGGAATAGTATCTACTTATTTTTCACATTTAAGCAAATCGATGCTCCCACTTCCTAAACCTAATTAAACATTCAATTTATTTTAATTAACATGCAATCATTTTGAACATAATTTAACTTTTCAACTAGAAATTTTGTGTATACAGAGGCACTGTTATAAGGCCATAAAACATAAAAGCTATTTAGAAACAAAAGTCATAAACCATGATCGCATCAACATTATGATCGTTTCGGAACCACTTAAGAAAACCGCCCACCATATTTTGAAAATAACATTAATCCCACTTCCATAAAATTCCAAACCCATTCCAATAATTTGTAATTGATTTTCTTCAGTAGCATTAAACACACAAAAGCAACTTAAAAAAAAAAACCTTTACTCAAAGTAAAAAGTTAATAAATTCGTAGAGCCTTACATTAAATCACAAAATAAAACAACTCGTTTCTCATTTTCCACGTAATCCCCGGTCCATTGCACAAAATAGCTATTATTTTTATTTCTTTTTTCTATACCCGTAAATTCCATCGCATTTTGTTTGCCATTTTGCTGTTTGTTGTTCAAGCGTTTATATGGAAAACAAAATGACTTTGTCAAAAAGTCAAACCCCCACTTTAGTCGCTCAAGCATAAAGGTTTCAACATTTGACCATAAAATACAATCTTTTGAATTTGTTGCTTTTTCCCTTTTTTTTGTTTGCATCAAAGGAAAGTGCTTTTTGAAAATGAAAAGGAAACTTACAGAAAAAAATCATTTCAAGTGTATCCTTGTGTGCTATTAAGGCAGTTTATGACAACACCCTCTGAAATTATTAGTCAGCTGTGACGATGAACGGCTTTTGTAGGGTGTGTAGGGAGGTTCCTACTTTTTAGACTCATTACCACTCACACAAACTCACACAGACACAGAACAAATGCAAAACCCTCCGCCTGGCAAACGGAAGTCTTATTGGTAACCGGCGCGGAGGTGATAAAAAACACATACTCGCCCTATCAAATCTAAATTGAAATGTAGCAACTACCTCCTTTTTATTTGAAAATCTTTGTTCGTCATTAGGCGCCTATTTCTATGACTTGCAGCTGACAGCTTGAATATTTCTTTTTAAAAGTCTTTTTAAAGAGCGTCAGTCTTCAATAAATAGCTTTCCATTTCTCCTTTGAAAATCTATGTTCCATACATTTTTTCCTTAAGGATTGCTTAAAACTTGTTCATTGTTATTTGAGTGCTTGGAGGAACGTATATGAGATTGGTTAGGCTACAGGAATAATTACTTTTTGTTTGTTTTGTATTTTATCGAATTGCCAGTCGATTAATTTCATGTGCAAAATTAACTTTGATTAAAAATTCATTTTAAAAGCAGTCAATGGTAATTTAGATTTGATTATATGGAAGGCCATTATTGTTATATCTGAATCGGATATCAGCAGCTCTTAAGGAATGGTAGAGCGTCATTTTGTCAGAAATGATTGGTCCAATCAACGAATAGCGGAAAAGGGCCGTACATGGTAGAAAATCAAGTTTTCGCTTAAGGGATAGTGTTGCCAATGCATTAATTTTTTTTACTCATGAGAGCTCGAACTCGAAAATTCTAGTTAATTAACAGTTCCTTAAAGGGAAATTTTCATAATTGTTTTATTTTTTTTTTAAGTACAAACTTTAATTGGTTTTGTTGAACAGTAACCAAAAATATATGCACTTAGCAATAATGAGTGCTGCAGTTTTTAATAACATTATTATCCTTAATTTTTTCTCCCAACGATCCAAATCTACAAAACAACATTGGGTCTTGCAAATTCTACTCCCAAAGCTCTGATGTTGCCATAGATATTCGTTTCACAGAATTGACTTTCAAATAAATATTTCAGTTTCCTAACCAAAAAATAGTTTTTCAATTAAAAATTGAAATGCAACTCAATTTAAATAAAACCTTAAGCTAAATAAAAATCCCTATGCAGGACTTGCGAAGAAGAATGAATTTCCCAGGAACAAAAAGACAATCATATAACAGAATAAATTTGTTTGCAAGGGCACTTGAGCTCAACTTGTAAATGTCGGTAATACGTTTGAGGTATGGGTTGAATATGAAGTTCCGTAAGTTTAGGTTCTGCTTTGGTTTTGGTATTTTAAAGGTCTGTAAGGTAAGGTTAGGTAAGGCTCCTGGGAGTGACTTGGATAGGTACACAAAAACCATATTCTGAATATTCCATTTATTCGAATGTTCGCTGAATAAATGTTTAATCGCTTTAGACATTTTTTTTGTTTTCAAGTGCACTTTGCATCTTATTCTGTTTTTTTTTTCTTTCTCACTTGAATATAATCATATACATTGAAGTCGACATCGAAGTTGGTAGAGTTAGAGTCGTTGTTGAAGTCGAAATCATGCCCTTCGTTGTTAGTTTGGACGAATTATATGATTCAATAAGAAGGAATGGATTCACATTTTTGCTGCTAATAGAATTGAAGCCAATTAGAGATATTTCCGATATTTCCAACTTCTAAGAGCTCATAAGAAATTTATAGGTCGACAGACAGGGCTGCAGGCAAAGCTAATCTTGCTGAGAATTATTCATTTGTTGAAAAATTATTATATACATACATATATATTATTCAATTTTTATTTACCAAAAAGAAATGAAATAGTTTTTAGTTTACCAAATTAATTTTGTTGAATTGTCGGTAGATAGCAAAAGATTTCTTCTTAAAATGCTTCATTCCTTCCTAGAAGTAAACCTTACCAATTGTTTCCTTGTAAAAAGGTTACAGAAATAATCCAAAGAAATCAGATGAAGGCAATTTTCCGGGAATAAAACATGGAAACACGTTCCTTATTGATTTCATGTCGTTACCACACACCACCAACCAACCAAATCGCAACCACGATACACCAAACCATGTCAAATTCCTTACCAATTCAGAGAATAACAGATATACCAAGAAAAAGGACGAGAACTTTGGCCCTTTGTAAATTTGTGCAGATTTGCCCACAAAATATCTTCTCAAATTGGGGTCAATACCTACACTGACGTACGGCAGTAACTCACGTTCATTCGATTTAGATAATAACCGCAAGGGTTTTGTTCCATTCTTTGGTAAGAGTTTGTTCTCCATCAGGTTTCGGTACTATAAAATTGATTATAGATGGAGAACTGAAGGATGTTCTACTAGAAGAATTTGTATCAGAAGAGTTTACTAGCTGAAGGAACAGTAATGTAATAACTTGACAGTTCCATTAATATCTACTGGATAGTAATAAAATAACTGTTCATGGCTTATAAACGAGAACCGGACAAAATTAGATTCATTATTTAAGGTTCGGCAACGTGCTCAGGTGAAGAATTTTCTGTTTCAAAATAAATGAAAAGAGGAAGTAATTATTTTGAGCTTGTTTAATTCAAGGTAATTTAAAAAAATGTCCTTTCAAACTAAATAACTTATAACAAGTATTGATTTTAATTCGTTTGACCTGAATTTTTGGCCTAATTAAAGGCAATTTTAAATAAAACATTTTATCTTAAGTATAATTTAGTAATTTTGATCATTTTTCACTTAAAAGGATTTCATCATTACCTTAAACACGTTCAATATTTTCAACCACATTATTAAAAGCACACACATTTTTTAATTTTTAAAATAAACATTGACAGGAAATCATTTTGAGTGATTGTCAGTCATAAAATTTAAAATTCTCTATACCAGTCTAACCGTTTTTCGTCAACCGCAGACCTAATTGCTTTCGAGCAGGATATCCCACATGTCGGTACTTAAAATATACGAGACTTGAAAAAAAAAATACAATTTAAAATTATTTTGATGTATTATCATGTCAAAATAACTAATTGCCGCAGTCATATTAAATTACCACAGAGGCGGGCCCAATTAAAACATTTTATTGCCACTATAATTTTTATATGTTTATTTTCTTTTTCCAATTTTAAAACTGGCCACGCAACGACCAAGCACCACCCCAAGCCATCATAGCGAGGTTAATATAATTAAAACAAATATGAGGACAGTGTTAATAATGACGCTATTTGCATGTCCCAACAGTTAACTATCAGAACAACCCTCAATGTGTCCTATTATGGACGTTATTTTTCGAAAATTCATTAAGTCCAATTAATAGAGCTTAAAAGTTATATTGTGCAGGTGGAAATATAAGTTAAAACCATTTCGTTCTTTTTTCAATTTTTCATTTAATTGTTTTGGGTTGATTAAATGCCAGAAAAAAAATTTAACTGCATGCGAATATAAGTGATGTCGAAGAGTCTTTTCATTTAATTACAATTCCGAAAATATCAGTGCAGCGACCAATTTTGATTCATTCACAAAATTAACTCGGAATTAAATAAATTTTAAGTTTACTATGCTTCGGGGGATTTGTAATGCCCGACATCTCTCAAAAATGTATTTAAAATTTCGGGTTTTTAATTATTGACTGATTTATGTTTAGATTTTTTTTGGAAAATTAACACAATTATGAAAATCGAGAGTGATGGTATTTTACTACATTTCCGGCAAGTTGTATGCAGCGTCCGGGAAAAAAGCTATAAATAATAATTTCAATTAAATTTAAATTCGAACGATTTCAAATTTATGTCAAATTCAATTGATAGTCGCACCGATATAAATTGTAGGTTTTAATGTAGCAAGGAGTATAGGCTGTAGAAGGAGTAGGTATTTCTTCCGAAACGACAAGAGCTTCAAAAGCAAAGTTGATTAAATAAAATCCTTTTATTCACTTCCCCAAAACTGACAACAATAATTTGGGACCAAACCAAACCTTATTGAATTTAATTCCAAAATTACGTTTAAACTGACTTGTTGTCTTCTAAATTGAATTATTTCAAAGAGGATATATATATCTCTCATTATTAATATCTCTTGCCTTTAGCTATATTTATATTTGCACAGCAAAGATCGTACACAACGACAAATAATAATGCTTTTCATACAAATGTTGGCTTTGCTTTTCCCTAGGCGTTGTGCTTTCGGATAAACAAGATAACAAAAACAACAATTAAGGTTGTGTCCCTAGGGACACAGAAGTCCCATATTCTTGTGCGTGTAGAAATTTATATTTGCATATTGAATTTGTCAACCTCCTGTTTTGATAACATTAAAGGCTTGGTATCCAAATATGAAGTAAAATTGAAGCAAAAGAGGGAATAGAATACGAGTTATGAGATAAAGTTTGATAATGATAATTATGATGAAACTAGATGACATTTCTGATTTGATTTTAATGACAGGACAATAATTATCTTTTGTCTTTCAATGGAAATCTGATATTCTTAGAAGGTCTTGATTCTGATTATCTGTCACAATTGGTGGGTTTCAAAAGGTCTTAATATAAATAGAACTTCTAAGGAACTTGAAGGGTCAATGTATATTTTCAAGACAAATAGACAAAATCACCCATTGAAAATGGACCCTCTCAATAGAAAATCCTTAAGATCTAAAATTGTTTTCTAAGTAGTAAGTATACGCCTTTGTGAACACCTTTATTTGTTTTTTACTTGCAATATAGACCAAACAGTCATTCAGCTACAACCCAAAAACTTTTTGAATACAAATAGAAAAGAGTCAAAATCAAACAGAATTTCAATAAAGATTTCCAATTAATACGAAAATACGTCTCTGAATTGACATCCCTGCTTCATTAAACAGGTCAGTTCCATAGAAACACATTTCATAGTATTCCTTGTCTAATCGATAAAATTAAAGAGCCCCCATTTCCTTCGAGGGTACATTTTTCTTTCATTTCATTTCAACCTAACCTTCTTTAACAATACACTCTCCCTCGTATAATTAATCAAGTTCTTATATATTCTTTCTTCCAAATATAAAATCACAAAAAGAAAAAGATAAAAATGAGCAAACTCGAGGACCTTCTGGGCAAGAAGAAAACCATTGTTCCAGTTTTGGATCTTAGCAAAACTATCATCCAATCTAAAGAGGAAATCAAACGCCAGATGGAAAAAGTACCCGACTATAAAGTGCGCCCTATTAAAGTTCGTACCGATGAAATAAAAATCAAAGATAAGGACTTTTCATTCAAGACACCCAGAAAAGAAGTGCGAAAATTACTTAAACACAATGGTGAACGCGAACCATTGTATACGTATATGAATCCAACGCCCAACGAAATGCGGGACGTTGATCTAGCGGAACTTTGTGCTACTCCCATTGATTGGAAAATGCTGACCTCACTGCGGCCAAAATCGAAACTCGAGGAGGAGTATTTTAGTCGTTTGGTAGAAATGGGAAAGTTGCAGCTTAAAACGGAAGCACGTGACAAGAGAGAATTCACCCTTAACAGTGGCATCAAGAAAACAAAAAACAAGTCCGGGGTCGTCGAGACTAAACTGCTGACATGTCCTGAATGTGGCGAGGAGCTTTGCTATGGTTTGTATGAATATTTGTTTCTTTGATTTTTCAACTGACCCGACCTCTGATGGTGAAAATGAAAAATGGGAATGAATGTTAGATAACATTTTTGTGTGATGTGATGAAAATTTTCAAATGTTGCACTCTAATTTCTTCTTTTTTTCCGGTAAATTTTGGTTGTTTTTTTAACTTGTAGGTACTTGTTTCCTTTGCAATCATTCCAGGACGCACATGCATGGATTTCAATTATGATTTGTTTGTGAGAGTTGAACTGAAACCACCGAAACCAAAACCGCCGCCAAACAATTCCTTCGATAAGGGAAAGAGTATCCTGAGGAATAACAGGAAGAAATCTGCTGCAGCTGCGGCTAGTTCTGGCAAACAAAAAAACCGCAAACATAGTCCGAGCAAAAAGGGCACAACCGACTCCTAGGACTCATGTAGGACCGCTGGCGCTGCAGAGGAGATCCTTCTTTCTGGGATTCTTATGCCGTTGCAGTGGAGATGCAGTTATCCACTGAGAACTGGAATGAAATAAAATTCAAATTAAATACATTTTGTAAAACAGAAAATAAATAAAAAGTTTGTTTGTGTGGAAGTTTTATCTATGTGTTGTGGGATGCGGTACGTACGTTGGTTTTATGCCAGGGAAGTGAGGTTGAGCTTAAAATTTGACTTGAGAAAACTTTAAAGACGTTTTTTATTGAAAATTAAGTCTTTTGCACTAAATATGATTTGTAAAAAAAAAACTCAACTTTTAAAAATCCATTATTTAACAATATTGTAGGATTTATATTCACTGGACCAACGAGTTTAAAGATTCTCTCATTTAAGCGATTTTTCGAGTGGTGTAACGTTTTTTTGTGCGATTTCAAAGTTTCTGAGATTTTCTGTGAAAAATTTTCGGTTTTCCATGGCAGCATTCATTTAATGAAACATGTTAACAAAGGCAAGAAAGTCTAACAACGATTCCATTTGCGTTTTTATTCCTTCCAAAACCAATAAAATTGTTTATATCGTTTATTTATTGCAATACACCATGTGTCCCTAAATTTATACCTTTTCGCTACTCCCTTATTTTATATCAAAACAAAATCATCATTAACATGCATCTTTTTAAGAGCTTTTGCACCAGAAAAAAAACAACAAATTTAAACCAAAAACAAATTTGATCAGAAGAATCCGGAATAACGATGCCATCCGTTTTATTATGGCTTGAAGCTCATTTTCAGTATGGCCACCATTTAGCATAAGACACGATGTAAACGTTTTGTTTGATTTGAATTGATGTTCATACAGGTACCTTTGCATAATAACAGCAGATATCGTTTTATCTCATAATCGTTCTTCGACAACAACCGCAACCAGCACAAACAATACGACTGCTCAACGATTTTACCGGAAGCAGTAAAATTTAGCTTTATAACCACAAAACAATGATAGGCACATATAAAGAGGTGAAGCAATTGAAATAACCCCCTAAATCTCGTTCCATAGTTGAGGATCTGAGCTGACCGAGATTTTCATTTTTATATCCACATATCTTCTATATATATAAAAGAACAGCCTAATTTTTGTGTTCGTTCGCTAACCGGGCACACTGGTTGACCGATTTTCCAAATTTTTTCTCTAAATGCAAGAGGTTTTAGGGTAGAAGGTTTAGCAAAAATAAAATGTATACTTTTCAAATCACAAATGGTTCAATTGTTAAAAAATGTTAAAAATTTTGTATTTCGCACTACAAAAAAAACTGATCAATATACGAACACTCAATTTAGTTTGAAAATTTTGTCAAATATTTTTTTTTTTCAATAAAAAAATCAAAAAAAATGTCAGTGAAGAAAAAAAATATTTGACAAATATAATTTTTCTTCGACAAAAAAAATGTCAGTGAACCTAGGAAATTATATTTGAACTAGCTGACCCGGCAAACGTTGTTTTGATATATGAAATTTCTAGAGTATGAAAATATGTATGTATATCTTATTTATTTTTAGTGGGTACGTATTTGTTATTTATATCGTTTTGAATGTTGATGGAATGTGTCATTAATAAAATTTAATCAACACTAACGAACTGGAAGTATTCCACGTATAGTTATTGTCTGAATGAAAAACATGGTGTGCTCAAATTTAAGCCACAAACAGACATTATTTAGCTTTGAGTCAATAGTCATTGCAAATGCCAATCTGATGGGGAATTGAATGCTTTCAAATTGAAATGTGCCAGTTGCTTACGAAAAAACCGTTTTGCGAATAAAGCATTGCCACAATTGAATTGGTTGCTCGACAACAATACTACGTTAAGGACAATAATAAAATTGCATTCCATTCAGAATATTTGCGCAAACTATTGAGCCGAAGTTAAACGATCAACAAAAGTACCTATGTGTATGACACCATTAGATATGCAAGGTGTGATCAGTCTGAGTGGTGGTATATATTTTTGTGATGCACCCGGTGGAATGGGGAAATCATTTTTGCTATCATTAATTTTAGCATCAATATGATCTGAAATTAAAAAAAGAGTTGGCTCTTTCTTCTTCTGGAGTTGTGAGCACATTATTAGACATAAAACTGACATTACAATATTTCAAAAAAGTTGGTAATGGCCGAATATTTGTGTGGGATGAGAGCACAATGGCGCACAAAAATTTACTTGAAGCCTTTAACCGCAACTTAAAGAATTTGGAGCTCTGAATCTTTTTGTTGCTGAGGACAAACTTTGTCGATTATACCACGGTCAACTGCTGCAGACGAATGGAGTCGTTTAAAACTTCTATTTCAGGAAACTTACATTGGCCAATTATTGGACATTAAAGAGAGAGTGGCGCGACAGATCTTGAAGAGCCAAGGCCTAAGTGGCTTACTCTCATCAATAATTCTCTGGGTGCGTGTGAAGAATTTAGGGCACCTACAATTTAACGCCGATTCCGAACGGCAAAGTTGAGAAGCACTTTTTCATACTCTTGATACTCTTGGAAGTTTTGTCAGTTCTTCGCAAAAGGCAATGCCCGAGAAAGATGAAATAAAAAACTTTGGGCGCAAGTAGGTCTCGAACCCACGACGTTCTGCTTAGCAGCCAACGCACCTAACCACTAAGCCACGGACACTATTGGACATTGGAAATGGAATAATTTCACTTGATTCTGAAGGCCGAATTTCACTTCCAAACAATTTTTATTGTAATGCAAATCCACGGAATGAGTTGATTCAAGATGTCTTTCCAAGCATTGAAGCATTGAGTTGAAGTGCAATAATGGCTGGTACAGATTAAAGTCTTTCTAAAATCGATGCAACAATTTATTTTGAACTAGACAAATAAATGCATAATTTTTTGCCCACAAGTCGTTTGAGTGGTTTGACACAATTACAAATGAAAACGATGTAGTAAATTTTACAACGAGACGGAGTTTTTGAATTTTTTGCATTTATGCATTTATGTACCAGGACTGCCTCCACATTTTTTAACTCTGATGGTATGAGCATTACTATGTTTCGGGACATCAATCAACTTAAACTTTACAGTACTACAAGACTAGCCGTGAAGAAGTCAATGGCATACGTCTTTAGTTTCCTGTTCGACTTGAATTCCCTGAAAAATAAATAAGACGCAAGGTCAATCTTTAAAAATATGTGGTTTTGATTTAGAAATTTCTGTTTTTCCTCATGGTCAACTATACAGGGTATCCTGTAATTTGTCTGCCATATACTTTGGGATGTGATTCTTGGTCATATTCTTAGAAAATAATCCTTCTAAGACAAAGTTACTTTTTCATCACTTTTTGACGATTAAAAAAAGGCTAACTTTGTATTTAAGTGGTGTTCAATTTTTCTTGCCCGAGCAAAGTGTTGACTTAAGATATTTTTTTTTTTCAAATAATGCGTAAAGAACATAAAGTTTTCTTATTTTTACCTTATGAACAAAAAAATTAGCAAATAAAATCTCATTGATAAACAAAAACCCATACATTTTATAATACTTGGGAAAATCTAAAACAGCTTAGAACATCGAATTTAGGTTTTTTTTGTCAATATTTTTATTGCAGCACTTTATAATATCCCAATAATTGTTAGTTTTAAGAAAATTTATAACATTGTGCAATCCTGAAGAGGGTTAAAAGCATACTTATGCCTATACCTGGCTTGCTGTCAAAATCCTAATTACCTTACCTCTTCTCAGGGAGCTAAATTTGGGGAAGATATGTTTAATGGGTAAATTAACTAAAAAAATTATGTAAAAGAATTGAAAAACGAATAGATTATTCATCAGATTAGCAAATACAGGCATGATTTTTCTAAGAATATTGTTCATTTCTGCCTATCCATCGATTACCGTATTCTCCTGCCATCTCTAATTTCCGAACCGTTCGTTGTGGGCCGAAGCCCTGCGAAGCGGGCAGGGGTTTTGCTAGATTGTGTATAGAAAGCATTTATACAAGGGTAGTCCGAAAAAAAAACTTTTTTCCGATATTATTTTTCAGTTCAGTCTCTTCTTAATTCGATACACTTGACCCAATGATGATTTTCTTCTTTAACCCGTTTGAAAAATGTATAGGTGTAAGATTATTTTCTCATTTGACTAATGTATCTGCCCGGCAAGTCACTTTTCAACTTTGGCATGATGGCTGAATCTGCGTCGAATTAACGCAATAATTCGGCATAATACTAATACATCCATCTGACCCGTTTTACCTTCTCCTGGTAATCCATGTATAACACGGCTGATAGTAAAGTATTCTCCTTCTTCGGGGCATGTTCGCCTTTGGTCTCTGGTAAGTCCAGCTTTCGTCGACTGGCACGATGCGAGCATATACTCTTGTAGATTATTTTTAATCAGCTTCAAACGTCTGGAGTGTGTACACGCACTCACCAGCGTCGAGCGAACAACCTTGTCATGTCTCACGATCTTTTGAAATGTCAACTCTCTCTCAGCTATCTTGCCCACCTTCCATCGATAGTTTGCTAATTTTTCTCCGGTTATATTCCGTTGTACTGTACTGCTCGTGCCCATAAAGTTTATTTTTCATTGTTCACGGGTACTGCCTCTTGCGAAGAACTGACTGACAAGTTGTCAGTGACAACACTTCCAAGAATTCATCTGTCATGAAAAAAAAGCTTCTTAATTTTGCCGTTCGGAATCGGTGTTAAATTGTAGGTCCCATCAATTTTTCACACGCACTCACACAATTGTTGATGAGTGTAAGGCACTTAGGCCTTGGCTCTTCAAGAGCTGTCGCGCCACTCTATTTATTTATATATTTGTAGACTGTTGGGGCACCTGGACGTGCTCCATCAAAAACATGCCAATGACGTTGAAACTTGTCAATTCATTTTTTGGAAAGCTTCCATCGAAAAAAATATAGCTGTCAAACACAGTTGTCTCTTCAAAAAAGAAAGAAATTTAAGTCACCGACCAAGGCAGTGCGGCTTAGTACTTATCGAACCGCCTTAGTTTACGTAAGCGAATCTGCTAACAGACAATTGGGAGGATATAATATCACAATCAATTTCTCAGAGTTTACAATGCTTAATCGAAATTTCCTTAATCTAGTCGTGTATTAACCAAATTAATAACAAAGAAGTTAATGTATTTCAACCAGTTGCCTTACTCAAATTAACAAATTCGTGTCTTTGTTTACTATTTAAATGAAAAAGACCAAGAGGTTAACAAACTTCTTTGAATATCTATTGGCGTATCTAGTTCAAATCTTAATTGAATTATTAATATTTATGGTTATTTGATACATTTAAGTAAATTAAACTGAGCGTCAAAAAAAAGGTCTACGAACATTTATTTGTTATGATTTATAAAAAAACGTTCAATTTGTCTTTGAGAAAATTGAAATACATAAAAAAACTTTGTATTGTCGGTACGGTTTCAAAGGTCGGTGTAGAAAAACCTATCATTTAACATCAAGAAAAGCTTAATAAGACATATGTACTTTGTTAACCGTTTTTCAAGATGGGTTTAATAAATTATGCCTGACTGTAATACAGAATGGGTTCAATATTAGGTACAAATTTACAAAACAAGTTTTTTGCTGTCTCACTGTCAACATTTTCACCAATATCCGAAAAAATATGTAACGCTTAACATTAATCAATAGAAACACTTTTTTATGTAAATTTCTCAAATTCATTCACAAAAAGTGAATACTTATTTAAAATTTTGCATTTAGCGATAGAAACAGTTCAACAATTTTTAATTTATGTTAAAATTTGAAATCGTTTAACTTTTTTATTGTTGTTTGCATAAATCGTGTATGTTGGAATTCTAAAATTTACTATAAAAATCTTAGAAATAATTTTAGCTGATTTTAGTTGTTCTTAAAAAGCCACACACTTCACATCTCGGAGTTCAAAGATGTTCTATTTTTTAATCGTTCTTTTTGTTTTTTCCTCGACAGCGGCGGCATCAACCAAAACCGAAGCAGCAAAACTAATCAAACGCCAACAAAACAATGACAATCGCATTATAGGCGGCCAGCCAATTCCAATACGCGATGCTCCTTATCAAGTTGCCCTCTTTGTCGAAAATGAATTCAGTTGTGGTGGATCAATCCTCACCAAGAGATTTATTTTAACAGCCGCCCACTGCTTGGTCGATTACAAAGCTTCCGACATCAAGATTCGAGCAGGTTCGGCTAATCGAGAGTACGGTGGTCAAGTTCGACAAGTCATTCAAATAATCTTCCATGCAGATTACAATGCCCAAACAATGAATAATGACATTGGAATTATGAAATTGCTTTCTGGGTTGAATTTCAATTCGAATGTTGCGCCGGTCAAATTAGCAACGGATTATCAACCAAGTTCGGGATTTGCAACCGTTTCGGGTTGGGGTGTTCAACGCGAGGATGCGCTAAATATGGCGAATACATTGCGAGCTGTCACTGTTAGATTTGTAACCTTGAACAAGTGCAAACAGGAGTATCGGGGGACGAGTGCAATAACTGCAAATATGGTTTGTGCTGGAGCAACAAATGGTGGCAAGGATGCGTGTCAGGGTGATTCTGGAGGGCCGCTGGTTTACAATGGAACACAGTATGGCATTGTTTCGTTTGGAGAAGGCTGTGCACGGAAAGCTTTCTCGGGAGTGTATACCTCGGTGGAAAGAAAACGGCCCTGGATAAAGAAGGTTTTGATGAAGTATTGATTGGAGCCAATGTTTCTTTCTAAATTGTATCAGTGTAAAACCAAAAGTTTTTAACGTTTTCTAAAAAATCAATAAATATTGTTAACATTGCTACTTAAGTATTTAAAATTAAAATTTAAGAGCCTTTGGAGAATTTCGATAAAAAGGATATCCTCTTCCATTTAATGTGGCGTTAAATCACACCAGGGACACAAAATTGTACCGAATAAGACTTTAACAAAAACAGACTTAACTCCCAGGTCCGGATGCAACATTTTCCCAGCCCATAAATGTCAAACATCACTGCATAATTAAAGTGCATTAAAAGAAACCTTTTCTCTCTTCCATTTTTGTCATTATGAAAAATGTAAAAATCCCTAAAAAAAAGAAAATCTCATCTACTGGCATTTTGAAATAATAATGTACCCTTCACAATTTCCGTCAGTTGTTGTAGTTGCAAAAGACACGAACGGACATTACAGAGGACAATTAAAACTTCCTGCAAATGCAAAAGTATTCAAGTTGCACTCGAACAACGGAAACGCCATCTGTCGTTAATGTTATTTAGAAATTCAAGCAAGCTTTTATCAAACGATTTTAGTTCCGTTTTTTTTGCAGGTGAAAGGGGACAGTTAAAAAAAAATCGTCGGATAGTTAAAAGTTTTTATATTTTATTTCGTTGAAAGGATTTGCTTTTTAAGTATCCAATTTTTTGTGAGTCTATTTTGAGAACTACGGATTTACTTTATTTTTAAACATTTTTTTTTTTGTTTTGCTTTTAATTTGTCCCTCTTCCTTTTGTTTGTTATTTGGAAATCTTACACAAATCTGCAAATGGAAATTTAAGTCTATCCATTAAACACGAAAGCAATGCTACTGAGAATTCGCTTCGTTGTATGCTCAGCTGAATTTACTCGCATTAATCTTGCGAGTAAATTACATGACCATTACAAGAAAATCACCTCCTCATCTTTATCGTTTAGTCTTTTACTTTCTGTTTATGTACGAGTACGACCATCTCCTATTTTTTTTTTCTTGTTTGTATTGCCTTCATTCCAACCAAGTGCTTTGGATACCGAGCAAGGACGGACACTTAGGGCATTAACTAGTTTTTTTTTGTTACTTTATGCAGGCAAACGCTTTATATTTTTTTTTTTTCAAACTCTCTTAGAATTTATTTTTCAGGAAAAAAGAAAATGTTCATCATGTTTTGCTCATTCATTTTATTTTTGCGTTACTTAATTTTATTTTTATAATGCAAACTGTGAATGGTATAACAGTTGTTGTCCTTATGTTTGAGCAATTTCTTTCGTTCTATGGGTCTTAAAATAAATTAGAATTGCGTTTGTGTTTGGTAGACAAAAGGAGCTGTTAATTGAGTTTTATGGAGCGTGAAAATTATAAGGCATGAAAAATACACCAAAAATGCTTATATATAGAGCTGCGAACGGAAGACGCTAGCTAAAGCTAGCCAGAAGATTGTTAAAACAATTATTTTTTTAAATTCATGACTCCGCAAACGAATTTGTTCCAAGAGAATGATTATTGTAGTTATCCTTTTCTGTGTTTTAAAATAAACATGATTTTTTATTACATTCGGTGTTTCCTTGTTGAATTTTAATTTAAGGACTTGTAGGAAGTGTTTGGAATAAACAACATTCTTTTACACAACATTTTTCAATGAAATTATCTCAAAATTAATTCGCATGAAGTAGTTCTTTACGCAATTGTGAAGACAGGAAGATGAGAAACCATAACTCAACTTTTTTTTATCTTTAAAAAGACAATAAGTAGGCTTTAAGAAAGTACAGTTTATTTGCCTATTGGACATGGTCTAACTTCAAAGTCTGTATTGTGCATTTTGCTATCCAATGGAAAAATAATGCAACATCAGCGATAGCAGACCAAAAAGACATGGTATACCTGAAAGCTATTTCCGAAAGTAAAATGCTCCTGTTGGCATTTACTCTGTTGACTAAAACGACTTAAACTTGTAAACGATAAAAACAAAAAAACAGTTGCGATGATTTGTTGCTTACGGGCTCAGCTTACAAAAGTGGCATTTATATTTCTATATGTAGAATCCTTGCACACTTGAATCAGCGATTCTGCATTTTCTTAACCATGTCTGAAAAATACGTTTGCACGATTTTCGACTGAAATTTCTGCTCGGCTATTGATTTTTTCGAGTTTGAAAAGTACGTAAGTCACACGGAACTTAATCTAGAGAATACGGGCTAACAGCTTGTAGCCGAATCCGACAAATTTTGCAGTAGTTATCACGGAGGTATGAGGTGGTGTGCACGAGAACAAAGATCTATCCACCTGCTATCAGTCACTAAAAGTAGAAACTATCTGCGAGGTCTGATTACCGAGGTATGATCAAAAAACCATTTTTGTTTTTTTGGTCCTTAACCTATTGTAATCCCATAGAAAGAATATCTTCGAATGCAAATATCTCCGCAACCAGAGTTTGGAACTGAGCTTAGCTTTCAGTACTAATTTGAAAATATGTTGAATTCAGCTTAATCGACTTCTTTATAATTTTTGCGAAATTTCATGAGTCAAAATTTTTGAAAAAATTCTTCCAAAACCCATCTAGTGATAAACTAAAAGAAAAGTCTGCTTGAATTCTATTCATCACAATAGGTTGAAATGTTAATTATTCGAAATCATTTATAGCATTCAACGAACTACAATTTCTACGATTTACGCAAATAAAGATTTACAGTATTCTTCAGCCATTGAAAGTCATACTTTTTCAGCAGTCGGTATAAAGTTATAAGCAAAAAATGATTTATTTCGATTTCTGCCTCCAAAAAAACGAGTTTAGCTTTCAGTTGTAAGCTCAGGATAAACTATAAAATATTTTTAATTCAGCGAAATCGACTTCCTTGGATTTTGGACAAAAACAAATTCGGAAACCCATCATCTGATACATGAATAGATAGTATCTGTTCGACCTCTATTCACCAAAATTGGTTAAAAGTTTATTGAAGGGTTTACTTGAGATATTGTCAAAAATGTTAATTTATTCGCAAATATTTGTTACTTTCATTCTTATTTAACCGGCTCACAATCCGTGATTGATCTCAGCCTGAGATACTGCAGCCTTCCATCAGAAACAGTCCCTCGCATGCACTCTCCAGTCACAAAATACCAAGCGCTCTGGCATCCGAAGTCACTTGATATTTGTACCATAGGTTCGGTCTTCCTTGTCGTCTCCAACCTGAGGGCTTCGATGAGAAGACTTTCATGGCTGGAACGTTGTCGCCCACTCGATGTGGCCGAGCAAATGTATTCGTCTTTTCTTGGCTTTCTAGAATCTTGGAACAGCTCGCACAGTTTGCGCTTGAACCTTCTTCTCCATTCGCTATCGTCGCACACGGTAGAGTAGGACTGGTATAATCAAAGTTTTGTATAGCAGACACTTTATTTCTCGAGTGAAGAGTTTTGAATCCAGTTTATTTGCCAAACCGAAGCAGCAGCGGTTGTCTAGGGTAATTCTTCTACGGATCTCCACTAAGGTGTCGTTTGTGGAATTGATATTTGTTCCAAGGTAAGTGAACTCCTTAACTACCTCGAAATTGCTGCTACCAACAGTGACGTTTTTCTCTAGGCGGTGGTGGATAGATGTTGCTTTGTTTATTGATAGCATGAACTTTGTTTTGTCTTGCATTCACTTCAAGACCAACGAATTTCGTCAAGCACTGCTCTCTTGGATCGACCGATGATGTCTATGTCTTTCACATAGCCTAGAAGCTTTGTGGATTTACTGAAGATAGTGTTTTCCGTGCTCACACCTGCTTTGCGCACTATCTACTTCAGGATAATGTTGAAGAAATCACAAGACAGCACATTTCCGTGTCCAAACCCTCAGTGCGAATATTTGGTATATCGTTGTTCTACCTGGCCGCAGTGGTACATGCCGATTATTGTATTGCAGAACGGTTTAAGACGTTCACACAGTACGTTGGCTAGGATTTTGTATGCAACATTAATCAGGGATGCCTCGGTAGTTTTGCCTGACATAGGATTGCCTTTTTTGAAGATGGAGCATATGGAGCTTATAGACCAGTCAGCGGGTATGCATTCTTCCTCTCACACTCCTCCATATTTAAAGAGTTCCGCAGGTATGCCATCCGACCCGGAGGACTTGTTATTATTAAGATTTTAGATTGCTTATTCTACCTCTTCTGTGTGGGCGACTGGGTCTGGGTCTTCATTGACTGATATTGCTTCTCTTTCAACACCGGGTGTTGTTCTAGTAGATCTTTGAAACTCCGGATCTTCTTTTACTCCTTCGCAGGTTTTTTCATATCTCCTTTTTGTTCGGTACTCATCTATTGCTACTCTTGTTTTCCGTAGCCATCTGCATTTTCCGTCTCTCTTTTCAATATCGCGCACTCATCATCATACCACGGGTTCTTTTTCGGGGTAAGCTATGGTGGTCTCGGCTACATTTTTTTTATTATTTTGGGATATTCGTTCCACAAGATGTTGACATCTGTGGTTCTTGGGAGGACGTCGAAGATTCGCTCACTCAAGCGCTCTCTGTAGTCCCTGTCATTTCCGGAGTACAAAGGCAACCGATGTTGAACTTCTTCCTTTTGGGCGCACGTGCAAACATTTGTTATTGAAGGATAACCATAAACGATAAGTTAAAATAATGTTTATATTTTTTGTTTTGACATGAGTGAGATAGACATTGAACTGGCATAAGACTATGAAAATTGAACCTCTAAAGAATTACTGACATAGGTACCCAATTGTGTCTGGAAAATAACCACCAAAATATACCGTCTGCAGTTCCAGAGAAAAAACCACACCGATTCGTGCATGTCACTCAAATCAAGTTAATTGTTTGAGACTCGCTTCATCCATTTTTTTTTTCTTTGTAGGTATATTGTCCTGAAAATTACCATAATCATCAAAATAGGAGACCTTCTCAACCTTTTTTAAAATGTATCCAATATCATTTACCTTCAAAAATCCTTTATTATCGCTGTGTTCGGTTTCTATATTTATATGAAATGAGGCCATTACTGCGCCTGTTGTGCACGCAGTTAACAGTGCAACAACAGGAGCTCTTTGCTTGTATTTTTAATGGAAAAAAATATTAAGGATTTAATATAAACCTTTTATAATTTTTTTTTCTTTAATACAAGTTTGAGGTGGTCAGCCATCAACGTCAGTTACATGAACAAAACCGCTGTCAACCAACTGGGTTCATTTTTGCTACGAATTTCTCATTAAAATTTCAATCTCTTTGGCTGTGTTATTTTCGGTTTCGTCATTCATTATTATTATTATTTTCGTATATTTTTGTTATTATGGTTTTGCCGTTACTTTTGATAAGGGGACAAATTTTGGCAAATGGTTTAATATCAAATTTAACGTTTAAAGGTATTTTTGGTTTTTTCGATGTAACCTGAGGAAAACCTTAAATTTCGTTTCCAGAGTCATTGTCATAAAATAATTGTCTTTCATTCATTGACTTCATCGTCCTCAGGTAGAATTCCTTGACATGTTTTTCTATGTACAAGAATTCAGCATAAGCACAACCAGTTTTGCTCATTTACAAAAACTAAATTCAATTTTAATGTATTCTTTTGAAAACCATGAACAAAAAACCAGCAAACATTCGTTTTCGTTTATAGGAAGATGAACACAGTTTTTATGGAAGAAACCTTTTCGGTTGTGATTTTTGCTTAAAACACCATTTTAGTACTTGGTTTGTGTATGAGGTATACATAGTTCGGACCACTACCTTACCGACACTGAATACTTGGAAATCAATAATCATACTCAAAAATCATAGTAGGACAGATAATAAATTTATACAGATGTATCATTCTTATGGCGAGAAATGATATATGAAACTGAAAGCTACCAAAACAAAAGCTTTTTTTAAAAGCTTTAACACATTCACATAATGAATACAAAATCTATTTTGGCTCATCTCATCTCCCATAAATGAATACTTAGGCAAAGAAAAAAGCTCCCAAAAGCTCCTTGTCTGCTAAGGTTTTGTCTTTTAAGGGTAAAAAATGATAAGTACTAAGCCTAACACATTAGCACAGATCATAAACTTATACAGATGTCTCATCCCTGCAGAAAAAATGAATAATTTTTTTGCCCTTAACAGACAAAGCCTTAACAGACAAGGAGCTTTCGGAAGCTTTTTTCTTTGCCTAAGTATTCATTTATAGGAGATAAAGGTGAGACATCTGAATACATTTTTACAGATATCTCACCCTTATTGAGAGAAATGATATATGAAACTGAAAGCTACCAAAAAAAACTTTTTCCAAAAGATGTAACACATTCACATAATGCATACAAAATCTATTTTGGCTCATCTCATCTCCTATAAATGAATACTTAGGCAAAGAAAAAAAGCTCCCGAAAACTAATTGTCTGTTAAGGCTTTGTCTGTTAAGGGCAAAAAATGATTCATTTTTTTCTGCAGGGATGAGACATCTGTATAAGTTAGTGATCTGTGATTATATAGTATTTGAAGGAACTGATGGAGGTTTTTGGGGTGTGTAACAGCGTACTCAATAAATCGGCAGACTCAATAAGTAATCTTTTCTCCCGAAAAAATAAAAAATGTTTTTTTTTTTTTTTAAAACGGCTTCTTCGATTTTAAAAAGTTTTTTTTTTTTTAATTCCTTGTTAACTGATTTGATCAAAATCTTATGAACTAATTATCAAATTCTAACAAACGCATTGTAACCAATTTTGAAGCAGATCCGTCTATCAGCTTTTTTTTCTTATTTTGCTTCCCTGTAAGTGTCGCGTGGTTATTTCTCAGCGTCAATTACAGATGCCGCCACTTAAATAAAACGATAAAATAGTGTCTCGTAGGCGTAAGATGAAAGACGACTTGCACGAGCTGCGATAAAGACACCAAGACCATCTGTCAGATAACAATCCGCACACTATAGTGCCCCAGGACATGCGGACATCTTAAGATTAAGTTGAGAGATCGGGTTTGTCATTGTCGCAAACATAGTAGCCGCAGTTACTTCTATTTCTCTTTTTTATTGTTTGACTGATCATTTCTTACGTCCACAACTTCGCCCTCATCAAATGAATCTTCAACATTGATTCCTGCATTGGTGTCAGTACACTCTGGGATGACAAGATTTTCGACATGGATAAGCTTGAGGAATAGAGCAAACGGATTTTTTCTTTTGTGGCAAGAAGCAAGGTAATTTGTTCCAGTCGTTTGCACAAACAAACAAACTTGTATGGACAAAAGATTGTCCTACTGTGGTCACTTGGAATCTTCGTTCAATTCGAGTTCAATCAAGTCAATCTGAATAGAAGTCGTCGTGTCTGTCTCTATGTAACTGGCTCTGTCTCAGACGGGTTGTGTTGTAATGGCCTTTTGTTGCTCTTTGCATGTTTTTGTCTGTAAGCTATTGGATCGATAAAATCCAATCCAATTGCTGTGATCAATCTCCAAGTGATCAATCCAATTTGGAGACATAATCTTTATCGTTAGTGCGCACTTACTGGGGTTCGAGTGGTTTTTGTTTTTCCTTTATTTGGAATTTTCAATTTGTTTTGTTGTCAGGTCTCCAGTGACACTGGGCATTTAGAGATACCTCCATGTTCCAATTGATAAAACTGATACAATCGATAAATTTAATCGAAAGCTTTGGTGACAAAGAAAGATCGAAGATTGTCGTATAGCTTGAATGGTCAATGATTTCGGGCTTAATGCAGAGTTGAGTTGTTTGCTTTATCATGATCGAGTTCAAAATTTATTTTGAAACATTGCTGTTAGTGGGCGCGTTCACCTTGACTTGGATAGGCTATCCGGATAGCTTTTTGTTTTTGTTTGTAGGCAAAAATAGCAGAGGTTCAAACCAAACAAACCCAAAGCTATCCAACAATTTCTGGTTTATGTGGCTATCTGCTTTGTACATGAACTAACTCTATATACAAAGGCTATCTGACAGAACAGCCATTGGAATTCTGAAACAGCTGATTTCTGTATACGTGTTTTCACACCTATTCAAATTAAGCTATCGAACTCGTTAATGAAAAACGAGTTGGATAGGCTATCCAAAACCAAACTGAATGCGCCCAGTGATGTCCAAATTCGGCATTGCTTACCCTTGCTTCGCACAAAAACGCAATTTTTGAGAAGCCATAAAAATCATATCTCTAGTTCCAACATCCATTTAAATCCAGAAAAACAATGTTTTACATACTTCTTACAGAGTGAATAATATTATTTATTTCAAACGAGAAGCTCGTAAATTCAAACTCCGATTGCAAGCTGATTGCCTTAATAACACCTGCAGAAGCCAAACTTCATGCACGCGGTAAACTACTGAAATTAAATATCATCGATCTCCTTCTCTCTTTCTCTCTAAAAAAAAAAAAAAAACAAGAAAACCCCCGTTCATTTACCCTCCGAGCAACCAATTGTTTTGGCATGCAACCAAACACCACAACTCACTTTACAGCTTATACTGTTTCCAGCCCCATTCGAGACTCAAACCCATCTGTCCGGAGGAGTCAGAGCCATACTGCAACACTATCAACACGGGTTATGTTTTCATATAACTTACAACGATTTAACGTAATTTGAGAAATAATAATATAAAATTGAAGATCCAACAGCGGAATGCGGACGGAATGTACGAAATTGTGAAGCACCCATAAAATGAAGCTCATGGATAATAATCCAGTTGCGAGCAGCTCATGCAGCAAGCTCGCCATACCGATACATATCGCATCGCCAGAGTGGAAACAATATAGCAGAAATACAACTAATAGCCATCGTAAAACATAAACGAGGATATCGAAATATCGACCGGGTTGCGAGTCCACCCTCTTCCGTTACCCGAACTCGAAATTGCTCACACCAAACTCTACTTATAGACGATTGCATTTCGGATGAGTTTCCATCTTCATAAAATGATCACGAACTCAAGCACGCGCCCGATCAATTGAGCGATATTGTGATATTACCTTTGCAACTTGGAAGTTGGCAATAGAGAGTCGAGCCGCACACGATTTCGATATGGGGCTAGGGCCAGGCCACTTACAACACAACACAGTTCAGCAGCTTGGTGTGCGGTGGTGGTTGGGGTACTTTTGGCTGGTGGTATACCAAATAGCAAACTGGGTTGGGAATGGGTCTTCTTAAGACTTCGTTTCTCGAGATTAAGTGTACTCTTGGAAGTGGCGATGGCGATGGCGAGTGCATTGGTTTTTTTTTCTCCTGGAAAATTATTTATAAGAACCCATTATAGTACACCTGGACTTACGGATAGATATATTTTCCCATTTGATTTGGTGGTTAGCTTGCCGAGCGTATATTTCACAAGAACGAACAAAACCGTGCAATCAGTTGCTGATGTTGCAAGTGGTTCCATATAGATCGTGAAATCATCACTATCTAATTCCATCCGTTCAATCGTTTTAAGGTTCGTTCTCGGCTTCGGTTTTGGTTTGTTATGCTCCTTGCTTATTCGACGATATTGGTTTGGTGCGCAGTACACACAAAAATAAGGCTGATTCGATTTTTGAGAATGAAAAGCCAGAACCAATTTGCTGCATGTAACGGAAGACTATCGATTTTGGTCAGTTCCTATCTCTATCGGTCTATCGAATGGAGAGGAATTTAAATCAGCAATTAAGAGTGAGTTAATTGGTATGATTGGTCCGAGATAATTACTTTCTTTTTGGTAGCCAATGTTGGATGAATGGTGACGGTGACATTGGCCTTCCTAGCAATCAAAATATGAAGAATGTAATTTCGGAGTTTAAGTCTAACAAATCAGCTGGAATAGATTAACTAAACATTCCTTTTAAAAGAAGACCAACATCGAACAAAGTGTGTATTTTTGAGCTTTGTACATAACCATTGTAGCTTAGTGGTTATGTGCGTTGGCTGCTAAGCAGAACGTCGTGGGTTCGAATCCTACTCTGGCCCAAACTTTTTATTTCATTTTTCACGGACACTACCTCTTGCGAAGAACTGGCAAAATTTCCAAGAGTATCATCTGTCATGAAAAAGTGCTTCTCAACTTTGCCGTTCGGAATCGGCGTACAATTGTAGGTCCCCTCACGCACCTAGAGAATTGTTGATGAGAGTAAGCCACTAAGTAAGGCTCTTCAAGAGCTGTCGCGCCACTCTATTTATTTTTCTTACATAACCATTCGTTGAACATTGTTTAGTCCTTAACTCATTGCATCAGCTTCGCATCAAGGATTTCGTTCTTCCTGAAAATGTGTAATCATTTAAAAAAATAAAATAAAAGCTTAACTCGGGCTTAGTTTAAAAAAAAAAATAAAGTTTTATTTCATTTATTTGTTTACCAGAATGGCCAAAAGACAAATAGAGAGCAAACAGAAATATAAATTAAACGAAGAATTATTTTGATTCGTTCTCCATGATTCTCATCATAGTCTCCAAATTTTTCAGATTTTAAAGGGTGTGATATAATTCAGTCTTCAGGGTTAGTAACAAAACAGAAAAAAGTAGGAAACTTCCCTACCCGATGAATGGAACCTCGGGCATTGTTTGCCCGATCCTGAAGAAAGGAGACCATCTAAACTGCACCAACTAAAGACGCAACAGCCTGTTCAGCGACACTTGACGAAGACCAAGGCTCAGGTGGAGCGTGTATGTTGAAAATGACCTCAAACAACTCGGTGCGCGAAACTGGAGACAGCTAACTAGGGAACGAGCTGCTGGTGAGGTTTGTTGGCTTAGGCCAAAGTCCACTCCGGACTGTAGCTCCACCTCGAGTAGTAAGTAGTATTGTTCCGAAGTCTGAATATTTTCACAAAGCACAATTCAAGATTAAAGCCCATAAAAGGTTTGGAAATCAATAAAATCTCCAAAACAAAACACATTCAATATTCAAACATCAAACTCCAATCAAAAGCTATTAATTTTATGGAAATTATGTTGCTAACACAAATTGAATTGCATTTGCTATGAGTTCGAATACAGGCACATATCCCAACCGCACTAAAGACACCGTAGTACCTACGCCGCCGACTCTACAATATATGCAACCCTACATACGACTGAAATATGTAGATAGAAATAAATGGATAGGGTAAAAGCACCAGTCTCCGGAGAGATAACTTTTTTTTTACTTGCACTGCAAATATCTTTATTTTTATTAATGGTTCAAATCTTAATATTTTGCTTAAACTTTAGATATTTCTCAGTAGGTTGGTGTACTTTGAATATTGATTTATAAGTACACACAGAAAAAAAATCGTGTAAAATGAAACATAATAATAATGATTCAACATTTTTTTGCTATGATTTTGCTCTAATGGCGTTTCGTGTTGATTTAATATGATTTTCTTGTAAAACAAGCGTAAATTCTTTTCGTTTTGAAATAACGTGATATCAGCTTAATTTGAAAAGATTATCGTATTGAGATAACTGATTGATTCCTGTTGAATGAAAATGCCTACCCTTTTAAAATAATACGCATATCCTCTTGAATCATATCGATTTTATAATTGAAATAACACGATGATCCCTGTTAAACCAAAAT